>OY720129.1:7484510-8731929 GCA_963082685.1 Cyclophora albipunctata | reverse complement strand
ATGGCTGTCGCACAAATGGAAAATCGGTAAGAAGTGAGGTGGGAGAACGTTCACTCTGTTTATTAGTCAACTAATATTAGTTTTAACGAAAACCAAACTAATAAACAAATCCACTCACTTTTCAAATGCCCCTTCGAATCGTTTCTCTTAACGAACTGCGAGCGCACTCTCGCGCAAGTCTCCGTATCTTCCGTCTCGCTCTCTCCTTTGGGAATGAACTCCAAAATGTTATTCAGATTGACTTGCTCTCTCTTTCTCTCTATAAAGTTCTGTATTCGTTTCTGAAGCTCTTCGTTTGAAACGTTGATTTGGACTAAACTCGTGTCAATTTCTTGTATTGGTATTATGTCGAGGTTCGGTTTGATGTCTGGTGTACCTGTAGAAGCATTCGTAAGTATGTCGTTTTATTGAAGAAATTATATGTAAGAGATGTAATGTGCGTGGTAAGTTTTAATAGGATCATGTCGGTGGCCTTTAGGCGGTCCAAAACTCCAATACCAGGTTTCGACTCCAAGTTACTTAGTTTTTGGGTTCGAAACAGATGTGTGTGTCCAACCAAAAGCTTGATTAGAAAATTTTGAAAAGTTATAGGATTTTGACAAGTCCCATAATTGAGAATAGGTCCTCATACAATTTAGCTGAAACGAGAGAGTCGAGAGTCAAGTGTTGCTCATGTTTTAATAACATGTAATGAATTTCTTCAATATATAATAAGTAATGAATTGTTGAATTGAAGTTTTACATTACACACAAAGTTGTTCCATTCAAATAAACCTTAATAATAAAATATCTAAAACTATAATGTTTGCCCGCGACTTCCTCTGCGCAAACATCCCAAGTAATAATAAAAGTAATTTGCATTAACAAAATATTTATTTAAAGCTTAAAAATATGTAACAAATATACTTATTGCTTTTCAAAGCATAAATAATGTACATACAACCTTTCACCTAAATAGTGCAACAAAACAAAAAGCTAAACAAATTTTGATAATAAAACTATCTATAAATCAAACTAATTTTGAAAATGTTCATTACATTTTGCATCACTGTACTGGTAACTACAGTGTAGCCTTTGTCCTGTAGGGATTACAGGCCGTTTACTTCTACTACTTTATTTTTAACAATTTTGACTAATTCTAATAACTTATGGTATCTTATATAATTTCAACAAAGTCTAATACAAATATCACAATATACTAATTAGATAAAACAGTGATTTTTCTTTTAAGGAGTAATCAGCTTTTATAAAAACTAGAATCACATTGACAAACGTAAAGGAAACATGCCGTAATTACAGAAAGTTTTGTTCATATTAATTTGGAGTAGGTTACTGGCAACCCTGTTGTGGGAGTTTTTAGACCGCCTAAAGCCTATTTACACAATTTACTGATTTAATATTTACGTTTTTTATTCGATTTACTTGAGATTCAGATTAAAAAATGTGGTAGTTCCTACCCTCCAATAATAAATATGATAATTGATGAAGGTATTGAGTAAAAATTTCATAAGTTATTTGCCCAGCAGAGGGCGTAGGAATAAAGTTTATTCGATAAATACATGGGTTAGGTCACTGTCTTGCAGATTTGAAAGAATCTAGCCTTAAATGAGGCTATTCATCTTTTAATTGTAGTTTTTTATTGGGCTCTTAAATACCCATAATTTCAAAGAAAATTGCATTTCTCCTGCTCTCAAAGATTATTGCATTGGAACTCTTTATTTTATAACAACAAAAATATAAACAATTGTGTAAAACAAAGCATACTAGCAAATGGCTTTGGCCTGGGCGACGATTTATATAAGTTTTGCTTAATTAGGGCCTCATTTTATTATAACATAGAATGACTTTACTAAAAAATAATTTGTGGAACCCCTAAATGGCTTGGTTGCGCTAATTAGTGCTGAGTGTCTTAATGAAACAGGGCCCTTATTTAGGTATAGCAGTCTGTAAAAAACTATTAGTAGTGTGTATGAAATTGTTTTTATCTTATTCGAAATTGTTTTGTACAAATATTATACAACTTTGATTATGACAAGGTAAGCGGAGCTCTGACCAATCACAATGCATTACGAAAAGATTTTGACATGTCAACGCGTTGTTTGACAATCACAATGCATTACGAAAAGATTTTGACATGTCAACGCGTTGTTTGACAATCACAATGCATTACGAAAAGATTTTGACATGTCAACGCGTTGTTTGACAATCACAATGCATTACGAAAAGATTTTGACATGTCAACGCGTTGTTTGACAATCACAATGCATTACGAAAAGATTTTGACATGTCAACGCGTTGTTTGACAATCACAATGCATTACGAAAAGATTTTGACATGTCAACGCGTTGTTTGACAATCACAATGCATTACGAAAAGATTTTGACATGTCAACGCGTTGTTTGACAATCACAATGCATTACGAAAAGATTTTGACATGTCAACGCGTTGTTTGACAATCACAATGCATTACGAAAAGATTTTGACATGTCAACGCGTTGTTTGACAATCACAATGCATTACGAAAAGATTTTGACATGTCAACGCGTTGTTTGACAATCACAATGCATTACGAAAAGATTTTGACATGTCAACGCGTTGTTTGACAATCACAATGCATTACGAAAAGATTTTGACATGTCAACGCGTTGTTTGACATTCGCAATGTGCTGTGATTGGTGAATCGGGTTCCGCACCGCTTCTATAGAAACTTCTAAGGGCGTTAAGGTGTTAAACATTTTAATGGACTGACTGTACAGAACTATACTCTATTTCTTTTGGATTGGCACAAAATGTGGTTAAATTTCGTCAGTTTTCCAGCCGAAGACGATTGCTTCTGCAGAGGAAAAAGGTTTAGATATAGGGTAAGAATGAAATAAAATCACTAAACCTTTTTCCTCTTCAGGAGCAATCGTCTTCGGCTGGAAAATTGACGACATTGGTCCATATTTTGTGCCAATCCAAAAGAAATAGAGTATAATAATTCTATTATCTATTTAGCAGTTTGTCCGTTGGCCCTATGTTTGGTAGACCACGCACATTCGCAGTTCTCCTTCCAAACGCCGTCAGCGGAGTCGTACACCTCCTTCTTCCAAATGGGCACGGTTCCTTTGAGCCGGTCGATGCAGAAGGAGACCGCTTCGAGGGACTCCGCTCTGTGGGGACTGCTGATTGCTATCACTACTGAAGCTTCGCGGCAGGGGACGTTGCCTAGTCTGAAATTGAAAGAAGACATGCTTTGATTAGTCTTGTAGTTCAAGCGTCAAATGATTTTTTAAACCCCGGAAGCAAGTGTTATTCGATGTGTATTTTTGTGGCACCATAGCACTAAAGCGGATAAACCAATTTCGATGCGGTTTCTCATCAAATCCGTTTAGTTTATTTTGAGTTTATCACAACAAACGCAGCACGATGGAATTTGTTTTCTAATACGTAAGAAAACTCTTGATAAGATGACACTGTTGCATTACATCACTACATATTATAAAGCAAAGTCCCGGGCCACGTGTCTGTCTGACTGTTCGCAAACTCAACGGATTTTGACGCGGTTTTTTAGAAATAGATAGAGTGATTCAAGAGGAAGATTTATATGTATAAAACTTCCCGAAATTTCCACGGGAACGGGCACTACGCGGGTAAAACCGCGGGGCGCTGCTAGTTGTTTTATGTTTATCACTAGGTATCAGTGGTGTCGGAATTGATGTTATCATGGAGTGTCATCCTTGACAAGATAGTTCACTACTAAATATTATCTGGTTTGTGAGTTTACGAGTCTTGTAAGATGTTTAGGAAATATTAGGTACATTCTACTAAAATTATAAATGCCAAAGTTTGTGAGTATGGAATTATGTATGTTTAAAAATACTGGATGGATTTGGATGAAACCTTACAGTAATATAGGTTACATCAGAATAACAAATGAGATATGTACATTGTATTCCTGAATTCCCGCGGGAACAGGTACAACGCGGGTAAAATCGCGGGGTGCGGCCGGTAGCTGATTTTGTTGATAAAGTTACACCACTTGTAACTGAAGATCGGCTGGACCGATTTTTATATAATTTTTAATTGTATATAATCGGAATACTAAGACCATAAAGAGGTCAAAGTCATTTACTTTGTAAGTTCGTGTTAATCTCAGAAACTACCAATCCGATTCGAATAATTCTTTTTGTAATGGATAGCCACATTCAACGGGAAGTTATAGGTTACTTTTCATCCAGAAATTCCACGGGAGCGGGCACAACGCGGGTAAAACCAAAGGGCGCTGCTAGTTAACGTTAATGCAGCAACAATAAGTACAGTTCGTTTAACGTTATTTAGGGGGTGTGCGTGGTAATATTGGTTGAATTAAACCACAAAGATGAATTGCCAAAGTTTATTAGCCACACACAACACACACTATTTTAGTTTTTAGAAGGATAGCAAGACAGGATCAATGTAGCACATAATACATATCATGTAATTAATCAAAGTAGTAAGTGAACAGTTCACGCGTGGGCAAAACGCGAGTGCGCGTGAGAACGAGTTGTATGTGTCTCTCGTAGCATACGCTGTGATCGACTGCGCGCGCGCGATGCGCCTCCGCGTGGCTTCACATTCCACAATTAACTTAAATGCAAGATTTGCACAAATTCGGAACAACGCATATCGCGCGGGTTTGCTTGCCGAATTATTGTTTGTTTACATTTGGTTAGAAATTATTTATTTGTGTTATGAATGTTATGTTACTGGGATATGAATGTGTGATGTATGTAAGTGGTTTTTAATATATTATTGTGTGTAAATAAAATATTATTATAATGTATGTTTAAGTGGAGGTCACCTACATCATCCCCCTCCAGAGACCGACTAAGGGCGATAAAAGTCAGGGAACCGTACTGTACGACCTGAACGCGTAGTTGTTAGCGCGGTCTTTTCCTGCGGTGGATGAACAGGGACACGTTCTGGAGTTGCAGTGTAGGATCGAGGAACGGGTACACGAACGTCTAGTATATAGGCTGGCTTAAGGCGGTCTATAGTTACTGTGAGATCTTTGTTCCTAACGCGAATAATAAATGTTTTACTCCTTCTTTTGAGCACTTCGTATGGACCAGTGTAAGCAGGCTGGAATGAGCCACGCATCACTTCTTCCCTAAGGAATACGTGACTGCATGTAGCTAGATCTTGGAATACGAAAGCTCTGCGATTTGAGTGGTGTTGGGAGGGAACCGGACGAATATTTTCCGCAAAGGACTTCAACCGAGCCGCGAAATCGGTGATGTCGGTGGTGTAGTACGCAATATCGTGACCGAAGAATTCGCCAGGGAGACGAAGTGGTTCACCGTACACCAACTCAGCTGATGAAGTCTGGAGGTCTTCCTTAAAGGCACTCCTAATGCCTAGCAACACAAGTGGAAGTGATTCGGTCCACTTGGTGTCTGCATGACAGGTAATTGCAGCTTTTAGTTGCCTGTGAAAACGCTCCACCAATCCGTTGCATTGCGGATGATAACTCGTTGTCCTACGGTGATCGTAACCGATGGACTGAGAAAGCTGTTGAAACAGTGCCGATTGGAATTGTCCGCCTCGATCGGTTACGATCTCGGTAGGACAACCATATCGTGCCACCCAACAGGAAATAAACGTTTTGGCCACTGTTTCCGCGGAAATATCGGTAATAGGCACAGCTTCCGGCCATCGCGTAAAGCGATCGACGGCTGTGAGGCAGTACCGATAATTATTGGATGATGGTAGTGGGCCGATTAGGTCTAGATGTACATGTTTGAACCGTGCTGAAGGTAAATCGTGCGTACCTAAAGGTGAGGCAACGTGTCTCGTTACCTTCGAGCGCTGGCATGCCAAACATGACTTAGCCCATTCTCGGCAGTCCCTTCGCATCAGTGGCCAAACAAAACGTTGTGCAACGAGTTTGGCGGTAGCATTTGCACCGGGGTGGCTGAGGGAGTGGAGACTGTTGTAAACTTGCATTCGAAGTTGTTTAGGGACGAAAGGTCTGGGTGTCGGTGTACTGACGTCGCAGTACAGAACGGTACGACTCCCAGGTATATTCGTCTGTGTAAGGCGAAGTGAAGTGTCACCTTTGAGGTGTTCCGCAAGGTCTGGATCTGAACCTTGGAGCTCAGCCATCACTTCAAGGTCAACTGGTACCTGCAGTTCATCGACGCGTGATAGTGTGTCGGCAACCACGTTGTCCTTACCAGCAATAAAAACGATATCGGTGGTGAACTGCGAGATGAAATTAAGGTGTCTATACTGACGTGGTGAGCAGTTACTTTTACGTTCACTGAATGCGTAACAAAGAGGTTTGTGGTCAGTATAGATAGTGAAGTGAGTAGCTTCCAGCATATGGCGGAAGTATTTTATACTCTCGTAAATGGCAAGGAGCTCACGGTCATACGGAGAGTATTTCGTTTGTGACGGGCTTAACTTGCGAGAGAAAAATGCTAATGGCTGCCAGTCTCCATCCTTGAGCTGTTGCAGGACACCACCTATCGCCGTGTCTGAGGCGTCAGTGGCCAATCCTAATTTAGCTTGCGAATCAGGATGAGCTAAAAGTGCTGCATTGCACAGACTCTTCTTGCAGTTTTCGAACGCTTGCGATGATTCTTTAGTCATAACAATCGGATCGGATGCCTTAACCGATCCGGACAGTAAGGCATTCAGGGGTGCTTGAATCTGAGCGGCGTTGGGTAAAAATCGCCTGTAAAAATTTACCATGCCCAAAAATCGTCTGAGTTCTCGGACGGTTTTTGGTAGAGGGAAATCAGACATTGCCTTTACCTTGCTGTCCAGAGGTTTGGTGCCGCTTTCAGAGATTTCGTAGCCGAGAAATTGAATATTAGACACACCGAAGACACACTTGGCCGGATTGATTAATATACCGAATTCTCTCATTCGCGTAAAAAGTTGACGCAAGTGTTCTTCGTGCTCACGTGGCGTGCGGCTGAACACAAGAAAATCGTCCTGGTAAGGCCAGCAAAAGTCTAAGCCACGAGTAAGCTCATCAACAAATCTCTGAAAGGTTTTACTTGCGTTACGAAGTCCAAATGTCATGACTAAAAATTCAAACAATCCGAAGGGTGTTGTTATTGCAGTTTTCGGAATATCTGCCCTATTAACACTAATCTGATTATATGCTTTCACTAAATCGATACTCGAGTATACAGTACAACCCGACAGGTTTTGCGAAAAATCCTGTATATGACGAATCGGATACTGATCTGGTATAGTACGAGCGTTTAATTGGCGGTAATCGCCGCATGGACGCCACCCATTATCTTTTTTAGTCACGAGATGAAGAGGTGATGCCCAAGGGCTGTCAGAAGGACGTGCGATACCGCTAGCAATCATAGCGTCAAATTCTTGACGAGCTACCTTCAATTTATCAGGCGCGAGACGGCGAGGAGAACATGATACAGGTGGACCTGGTGTGGTGCGAATGTGGTGTTGTGTATTGTGTTTTGCGATTTGAGGAGTTCCAAAAGGACGTGTAATTTCCGGGAAATTAGACAAAATTTTATGATACACAGTATCACCATTAAAACTAGCTACCTTAACACTTAAAACAGCATTGTCGCTTAAATCTAAACAAGCTACAGTGCTAACATTGGTTAGACTATCGATAAGCTTCTGTTGGCCAACATCAACAACCAAACGATAGTGAGAAAGGAAATCTACGCCTATGATTGCTTTTGTGACGTCAGCAACAACAAAACGCCACGGAAAATCACGCCGCAGACCCAAATTCAAATTTAATTGCATGTAGCCGTAAGTGTCGATAGTCGAACCATTGGCAGCACTGAGCTGATATGTTGATTTACAAAGTTGCCTTTTAAGGGCTGAAACCGGGTACACACAAATGTCACTTCCAGTGTCTATTAGAAACTGTATCTGTGAACCACGATCCGTGATGAAGAGGCGACCTGAGCTGGGGTTGTGGCAATCATCAGTCGCCATCACTGACTGCCTCTCTCGTTTCCCTGGTTGTAGTCGCACGGCTGGATACACCGACGAGCTTTGGAACCATGCCGTGAGTGGTACCAACAAACTGGGTACTTGCGGTAGTTCGACGCTGAACGTCGTGACGTCGATCGGCTGCGTTGCGCATCTCTGCGGCGCTCGGTGGGTCGAGGTCGATGTCGCGATTGGATAGTTAAAGCGCTCACCTGGCGCGTCAGCTGAGCTACCTGGCGTGTGAGCTCCTCAACAGCTATTGATGATGACGGTACCGTTGAGGTTGCAGCAACTTGATGAGATGGCACTGCGATGTCATGGACGCGGTCAGCGAGTTCAGCGAGTGCGTCAAGACCCAGGGTAGGCTGTGACGCAACGATAGGCTGAAGTGAAACGGGTAGTCGGCTCGTCCAGATTGTTTGGAGAAATTCTTGAGGGATATCTGGACCGGCGAGATGTTGAAGATGCCGAAGGAATTGTGACGGCTTGCGATCACCTAGCTGCTCGTAGGTCAAAAGTTGTTTGACTTTATTTTCTCTCGACGCAGACAACCTTTTGATTAACTCCTCTTTGAGGCGTTGGTAATTGGGAGGACCAGTGAGGATGTCCTCTATTTCAGCAGCATACTGACGGTCGAGCGAAGCCAAAATGTGGTAGAATTTGGCTGCTTCGTCTGTCACGCGCATGATTGCAAACTGTCCTTCTACTTGTGCGAACCAAATTGCTGGTTTTTCAGGCCAAAAAGGTGGTATTCTTATGCTCACTGGATTACTTGCAACTGTTAAAGCGGGCACGACGGGAGACGCCATCTTGATTTTGGAGTGGCGTCGTGGACGCGTGTCCACGTTACCGGTGGTATCTGAACCACTCGACGCCGACATCCAGGCTGCGAATTGCTCCTTGTCTTCCGTGTTCCTCAGTTTGTTCCGGGGTCACCAGTTTTAGGGGGTGTGCGTGGTAATATTGGTTGAATTAAACCACAAAGATGAATTGCCAAAGTTTATTAGCCACACACAACACACACTATTTTAGTTTTTAGAAGGATAGCAAGACAGGATCAATGTAGCACATAATACATATCATGTAATTAATCAAAGTAGTAAGTGAACAGTTCACGCGTGGGCAAAACGCGAGTGCGCGTGAGAACGAGTTGTATGTGTCTCTCGTAGCATACGCTGTGATCGACTGCGCGCGCGCGATGCGCCTCCGCGTGGCTTCACATTCCACAATTAACTTAAATGCAAGATTTGCACAAATTCGGAACAACGCATATCGCGCGGGTTTGCTTGCCGAATTATTGTTTGTTTACATTTGGTTAGAAATTATTTATTTGTGTTATGAATGTTATGTTACTGGGATATGAATGTGTGATGTATGTAAGTGGTTTTTAATATATTATTGTGTGTAAATAAAATATTATTATAATGTATGTTTAAGTGGAGGTCACCTACACGTTACATGTACAGGATGTTCGTTATTTGCGAGACCGGTATTGTATCCAGCGAGCGTGACTGGCAATCATGTAATTTTACACTTTTTATTATTACACAAGAACCTGTATTGCACGTATACTGTAAAGCTGAACAGTTCATTAGTACTTGTCGAGTTTGAATGATTCTTTTTGCATTGAATAGGTACATTCTAGAATATCGGATAACGTACAAGTGCCCCGCGGTTTTACCCGCGTTGTGCCCGTTCCCGTGAGAATTTCGGGATGAAAATAGACTATAACCTTCCTATTGAATGTGGCTATCCATTACAAAAATAAAAATTTAAGTAGGATTAGTAGTTGTAGTAGATTGAATGTGGCTATCTATATATATAAAATTCAAAGTCCTAACTGACTGACTGACTGCCTGACTGATAATCAACGCACAGCCTCAACCGTTTCACCTAGAAACATGACATTTGGCAGGAAGGTTCTTCAAGTGACGTAAGTGCACACTAAGAAAGGATTTTCGAAAATTCCTACGGGAACGGGCTCAACGCAGGCAAAGCCGCGGGCGCTGCTAGTTTATTAATAAAAAAATTATTCAAATAACATTGGTCGTTTGTAAGATTTGCGCGATCAAACAAACAAAAAATGAACTCAGCTTTATTATATTAGTATAGAATAGATAGAAGTATTGATCGCTAATTTCAGAAGGTTATACATATGTATTATATGCTATTTTTTGTTTCAACGCGGATGTCTGGCTGGAACTATGAGTCGGATTTCAACAATTATTAATTTTAAAGCGATAGTTACATTCAAAAGGGAGAGTATA
Organism: Cyclophora albipunctata; assembly: GCA_963082685.1. Classification (NCBI taxonomy): domain Eukaryota; kingdom Metazoa; phylum Arthropoda; class Insecta; order Lepidoptera; family Geometridae; genus Cyclophora; species Cyclophora albipunctata. The sequence continues at coordinate 8,721,709 of OY720129.1, read as the reverse complement.
GACTAGGTTTCATCTCAAAATTCTAATAGCAACGGGTACAACTCGGGTGAAACCACGAGGTTCCGCTATTCTATACTTATAATTATAACTAGCAGCGCCCCGCGGTTTTACCCACGATGTGCCCGTTCCCGTAAGAATTTCGAAATAAAATATAGCTTATAGCGTACCTCGATAAGTGGACTATCCAACACTGAAAGAATATTTCAAATCGGACCAGTAGTTCCTGAGATTTGCGCGTTCAAACAAAACAAAAATAGTAGTATAGATATAACTAGCAGCGCCCCGCGGTTTTACCCGCGTTGTGTCCATTTCTGTGGGAATTTCGGGATGAAAAATAGCCTATGTTACTCGTGGATAATGTAGCTTTCGAATGGTGAAAGAATTTTTAAAAACGGTCCAGTAGTTTTTGAGCCTATTCATTACAACCAAATAAACAAAGTTTTCCTCTTTATAATATTAGTGTAGATAAAAATTGCAGGTCACTGACTTAGTCTCAATGCATATTACATTATCATAAGTATCAACGGCAGGCTAGCAATTGTAAAACCGGTTTTGATGTAGGATTTATAATACTTATGTATATACTGTGGAGTTGCTGGTACATTATATAATTTGCGAATTAAATAAATAAATAAATATACCTGGACAAATTCACACACGGTTAATTAGACCCAAAGTAAGCTCTAAGCTTGTGTTATGGAATCTTATTCACTGATACTATTACTAATACATACACAAATACTTTATAAGAATATATAATTGACACCCAGACGTCGTCGCCAACAACTATGTCTGCACATATTGTTGACTCCGGGCGGGAATCGAACCCCCAACCCCCGACCAACCAACGGCCAACGGGCTTGTCAAATTGAACCGGGGTTTTGTAGATACATATTATAAAGTCTCCAAAAACTGTCTGTGTGTATGTTATACATTTTCTCAAAAACTACTGAACGGATTTTCATGCTATTGTCACCAATAAACAGTGCGATTCAAGAGGAAAGTTTGTGACAAATTTTCATGCCAAAATTCCCACAGGAATAGGTACAACGCTGGTAAAACCGCGTGTCACTGCTAGTAAACAAGTTAAGTCGTATAATACAGACATATCAATCAATGGCCGTTATCTTCCACATAAAAGTTATTTATACACTTTGAGACTGATTAAGTTATGACAATAAATAAATCGGAATGGCCTTCGTTGATAAAAAGTGACACAAAAACATAGTGATGTAACTCTTGAGAAACATTCGAGAGATAACTTGTCTACGGACTCTGATTGTTGGTCGTTTTTAGGGTTCTGTACCTAAAGGGTAAAAACGGTACCCTATTACTGAGACTTCGCTGTCCGTCTATCCGTCCGACCGTCCGTCTGTCACCAGGCTGTATCTCAAGAACGGTGATAGCTAGACAATTGAAATTTTCACAAATGATGTATTTCTATTGCCGCCATAACAACAAATACTAAAAATAAAATAAAACAAATATTCAAGGGGACTTCCATACAACAAACGTGATTTTTCGCAGTTTTTTAAAGTACGGAATCCTTCATGCGCGTGTCCGACTCGCACTTGGCCGGTTTTTCTAGTTTCACCTCATTTCGATAGATAAGGGTTTTGATAAGTTAAACTACGAGCAGAAGTATTAAGAGAGATATAAACTCTTGCCATGCTGGCAATAAGTAAGTTAGTATTATACTGTAATGTCCCACAGCTGGGCAAACGCCTCTGTTCTCACCGAAGATATCAGTACAGTGAGGAGGACAAGGCGTAATTTCCACGCTTGCCTAATGCGGGTTAGGAATAAGTAGTATAAATGAAATTTTCTTACTCATTTATATTTAAAACTAGGACCGCCCCGCGGTTTTACCCGCGTTATGCCCGTTCCCGTGGGAATTTCGGGTCTACATATTATAAAACAAAGTCCCCGGCCGCGTGCGTCTGTCTGTTCGCGATAAACTCAAATACTACTGCACGTATTTTGACGCGGTTTTGGGTCTAATTAACCGTGTGTGAATTTGTCCAGGTATATTATATTATATTATATGTATAAAAAATCCTGAAATGCACTGCTTGTATTGAAATAATGTTGACTTACCTATGATAAATAGCGATACTATGTACACACGTCCATTTGGTTCTAATCTCTTCACATATCGACTTCATAGCTTTTAGGGCCATCGGCTCGTACGCTTCATATTCAAGTCTTATTACCTACAAGACAATAATTAATAATAAGTTACTTTAATTAATAACTTGAGACTAACTAACTAATTTCACTAGTTATAACTAGCAGCGCCCCGCGGTTTTACCCGCGTTGTTCCCGTTCCCGTGGGAATTTGGGGATAAAATAACCTATAACCTTCCTGTTGAATGTGGCTATCCATTACAAGAAGAATAATTGAAATTGGATTAGTAGTGTCGGAGATTAGCTCGACAATGTACGCGCGCAAATTAACGTTGTCACTACGTATTATAAAACAAAGTCCCCGGCCGCGTCTGTCTGTCTGTCTGTTCACGATAAACTCAAATACTACTGCACGGATTTTGACGCGGTTTTTTAAATAGATAGAATGGTTCAAGAGGAAGGTTTATCTACAACATATATAAAAATAAGTCGGGTTTTCCTTCCTGACGCTATAACTCCAGAACGCACGAACCGATTTCCACGGTTTTGCATTCGTTGGAAAGGTCTCGGGCTCCGTGAGGTTTATAGGGAATAAAAATCTCAAAATTCCCACGGGAACGGGGGCGCTGCGGGTGAAACCGCGGGGCACAGCTAGTATGTATATAAAAATTCCCGAAATTCCCACGGGAACGGGCACAACGCGGGTAAAACCGCGGGGCGCTGCTAGTTAAAATATATAATGTACAGTATACTTTAACGAGACACTTTCACACAGTTATTTGATACAAAATTAACTACGTAATGACAAGTAAATACGAAACATGTTTTAATGTGTCATTGAAATACAAATATCATTGTAATACTAATTAATAACGCAGGTGTTTAGTAGAATAATGGTAGACTATTGGTAAAATAACCAAGGTGAACTGCAGAATGTGAGGTAGTCATATTTTCCCTACATTTAATGACTATAAAGATATATCTATCTATATCTTTAATATGAAAATGAATCGCTAAATATGTTGCTAAGCGCATAACTTCAGAATGACTGCACCAAATTAGATGATTCTTTTTTTAATGTGTTCCTTATTGTCAGGACAAGGACAATAAAACAACAAAAATTCCCACGGGAACGGGGGCGCTGCGGGTGAAACCGCGGGGCACAGCTAGTATATTATAAAGCTGCAGAGTTTGTTTGTTTGAATGTGCTAATCTCAGGAACTACAGGTCCGCTTTGAAAAATATTTTTGTAATGGATAGCCACATTCAACGGGAAGGTTATAGGCTACTTTTCATCCTGAAATTCCCACGGGAACGGGTACAACGCGGGTAAAACCGCGGACGCTGCTAGTAGTTTATACTTATGTTTATTTACTACCATTACCTACCCCGTGGTTTTAGCTGCATTGTGCCCGTTCCCGTGGGAATTTTGGGATGATACACAGCTTATAATCTTCCCGTTGAATGTAGTTATGCATTACAAAAAGGATTATTCAAAACCAACAATAAAATTACTCGTGTGTTTTAATATATTAGTATTGATTATGTTATATTACTAGCTGCGCCCCGCGGTTTCACCCGCGTTGTACCCGTTCCCGTGGGAATTTCAGGATGAAAAGTAGCCTATAACCTTCCCGTTGAATGTGGCTATCCATGACACACAAAATTTCATGAGAATCGGTCGAGCCGTTTCAGAGGAGTACCCGTTCCCGCGGGAATTTCGGGATGAAAAATAGACGTTGTCCGATTCTCAGGCCTACCCGATATGTACACAAAATTTCATGAGAATCGGTCGAGCCGTTTCAGAGGAGTTCAATTACGCACCCGCTAAATAAAATATATCACAAGAAAAACATCAAAATCTTATTAACTTAACAGCAACAAACAGTTTTTATCTTTTATATTTGTACTTACTTTATTATTTTTATCTTTATTTACTTGCATTATTTTTCATGTCACTTTTATTCATTTCAAGTTAAAGTTTATTTTTAGTTGAAATGAATATTACAATATGTTATGTAAGTACCTACACACTATATTTGAATAGCTTTTTTCTTGTTATCTATAAAAAATAGTGACATTATTCTGTCATTAGCTATATTTGGGTCAGTTACCCTTTAAAATACAAAATGAATTATATTTATGAAAAAGACATAATTATTCTGTAATAGACATAATCAAAATTTTTTTTGAACCATAGAGAAGGCTTTTTCCCAACAATAGGACACTCATAAAATAAAAAATTGCCAGTCAAATTAAGTCATAGGTTTAGACAACCTCCACAGTAGGTATCAACTAAAATAGAATGTCTTATTACTATTTATTAATGTATCTCAACTACAAAGTAATAAGGTATAAATAAACTCACCTTTTTGCCTTCAAAGTTATCTCTAGTGGTGCCCACAAATAAAGAAATAGCACCACAGCTATCATCCGCTACTAGTTCACTTATTTCATCAACTGATAGTTTGTCTATGGTCAACTTTAAATGATCCATAGTGGCAGAATGTTCATACAAGAAATGCAGAAAAAAAAACATCAACCACCGCTCAAAGGAGGTATCACAGCTATACTATCTTTTTCATTAATCTCTATATCACAAAAATCATCACACACTTCTTCGTTCTTAGCCAATAGAATGTTGTGCTTAATTTTCTCCAAATTATAGTTTTCTGCAATTATATTTAATAAGTTCTGGTAATTAATCTTCTTTGGCAATTGTAGAGAACACTCCCTAGTTCCCGCCAATTCCTTTGATTGGGCAAAAAATAATATTTTCACTGTGACATGTTGCTCTATTTCCATATTTTCATTCTAAAATAAAAAGAAGAATTATGTTAAAAACTAATCTGTATACGGTTGATTTAAACACAATTACATACTATGTAACTTGAATTGAGTTTTCAAATTAAAAAAGATCTTACTAAATGTATTTTAATAATATCTTCAAAAAACTAAGTAAATAAAATAACGAAAAATAAGGTAGTTATTTAACTTTATGTCAGTACTTACTCCACATAAATTAGAATTTTAATTAAAAACTGGTTCACTTAACGAAAGTTATTGTAGCAAAATTGCCAACACTATCAATAATTAATGGGTTTAAAAAAGGAACACTATTAGTTGCAAATGTCGCAATAGAAAGTAACTTTTAAATTGCAATAGGTAAGAAGGTACCTAAATAAACAGGATTTTCTCAGCTGTGCCAAATAATACAATGACACAATAAGAGCAGCGAATTTTCTGGCAAGAACGCAATCACACGTGTACTCTATTCGCCGCTACTCGATCGTAATGAGATACTTCGTTCGATAAGTACGGAACAACAACAACCAAAGCAATATTCGAAGAAATAAACTCGTTTCGTATGGAAACTACTAATAATGCACAAAAAACCGCACAATATTAATAAAAACATATTGTGTAAGCAATGAATTATTCATAATTTTGTTACTGTTCGCATTTTTGTACCTTTTTGAAGCTTTATAATAACTAAAGGTTACGACATTAGAGGTTATCAAAATAACCTTCACTTTTTTAATAACAACTTTGTTAGTTTGTATGTATTAGCCATAAAGCACTTACCTTCACAATCTTTGGAAGTATCCATTTTAACGAATCGCCAATTGATTTAAAATTTCATTGAATTCCGATTAATAATTAATTATTTATTGGTCGCAAAAAAACAAATTAAATACCTAACATAAAAATAAACAAAACCGATCAAGTGTAAGTTTTACGGGGATAGTTAGTCACAATACAAAACAATAACCTTTAGATTTGTACGTCAAAGTATTGTTATGTTTTAACTCATGGTTTTAAAATAAAATTATTAAATCGTTTTCAATAACATATATTAATCACAAAGTTTTAATCTTATATAAAAATAAACACGAATCCTGAAATACTGTTGATTTGTAAATAAAACTGTTTTCGTAAATTTTCTATTTTGACATTGAAGTTGAGAGTTGGATCTTATGACAGTGACATTTAGAAGTAGTACGGCTTTGATGGGGATGGGAAATTATAACAAATATTTTGTAATGTACCTATCTGTTTCGTTAACGTTATTACTATTTTACTATTAATTGAAACGTACGTTAATGTCATTATTATTTATTTAAACGGGAACTTACGTACGACGGAGACTACTGTCGAGAGTTCCTCGACACGTTTCGGCCACATACGGTGGCCTTCATCAGGAGGTGGGTGAAGCGCTCGCGACAGCGTCTCTCAGTGCGGGGAGAGACGCTGTCGCGAGCGCTTCACCCACCTCCTGATGAAGGCCACCGTATGTGGCCGAAACGTGTCCAGGAACTCTCGACAGTAGTCTCCGTCGTACGTAAGTTCCCGTTTAAATAAATAATAACGTTATTACTACATTGAGCTTAATATTCATACATATACTTTGAATACTAAGGGACAGATTTTTTTTGTTTACCTTATATATCGAACTATAAATATAATTCTAATGGATGTTGATCTATTGCTGGCAAAATATTTTCGGTTTCAAAATTCAAATGAACTTGTCAATACTGTCTACCTCTGTCTCAAATCACAATTGACTTGAGATTACAAATCAATTTATAACTCATTCAAATAGAGTTATCTGTCCGGCTAGTATATCACTGAAGGCAAAGGTTTTCTCTTCGTTTTAAATCATCTTTTTAGACAAATTTCTCTATATCTACATGGATCGTCAATACCTCTCGTTTTTAGTCTCAAGTGAAGAGTAAACGGATTAAAAATGTTAGACACATTTTTAATGTCACTATCATACAATATCCAGCCAATCAGAGAGTAAGTGGAATAAACAGTCGAATTGAATGATTGAATCCGGTGTTGCAACGTCGAATTATTAGGTAATATTATATGTATTAGTGGTATGGTAACATCAGTTTCTCTACCAAATCTCTGGGGAAAAGCATTTATTATGTCTTCGTTTCTATACAATTTTTATTTTATTTTAGTCTGTACATTAAAATTTTCTTGTAATCGTCCCATAGCAAATATTATGTAAATATTTAGATTTTAGAAGTAGGTATATAATCAGGGCTACATCTTTAACTATGTTAATTCTACTGAACATTTTAGTTTGAAACTCACTAAACTCAAAGAATCAGCATATAAAGAGAACGAGTAGAAACAAATCGTGGTGATTAATGTTTAATTATAAAATTTCAGAAGATATTTTTCAACGTTATGAAAACAAGTTAAACAAGAAAAGTTATTTGTGTAACGTTTCGTTACACAAAGTCTACACCAACGATAGTTCCATCTCTAGTCGAAAGTTCGTTTCAATTCATTGACATCGTGACAGCTGGCTATTGACTGACAGTTCAAAAATTAAAAAGTTACCGGATTTCAAACGGTTTTATTTACGCTCGCTCGCTGTCTGCTGTGCGCTTCGTTTGGTTGAACGTATTCATTGTGGCTTTTTGGCAAGATTCCCTCGGGCGCGCGCGTTACATAAAATGAACGTCGCACACCGTCCACCACAAAAAGGTTAAAAATAGAATTCATAGTGAGTTGCGTGTTCAGAACTCCGACATTTTTGTTTTCATATGACACACATTCGCGTCGCTGCATTAATAAAATAACATTTATTAGAAATCAAAGTGAAACTCTGAAACTGTAAACATTGGACTGAATTTTTTGTTGTCTTTACTTCAGATTAACGCCGTGCGGGGATCAGTGGTTGTGAAGAGCTTCGTCGGGAGAAATTGACTTTGTGTTGTGTTGTGTTGTGCGAGATGGCCCACAACGTGGAGCCTATGGACGTGGACAGTGACTTTGACAACAAGGAGAACTCGTACCACCACAGCAATGTGCTGCCCTGCACCGAGAAGGGCTATGAAGAGCTGGATGTCTCCGAACTCAATATGAAACTGAGGTACTCTATTACACCCGCTTCATCGCCTATGTCCAAGAGTTACACAGCACATACTGACAACAGACACCTCGATTCAGACGACACACTGAACTGCACAAATGATAGTTTAACTCGGTCTCTTAACTCGACAATAACAAGAAATGACAGTTTAGTGAAAACTTTCAAAGCTTTGCCTTTACAGGCCATTCCTGCGGAGCACATAGTGGATAGTAATAGGAATCCATCTGTGTTACGACAGATCGACACTACAATGACTGACAATAATGTAACTGTAACTATAAGTCCTTCCGATGATATTGATGAGAACCTTTCATTGCCGAGCTCATCATCATCTGCTTTAAACACACCAGAGGCTACCACTCCTGTCAATGACTTGAAAGCTGACGGAGGCTCCCCTATTATGCGAGGTTTGAAGACAGTGTTGAACATGTTCCGGCCATCTCAAAGCCCTATACCTCCAGAGGTTGATATAAAACCTGAACTGTCTACTCCAGAAGTCCAAGATGCTCAAGTTGTGAAGCCGCCAGTCAATGCATCCACTCCTATCGCAGCACATCGCAACAAAGATGTAAATACTTCGAGGCGGAGCAGTCCACTTAAAGACAGTATAGTGTTCAATGATGATTTGGAAAAAGAATTGCATTGGAAAGATGAAACCACAATTCTATTTAGTGAAGAAAAAATACCAATACACAAACTGTTCTTTCAAAATAATAAAAATGTAAATATGGGTGATGCTGTAGAAAAATTGGAAAATAATATCAAAGAAGTTAATCCAAATACTTCTGTGGAGTATATGGATATTTCATACAATGATTCTGTTGTTCATGATACAACTATCAACATAAAGACAGAAATTAAAGAAGAACCCGCCACTGTTGAGTCTGACAATGAATTTGTAGATTGCGAGACTACCTTCACGAATAATACATCTCAATTATCAGACACTGAACCAGAGGCTCACCATAAGGAGCTTTTGATAGAAAATAAAGATTCACTACCTGAAGACATCCCAATACTCAACACAATTGAAAACAATGCAGTTACACCTGTTGATACTGAACCAGACATGAAACCTGCTACTGAAAATACTGTAGAACAAAATAATATTAACAACAATGAGACAATAAACTTTGGTTTGATTGAGACTTCAGCTATTGGAGATGTTACTCTCGAAAATAAAGAGGAAGCAGATTCTACAATATCAATTATCAACGAACTCGATGAGCTGATTGAAAATAAATCAGTAACCAAAGAAGCAAGTATAGAAATCACTACAGAACAACAATTAACAAGTCAAGTCATTGGAGAAATCAAAGAAAATACAGAAGTACAGAGCACAGAGCTAATAACAAGTCAAATCAAAGATGAATGTTATCAAGTGAAGACAGAAAGCGAAGCAATAAATAATATAGAATTAAAACAAAAAGAACATGAAAAAATCTCTAATGAAAATGATATTAATGTGACACTAGAGACTAAAATAGTTGATGACATACCTAAACTAGACACAGATGTGTTGTTGAATATTGATGGTGTTCTTGTTACCAAGATAGATGATATTTCCACTATCAATGCTGAACCAATATTAGAATCAACAGTTGAACCTAAAGCTGTTAATGAAATAGAAACAATCTTTGAAAATGTGAATGAGAATAAAACAATAATTCAAGAAGTCGAAAGTGCAACTATTGACTCCGTAAATATTATTGAAAAAACAAGCATTGAAGAAAATAATGAATGTTTTGAAGATTCTGAAAAGATTATACCTGCAACAGATTTATTGACCAATACTACTCCAACTATTGAAGGTCAAAATAATATTACAACTGAAGTAAATAATATTGAAACTGTAGAGAAACCTGATGAAATTCTTGCCGACATTCCTTTACCAGATTTAGTACAAATAGCTTCGAGTCAGTTTCTGGATGCCACAGAACAGATTGATAACTTACCTGAAGAAATATGTCTTACTAACGAGGAAAAAAGTATTGAAACTGCAACACTAACTCCTGAAAACCCTGCAGATATACCTTTACCAGAAGACAGTGATATGGAACAAGAGCAAATAGTAATACCTGATATTGAACCGACCGTAACTAACTCCGAAAACGAAATTGCAGAACAAAACACAATAATAGCTATAGAAAATGAGATTGAAAATGTTATTCCTATTGTTCCGGCTTCAGTGCTAAACACTGATGACAAAACTGAAATTAACAATGCTACTATAGTGGAAGAATCACAAGTGATTTCGGAGCCAACTTCAAATGATGCGACACTCACTGACAATAATATAAATGATAAACCTCAAAATGTTGAGCCAATGGATATTAATGAGAGTGCCAGTGAGATGGTTGTTGCTGATTTAGTCTATCAGACGATTTCGATGTCTAACCCCGAAACACCTGCTGAAAACATAGTTCAAGCTGATACAATAGGCGACACTACAATTGTAATGGAAGATCTAGAATCTAAAGCAATTGAAAATGAAATAAAATTTGTCCATGAAGTTGAAAATGGCCTTCCAATATTATTCAGTAACTCAAATGTGACAAACATAAGTTCTAACCAATCAATAGAAATATCTGAATCTAATTCAGCTACCACATTTGTTATTGAGACGCAGAGTAATGAAACGTTTGAATTTGAGAGCCAAGAGATCATTGACGAAGAAGTTCCTAGTAGAGAAAACTTGAATGCTGTAGATATAATAGAGGAGATGGTTGAATCTGAAAACAATAGTCCTTACGTATCCTTAATGACGGGAATAGACACGCAGCCTGAAAAGGATGAAAAGTTTGAAGAAGTTGACGCTCCATTCAATACTACTGTCCCGTCATCCCCTCCAATAGTTTCCAAAGGCTACAACTTCAATTTTGATGACATTGATGATCCATTTGCATCTAAAGTTAAAATTCGCCAGTCGCCACCGCCTAATACTCCAAGTAAGGTTGAGTCTGATATTACTACTAAAAACGATAAACCAAGAGATTTTATAAATCGCCGCAAATCACAGCCAATAGATAAAAAACGCCCGCTCAATAATAAAAAGAAACTGAATTCTACTATTGATACAAAATGTACAAAACTAGATATGAGAAATAAAAATCACAATGTTGAAGTAATAAGCGACGCAAAAGCTAATTCTATCCCTGATACAGAAATAGCTGCAACTGATGTAGAAGATAAAGTGACTAAGGTTACTGTCATGCCAGAAAGAGATAACAACACTGATGATGTTAGTAGTGACATAATTCCAGATCAAGTTACACTTGACAAAGATCACGTTTCTATAAAGGAGAAATCATCCAGTGAAACAGAATCGGTGAACGAAGTCAAAGCATCATCGTCTACGGAACATTCGACATACTACTCGGCTGATACGTCTTCTGTCGAGAGTTTAACTAGATCTAAAAACGTGTTTAATTTGCCAGAAATTGATGATGCCAACTTCAATCCGTTTGCTACTAAATCTAAGATGAGACAATCACCGACTCGAGACTTTGAGACAGATAATCCTTTCGCTACAAGAAACAAAATCATGTCATCACCTGATTCATCAATCATTGCTACAAAGAACAGTACAGAAGAAACCCCATCAAAAGTAGAAATAACAACCATTATAAACAGCTCGAATGACAAAATGGATACCGAGTTAATGGAAAAAGAAACGCCAGCCAATATAAGTTTTCTAACAACTTCATCGAAAGTCACTGACGACAAAAATGGTTCGCATGAAGTTCATACTGAAGATGAAGATACGGAAGAAGGTCCATTCCTTGAAGCTGATGAGGGCATCGATGGAAATGACGATATGATACAGTTTAACGAACTACCTGCCCGTGTAGATAACGATGATGGGGAACTGTTCATCGACGCTGAAGCATTCGAGTTCCTACTGAACCAAAACAAATGCAACATAGTCACCGACAGTGGGAAGGAAAGCCTTTTCCTCAAATTCGATCCTTTGTTCGCTAAAAGAATGTCGTCAACCGGTGTGTTAGCAGCCTTGAGCCAAGCACGTAAGGGTCAAACTCCGCCAACTAATATTACAAAGGATGAACCAACAGTAGTGGCTGGACCTTCTAACATGAACGTTACTTTTGATGGTGATATGAATGATACTCAAGAAAGCAATGATGAGTTGAATGTGACGGTATCTAAGCCAACGATGGTCGTCACCCCGGCGGTAAACTCGACCGTAACACCTCGCAACAAGTCAATAACTCCAAACAGAAGCAACAGGCGATCGATTACCTCATCACCTGCCATGGCTGTTATCGACAGACTCCTGTCGCTGAGCGCCAACAACTCGCCCGTCGCTCACGAGACCACAGTAAGTCGAGAACAGACCGAAGCTGAACTAGCTCTCGTACAGCTCAGGGAATTACTTGCGGAAAAAGAAATGAACGTCTTCAACTTAAGATCTGAAAGCAAAGAACTAAAAGACAGACTAGCAAGTATGGAATCTCAAGTTCGAATGTTAGAAGCCGACGGTCAAAACAGAGTTAAGAGAATAAACGATCTTACGAATGAACTCGCTGAGAAAACTAAAGTTAATAAGAGCATGGCAGCGGTAGTGGAGGAATATGAGAGGACGATCGCCAGTCTGATTGCTGGTATTGAACATGACAAGAAAAAGCATGCCGAGGAGAAGATAAAGTTGATCAACGAGAGGGACGAGCAGACCGCGCACTTGACTAGCATGGAAGTGTCCTTCAGTGACTTGCACAGCAAGTATGAAAAGAGTAAACAGATTATACTCAGTTGTAAAGCTAACGAACTCACCTACCAGAAATCTTTAAAGCAATTTGAAGAGAGCGTCGCTAAAATGCAAAGGACTTATGATACGCTGAAACAGCACGCGACCACGCAACTGAACCAGGCGAATCAGGAGTTCGAGAAACTAAACAAGACTCATGACTCGGAAATTTTAAAGCTAAAAGCTATGATTAAAAGGAAAGACGTTCATATAACTTCGTTGGAGGAGAGCCTCGCGCAAAAGATCAAGGCGAACGACGAATTGACTGCTATTTGCGACGAATTAATAAACAAAGTAGTCTGAACTATTTTAGGGGTATTGTTTGCTTTGTACTGTGATCTAGACAGACGTAGGGACTCGTCTTGTGCGCTTATCACGAGATAAGCTCATTAAGTACTCAACTAGTCTCGGGTGTGCCAAAATAATATAATGTTGTATTCCTGTTGTATCCAAGACTGTTAATTATTGTGATAAAGTATCGTCTTCTCTCCAGTCATGCGTTTTAGAATACAATCACTGTTCAATGATCCAAATCATGATAATTTCTGAATAATAATTGCACGATTTACATTATGCTGGACATAATTAAAGTGTGCGATGATCACATTAGGCATTGTTGATAATTTTACATGGCACAGGGAACAAGTTGCTAAATGCATATTTTATAACGAATGCTTGCATATATGTTGTATTTTTATAAACCATATATTTATTAATGTGAAATAGTGAAAGTTTAATGTTTATTATAATGACAATAATTTTAGATTTTACTTGATGACATTCGTTAATTAAATTACATATTTTTCTAAAAGTTTATAGTATTAGAGATGTTAATAATACTTTGAATTGAAATTTGTATGGTCCATTCATTTTCAAAGTTTGACATTTTAGATTAGAAATATTGAATCGAATTTCCAATTTGTATTGAATATATTTTGGTACCTTTAAATTAGAAAGTAATGATATGTAATAACTGTCTGAAACTAGTGGGGCTGTTATCTCATTAAACATATTTTTGTATTATAATTAGTTTAAAAGTAGTTAATAAAGTGTTAAAAGTAATATTATTGTTTTCTTTATTACTTGTGACTAGCGACGGCTATCGGTTTTACCCGAATTCGTTATGATTATAGTTAGGTAGCCAATATCTGATGATAAATGCATTAGCTAACTAGGATATTCATAAACAAACATGTTTTGTTCAAATTCGACAGGTTAGGTTGAAATAGCGTGTCTCATTTCCAACAAACAAATTCTCAACCTTATTGTTCTGAAGCACAAGTTTTGTTCGTATCCCCGCGGTTTCACCCTCTTTGTATCCGGATGTAATTTCGGGATATAATAAGTAGCCTTTGCTTTCATCAATGGCTACATCTATCTTTTATACCAATTTTCACGAAAATCAGTTTATTGTTAAGCTTTGAAAGCGTACCAGACAGACAAACTTTCGCCTTAATTTACTTAAGAATGGAATAGATTAATGTATATGCACATTGATGCGTCGGGTATGGTAAGGCCTAAATACGAGGTACCAGGCAGTGCCTTACACTACAAAAGGCAAAGAAACTTTCCTCAGAAATATCGCATACGAACTCTTTTTAAAACGAGAATCCGCCCGAAGAGGTTGAATGTTGCGTTGTCATGGAAACCAGCGACAAACACTGTCAGACTCAAAGTCAATCGGTGAGGAGTTTTTATGATGCGAGTGATTATTCGGCGATGTATGACCAAACAGTGACTGTGAATGCCAAGGAAATTGATAGCCCGTCCAGTGAGGAGGAGGCTCCCAAGGAAACCATGTCCAAGTTTAATCCACCGGTGAGACATACGGCCAGGCATGACTTTGATTCCGACTCGGAAACTGATTCGGAGCCAGAAAATTTCCTGAATGAAGTCCCTGATGAAGATGAGGTAAGTGTAGAGAGTTATGTTTTGTTTTTTGTGTGTATGACCGGGTTATTTATCAAAATCGGACGGAACTGTCTGGTTAATTCGTTGGCAAACATTTTTATCTACCTTAGCTTAGCACCTGTGTATGTACGCAACACTTTGTACAGTCAGTCCAGTCAAATATTTAGGACTTCATTACTATTAATACATCTATATACTACTAGAAGAACCCCGCGGTTTTACCCGCGTTGTACCCGTTCTTGTGAGAATTTGGCCGTGAAAAATAGTCACAGGCCTTTAATCATTCTGTGTGTTGGCGTAAACCGTTGCAGTTCAGTAGTTTTTGAGAAAATCAATTACTTACGTACAGACAGACGGTGTTTGGGGCTTTGTTAGGGTTCCGTACCCAAGGGTAAAAACGGGACCCTATTACTGAGACTGCGCTGTCCGTCCGTCCGTCCGTCTGTCACCAGGCTGTATCTCAAGAACGGTGATAGCTACAGTTGAAATTTTCACAGATGATGTATATATATTTCCTATAACAACAAATACTAAAAATAAAATAAATATGTAAAACAAATATTCAAGGGGGGCTCCCATACAACAAACGTGATCTTTTGCCATTCTTTAAAGTACGGAACCCTCCGTGCGTGATTCCGACTCGCACTTGGCCGGTTTTTTATAATTATGTACTTATAGATTATTATTTACTTGTTAGTAGGAATTACAGCAGTTTGAATGCGACAAGGTTTTAAGCATGCTTATTTTTTTTATGGGCAGACTATTTTTGCTTTCATGCCGTTAATACCTACAAACGTGATTTATGATTTACGGTCCACGATGCGCTTTTCACGGACGCAGATTTACGACGCCATAAATTATTTTGGAAAGTAATTAAAAAATATTTCTTACGTAACTTGCTAACTTGCTTAGAGTAATAAAAGAATACCCTAAAGCCTACGAGGTTATCAATAGAGTTATGAGGATTACGCATAATCTTTTGTTAGCCTAGTACTAGTAGTTTTGAAACCAAACTATGAAGGCGTATTAAAATACTAGCTATGCCCCGCGGTTTCACCCGCAGCGCCCGCGATCCCGTGGGAACTTCGAGATTTTTTAAATTTATAGGCAATTGTATTTTTTTTCTCTAAGTAAGCACCTCTGATCCTCGTACTTCAAAGAATATTATAAAATAAGAATTAGCGAAATCGGTTCAGCTGCTCTCGAGATTTACGCTTAGCAACACATTTAGCGATTCATTTTTTTTTATTATAGAAGATGTTCAAAGACTTCTCTCAGAGGAGATCAATACAGTAAGCTTGAGTAGGTCAGTGGTCAACCCTGGTGTTAGACATCAGTACAGGAAGATTACGCCGTTATCCACGTTAATCACCTGAGCTCGATCACCCAGGTTCAGGTGTCTATTCGGTAGGTTAGGGTTATTTTTATTTTTTTACTAGATAAAAGTCAGAAGCATAGTCTTTTAAGTC
Organism: Cyclophora albipunctata; assembly: GCA_963082685.1. Lineage (NCBI taxonomy): Eukaryota > Metazoa > Arthropoda > Insecta > Lepidoptera > Geometridae > Cyclophora > Cyclophora albipunctata. Next base: position 8,705,544 of record OY720129.1, on the reverse strand, counting down.
ACAGAACTAAAAAGTCTAACTAATTATGTCTTCTGTGCTCCTGGGGGATCTCAGAAGACATAATCGGCCCATACAATCACCTGGGTGATCGAGCTCAGGTGATTAACGTGGATAACGTGAAGATTACTGAGTACAGAGTCAACAAGGAGTGTGAGTACAGAGTTAGGCGTATAACAGAACATGTATTAAAGGAAGTCATAGTGATATTTATTTATATTGAATACCGGAATGCCAGCCATGTCCTATGAATAGATGACCGTATTGTTTATGGTTTACGAGACTCCGGTTCAGCGATCGCCGACTACACCTGTTTTGGTAGGTATATTATCTACTACATATGAGGAAGCTGGTATAAATAGATTCATGCTAGAGCATTGTTTGGATGTTTGGAATAGCATTTGGTCGTTTGTTTAGGTTTCTTGGAATTTTAGTGTCGTTGCTTACTTGGAGTTTGATGTTTGGGATATTTATGTTGTAAATTCTGAGGAAATAATTATATCAGGAAGCTATAATCTCTATGACTTAAGATTTGACGTTGAATGGCGAATTTACTGACTGAAGTCTGTACTATTGTCTGTATATTACTACATGAGTCACATGTTTAATGTTTGTATGAGAATATAGTCATAATTAACATAGGAGATTAATATATTTTTTATTAAGGTCTGATTTTTCAAAATCACCTTATTACTTAATTACCCCTTTAAAAAAAATTATATATCGATGATTATTTTTAGTTAGATTTAGATCATCAACCCGCTGTAGGTAAGCCTGGTGATTACGCCTAATTCTCCTTACTGTACTGATATATTTAGTGGGATAAGAGTCCTTTGCAGCAGTGGTATATTATGGTGGCTATTTTACTATTAATTGAAACGTACGTTAATGTCATTATTATTTATTTAAACGGGTCTCCCCGTTAAGCCCGTCTTTAAGCGTCTCTCCCCGCACTACACTGTAGTGCGGGGAGAGACGCCGTCGCGAGCGCCCACCTCCTGATGAAGGCCACCGTATGTGGCCGAAACGTGTCGAGGAACTCTCGACAGTAGTCTCCGTCGTACGTAAGTTCCCGTTTAAATAAATAATAATATTATGGTGGCCTTTCCTTTTTTACCATTTTATGTCATGTTCCATTAATTTTATTCCTTCTTGTGTTCCGAATGAGTAATGTTATTCTCACGACAGTCCCCGGACCGCAAGTCGCAGTCCCAAACCTCAGAGAAGTCCTTGGAGCTGAATCTGTCCAAGCCTCTGCCGAAGGAGGCGCCGCTCAAAACAAAAGTCATGCCCAAGAGAGATGACACCTCCAATTCCGGTGAGATTAATTTGTTTTTATAGGTTATATGACACTGAATTCTGGTGAGATTCATTTGTTTTTATAGGTTGCATGACACTGAATTCTGGTGAGATTTCATTTCATTTCTCTTTTGATTCTCTTTTGTTAGTGAATTTATTGAAGAGAGTAAATATTGGTTAAGTTAAAGGTTAATTCTAGTTATAGGCTACAACTTACTATGATAGCAATAAAGATATTATTGTTCTTTGTTTATCTATTGTTGTCTGTATCTTCTGACAAAGATGATAACAGATCTTTAACGAGAAGAAAGGCCTTTGTCCTTTAGTGGGACGAACAAATTTTCGTTTTTATTGAATTAATCAGATTTCTTACTAGTGGCAGATCTGACATTTGGCTTATCCCTGTTGAGGATCGATTATTTTAAAGGATACATGATTGGAGGAGACTTAAGTTTCTTATCCTCCCTGGATCTGCCTCTATTACTTACAATCACTTTACCCGACTACAAAAGTAACTTTATCTATACTTCTATGCTAATATTATAAAGAGGTAAAATTTGTAAGTTTGTTTGTTTGTTTGAGTGTTTGTTTATATGTTGGAGGTAATCTCAGGAATTATCAGTCCGATTTGAATAATACTTTTTTGTAATAGATAGCCTTCAACGGGAAGGTTATAGGCTATTTTTCATCCCGAAATTCCCACGGGAACAGGCACAACGCGGGTAAAACAGCGGGGCGCTGCTATATAAGAATAAATACTTAAAAGTGTCAGCGATGATTTCAATTATTTCCCTTTAGAAAGTGACAAGAGATAATCTCACCAGTTTTACCTCAGAAAACCGTCATTCATTACTTCACCTCTTTCTCCAGAGAGCGACAGCGGTGATCTAGAGGCAGAGGTGGGCGCAGGCGCGAGTAGTGGGCGCCGGCGGCCGCCGGTGGGTGTGGTGATCCCCGCCGAGGGCGCCTACGACCCCAAGCACTTCCAGGATCTGAAGGTGCCTCCAGAGATGGAAAACATCTTCCAGTATATAATGAAGTAAGTGACATTCGGTACAACATTAACATGTTTTATTTATTTTTATTTCGGGATCAAAATAGTCTTTCTATAACCTTCCCGTTGAATGTGGCTATCGAAAACAAAAAATTCAAATCGGAATGGTACTTTTCGAGATTACCGCGTTCAAACAAACTCTTGAGCTTTATTATGTTAGTATCTGTAGATAGGAATTATTTTACTGGCCTTTATCTATTCCAATTTTCAACAAAAAGCAAACCAACAGCACGTCGCTAGTATACTTACCTATATCATTTGAGTACATTGACCTCAGATCGTTCGTGTAAAGAACATATTGGATTCGAACAAACTTTTTAAACAAAAATGACAGCGAGTCTACACCAATCGATTCCCATTGGTAGAGACATCACAGACGTATAAAATGTGTTATTTAAAAGTTAAAATCATCAACAAATGAGCGTCCTTTGATATCGCCCGCTTTGATTACAGATTAAGGTTAATGCTGATTTAAATTGAAATTATGCCAAAACACATATGTAATGTACTGTCGGGGAAATTGGCATTTGTCCACTGTAAGGTGAAAATAGGTTGGCGTTCGGCAGTGATTGCATAGTGCATAGTGAGTGCATTCTCGTTACGTAATCGCATTGACATTAGAAATTATTCTATTAGTTTATTAATAGTAGGAATAGGGATCACTCAAACACAGCCGGTGATCATTCAAAACCGTCTTTCCTAAAAATTAAAGGTCTTATTCATAAACACTTAACAGCACTTTAACTATCAAATGATTTGTCCCTTTCCGACATACGTTATTTTCTGAAGAGCAAAAGAGAAGAGCAAAAGAGAAAACACTTTATTAGCAGTATTTTAGTAAAACTTTGGGATAAAACCTTCAATAATTCTCTCGTGAATCACTACTGGTGAAACCCACGTGCAAATCTGTTTGGGTAGAGTATTGTTTTGAGTTTATAGCGGACAGACAGACAGACGCGGCGTGGGATTTTGTTTTATAATATGTAAGGCAGATAAAAGCTATTATTTCCGACCTTTCTATTTATTTTATTCGAGTGCTTTCTCCCCTGACTGTACCTACAGGTAACACTGAATTTCTGATAAAAAAATAGTCTCTATTCCGTTGAGGTTAAAGCGTATCTTTCATGCTTCATTTATAATATCTGGCATTGATTTAAAATTGAAATCTAATGGATGTTCAACGTTTGTAAATGGGTCAGTTGGAGATGCGTCCATTGCGTTTGATTTAAAGCCAGAATCACACTGTCGGACGTGTCCGTAAGTCGTAACTGATACGGTCGAAACAACGTCTATGCTTTCTTAAAGTTCTTGGACATGAAGTGTTAAGTACTGCAAACCTATACTTAGCCGTCTCAAGCTACATTACACTTGGCTATACTAAAAGAAAAGTAGGTGATGTTTGATAGTAGGTGCAGGGTAGTTTAGTGTGTGTACATTTATTACGTAGAGGTAAGACACTTAGGGTAGATTGTGTTAAGCGGTTAGTTATCTAGTGTTTAGAGGTAAAAGTAAGTTTGTTTGTTTGTTTGTTTGTATGTTCGGGGTAATCTCAGGAATTATCAGTCCGATTTGAATAATACTTTTTGTGATGGATAGCCACATTCAACGCGAAGGTTATAGGCTATTTTTGATCCCAAAATTCCCACGGGAACGGGTACAACGCGGGTAAAACCGCGGAGCGCTGCTAGTCGTAACATACGTTCGTTAAAATTAACATTTATTTACGCTGTTAAATACAAAGCGTTGTTTCATAACTTAAATAAATTATTTAAATCATAAATTAAATGACAGTCTGTTTAAGCGATTCGGGCGGTCAGTAGAAAGCCACGATTTTTAAACTGAAATTTTGTATTAACGTTTACGTGAACGTAACGTAACGTCGCTTCAGGTCCCAGGCCCTTAAGATTAGATAACATACAAGTCGCTTTCGACGTTCACTTTCGACCGCGTCCGAGAATGTGTTTCCAGCTTTACTCTGCGGTTTTCCTTTGTACTTTGTTATTTGCAATTATCTCTATATGCCAGGAAATGTTTGTTTGTAAATGCATAAACATGAATCTTATAGAAAGTATTTTCCTTATACACATAGGATTAACACACGGAATAACACATACAATTAGAGTCGGTGCCATCAACTCCTTAGCCAAACCTCCAGAGGCTCAGAAGTAAACTAACCTTCCTAATGCACCGACTGTTAATTTGTCGGGAAGTCGACTAAATACATTATTTAAATCTTTTTTCTTACTTACTGGATATTAAAGTCGGTTAGATTTTCTTTGAAAGTTATTTTTTAGGGAAAGGAGGAAGCTTAAATTAAGTTAAAATAAAAGCTGTAACAAAGAGTTGTTACAGCTGAACATAAACAGAACGCTAATTTTTAAATACCGAAGGGAATAAAGAAGGCGTTTTTAAATAAATAATTCAAAAAAAGAACGCGCTGCTCTATGGCGTGCTAAATAAAAAAATCAAATCGATATTGATTTTTATAAACTAGGCCACGCCAGAACCATTGCCGTGCGTGCATCCTAAATGAAATATTAATGCGGTTCTATGCAAATTACTGCAACTCTCAACTCTCTTGTTTGCACGAGCTTATTTCAGAAACTACCAACCCGATTCGAATAATTCTTTTTGTAATGGATAGCCACATTCAACGGGAAGGTTACAGGCTATTTTTCATCCCGAAATTCCTACGGGAACGGGCACAACGCGAGTAAAACCGCGGGGTGATTCTAGTGTTTAATAATTATGAAATGAATATCTAGATCAAATGTAGGTGTCACGCCCACTACCTAACGGGAGTTGCATCATTAATCAAAATTAGACCTTGAAACAATTGTGGTAGGGATTATATTCAATGAACTGATTCACATTGGGACATGTTACGATTGTATGCTTTATTGCTTCTATGTTAGAGTTGATTTTACGCTGTTTGGTCAAGTATGTATTAGTTATGATAATATTTTTGTTATGGTCAGTAGAAATGAAATTGAATTTCGCTATTTTCAAACACTAAACAAAACTTCTCATTTAATATAGGAAAGCTGCCTAAAATATATTACACTAGCAGCGCTCCGCGGTTTTACCCGCGTTGTGTCTATTGCCGTGGGAATTTTGGGATGTAAAATAGCCTGTAACCTTCATGTTAAATGTGGATATCCATTACAAAAATAATTATCCAAATCGTATTGGCAGTTTCTGAGATAAGCGCGTTCATACAAACAAACAAACTCTACAGTTTTATTATATTAGTATGGATATTATGCTATATGTAGTACCTGTCTATGTTTTTCATTGTAAGCTTCCAGCGACTTTAACCTCGTTAGGCATTAAATGTAGCACCCCTCATAAATACATCAATAATATTTCATACCAGCAGCGCCTCGCGGTTTTACCCGCGTTGTACCCGTTCCCGTGGGAATTTCAGGATGAAAAGTAGAACCTTCCCGTTGAATGTTGAATGTGACTATCCATTACAAAAATATTTTTTCAAATCGGACCAGTAGTTCCTGAGATTAGCGCGTTCAAACAAACAAACTCTGCAGCTTTATAATATTACTAGCAGCGCCCTGCGGTTTTACCCGCGTTGTGCCCGTTCCCGTGGGAATTTCGGGAATTTTTTTACATAAAAACCTTCCTCTTGAATCACTCTACCTATTACAAAAAACCGCATCAAAATCCGTTGCGTAATTTTAAAGATTTAAGCATACAGACAAACAGACAAACAGACACGAAACAGAGACGACTTTATTTTATACTATGTAGTGAAGATACGTTCGTATCGTTCAAATAAACAAATCTCTACCGTTTTATCCCACTAATATTATAAATGCGAAAGCTTTTGAGGATGGATGTATGTTTGTTATTCTTTCACGCAAAACTGCTAAATGGATCTAGATAAACATTGATAGGATAAAATATTGGGGCCACTTTTTATGTCAAAAAAGGGTAATTATGTTCGTGTAGGTTAGTGACCAACCCTGGTGTATCTTTGGACCGCTTGAAGGCCTCCAATATGGACTAATGATTGAATAACCAGGACCGAGAATTTAATTTGCCCTCCGGAGCATGGTAGCTCACATAGAAATGTCAAATACATTTATATATTTAACTAGCAGCGCTACCCGCGTTGTGTCCGTTCCTGTAGGAACTTCTGGATGAAAAATAGCCTGTAACCTTCCCGTTGAATGTTGCTATCCGTTACAAAAAGAATTATTCGAATCGGATTGGTAGTTTCTGAGATTACTGCGTTCAAATGAACTCTTCGATTTTATCTATCTATATATATAAAAATGAAACCCGTTTTCCTTGGTCGCGGCATCACGCGTGAATGGCTGGACCGATTTCCACGGTTTTGCATTCGTTGGAAAGGTCTCGGGCTCCGTGAGGTTTATAGGGAATAAAAATCAAAATTCCCACGGGAACGGGGGCGCTGCGGGTGAAACCGCGGGGCACAGCTAGTGATACATATATTGATTTTTTATATAATATTCATTCATATAAATAAGTATTTGTGTATGTAAATCACTACATAGTATAAAATAAAGTCGTCTCTGTTTCGTGTCTGTTTGTCTGTATGCTTAAATCTTTAAAATTACGCAACGGTTTTTGATGCGGTTTTTCGTAATAGGTAGAGTGATTCAAGAGGAAGGTTTTTATGTAACAAAATTCCCGAAATTCCCACGGGAACGGGCACAACGCGGGTAAAACCGCGGGGCGCTGCTAGTAAGCATATAAAGTATTTGTGTATATAAATGTATTAGTATCAGTCACTTAGTTTGGGTCTAATTAACCGTTTGTGCATTTGTTCTTGTCTATTTTTTAACTTTTTAATTTATTTCGTTTTTGACATTACATCTAATGTTTTATTGACGCACCATGTAGAATAGCGTCAGGTAAACGTCAAAAATAAAAAGAAACGGCAATAAAACGTGTTGATAATGCGTTTAGCTCGTAAAAGTGACGCGTTGAGAAATGCGCTATTGTCACGACATGCGATATAATATTACAATACGGCTGATGTGAAATTATACTAAACTAGATGCGCACCGCGGTTTTACCCGCGTTGTGCTCTTCTCTGCGGGAATTTGACATTGAAAAAACACATTTTCCATATTCAATGCCAAACAATGGTTATGCAAAATTTAAATTTTGAGCAAGGAATCACTTTGGAATCACAAGGGGTGAAAAATGGGACAAACTTTGTATGGGACACAAAGTTTGTCCCATTTTTCACCCCTTAAAAGGTAGAATTCTGAAAAATCTTTTGTTATAGGATGCCTACGTCATATAAAGATCACACCGACAAAGTTTAATGTGTCTACAATCAGCGGTTTGGGCTGTTGATCCATCAGTCATTCGGGACAAAGAATTTTATTTATATAGATAGGTAACTACACATAGTTTTTCATATGTTATTGATATGCGGTATCGTGGTTCAGTTGTGTGTAATTAAGTTTTTAACAATTATGTGAAGAAATTAACTTGATAAAATAATGTGTAGTTGTTTGGTGAAAAGTCGCCGATACTTATTGAGTCTTCCATGGTTGAATCAAATGTCAAATTAGCTTATGTGACGTTTCTAATTTATTTTGTAAGCGATAGCGTCGCGCCGAAGTAATTAGACTGCGTTCTCAATAAATGTTCGTACATTTCCGTATTCTTGGGGAATTTTCGTATTGATGAGTATTAGTTAGTAGAATTCAATATATTGAACATCTTTCAATATCAATTAAACTGAAAAATTGTTTGATTTATATTTACATCGTGATTTGGTTTTGTATCGTCACTTTAATACCGTACAAATACCATAAAGTTGGCGGCCTTTAGGCGATCTATTGGCCACTAACCTACCCGAACGTACTTGAAACAATATTCGCCGATACTTAAACATCTCCAATCTATCTCCAGAAACACCCCACTCACTTGAAAACCTTCCAATCTACCCTCAGATACACCCCGCAGAAGATCGACATCGAGTTCAAGCTGGCCCCGTTCGTGCCCGAGTTCGTGCCGGGCGTGGGCGACACGGACGCGTTCCTCAAGGTGTCGGCGCCGGCGTGCGACCCGCGCGCCACGCCGCTGGGCGACACGCTGCTCGAGCATCTCGACCACTTGGGTGAGGGTTTACTACACTTAGAGGTCACCTAGTACGGTTTAGGCCCATCTCGTAGCCAGATTTGGTAGCTAGCTTCCAAATGGGAGAAATAATCCCGATTCGAAGCTGGCTACGAAATAGGAATTCGAAAGTCCAAGATTTAGGAAAAAGAACTAGTAAAAAAAAAATAACCCTAACCTACCGAATAGATCGTTCCCATTTAGTAGCTAGCTACAAGATGGAAAACACTTTTCTCATTTCGAAGCTAGCTACCAAATCTGGCTACGAGATGGGCCTAAAGTCCTAGTACTAGGAATTCAACTTCATTTATTTCGAAAAGGTGGCCAATCTCGTTGTCGGCATTTTTAGACCGCCTACAGGCCTCCGACATGGTCTAACCATGGTTCTAAACTAGACTTAAGTTTGTTGTATGAGGAAGTCAATTAATTCGTTTACGTTTTTAGTTATCAATTTGACTAGAAAATAAAATATAAGTACTTGTAAAAATAGCGCGTGGTGTGAAAGTTGTGATTATTGAGCCTGCCAGAATTTTGACAACTTTAGGCGTTGTTTTGTAAAGGCCACTGGGCTATCCCGTATAAACAAAGTTCTATTACATCATCTTTCAATCAAATTCTATTACTGTGCAGTGAGGAGCTCTCAGCTGTATGCTGATAGGCAGAAAGAGAGTAATATGATGTAGAAAGGTTTAAAATAGGAGAAAGGTCAAACGAACACTTACAAAGTACATTAGCCGAATATATTATCAACTAGCCACGCCTCCCGGTGTTACCCGCGTTGTATCGGATCCCGCGGGAATTTCGGGATAAATGTATCCCATGTGTTATTCTGATGTATAACCTATATTACTGTAAAGTTTCATCCAAATCCGTTCAGTAGTTTTTACGTGAAAGAGCAACAAACATACATCAATCCTCACTAACTTTCGCATTTATAATATTAGTAGGAAAGTAGGAATTTGTAGGATAGATAATGAAACTGTATGTATGGAACTTTAATAAGATGTGTAAGGATCATTTTGGAAAACCTTTCTTTCTATATACCTGTGTCTCCAGGGCTGCGCGTGCTGGACGAGCCGGCGCCCGAGCAGAGCGACTCGGCGCTGCTCCACCTGCAGCTGCGAGCCATCTCCAAGACCAACAGCTCTAAAACTACTGTCGTAAGTCGACACTGTACCAACACTTATCATTAATTCTGACATATTGTAAAGACGCATGGCACTGTCGAAAGCCATCATCTATATTTATCACTATTTCGAAAAGTAAGACGATTCCGTGCTTCGGAGGGCACGTTAAGCCGTCGGTCCCGGTTACTTTCTACGGATAGTAGTCGTTACATGAGCCATGTCAGATGCCTTTGGCGGCTCAATAACTCTGACACCAGGATTGGTCAGGGTGACCATCCACAAGAAGAAGAAGAAAAATACTATTTCTGAACTATTGGAAGTGTTCTGTAGCCGAATAGAAAAAAAGGAATCTTTATGGATTCGCCATGTCACTCTGTCCGTCCATCCGTATGTCAGTATAAAGTATAATACATATCTACTCCGGAAATGTAAATTAGTGCAGAGTTGAAACTTTGTAGTATTATGGTTAGGAGGAACTACGGAACTCTTCAACGAATGCAACTCAAGCTCAACTCTAAAAATTTATTCGTACAATATTCAGTAACAACATAAATATACCGCTTTTTAGCATAAATGAAAGAAATCACTAGGCTCTGGAAATCACTTTTACACGACTTACACGCAAAAGGAACGTTCGGTCTCGCCAACAACTCGCGCCAAACTGTTCCCCCATGAGCCCGAGAGTGTACACAACTACCCTCACTTCATCTCGTTATTTTACTATTCACTATTTCTCATTGATTTTATATTTCTGCAGTTAACGAAAAAGATAGATAATGCGGAAAAGAACGGGAAAGCGATAGACAGGTGGATCAAAGACGTGAGCGAGCTGCATCTGTCGAAACCGGCGCCCACTGTCACGTATGCCCAGTGAGTATTTAATAGTAGTTTATGCAACGTCATATAAAGAAGGGTATTAAAACACGAGTGTGAGTTTATGAAACGAGCGCAGCGAGTTTCATAATAGTAACGAGTGTTTTAATACCCGTGTTATATGCAGTTGCATACACTACTTTATCTTCACTATTTAATGCAATTAATCAAACAAAATTTTAAAAACAAAACACATTGCGAAACATTAAATTCACGCGTAGGTACGTGTATTGTCACAGTAAACTTGCCGCCATTAAAATCTAACCAATGAGAGCGCAGCTGCGCGTAGGGCCAATCAGGAGCGAGCGAGATCTTACCAAAAAGTTTTGTGTATGTAGTTTCGACGAAGTTTTCATAACCCAACTGTTTTCAAAAGCCAGCCTAATATCAAAATTTTATACAACTAGTATGAGGATTTTGACATAAGGCTCGCCAGGTTAATTGGTCGCGTTATAATGATGTTATAATGATATATTATAATGATATTATAACATCATGTGCAATTGCTTAAATTGAGTGTTTTAGTTGTCTGTGCTATAACAGTAGTAATTATAAGTCAAGTATTGGAATCATAAGTAGAATGTTACAACATTAGTGTAGATAAAAGTAATAAATACACCCGGTCTCATTCACACACAGTTTAGACACTAACTAAGCTCTAAGTTTTTATTATGAAAATCTAACTAACTGATACTTATACAAACAATACGTTACACGTGTTGTATTGTAAACTCTCGTGATGTTTGGAAGGCGATAGGATATTTTTATCGTGTATCTATACTAATATTATAAAGCTGAAGAGTTTGTTTTGTTTGTTTGTTTAAACGCGCTAATCTCAGAAACTACTGAACCGATTTGAATAATTCTTTCACTGTTAGATAGTCTATTTATCGCGGAAGGCTATAGGCTACATTTTATCCCTCTATACTAATATTATAAAGCTGAAGAGTTTGTTTTGTTTGTTTGTTTAAACGCGCTAATCTCAGAAACTACTGAACCGATTTGAATAATTCTTTCACTGTTAGATAGTCTATTTATCGCGGAAGGCTATAGGCTACATTTTATCCCGAAATTCCCACGGGAACGGGCACAACGCGGGTAAAACCGCGGGGCGCTGCTAGTTATGAATATGGCATGAATAGGAGGGAGGCATTTGCCTAACAATGGGATGATACAGATTAACAGTAACAGTAAAAGTTACCGGCCGCGTCTGTCTGTTCGCGATAAACTCAAATACTACTGCACGGATCTCGACGCGGTTTTTTTTAAATAGATAGTGATTCAAGAGGAAGGTTTTTATGTATAAAAAATCCCGAAATTCCCACGGGAACGGGCACAACGCGGGTGAAACCGCGGGGCTAATGAATGAATATAACACGTTTTTTACTTAGAACATTTTTGTTTCCAGTAAAATGCCGGACATAGACGCTTTAATGGAAGAATGGCCGGATTCCATAGAGGATGCCCTGAACGAGGTCGGATTCCCCCCGCCCACTCTCGACTGCTCACTCTCCGAGTACGCCTCTCTAGTCTGCGGCCTGTTCGACATCCCAATACAGGGTGACTCGTTACAGGACAAGATACAGGCTTTACATCTACTGTTCACGTTGTACTGTGCAGTGAGGAGCTCTCAGCTTTATGCTGATAGGCAGAAAGAGAGTAATGAGATGTAGACAGGTTTAAAATAGTGGAAAAGACAAAGGAACAATTAAAAATTACATTAGCCGACTATAATACCAATAGATTATGAAACTGTGTATGGAACTTACATCAAATATGTAAGGGCCATTTTGGAATACGGAAGTCAGAAGTCGGATAAAAAAGTATACAGATAAATAATACGAATAAATACATCAATAGACTTTCATCAATAAGCTCAAAATGGTATGGAACCATTTAATTCATGTATGGAACCATTTTGGAATAAAACTTTCGGTCGGTGAAGTCGGCTAAAAATGTATTTGTATACATTTAAACCTGTTAAAATGTGAATATATATATTCGATAAGTGATAAATAAATTAGAATTGATATTTTTAAATGATTCTTCAATTGATTTCACGTAAGACTACTGAAACGGTTTGTCTGTACTTAATTTTATAATGAGCCATGTCAGATGCCTTTGGCGGCTCAATAACTCTCGACATCAGGATTGGTCAGGTTGACCATCCACTCGATGAAGAAGATTATAAAGAAGTACAATTTGTAAGTTTTTGTTTGTTTATATGTTCAAGCTAATTCGGAATTATCAGTCCGATTTGAAATATTCTTCATTTTTCTTAATTTATTTTTGTAATAAATAGAATAGATTCAACAGGAAGGCTATAAGGCATAAGGCTATTTTTCATCACAAAATTTTTGATCAAAATTTATTTCATTTCGTTTTTTTCATTTATTAAAATAAATAATAACGCTAATTAGATCCAAACTAAACTAATTGTCATTTGAACGGGCACAACGCGGGTAAAACCGCGGGGCGTTGCTAGTGTATGATAAATGAGAAACGGATATACTTTGGCAATTATATTTATTTCAGAGTTCACATGTTCTAAATAAAATGTACATTCATTGTATTACATGAACCTCGTTAGCCTCATAGGAAGGGAAAGAACACAAAGGATTATAATTACTAATTCGATCGTCAAGATCTTGGTTCTGGGTATTTTACACTGAAAATCAGGGGGTTAATTCTGCTTAATTATTTTTCTGGCATAAAGGGCGGATGGCACAAGCATTTTTAATTGTATTTAGCTCCTAAATATGTTTAATAAACTATCGAATGTCATCGTTTTAAATAGTGTACTGTTTCGTGCAATGTAAAATACAATTTTGAACGAACAAGTTTTGTTTCTTAAACATAGAAGGGACTAAATAGATTTAAGAGTTGTGCAAGCTCAATTAGTAGCAATTGCTTCTCGATAGAATAGTATGACACATTTTTTTTTGTAAAATATTTGTGTCAATTGAATCTCATTTGGACCATGAAAGAATATTATTGGATCTCGAAAGATCACATAAAATTGACGATCAATTGAGTTAATTTATTTCAGAATTGACCCCCTGGCCAATCAGGTAGCTTGATTTACTGAGATTTGGAAATGAAACGATCTCATTGGTTGTAAATTAATTGTATGACGGGAGTGTCCATTAGTGTTACGGTATTACGAATAATATCAAAAAGAAAATCACAAATTATTGCAATTTGGACGGTAACATATTTACAAGATTATTCTACAAAATCTATTGCGAAAAATGATTTGCGTTTTCTATTTTAATTTATGAGATCTAATATTAGGGACTAATTATTGGAAGACTACATAGAAATAAAAATTAGGGTGCTTCGTACTAAATGTTGGCAACAAAAAACGTACAAAACAAAATAACACTACAAAGAAATGGTAATTGACTTTTAAATAACAAAATAAATTCATTACAAAGTTTGCCAACATGTGGTACATTGATCTAGTCTAAGGGGGTTGATACAAAAATATTTTGTTTACAATCTTAACTAGGATATAGGAAAGTTTAAGGAAATGTGTTGAGTAGTGTCTATAGGATATAAACGATTGTAATACTGAAAGATTTCTTATAAAATCATACATTATTTTCATTTAGGCAAGTGAGCTTTTGTCTTAAGTTCAAGCGAACACTACACATTGATTTCTACTTTCTGTGTAAGTGCAATAACATTACTATATCAAGTGTTTCAGTATAACAATCGCTTACAAATAATAAAGGCGAATTCACTCCGAATAACATTAAAAAACAAATACAAATATAAGTAACGTGAACATAAAATTCTGCAAAAATATGAAGTAAAAACGCCTACTATTTTGTTATATTAAGAGTAAGTATTCAAGAAGATTTTAATTTTCAACGTAGTTCCGTATAACTCGTTCATATGATCTTACTTTAAGGTGCAATTCCACTGAAACAGAGCGCAGCGGTCATTGATTGATCAGTTAAACTCCGGCCCGCTTCAATGGATACGTACCCTTAGGATTTGCAATAGACATGCCTATAACAGAGTAACTTGCATAACAGCAAGTGCAAGTAAATCCGCATGGCAGTAGCCAGCTGCAAGGGGCTGTAAAGGACGAAATACTCATGCCTATAGCTGGCATACTGAATAAAGCTAGCACATGCTTACTGGCATGTTTAAAACTAACTGGCATCTATCTGACAAGTGTGTTTAGTAACGTAAAACACACTTTTACAGTACAATTTGGCTCACATGCAACTGGCATGCTATTTAGTGCTCCGTTTTACAGGCATATGCAAGTGTCAGCTACAGGCATGTGTATTTGTAACTATATGCAAGTCACATAACATGATTAAAATCCATAAACGATTAATACATCGTTTTAATAACACCCTTCGTACATCTAGTCAGCTTAGTTTCATTTCAGCTCGGACTCTACCAAAATAATGTATCCAGTCGCGTTTACTTTTTGTACTCTTAACATTTTTGAATGCTTGACTATACTTTACCCTGCACTGATGTCTTCAGTGAGATGAGAAGCCTTCGCCCAGCAGTGGGACATTCAGGCTAATACTTTTTACTATACTTTTATGCCAAAATTCCAACAAGGTCACAACGCGGTTAAAACTAAAACCGCTAGTGATGTAATAAATACTGTGAGCTGATTGGTGGGGTTTTTCGTCAATGTGTCACTAATCAACTGACAGTATTTATTATGTCATGTCTTGTCGCCTTCTGTCACGTTAGCTGTGCTAGCCAGGCCGACATCTTTTTGGTAGAGCGAGAGCTTGCTGACACAAAATATTCACTTGATGAACTTACTTCAACCGTCTGTTCACAGGTCGAATCCTTTTAATTTGACATCAAATTACATAAAAAATCTACACAGTTACATATTACATTAAAGTTACATATCGCTAGGAATTACATTGTATTTACGACTAATTTCATATTATATACAGCGTTTAAACAAAGCATCTCGTATATCACAGTTACTTGTTTTGCACCCCACACATATTCAAACAAATTTCGATCGAATTTTAGTTTCTTTATAATGGGGAACTAACGTCATTTATACTCTATTTTTTCTTACTTGTCCCAAAACGAGGACCAATGTCGTTAATTTTCCAGCCGATGACGACTACTCCCGAAGAGGAAATAGTTAAGTGATTTTATTTCATTCTACGCTATCTCTAAACCTATTTCCTCTTCAGGAGTAGTCGTCTTCGGCTGGAAAATTGACGATATTGGTCGACATTTTGGGACAACCAAGAAAAAATTTAATGCAGTTAATACGCGGAGTGAAATGACATTTCCATTGTTCTCACTTTTTGACGAAATAAAAATAGTGTCAATATTATTAAAATTCGGGATCAGTAAACTATTTCATATGTGGTTTCATCCCTTTTGATGTAAAATTTAAACCCTCAAAACGGCTAAATAATCAAGTCTTGACACTTGATTATTCAGTGGTTTTAGTCGTAAAATGATCCGTTTCTTATACATGATGTCAGCAGGATCAGTGTTCACTATATGTTGTTTCACTCCGTTTAATTAAAAATATTACATCATAGTCATATCAGTCGACATTTAGTAAGAGTTATTATCATTAAGATTTAAGACACGATACGATAAAACACTGCACGTTCATTGGTTGAAAATATGACATTGTCAACCAATCATGGGACAGTATTTTATATCAAGCCTTTTCAATATGACGACTTATTTTAGTTCCCCGTTATAACATCAAAATAAAAAAAAGGTTTTATTTATTAAAAAGAGGGGAATAAACGTTGTAGTTCATGATTTTGAAATGTAACTAACATTTCAAAATCATGAACGTGAAACTACTGTAGTCTGTTTTTGCCCAGCAGTGGGGAAAATATAACTTTTTTCAGACTACTACCCCTCTTTTTAACATTTTCAAAATTATCGACCAAAAACAATTCCAATCTCTTCAAAAAACCAAAACAAAATCAGAGCAAGACAAAATATCACCCACACAAATCACACATTGAATTGTCGCGAAATAAACAAACTAAAATAAAAATACGTCCATCTCACTCGCACTTACGTAGTGTTTCATAGGATAAAGTAAGATGCAAACTACGTGTCCTAGGTGTCTTTTAAATAATTAATACTAAATCACATTTAACATAACACTTGTTAATTTCACACTTTACTTAGAAGTGACTTATTTCTTGATATTTTTACGCTTCTACAGCGATTTTAGTCCATTGTATTCTGAGTTTTTGCTTGTGAGTTCTGCGGACAATGACACATTATAGATATTTGTGACACTTCACGAATCCCTGAAATAAAAATCTCAAACTCCAGTTATTTATGTTTTAGAGCTTTTCTGTTATTTTTTTAGTCATCCTGCGCTCGTGGCATAATTGGGCTAAGCGATGATAGCTTATTGCAATTGTTAAGCAACGGCAGCTACTTGGATGGGTGGCCGATAGTGGCATTTCTATCTGAGCGCTACCGTGCTTCGGAGGGCACGTAAAACTCTTGCTTCTGGATGTTTCAATTTATAGACCATGTCGGAGGCCCTTAGGCGGTCTAAAAACTCCGATTTTATTAGGTTTGTACTTATAAGGGAAAATTTAAATTTTCCCTTATTTTTCGGAAAGGCCTGTGTCAAAAGTACTCTTCCACTAAAATAATGATTGCGTCACATTACTTCATTATTTTTTGTGTCAAAAGTACTCTTACACTAAAAAATACCGTCAGTGTCACCTCACCTGGCTAGTGGTAGTGGAACAGGTTGAGCAGCCGCCGGTTGAAGGGGAAGCGCGGCTGCTTCAGCTCGCCGCGGGGCTCCTCCTCGTTGCGGATGCAGAAGTAACTCGAGATAGCGCTGCGGCAGATCGGACACTTGTCCAGTTTCGCTGGAAACGAAATACAAATCTTTTATTAGTCATCTTTTGTAGTCATTGTCAGACTATGTATACTAAAAGCACCCCGCGTTGTGCCCGTTACCGTGGGAATTTTGGGAAGCAAAATAGCCTGTAACCTTCCCGTTGAATGTGGCTATCCATTACAAAAAGAATTATTCAAATCGGATTGGTAGTTTCTAAGATTAGTAAGTTAAAACAGGTTAAACATATTTTACTATTAATTTAAACATATACATATACTAGCAGCGCCCCGCGGTTTTACCCGCGTTGTGTCCATTCCTGTGGGAATTTCGGGATGAAAAATAGCCTATGTTACTCGTGGATAATGTAGCTTTCGAATGGTGAAAGAATTTTTTAAAACGGTCCAGTAGTTTTTGAGCCTATTCATTACAAACAAACAAAGGTTTCCTCTTTATAATATTAGTGTAGATATATAAACATGTCCTAACCCAACCTTAGGGTGCGTATTGATTAAAGCGAAGGGGAGTTCAATCGACCAATCATAGCGCCTTGAAATTGTCAAACAACGCATTGACATTGTCAAACAACGCATTGACATTGTCAAACAACGCATTGACATTGTCAAACAACGCATTGACATTGTCAAACAACGCATTGACATTGTCAAACAACGCATTGACATTGTCAAACAACGCATTGACATTGTCAAACAACGCATTGACATTGTCAAACAACGCATTGACATTGTCAAACAACGCATTGACATTGTCAAAATCTTTTCGTAATGCATTGGGATTAGTCGATTTAGCTGCGCATCGCACGCTCCGCCCCCTCAGTGTTTGAGTTTTAAGACCGCGTAAGTTTATACCGATTAGTGTAGGGCCACATCTGCGGAACGTACGGCGCCGATCCTTCCGCTAAATACGCTCGTAGTGTATTTCAAGTTATCTATCACACATCAGTACGCGGCGTAATTTCGACTGATGTGTCATAGAGCGGAAGGTTCGGCGCCGTACGTTCCGCAGATGTGGCGCTACACTTAATCTAAAAATATGAAACACTAGCTGTGCCCCGCTGTTTCACCCGCAGCGCCCCGATTTCGCGCCGAGATTTTTATTCCTTATTTTTCTTATATAAAAACCATGTCCTGACAATAAGGAACACATTAAAAAAATAATCATCCAATTTGCAGTCGTTCTGAAGTTATGCGCTTACCAACACATTTTGCGATTCATTTTTATATTAAAGATAATATCCTTTGCTTTAAAAATTAGTATCATCCTTCGATATCCACTGTACTAAGTACTTACTGGGCTACACCACTTTGATTTGAATGGTGTATGAAAGCTGCTAAAAAAAACCTTTATAATATGTTAAAACAGCACTGCAACTATTTAATTCAAAGTCCATTATATAACACTAATACCTCATTCAACGCACACAACCTCTTAAGTTTAAACTTAAAGGTCAGATATCCTGACATTGGCAGGCGGCCACAGACAAGATGCGCGCGCGCACCGCATATTAACTCCCTAATTGAAACGTTCCAACTGGTCACAAAAATGTTACCACTCTAGTACTTTGTCACATTACAACACTTGAAAATTCTATAACATGTTGGTAGGTGTGGTAGAAGTTTGATTATGACAAAGTTCTAAGTATGGACATGGGTGGAGTGTACGTGATTGGATATGATGCATTTGCTTGTTTGTGGTTATTTAATAGGTAATGTAACCTCGAGGCGCGGATGTGGTTAAAAGGTTAAGAGTTAAGAGGTTAGGTTAGCGTTTATTAATGTACTCGCTCCGGAGGGCACGTTAAGCCGTCGGTTCCGGTTACTCTCTACGGATAGTAGTCGTCACATGAGCCATGTCAGATACCTTTGGCGGCTCAATAACTCTGACACCAGGATTGGTCAGGTTGGCCTTCCACTCGATGAAGAAGAATGTACTCGCTGATCCCACTAGTGGCTAGTAGATGGCGCTAGGGTGCGAGTGAGAGCAAGCTGGCGTTATTTCCTTAGATTGAGCGTTAATGTTCTATTTTCTCCTTAATATTACATATTATGATATGAGTGAGATAGATAGATTTTCCTATAGAAATTTATTTACTATAAGTTTTGGGTGATCAGATCTGCATAGGCAAAACGAAAAATGTTACCAATCTCAGTAACAAATTTGCCTAGAAGTGGCAATGGTACTTCGGAAGGCAGGCAGCGTAAACAACGCTACGATGGACAGGCAGTGGACAGGCAGCGTGACAGCCTAAACAAGGTCCGTGGGTAAACAGTAAACAGTGTGTAACTAAAAAACTGTTATCTTTGTTAATAATATCATTAATAATAAATTAATATCATTATTTTAAGCATTAAAATATAATCTTTGTTATAATTTAATAATATATCACCCAAACAATGTTATGGAAGAGCGATGTCCCCTGGCACAGGCATTACGTTTAAAAGGGGATATCAACAAATTGTTTAAAAATGTATTATTGTACTATTATGAATAAAGAATTATTAAATTATTAAATTATTTGTTTTGTCTCTCTTGCTCTCCGGAATATTGTATCAGAAAGTAACAAACCGTTTGATAGCTAAACGCCTCGGTGGTCTAGTGGTATGTGCACTCGCCTGCCAAGACTGAGGTCCCGAGTTCAATTCCCAGGTCGAGCGAAAACATGTTTCCTACTTTTCAAACATGGCTCGGGTTTTAGATCACCAACCCGCATTATGCAAGCGTGGTGATTACGCCTGAAACCTCCTCACTGTACTGATACCTTCAGTGAGACGAGAGGTCTTTGCCCAACAAGTGGGACATTACAGGCTAATTCGATAGCTAAAATGTTGTTAATACACATTATATGAATATGGCCTGTTAGGTATACGTACGCAGGCAGCCGGCGCAGAGGCAGGCGTGGCGGCACGGCAGCAGCGCGCGCGACAGCGGCTGCGCGGCGCACACGCAGCACAGCGCCTCCGCCGCGTACTCCGCCTCGCTCGAGCACTCGCCCGACACGTACAGTTGCTGGAACATGACACAGTGTTGTTTATTATCTTATATATAAAATTCTCGTGTCACAGTGTTCGTTCGCGTACTCCTCCGAAACGGCTCGACCGATTCTCATGAAATTTTGTGAGCATATTGAGTAGGTCTGAGAATCGGCCAACGTCTATTTTTTATCCCGAAATTCCCACGGGAACGGGTACAACGCGGGTGAAACCGCGGGGCGCAGCTAGTATTAATTTAAAATTGTATAATTCCCCACACCTTTTTAACGCGATGGACAGGGGGACAGGGACGATATAGATTGAGAAAAAAATGCCTATTTTGTGTTGAGGATTTCAAATAATGACAATGGACATTTTTAAATACAAATCAACTGCCTTTACTGTAGTCTGTTTATCACCACCAATTGGGAATACCTTACTATTTGTGCCTTTAAAAAATCCATCAGATATGTTACCTTCAAACAGGACAAGTGTCCATTAGCTTGCTTCAAGTACTGCGCGATCACCCCGCTCGGTAGAGGGCACTGCTCGTCGCGGATGTGCACTACGCTTATAAGCGCCACCTGGAATTGTATAAAAGAAACATTTTATTTTTTGGGTCGTCAATGAAGATCGTGTAACACCTCGGTGGTCTAGTGGTATGTGCACTTGCCTGCCAAAACTAAGGTCCTGGGTTCAATTCCCAGGTCGAGCAAAAGTTTCCTACTTTTCAAACATGGCTCGGGTTTGAGATCACCAACCCAATTAGGCAAGTCTTCAGTGAGATCAGAGGCCTTTGCCCAGCAGTGGGACATTACTGGCTCATACTTTCTTCTATAAGTGAAGATCAATTCCCGGGTCGAGAGAAAAAATGTTTCCTACTTTTCCTAACCCATAACTGATACCTTTTCTTAATGGAAGAAGCTGTCTAAAAATCAGTCAGGATGACTTGAATTTAAACTCTATTCAGAACAAAATAGAGTATAGTATTACCGTATCATCAGGCCTCAACTCGCTGGTGTCGCGCTGGTCCCGTGCCAGTATCACGACCAGCGGGTAGCAGGTCCGCGGCGGCGGGCCCAGCTGCAGCGGCTCCTCGGTCCACAGCCGCATGGACTCCTCATCATGAGGGCTGTTCCTGGAGACAATACGGCCTTATGATAACACCTTAAGGAGAACAAAGGTCTTAAAGTATGTAGAATTATTTAAAACTAGCTGTGCCCCGCGGTTTCACCCGCAGCGCCCCCGTTCCCGTGCCCCCCGTCCCATATATAGATTAGTTCGAGTAGGTTAGTAGTCAACCCTGGTGTCGGAGTTTTTAGACCGCCTAAAGGCCACCAACAATATCTCTTATTCAGTTTAGAACTCCGACATCAGGGTTGCCCACTAAACTACACGATTCGCTTACTAACTTTCTACTTTCGAACAGGCCGTCATAAAATATAACACACCTACACTATCTTAACTTGGTGATAATGTCAAATTCTACTCACTGTGTTGATATCTTCGATTGGATGAGCGACCTTTGCCCAGCAGTGGGACATTACTGGCAATTACTTTACACTACCTTCAACGAGACTTCTATGCTTAATAATATTAGTAAGATCAATTGGTAAGTATTCAAGGCTCTCACAAATAAAGCATTTCCAGTAGGCTTGCTACTGGTAATTCCCGAGATTAGCTCGAACATATAAACAAACAAACTTACAAATTTTACCTCTTTATAATATTAGTACCTATAGTTAAACACTGCATCTAATCACTCTCAATTATATATAACATAATCACTGCACCTAATCACTCTCAATAATAGCCGTTTAGCCGTAATCACACCGTGACTCGAGAACAGAGTCATACCTATCACCTATGACACTGACTCGCTTGCTATTACGCAAACGGATTGTGACACGCGTGGCGGGTCAAGGGCGCGGCCGTTAGCTCAACTGTTTCATTGATCTGTGTATCGAACTTTAATTGACAACATTCTTCAACTAACTCTGTAGCGTTCGTAGTTTAACTAAGCGATGTAGCTCATTGCGTTGATAAGCAACGTGCAGCTCGACCCTTACTTGGTTGGGTGGCCGATAGTGGCATTTCTATCTGAGCCTACCGTGTGTACGTAAAATTGTCGGTCCCGGTTGTTTCAATCGTCAGACCATATCGGAGGCCTTGAGGCGGTCTAAAAACTCCGACACTTGGGTTGGTCACTACCCGAACTTACTTACTAATAAACTTTGAAGTTAGTCTATTTTAAAACAATCTGAACATACTATTCAAAAATTAACACAAATTTTGCAGCACCTATGGTTGACAAATCCACGCCTAACCTTCGTTCTAGATAAAGAAAACAATCGCATCCTTTCACTACTCGGTGTTTGCGATAACCGAACGAATCCACAATGCAATCCCACTAAGGACTAGATTCCACTGAAGTAGGCAGGAAGTTTTATACTACTAGCAGCGCCCCGCGGTTTTATCCGCGTTGTGCCTGTTATTATGGGAATTTCGGGATGAAAAATAGCCTATAAACTTCCCGTTGAATGTGGCTATCCATTACCAAAGGAATTATTCAAATCGGATAGGTAGTTTCGGATTTTAGGCCTTAAAAACAAAGTCGAAAGTTTTCTTCTTTATAATAATAGACATTTAAGCTAAGTCGCACGCGTGTGTGTGGCATTTGATGCTGATGTACGGGATTCCTTAGTAGAATCAGTACAGTGAGGAGGAAAATTAGTACGTGGTATACGTTAACAGTAGAGTACTGTTAGGGGCAAAAGCCTCTCAGTGACAGAGGAAATAAGTACAATGAGGACGTGATGTGATGTTGACTAATATGACTGATGATTCAACCAAAGACAATTTCTTCTGTGGAGTAAGTAGGTGAGTTTTAGTACGTTATTGGCCAATGGTATCGGGAGTTTTTAGACCGCCTAAAGGCCTCCGACATGGTCTAACGATTGAAACAACCGGGACCGACAATTTTACATGCCCGAAACACGGTAGCGCTCAGATAAAAATGTCAATAGGTATTTGCCAACCATCCAAGTAGGGGCGGATCGCTGTAGATTAAAAGAGTTTAGTGATCTCCATTTAATTCTTAACCCTACATTAGATTATAGATTAACTTAACGAGTTGACCCGGCATACAAAATTAAGAGGTGGACCATCCTATTCACTATAAATTGCGATGTAAGGTATCCCATCTTTCAAGTTGGATCAAATTGCATACGGTGTGCAAATCAAATTTAAAATCGGTTCAGTAGTTTAGGAGCCCATCGCGAAAAAACAACGTGACACGTAATTTTCTACACTAATATAATAAAGAGGAAAACTTTGTTTGTTTGTAATGAATAGGCTCAAAAACTACTGGACCTTTTTTAAAAATTCTTTCACCATTCGAAAGCTACATTATCCACGAGTAACATAGGCTATTTTTCATCGCGAAATTCCAACAGGAATGGACACAACGCGGGTAAAACCGCGGGGCGGTGCTAGTTATATATAAAGATGTGGTGTCCGTCAATCAAATCAAACGTAGCATAGCTTAGTTTTAGTGGAAAGATACCTTAATAATCTGCCGGATGTAAGCTTCTGGTTTACGAAGTCGGTTCAAACACCCGTTACAATTAGTTTTTGCTATAATCATGTTTGCGGGTTAAAGTAGTGCTATGATTTAGAATACTTCATTAGTCAACGTATGCGGTTAAGTCTTAATTTTTGAAGATCCTTAACAATGTGCCAAATATCTACAGTGAAAAAAAGTGGGTATAACCGCGGGGCACAGAGTACGAAATAAATCGTTATAAATAAATAATATTTTTATTCCGTTTTGGCCCCACAGAACGAACTTTTGAACGTACCACCCATTCTGAAGAACATCAGCAGAGAAGAATGGGCAAGTACTACTATGTAAAGCGTGTCACATACGAACACACTGGCCACATTTCAACGGAGGGCACGATCCGAAACATAACTACGATAAATAATGATCAATAAGGAAATTAACGAGACATATATTCTGTTTTTATTGTTCTGACGATTTAAAATGAATTTGGGCAAATGGTTTATTAGTAACTAGCCGCGGAACGCGGTTTCACCCGCGTTGTACCCGTTCCCGCGGGAATTTTGGGATAAAATTTATCCCATGTGTTATTCTGATGTATAACCTATGTTACTGTAAAGTTACATTCAAATCTGTTGAGTAGTTTTTGCGTGAAGTAACAAATATACGTACAGACATCCATCCTCACAAACTTTCACATTTATAACATTAGGATTTAAATGTTTTCTCTTAGGGTCCCGTAGAATAATAACGATAGTTGAAAGGAAAGTGAAAAAAATCGATGAAAGAAAATTGCTCTTTTGAAGTCTGTTAAGACTATGAAAACGTTAGATTACACTTGAAGTTAAATAAATAAATCTACATTTGGCATAATTTACTGATGAATTTTCGAAACAGAGCAATCTCAAGAATGATAACATGTGCAGACTAATTCACATACGGTTGTTAAGAATTAATACTAAGTTCGACTCATCAGTAACAATGGAATTTAGCTAATTGATTCTAATATACACTATCTTGACGATTAATCACTACATAGTATAAAATAAAGTCGTCTCTTTTTCGTGTCTGCCACATTGTTTGTCTGTCTGTATGCTTAAATCTTTAAAATTACGCAACGGATTTTGATGCGGTTTTTTGACATAGGTAGAGTTTTTTGACATTCAAGAGGAAGGTTTTTATGTAAAAAAATTCCCGAAATTCCCACGGGAACGGGCACAACGCGGGTAAAACCGCGGGGCGCTGCTATTATTCATATTAACACTTAGACCTTACTTTCTAGACATTTCGCACATACCTAATATATTTTTGTTTAATTAAGTTTTTGAAAAATTATGATCGAGATAATTCTATGATTCACGAAGATATTTCCTGGTTCTATATATTTTTAAATTTGAATAATCTGTATACTAATATAATAAAGCTGAAAAGTTTATTTGTTTGTTTGTTTGAACGTGGTTATCTCAGAATGCCAATCTGGTTTGAATAATTATTTTTGTAATGGATAGCCACATTCAACGGGTATGTTACATGCTATTTTTTATCTCGAAGTTACCACGGGAACGGGCACAACGCGGGTAAAATCGCGGGCAATGCTATTTTCATAACAGATTAGAAACTTAAATAATTATAGTAATAGTTTTGGGTTTTAAAACTATTAATAGGGTATTTTACGTTGTATACTTCGTGACTTGGTTAAACATATTTTTTCCGTCATTTAAATCGACTATTTTAAATTACTTATATACAATTTCCTACGGAACCAATTTGATACTGATACAAACAAATCAACTAAGGGTCAGTGTACACTTAATGGCGAAAAAATTGGGCGTTCTTGTTACCTCCTTACAGTACTAAATACTGAGTTATGAATGAATCATCGATAAAATATCAATGAGATGATATTTTTTATGTTCTTTGTATTACGGTATGTTTTCTTCACGTTTTTTCTTTAAATATAAGTCACTGGGTTACCGTGTTTATGTGATTATTATTCCTAATTCTGTTTGAATATTTATTTTAATTCTTTTTTAACTTTTATTCATTTATTTCAGCGCGGCAGACTAAGATAGCGATGGCGCAATGAGCTACACTCCTTTCGGAAAGACTGGCCCTGTCTAGTACTTTATAGAGAGAGGTCGAAGTGAAGAGGCCTTTTCCCAGCAGTGGGACACCAGGCTAAATTTATAATATAGACGTGAAAGTAAGTTTCTGCCTGCCGATTTCATTCCTGAACACATTTTGATTATTTTTGAGATGAGCTTATATAGGTTTTAGTCTTTAAAACTTGTTTAAAATGTAACAAGCCGCACATTTTCGAAAATAACAACAACATTGGCAGCAACCTTGCAGCAACACACTAGACACTGACAAATAGGCAGCAACACGTGGCAATGCACTGTATAATGTACACTATTTCCAAGAGCTCTTTCAAAGAGCATGTAACACAGGATATTTTGACGAATTAGTTGGAAAAACATATTTGTTGCAATGACTTTAATTACTTCAACATCCGATATTTCCGGCTATAAGAATATTATAAGTAACTAATAAAGATTTATATTTATTTACTAGCAGCGCCCCGCGGTTTTAACCGCGTTGTGCCCGTTCCCGTAGGAATTTTCGGGAATTTTTATACATATAAACCTTCCTCTTGAATCACTCTACCTATTTCCCGTCAATATTCGTAGCGTAGTTTTAAAGATCCAAGCATACATAGGGACAGACAGACAGCGGAAAGCGACTTTGTTTTATATTATGTAGTGATTTAGTTGTGGTGCTTAGACCGACCATGGACTTGTATTTCATGACATCAGAAAAATGTCCTAAGTTTTGTCAACAAATAAACTTATTATAATTATAGAATAACTAAACAATTTCTGGTGTTTTATCGTCGAAACAAACACGTGAGCCATAAAATTATTTTATGAATTATGATAATAAAATCAATACATGTCGGTATATGTTTTTATAATTTACTAAAGCTTTCCGCTATATTATAAAAGCGATAAAGTACATTAGCATATACATGTTAAAATATACAAAACACACATGTGTATAAAACTAATACTCAAAATTATACAAAAAACCATTTTAGTGATATCGTCTGGGATCAGGCAACACTGAGAATATTCTAGAATTTCTAGATCAGTTTAAAAGATTTAAAGGAAAGGAATATTAATAGTAAAGAATTTAAAATAGACATGAAGATACTCAGGAGACAAGAATTAACCAGCATTATGCAAGCGTGGGTGGTCTTTTTCATCGAGTGGATGGTCAACCTGACCAATCCTGGTGTCAGAGTTATAGAGCCGCCAAAGGCCTCTGACGTGGCTCATGTAACGACTACTATCCGTAGAAAGTAACCGGGACCGACGGCTTAACGTGCCCTCCGAAGCACGGAATCATCTTACTTTTCGGGCAATCAGGTGATTCAGCCTGCAATGCCCTAACCAAACTGAGGACAGTCTCACAAAGTGATTTTTGTGAGGTATCCCCACCGGAAATCGAACCCGGAACCTCCGGATCGTGAGCCGGGTGCTCAAACCACAAGACCACAGAGGCTGTTAGGCTGTAGCGTGGGTGGTAATTACGCCCAGTCCTCCTCACTGTACTGACATATCTTCAGCGGGGCGGGGCGATGCTAGTTAACTATTTAAAAAGCTAAAAATAATTTAATTTAAATACTGACATAATATTTAAATACATAACGAGACGTCTTATTGTTTTTCTCGTCTTGTTTATTTTTTTTGATTCCGTATTTGACGACTGAATCATTTCGACGGAGTCGCCTTGAACTCATGCCCTTTACATCTGAATTTTGTCTTTGTTATATATGTACTAGCAGCGCCCCGCGGTTTTACCCGCGTTGTGCCCGTTCCCGTGGGAATTTCGGGATTTTTTTTACATAAAAACCTTCCTCTTGAATCACTCTACCTATTACAAAAAACCGCATCAATATCCGTTGCGTAATTTTAAAGATTTAAGCATACAGACAGACAAACAGTGTGACAGACACGAAAAAGAGACGACTTTATTTTATACTATGTAGTGATTATGTAAATCGCTTAAGTTAGTTTAAACCTGCTAATAGTGTAAGTCTATTAATAGTTGTGTGAATAAACCCTAAATGTTTAAAACAATAATTGTGACATTAAGGTGTTAATTTGGTCGTAATATTTTTTTAACAGTTTTTTAGTCTTGATACGTTGAGTTTTATTTTAAGTATTACTTTTAACCTTTTCAAAGGAACCGTAGGAAGAATCAGTTTGATTTTAAATTTTACTAAGTAGGTAACAATGCAAGTGTACGTAGCATTCCGAGTTTGGCTGCATCGCAACTGCATTCGCTATGCGGTTCACGAATACAAGTCTACGGTTACCGCACGCCGCGACCGCAGACTGCAGCAACAATGTTAGCGAAGCACAGCTGCGATCGGCGGTCAGACTGGGAATGCTACCTTATTGTAACCAAATCTATTATCGTAAAGTTCGTACCACTAACAATAAACACATTTAGGCCACACCTCAATTTATATCTCCATCTCGACTTGACAACAATATGAAGAATAACCAAGATACAATAATTATTTTTTAAAACGGGAACTTACGTACGACGGAGTACGTAGGTTCCCGAACTCGGTTACAAGTTATAATGACATTAACGTACGTTTCAACTAAGAGTTACACTTACTTGACAAAGTTAAGCTTGTCTGACGCGAGGATCTCCCCCAAGGAGCCCCAGAGCGTCCGGTGGAGCTCCCGGACGGGAGCACCCCACCAGCTTGCGCGCCAGTACCGCACCGTCGACGATACCACGCATTCCACTCCTGAGGAAGAAGAGGAACACTTATTACCCAGGAATTTGATAGAACAAGATTTTTTTTGACAGAACAAGAAATTTTTTGACAGAACAGGACATAATTTGACATAACAAGACATCCGATTTGTATTATTCTTCGGGAAGGTTATAGGCTATTTTTCATCCCAAAATTCCCACGGGAAAGGGCACAACGCGGGTAAACGCTGGTAGTCAAATCTAACCACTAACAAATTCCAATCCAGCAACGATTAGTGACTAGTTATAACACATAATGGTATCCTAACTATTGGGTACCATATGTTACTAGCCAGCTCCGCGTTGTACCCGTTCCCGCGGTAATTTCGGGATAAAATGTAACCCATGTGTAACTCTGATGTATAACCTATATTACTGTAAAGTTTCATTCAAATCCGTCCAGTAGTTTCTTCGTGAAAGAGTAACAAACATATGTATGTTTGTAGGTATGTACCTACATCCTCAAACTTTCGCATCACTACATAGTGTAATAAATAAAGTCGTCTCTTTTTTTCGTGTCTGTCACACTGTTTGTCTGTCTGTATGCTTAAATCTTTAAAATTACGCAACGGATTTTGATGCGGTTTTTTGTAATAGGTAGAGTGATTCAAGAGGAAGGTTTTTATGTAAAAAAATTCCCGAAATTCCCACGGGAACGGGTACAACGCGGGTAAAACCGCGGGGCGCTGCTAGTCTATAATATTAGTAGGACAACTAGTAGCCTAATAGTAACCAATAGTTAAGACACGACACCCGTTTAACTACACAAAAAACTTATAAGTTACAACTAAGAACAAGTTATCTTAACATAACATCTTCCCTGATTTGCAATTGCTTGCATTCTACACAAGTCATTAATCTTGATATTGTAATAATCGTTTCGTCATAGTGCGTACTTTGCATCACGCTAATGTCCATTCTCGTTACATCAATCTAATTGTAAACATGGACGTAAGACATTTTATATAACCTTTCTAGATACTAGCCCATGGTTTGTTTATTAATATAGGTTATAGGAAAACAATATAATTTGGATGAAATGGAATCTGTGAGTCTAAAAAAATTCAGCTAAAAGATTTCAGGAATCTGCATTAATATTATAAAGCTGCAGAGTTTGTTTCTTTGTTTGAATGCGCTAATCTCGGGGACTACCAGCCCGATTTGAAAAATATTTTTGTAAAGAAAAGCCACATTCAACGGGAAGGTTATAGGCTACTTTTCATCCTAAATTCTTAGGGAACAGGTACAACGCCGTAAAATCGCGGGGCGCTGCTCGTCGGTTCATAATGGCGGAGATACATATGTAAGTAATTGAGAAACTCATTTTGGTTTTTGAAGTTGATTGAAAATGTTTTTGGTACTGGTTTCTTGGGTTAAGCGAACACTACTCATTTTGAATTGAAACTATGTTTACCGATACTCTTCACTTTTAGTTTACACTAGCAGCCTCCCGCGGTTTTACCCGCGTTGTACCCGTTCCCGTGGCAATTTCAGGACGATAAGTAGCCTATAACGTTCCCGTTGAATGTGGCTACCCATTACAAAAAGAGTTTCAAATCGGACCAGTAGTTCCTGAGATTAGCGCGTTCAAACAAACAAATTCTGCAGCTTTATAATATTAGCACAGTATAGATTTGTATCGAATGTTTTGGCCCCTTTATAGGAACCGTGGTGGTTATCAAAAGTAATCGTTATATTAATTTTTTATCTAAATATATTTTTAAGTTTACCCAAGCAAAGCATAATCCAACCTTTACATATTTTTATTAAAAAGGTTAATCCGACCTTAGTAGCTATAACTATAAACTTTTCTATCATGGAAAATGTTCAGCATTGAACCCGTTTCCATAGAAATTCCAAGTCAAGGAGACACAATTGGAAATATCCCCAACATTATGATTCGACGATCTATTTATATTAGAGGGCCGAACTCGATAGATATTTATAGTCGGAGCCATAACACAAATAACGTTTAAACATTTTGGGAAATTGATGTGAATATAGAAAATCTAATGTAGCCTTCATGGCGTAGTTTGACTAAGCGATGTTAGTTCATTGCGATTGTTAAGCAACGTGCAGCTCGACCCCTACTTGGATGGGTGGCCGATAATGGCATTTCTATCTGAGCGCTACTGGGCATGTTAAATTGTCGGTCCCGGTTGTTTCAATCGTTAGACCATGTCGGCGGCCTTTAGGTGGTCTAAAAACTCCGACACCAGGGTTGGCCACTAACCTACTCGAGCTTACATACTTAGAGAATGTAGTTCATTGTTTACGATTGTTTTTACTCAAAAAAGCCGAACACCAAGCAACAAAAAAGATACAAAGCAATAAGAAAAAATATGTGCCCAATTACTTTTTTGTTGTTTCGTGTCAACGCAACAAAAAACTTCCAAATATGATCAACACGTAAACAACAATATAACAATAAAAATATTTTCACACAACAAATAAAAAATAAATGCTTGCATAAAAAAATTGATACATACATTCTTAAGACGGTAATTATTTAAAAGAAAAGATTCGGTAAAAAAACTTTTTTATTTTGCAGTAGTGTTCAATCAATGAACTTGTCTGAATTCTAACTTAGCCAATTCTAAAGGATTTCCTGAATACTTAAAACATGATACTTTATCTATTTTATTCAAATACTAGCAGCGCCCCGCGGTTTTACCCGCGTTGTGCCCGTTCCCGTGGGAATTTCGGGATAAAATGTAGCCTATAGCCTTCCTCGATAAATAGACTATCTAACAGTGAAAGAATTATTCAAATCGGTTCAGTAGTTTCTGAGATTAGCGCGTTTAAACAAACAAACAAACAAACAAACAAAACAAACTCTTCAGCTTTATAATATTAGTATAGATACACGTACATTCCACTCAATTTAAATAGCCTGCGTTACAGGTATAGTAAGGGCAATTATTGACTAATGGCTATCTAATGACTATCTCACATTTAACTCTTCTCTAATATTATTCATGCTTCGGAAGGCACGATAAGCAGTCGGTCCCGGTTGTTTCAATCGTCAGGCCATGTCATGAGGAGGCCTTAAGGCGGTCAAAAACGTCCAACACCAGGGATAGCCACTAACCTCGAAATGAATCACTGACTGAGAGACTCTCTTTCGTTTCTCTTGACCTGAACCCTTGAGTTCTGCTTTGCAAGTCAATATGAAAGGAGCCATCAAGTCAGAGGCAACTGCCTAGCAAACAATAGTCCAAGCTTTTTCTATATAAGACTAGCTGTGCCCCGCGGTTTCACCCGCAGCGCCCCCGTTCCCGTGGGAATTTTGAGATTTTTATTCCCTATCTTCTTCTTCTTTTCGAGTCGAGATAGTATTCCCTATAAACCTCACGGAGCCCGAGACCTTTCCAACGGATGCAAAACCATGGAAATCGGTTCTTGCGTTCTGGAGTTATAGCGTCAGGGAGGAAAACCCGACTTATTTTTATTTCTATATAAGATTACAGAGGGCCCTCTCATTAGGACACCAAGGTTG
The DNA here is from genome assembly GCA_963082685.1 of Cyclophora albipunctata. NCBI lineage: Eukaryota > Metazoa > Arthropoda > Insecta > Lepidoptera > Geometridae > Cyclophora > Cyclophora albipunctata. The sequence continues at coordinate 8,673,346 of OY720129.1, read as the reverse complement.
CAGTACCGATGGGTAATTCTGTTGCTAGGTAGCAATCCGTTGCGCAACCAAGGCGATAACAAGTGAGGTTATTCCTTACTTTAAATATGCTGTCACAAGTGTCTTTATTTTTGTACTACTGTCTTGTAGATGCTCACAAGTCTTCTGTCAATGAGACTTCGAGCAATTTGGAGACCAACCCAGGAGGTTTTAAACCTTCTGGAAACTCTAACATAGTCTAACGAATAAAGAAACTGGGACCGAAACCGAAACCTTTACTTGCTCGGTCCATCTGATTGGTAGATGATACAAACTTTCATAATCCGTTGAGAATACCGGTTCGGAATGCAGGTGCAATCATAAAATCGTTATAACTGACCTAGGTATCTGTCTATCTAAATTGACCTGTTACAGACGAACGGAAAGCGAAGCTTTGGCAATAGTGTATCTTGAATAAACACGACGACCTTTTGCCAAGCTTTTGATATTTGATCAGATCAGCAGTGTTCGATATTTGAACTTTGAATAGTTCTTCCGCCTCCATCCATCTTATGTACCAAAAAGTTAATATAATTATGGGCCTACCATATTTAATTGCGTTATTTAAATAGGGAATTCCTTACAGTAATGTCAAACTACTTTATACCTGTCTACGGCGAGGGCAAATGTTTTTTGCTGCTCAGTCATTTCGTGTACAATTATCCTGTATCCTCTTAGGTCAGGAGGCTGTATCCTATCCACGCAACACAAAATATATCCAGAAACTATAATAATGCGAACTTTTAACAACTAAAGCACGAATCACACAAAACCTTGCTCCTAAATACGGTACGGTTCTGGTCGGGTGAGCGGTTGGGCCATCGGTGGCAAACTCGTGTTCCGACGAAACCGATTTCTTTCACACACCGCCTCTCACGGCGCTGCGTAATTTACGCACTGGCCATGGTTTGGGTAAAGATTGGGATAGACAGATAATAAATAAATAAATACTTGGACAAATTCACACACGGTTAATTAGACCCAAAGTAAGCTCTAAGCTTGTGTTATGGAATCTAACTAACTGATACTACTACATATACATACACAAATACTTTATAAGAATATATAATTGACACCCAGACGTCGTCGCCAACAACTATGTCTTCACATATTGTTGACTCCGGGCGGGGATCGAACCCGCAACCCCTGACACAGTAAGCGCTCTCACTGCCACTGTGCCAACGGGCTTGTCAAATAATAAAAAGATAGTTAAAAATAAAAAAAAGATAGTTAAAAAATATAATTGATAAAAAGTTAAGGGATAAATGTGGGAAATAGTTTATGAAAATGGTATTAAACGCTAACCACCTTGTTAAATAAACGCTGTGTAACTTAAACACTGTTATACTCGTAAAGTGTTTTGTCGCTTTTGCGTATTGCGGAAAATTGCGTATGTTGGAAAGTGACAAACCATTTGATAGCTGAAATATGTAAAGCCCTAAATTTATATAATCTTCGAGATCGAGACTTCAGTAACATTGGAAAAATATGATTCACACAAAATTTCTGTGACATGGAATAGAATAAAGCTTAAAAACCTAAACCCACAAAACCGAATTCAGATGGGAAAGTGAACAAACCACTGCAGCAGTTAACAAACACGCTATTTATATTTAACAATATCTCATTGATTCCATTTTCACACGATTTTCCCGGTCACTTGTAAACTAACACACAAGAACGGTTAAACAATGCATTGTAGTTTTTTTACTGCGATTTTATTACTTCATACCAGTTTCACGTCATTACGGGTTACCTAGAAAACTGGCACTTCTTAATGAGATATAATATTAATATATTAAATAACTAATATATAGTCACGTGTCTGTGAAACGGAGTAGTATCTAGCATGTTTGAAAAACAAAGACACACTCGGAACGTCAGAGTTTGCACTTGACAGTAGATTGACACGGGCAAGCACCTGCCAAGTGTGCCATTTGTAGATATTTCTATGTTAGTTTTGCTTAGTCAAATTAGTATTCAACTTCATCACTACATAGTATAAAATAAAGTCGTCTCTTTTTCGTGTCTGTCACACTGTTTGTCTGTCTGTATGCTTAAATCTTTAAAATTACGCAACGGATTTTGATGCGGTTTTTTGTAATAGGTAGAGTGATTCAAGAGGAAGGCTTTTATGTAAAAAAATTCCCGAAATTCCCACGGGAACGGGCACAACGCGGGTAAAACCGCGGGGCGCTGCTAGTTCATAATAAATAGTACAAGTAGTATTTACCTGTCATGTCCTACACCTGGACAAAAGTTTCTTATCTCTGAAGATATCAATACAAAGAGGATGATAGAAAATAATCTCTATGCTTGTCTATCTTAATGAATGTCCCAAAAACATCATCAATTTGGTCACCCCAATAATTACTTAAGCAAACACGTGCAGCGTAACTTCAAAACAAATTGATCACGAGTTTGTAGTTTTGAGAATGTAGGACTGCAATGTATGCGTTTCCCTAGCATGAATGCTTGAGTGAGTTGAGCCGGTCGAAGCACAATAACCTACTTCAGCCTTGGGCAGGACAATGATCCTAAAGGTACGGGTTAGGTATTAGCTTGTACGAATAAAGCTATTATTTTAAATGGGACTTTTACACAGAAGGGTTATAGCCCCATCATACCCTGAACCTTGAAAAACAATCACTACATAGTATAAAATAAAGTCGTCTCTGTTTCGTGTCTGTTTGTCTGTATGCTTAAATCTTTAAAATTACGCAACGGATTTTGATGCGGTTTTTTGTAATAGGTAGAGTGATTCAAGAGGAAGGTTTTTATGTAAAAAAAATCCCGAAATTCCCGGAACGGAAACGGAACGGAAACGGGCACAACGCGGGTGAAACCGCGGGGCGCTGCTAGTCTAAATATAAAATGACAAATTTAACCAACATAGTAAAAGTTTCAACTAGCATGTGTATCAAATTGAGGGACAAGGGTGGCGACCGCACGAACTTGGTTTTACCCTAACACTGACCCCCCTACACATCTAAAAAATAAAATTGCGTCCTCTAAATAAGGCCTCAAAAATGTAACATTTCAATGGACTAATACAATAGAATGTCTTCTACATTAAAATACTGATAAAGTAAGTAAACTTTCACTTACCGGCTTTTCAAAATACGACAATCGACCTTGCAATCTAAATATGTACCTACTTTAATCAATACAATACAATTTTATTCAATATGCAAATCTATACATCTATACGAATACATATATAAATAAAATTGGAGTGTCTGTTTATTATATTAACATAACAGCTTTTTATTACATTCATATGAATATATACGGTAGGTACATATACCAAAATAACATTCTATGACTTCTTTGTCTCTCTTTCTGTTTGTTCCGGCTAATCTCTGAAATGGCTGGATGATAAGGACTTTTACTGGAAGGTTACTGATGTAATAAGGAGTAACTGAGTCTACTTTTATTAACTAAATAACTTTCTTGCTAAATTCCACGCGGACGAAGTCGCGGTCACAGCTAGTACTATTTAAAATAACGTGCGAGCGAATTTTTTAAGAAATTCACTATTTTTTTTGCCAGTAAAATTCTTTTCACTAGCTAATTAGTTGCAGTCGCTGTGTGTTCAATCCGTTGGATTTCCTACTCCTGGAGTATCCTACTAATCACTACATAGTCACTACATAGTATAAAACAAAGTCGCTATTTTTGTCTGTTTGTCTGTCTGTATGCTTAAATCTTTAAAATTACGCAACGGATTTTGATGCGGTTTTTTGTAAAAGGTAGAGTGATTCAAGAGGAAGGTTTTTATGTAAAAAAATTCCCGAAATTCCCACGGGAACGGGCACAACGCGGGTAAAACCGCGGGGCGCTGCTAGTATTATACATGCGAAAGTTTGTCAGGATGGATGTATGTATGTTTGTTACACTTTTACGCAAAAACTAATAACCGCATTTGAATGAAACTTTACAGTACTATAGGTTATACATCAGAATAACACATGGGATACATTTTATCCCTAAATTCCCGCGGAACGGGTACAACGGGGGTAAAACCGCGGGGCGTCCAACTATATAAAAATGAAGTTGACTTGACTATCATCACTTTGTATTACTATGTTGTGTTGCACAGCTGTCATTATTATGAACGTATCGCATCCTGTTTTCGTTGTAGCACACGCGTCCTGTGTTGGCCTTTGCTCTACAAGTAATTTCCTGCAAAGGGTTAATGTAAACGACGGTATTTGCATCGTATGGCTTCTTCCTGATTATGTAAAGAGAGGTAGGTAAAGTAAGTTTAAAGTATGGATTTAAGGTTACATGAAGAAGGTAATGCGAAAATAATATATTTTGGGGTATTTAAGGGATATAGCAATGGCACTAGCAGCGCCCCGCGGTTTTACCCGCGTTGTGCCTGTACAAGCGGTAATTTCGGGACGAAAAAAGCTATCCATTCCAAAAATAATAATTAATATTGGATTGATAGTTTCTGAGATTAGTGCGTTCAAACAAACAAAAAATAAAACGCTATTTAAACTATCACGATATGAACACATTGTAAAAACTAATCTAGACGGGACTCGCGAATAAAACATTTAATGCATACCTACCTCAACGTTTCGGTCGAGTCGCAACGGCCGAAACGTTGAGGTATGCATTAAATGTTTTATTCGCTTTTAAGTCCCGTCTAGATTAGTGTCTACAAAAAATCAAACGCATCACCTTTCTGAAATTAGTATAGATAGGTTTTTAAGCATAAACTGAGCTTCAGAGGACATCTTAATCATATACCCGCCTTTAGTTTTGCTTCGGGTAATAAAATAGATTAAACCAGTGTAGTACCCCGCAATGTACTCGCATTTCACCCTTTCCCGCGGGGATTTCGGGTTACAAATCAAACAACATTTAGTTTGTACACAGTACATTTATTCAGTGGGACTGGTTTGCTGATAACAATTATATCTGAGCACTACCGTCTCCCGGACGGAAAACATAGTAACATGGCGGTTCCGGTCGATCAATCGTCAGATCGGAGGTCAGATCATTAGGCGGTCTAAAAGCCCAAGGATTTCCACTAACTTACGAGTGTACAAGGTTTAGTATGAGATTTTCCAGTCTACCAAATATTTTGCATAAATGTTCTCGCTTAGATCTCTGAACAGTAGCGAACTGTGGCTCACACTGAATGAAAGAGCGAAAAGCAATATGCTGGGAAATGTTCAGCACTACTTAGGACCGGGATGGTCGTTAGTGTCATTCTCAAAAACCTGTATATTACAGACAGCGCCCCGCGGTTTTACCCGCGTTGTACCCGTTCCCGTGGGAATTTCAGGATGAAAAGTAGCCTATAACCTTCTCGTTGAATGTGGCTATCTATTACAAAAATAATTATTGAAATCGGACTGGAAATTCCCGAGATTAGCTGGAACATACAAACAAACAAAAAAACAAACAAACAAACTTAGATATTTTACCTCTTTATAATATTAGTATAGACAGAATAAATAAAATTTTCAAATACCTTGTTATCAATACAATGCCACACTTTACGCCATTTCAGATAGGGCAAAGTTATTGGGAAAAGAAATCGCCTAACAATAACAAACTTCAATCACTACATATTATAAAACAAAGTCGCTTTCCGCTGCCTGTCCCTATGTATACTTAGAGATCTTTAAAACGACGCAACGGATTTTACTGCAGTTTTTTTAAAAGATAGAGTGTTTCAAGAAGAAGGTTTATAAGTATGAAAATTCCCGAAATTCCCATGGGAACGGGCACAACGCGGTTGAAACCGCGGGGCGCTGCTAGTTATCAATAGATGATTTAATTAAAATGCCTCGTTCAAATTACACCTCTCACACCGGTAGGTCGATTGAGGCCAAGTTTAACGCGAGTTTCGACACCTCTCGAATCACGTGCAGTTAGGAATTTATTATATGTTTTGTTATTATTACTTAACCCAACGTTATAATTATCCATTGTTATTGTCTTTTAATAGAATTTTATTGTTAACTACAGCAATATAAGTGAAGCGGTTAAATCTGCTTTGAACCAGTTAATGGTTTAAGGAAAAGTTTATATATGACTATAGCCGCGTTTTACCCGTTCCCGTGGGAATTTCGGGATAAAATGCATCCCATAACTCCCATATGTTGTTCAGATGTATAACCTATATTATTGTATCGTCCAAATCCGTCCAGTAGTTTTTTCGTGTCAGATTTACAAACATACATACATATTCGCAAACTTTCGCATTTATAATATTAGTAGCATATCTAAGTACTTAGGTTTCGACGTACCAATTAAATAATTTATCTCATGCCAAAAACTCTAACCCCCCTCAAAATAAGCGGCATTTATTTATATTTACATAGGACTTAAATATGGAATGGAGTACAGCTTAAATTGAGTGGCGTTTGAGGTAAACGAGAGTCCAATAAAATAAAAAAACTGAAATCTGGTACTGAGTACAGCTTAAACTGAGTGGCGTTTGAGTATCCGAGGGTCAACCAAATTTTTTTTGAAGTACCACAAAACTGGTTTGCTATTTAAAAACTACATAACTATGCCACAAAATCAAAAGTACATATGTCACAAAACATTAAATTTCTAAAAAGAAAATCGTACTGTGTCAAAAATCACGGTCATATGTGACCCAAATTGAGACGTTCAATAACGTTATTCGCAAACCGAAATTCACCTCATATTCTTAGTAGGTTAAACATAAACAAACAAACGAATGAATCACCGCGAGAAAGGTGAATGTACTAAAATGTACATACGAGCACTTCCTTTGCTCGAGAGACAAATATTTGAGATGAAGCAGTGTCCTTTATAAAGGTTGTTGGCCGATTTGGATTCACTTATTTCCGTTAATTAAAGGGAAATCGAAAAAACAACACGAATTAAGAACTTTGTTTTCTTTCAATTCAATTGTGTCTACAATTGTACCTCGGTGAATATATATAAGTTCCAAGTTTGTACAAGTTTTTTGCTTTCACTCACAGAGTAAGGTCTAGGTGGAATGAATAGGACCTTTGCGCAGCAGTGGGACGCAACAGGTTGAATAAAAAATCGACCAAGTACGAGTCGGACTCGCGCACGGAGGGTACCGTAATTTAAAAAACGGCAAAAAATCACGTTTGTTGTATAGGAGCCCTTGAATATTTGTTTTATTTTATTTTTAGTATTTGTTGTAATAGCGGCAATAGAAATACATCATCTGTGAAAATTTTAACGGTAGGAACTTATAACATATTCACCGAGAAATACACATACAGCTTGTTTTTAGGGTTCCGTACCCAAAGGATAACAACGGGACCCTATTACTGAGACTTCGCTGTCCGTCCGTCCGTCCGTCTGTCACCAGGCTGTATCTCAAGAACGGTAATAGCTAGACAGTTGACATTTTCACAGATGATGTATTTCTACTGCAGCTATAAAAACAACAAACAACAAAAAAAAAAAAAAAATATTCAAGTGGGGCTCCGATACAACAAACGTGATTTTTGCCGACTTTTAAAGTGCGAGTCCGACTCGCACTTGGCCAGTTTTTTATATAAGAAAATAAGTAATAAAATTCTTGAAATTCCCACAGGAACAGGGGCGTTGCGAGTGAATCCTTCTTTCAGAAATAGAAGAGTTCAAATTGCCATGACCTTATATCGCTCTTACCTGTATAATTACATGGAGATGGTAATCAAACGGTTTGAAGGAACTCAATTGAGGGCGAAAGTATCTCATTAACAGCTAGTAATAGAAGCAATATTATGGATTCAGTCAATAGAAAATAACTTTCCAAAGATGTTATTCTGATGGAATCTAATATTAGAAATCTATTGCTTTCGTTAATAAATAAATATGAACGAAAATCTATGATATTGACTTGGATATCATTCGCATAATTTCATTGACAAAATGCCTTAGAAATTAACCGCCTTATTCATGATATTTAACTTAAATAGCGTTTTGAAGTGTTTTGTCTCTTTCGCTCTTTGGCAAATAGCGTATGGCGGAAAGGGACAAACCATTTGATAGCTAAATTGCTGTTAATAATAAGCGTCACTACATAGTATAAAACAAAGTCGCTATTTTTGTCTGTTTGTTTGTCTGTATGCTTAAATCTTTAAAATTACGCAACGGATTTTGATGCGGTTTTTTGTAATAGGTAGAGTGATTCAAGAGGAAAAATATAGAGTAAAAAAAATCCCGAAATTCCCACGGGAAGTTTATGAATAAGGCCCTACGAATCTGCGGTCTATGGATAAATTCTATCTATACTTATCTATACTAACGGGTAGATTACAGACATAGAATTTCATCCCTAGTACATTTCAAAACGCGGGGCGCTGCAGTTTTATTTATATACTAGCAGCGCCCCGCGGCTTTGCCCGCGTTGAGCCCGTTCCCGTAGGAATTTTCGAAAATCCTTTCTTATTGTGCACTTACGTCACTTGAAGAACCTTCCCGCCAAATTTCATGTTTCTAGGAGTAGCGGTTGAGGCTGTGCGTTGATTATCAGTCACCAGTCAGTCAGTCAGTCAGTCAGTCGGGACTTTGAATTTTATATATATATAGATGTACTAGCTAGTGGCAGTACTAATCGGTGGGAATTTCGGTATAAACATTGCCTTTAACCTTGAATATGGCTATCCATTACAAAAATATTTATTCAAATCGTAGGTATGGTAGTTTCTGAGATAAGTGTCCAAACAAACAAAAAACTAACTTTTTAGCTTTATTATTAGTAGTACAGATAGCGGCAGTCTGTTGTCTGTATGTCTGTCTGCTGTTAGCAAGTAGTTCCACAGGTGTTTATGTATAATAGCAGCGCCCCGCGGTTTTACCCGCGTTGTACCCGTTCCCGTGGGAATTTAGGGATGAAAAATAGCCTATACCTTCCCGTTGAATGTGGCTATATATTACAAAAAGAATTATTCAAATCGGACTGATAATTCTTGAGATTACCTCGAACATAAAAACAAACAAACACACTTACTGAGATTACCTCGAACATACAAACAAACAAAACAAACAAACTTACAAATTTACCTCTTTATAATATTAGTATAGATGAAATAATCTCTTCAGGAGCAATCGTCTTCGGTTGGAAACTTGACAGTCAAGAAATAATAGAGTATAGAAACCTTAGCCTTTGTCAGGAACATGAGGATAAGAATACTTTTGAATCGAATTATCAATTTCAATAATCATCTTTTTTTAAGATAGATTAACGCTATTTCGTTTGGGACGCAAAGCAGGCCGAATTCATCAATTGACAATGCAAAATGACCCTAATTGACAAGTATACCATCCTCTTAACATTGAAGCCAGTATTCACAGTTACTTTCAATAGGTGTCAGGTGTGAAGTTCCTACAGACAAGTGGCAATCGCATTAAAAGTAAAAAATCTTCACATGAAATAGAATGCCAAAGATTGCCACAGGTTTCTTCAGACACAGACTAAACGAATACGAAATAGTAAGCAACGCCTGTAATCACAAACTGATAACAATAACGTGTGACGTAACGCCGACGTCACAAAGTCACGTTCGTGCCCGACTTGTTGCGTTTCAATTAACAACAAAGACGATAAAAAAGATTCAGTAATACATACTTCACAACTTGTTGCATTATTTGTTAATGATTATCTAATAGATAGGAACGTCGATAAATTGGTAAGCAATCGTGTTGTCATGGAATTGTTCACGTAGCAGCGCCTCGCAGTTTACCCTCGTTGTACCCGTTCCCGTGGGAATTTCGGGATGAAAAATAGAATATTATAACTTTCCCGTTGAATGTGGCTATCTATCAAAAAAAGAATAACAGCCTCCGTGGTCTTGTGGTTTGAGCGCCCGGCTCACGACCCGGAGGTTCCGGGTTCGATTCCCGGTGGGGATATCTCACAAAAATCTCTTTGTGAGACTTTCCTCATTTTGGTTAGGGCATTGCTGAATCACCTAATTGCTCGAAAAGTAAGATGATTCCGTGCTTCGGAGGGTACGTTAAGCCGTCGGTCCCGGTTACTTTCTACGGATAGTAGTCGTTACATGAGCAAAATATCAATCTCAACGTACGTATAACTCAATGATCTCTTCAGCTTTATTATATTATACTAGCTGTGCCCTGCGGTTTCACCCGCATTTTTTCAGTCAATGCTTACCGTTTAAACCTTCCCTGGACTTTCATGAATATTTCAAGACCAAAATTAGTCAAATCGGTTCAGCCGTTCTCGACTTTTAAGCAGACTAACCGAGCAGTTTTCATTTTTATATATAAGAAGATTAGTATACCTTAGATGTGTAAAGCTGCGTTTTAACTTGGTGTTCGGAACAGTTCCGGACTCATTGCTTGCTTGGTCTTTCATTCAATAAAGAGCGAGCGAGCGAATGTTCAGAAATGTTAGAACACAAAGTGAAATCGCGATTTATAGGTAAAGTAATTGTATGACCCTACTGCAGGGTAAAAGTCTACTTAAGAAGTAAAGTAAGTTCGAACATACAAGTATTAGTAGCTCATCCTGCCAATAAGTAAGCAGTTGCAAGCAGCTGGAATGCCAGTATACCAGCTACTGGCAGGTACATCCTATTCTTTAGGTTCTACTTCAGACTTCAAGGTCCTTACCCAAATTTAAGTCAATCGATCAAGCAGGTTTAACTACAAACCAAGTAACCTCCATTTTCAATGAAACAGTTAAATTTAAAAAAAATCGAAGTTCAAAATGTGGACCAAAGACAACAGGGCAATTAAAAGCATAAGTGAAATGAAAGTAGGATTTTGATGCCCAGTTACTAAATTTTATAGTGTAATATCCAAGGTTGTAGGGTTTAAATTTACAGAGTTTAACGGATTTTTTTTAACCAAACAGCAACAGATGTTTATATTAAATTTTTGTAATTGTTTTAATTTTATTTTTAGGTAAAATTGTAAGTTTATTATACAACTTGTTTTCTTCTTTTCAATTTAGCAGGCGGCACTTTATAAAGTCTTTAGTTATTGTTAGTATGTTTGTTAACGCGCTTATTTCCATAACTACACAGTATGAGAGTGGCGTTTTCATCCCGAAAATGCCACAGGAGCGGTTACAACCGGGGAGCATTGCTAGTCATTAGTGGAGTAAATGAATTTAATGTATTATAATACCTAATACGCTATTGTAATTTTATTTTATTTATTTATTTGAATTACTGACTGTACTCACAGCATAGCCAAAACGTACAGAAAGCCAGCACAATACACATACATTAACAGATAAAAAAGATAACATAAATAGTCAAATTAGGACAACACATTAACATTTTACATTTGAGATATAAACACACACACAATAGTAAAATCTAATCTATACTATTATTATAAAGCTGAAGAGTTTGTTTTGTTTGTTTGTTTGTTTGTTTGTTTGTTTGTTTAAACGCGCTAATCTCAGAAACTACTGAACCGATTTGAATAATTCTTTCACTGTTAGATAGTCTATTTATTGAGGAAGGCTATAGGCTACATTTTATCCCGGATTTCCTACGGGAACGGGCACAACGCGGGTAAAACCGCGGGGCGCTGCTAGTAACAAATAAACATAGAATCAAATTTGTGAACAAAAACTTATGCCTTTATTTGTGAAGGTGGATAGATTTGTATTGAATAGATCGATGAAAGTAATGTATTAAAATATCTAATACGCTACTTGATTAATGCATCGTGACTCCTATGCAACATTCAGCACGAAGTCTGGAGGCATCTTGGAGGCATCGTGTGCCACGAAGTCACGGAGAATTATTACAAGTGTCAGACCATGGCAGCCTTTAGGCGATTTTCAACTCTGACATCAGCAATTTTAATATGTTTAAAGTTCGTTTTAGCCTGCACAGTCCCACAGCTGGTTAAAGGCCTTTCATCACTAAAGACGGTACAGTGACGAGGATTAGGCGTAATCACCTTGCTTGTCAGATTTGATAGGAAAAGTGTTTTATGATGGGGCAAGAACGGATCTCAACCTCACTAAACCTACTTTTTGCTCTACAGAAGGAATTGTCTTTATTTAGAAAATCGGGCAAATTACAAATTTTGATATTCGTAATGAGAAATAGAAATTACGTCATCAACCTTGTAATGTTGGGCACATTTCTGACATGACGCCATGAAACTTGTAATCCCGTTTTGAGTAGTAATGCCTGTGCTATTAAATGTTCTGCGCTTGAGGTTAACAAGGTACCGTCGAATACAGGTATTCAGAGGCCTCCCTAAGAGAACGTTGGCTAAATGTAGGTCAAAGCAGACATCACTACATAGTATAAATAAAGTCGTCTCTTTTTCGTGTCTGTCACACTGTTTGTCTGTCTGTATGCTTAAATCTTTAAAATTGCGCAACGGATTTTGATGCGGTTTTTTGTAATAGGTAGAGTGATTCAAGAGGAAGGTTTTTATGTAAAAAAAATCCCGAAATTCCCACGGGAACGGGCACAACGCGGGTAAAACCGCGGGGCGCTGCTAGTTCACAATAAAATAAGTTCGAGTACATTAGTGGCCATTGTGGCCAACTCTGGTATTGAGAGCTTTTAAGCCTTAAGGCCTCCGACATGGTCTAACGATTGAAAGAATCGTAACCGACAATTTATCGTGTCCTCCTATCGGCCACCCATTCAAGAAGAAGTCGAGCTGCACGTTGCTTAACAATCGCAATGAGCTAATACATAGTTTAGTCAAACTACGCGACGAGCGCTGCAACGTTTATAATGTAAAGGGTTTCTCGATTCGATAGAAATAAACCGTCGAACTTCGATATTACGATTCACATCGATATTATGGCGGACGGAAGCGTTGAACTAAAATAATGCCGATAAATGTTTATAGTAATAACCTTGCGGTTTCAATTTGGATACGTTCCTTTGGGAGTTTTAAGATAAGGAATAAAAGTCAATGATAAACCTAAAAGCAATAAATGTAATGCTATAAACGAAAATAAATATAAACACACCCCCCCCCCTCCCCTCACCCTCTTTACGCTTCAGGGTTAATTATACCCGTAAATACCCAAAACATCCATAAAGACAGGTAAATGGATATGCTAATTTGCGACGCCTGTTTTTCTCAAAAACAAATATTGATCCAATTAAAAGCGTTTCAAAAACCTTTTAGGCAATTAGGCATACCTATTCCAGGTATATTTGTGTTTTTAAATCGGCTAATGGAAGAAGCTAAAACGTTATTTTATATTTTGATTTTGAAAGTTTTAAGAAATCGCCTAGATAGTGAAGGAATATCGAAATATTGGGCCTAAAAGTAACACGTAATGTCCCAATACAAAAGACAAAGGCTCTCATCACACTGACCGATAGGGGCATTTTCTATTTGAGCACTACTGTGCTTCGGAGAGGACAGACCATGACGGAGGTCATTGGTCATAGGCGGAGTCTTTAAACTCAGGGTTGGTCACTAACCTACTTCTTCTTCTTCATCGAGTGGATGGTCAACCTGACCAATCCTGGTGTCAGAGTCATTGAGCCGCCAAAGGCCTCTGACATGGCTCATGTAACAACTAGCTACTCGAAATGCATGTATGAATCTCACTCAAGTAATCATTACAGGAAGTAATTTAAAAGTTTATCTGTGCAGTACAGTATTACACATTGTTTCAAGGTAGAAAACATTTCTCGATAACAATTTCAAAGCCTATAACGGATTATTTTCCAATTGTACGTTTACGACACGTGTGGTGAACATTATTTTACGATTTATTGATATGGAAATGAGAAACGTATGTAATAGACACTTCCTTATTGGTTTTGCAGGCTTATAAAATAGTAAATTGAATCATATAGGAAGTATCAGTCGGATTTCAAGAATGTTTTTGTGTATGTCGCCATCATTATTGATATGAGGAAGGCTTTGACGTGGGTGGAACCGCAGTCACATAGTATACTCATATTTGTAATCAATTAGGTACACTTGGCACTTTTAGGGATCTTATTGATAGGATACCAGGGTTGTGCCACCAAAATGAATTTGAATTTGAAATGAATTTGAATAAATGTCTGGTTCATCGACTTCAAAAAAGGAGGAAGAAAAAAGGTTCTCAATTAAAATTTTCCTGTTTAAAATTATCTTTGGGAGCAACCTTGGTCAGATTTACTATTTCATTTTGTTCTCACGAAGTTATCCCGCATTGGTCTCAAATTGAGTTAATCAGAAGTATTTGTTTTTTAGGGTTCCGTACCCAAAGGGTAAAAACGGGACCCTATTACTGAGACTTCGCTGTCCGTCCGTCTGTCACCAGACTGTTTAGCTAGACAGTTGTAATTTTCACAGATGATGCATTTCTATTGCCGCTTTTTAAGTACGGAACCATCCGTGCGCGATTCCGTCTCGCACTTGGCCGGTTTTCTTATGATCGCCAGATCCTATCTCATTACATCACTTTGGACTCGACAGGACACCACTGTAGGTGTCTCGAATAATAAATGTAAGTGAAGTCTGGTTTCCACTCACCATTATACCCGATAGGCGCGTTCTCCTGCAGCTTGAAGGTGAACGGTATGTGCACCCTCTGCATCAGCAGTCGCGGCGGCTCCATGGCCCGCCACGGGTGCTCCCGACCCTCCCCCACTATACCTATGACTTCCATGTTTCTGGAAATAAAGGAAGCAAACGTTAATATTGGTCCATAAAGGATTATATTGGGTCGAAGTGCCTCTGAAGTTAGGTCTAACCCCCAAATCATGAATATTAATAATGTTATATGAGAACTGAAAGGCTTAATTTTGATAAGCATAGGCGATAAGATACACGGTAATCAGTCGGTTCTGGGCGATGAATACTCTTGGGCCACGGTGTTACAAATTTGAGGATAACCACTTTGTAAACTGCTGACAGATGACTGGCTTCGTTTTAGGGGTTTAGAAAATAAAATGTAGTTCATATGATTTCCGTAATTCCAACTGGAGAAGCTGGCAGGAGAGCTCAATTAACCCAGCACAAAACGTCGCAGAGATTTCGAGCATTTCAATGTCAATTGAGTTTCGCTCCACTAAGAAAAATCTCAATGGAAACGTCATCCAGTCCAACCACATCAATATGAATAGTATCTCATAATACCAAACCGTTATCTCTTCCCTTTTTCTTAAGAGACATAATACCAGACGCCATGTTACCTTATGCTGTTACTTATGCTTATGCATTAACTATAAAATGTTATGTAAAGATGTTAGCTGTTCTTAAGTAATTTTTACGACCAACAAGGTAAAACTTAAAAACAGGTTCAGTGGTTCACCTCAAAGATAATACCTATTCTTGTTTCAATCCTAGATATTAACCTAGGTCACGGTGTTCAGGTCTGTTAGCATCTCTAGTAATCATCACTCAAGGAAAATTATTGAGGATAATGGACGCTGCATTTGGTTGAGAGAAATCCCAGTATTATGAAGTGTGCAGATTGACGTGATTCATTGTAGCATTGCATTTGTTTTTATAGGATTTTTATTTGAATTTCGAGAATTTATCGCTTCCTTTTCCAAAGGGCGAAGTTCAAGATGGTACTATTTTTGTTTGTTGTTAACTGAAACAGCTTGAGGTAAATAAATACTATATCATAAAATTCCGGTTAGTAAATGACTCGCACGAATTTAACCCGCATTAAGCGTGCATCGACTATTTTTTAAATATTTTTTCTATAGTCCATTCGGACGATGAAAATTAATTTAGGTGCGAATGGACTATTGGCACACACAATGAATTTTAAGTGAAAAAAAAGGTAAAGCAGAATTACACTATAAGCGAGGAGGAGGAGGGGAAGACATAGGGCATAGACTTGCCTAAATACCTAGGTACCTATCAGTTATTAAACAGATACATAATTAAAACGGTACTATAAAATGAATTAAGAATTATAGTTCCATTTAGATTGGATTTCAAGAGATTCCAATCAAAAAGCAATTAAATGATTAAATGGAAGTTTAATTGAATTTTAATTTCATTCTGATTACTTTGGTAATGAACCGACTGAGTATTAAGGGATAAAATTAAGCGGCACACTTTAGGGAAATTGACAAATAGCACAGAAACAATGAATTAGAACGTCACTTCACTCGCGTTTCTCGTTCCCGTGGGAATCTCAAAACGATAATAAAGTATGTTATTCCAGATTTTGTAATCTATGCCATATTTTACCACAAATCTGTTACAAGAATTTAAATGACGTAAGAAATAAGCATCGCACCGTTTTAGCACAGTTTTAGAGTTCGCAAAAATGGGCTTGAAACGTAAACGATTTTTAATTCTCAGAATAATAATAAGACAGCGTAGCGTACAAAGACTTCGCCTTATTTTATTGGGATTTCCCCATATTTCTGTGTTAAATAAATATTGTTGGTCTTTGATCAATATAAGAAACTAGCCGCGCCCCGCGGTTTCACCCGCGTTGTACCCGTTCTCGCAGGAATTTCGCGATAAAAAGTAGCCTATGTCCTTTCTCAAGCTCTGGACTAACTGTGTACCAAATTTCATTCAAATCGTGTCAGCGTAACAGACAGACAGACAGAGTTACTTTCGCATTTCTAATAATTGACAGTAGAGCCTATTTTGAAGATTTATGGAGATAAAAAAGCTTGAAGGCAAAAATAGGCTAAATTTCATTCAGAAGATCTCAAAGGAACAGGCATTAGGGTGAACCCGCGAACTACTAACAACTATTATAAATGGATCGACTTCAAAAGCATAAAACTACCTTTCGTGTTGAAAAGTTCAAGGTTAATTATGAAACGCTTTGCATCGTATTAGCGTTCATTGATCATGTTATGCGACCGTGTGGCACTGAGCAACGAACGGAATACTAATGTTCAGAACAAAACAATGGCTAGGATTATGGAAATGTTTCCACTCTGTGACTCTGAGATGATGGGACGAGTTGCGTTTAACACATTCAATGCTGTATGGTACAGCTTTGTTAAAAAGATTGGAGACTTCAACTTTATTTGAAAAAAAATAATTTGAGGAACACGTAGAAAATTGTATTAGGACCCCTAAGCATAGGCAAAAGCCATTCAATTATGAGGGATGTCCAAAAACTACTGAGGCATTGAACGTGTTAAAAAATATATTATGCTCGGGAACATTTAGGTTTAGATCAATAGAGTCTAATTCTTGTCATAAAAGGTACAATGAGTCCATGAAAACGTTGCACTATTTACAAAATATAATTAACTATACCAACATTGTTGTCTGTTGGCTGTCTGTGTTGTACTGTACTTATTACAATTTTAATATGTTTATTTTTGTACTCCACAGTAATTAGTATTATTTACTTTTAATGTTATTTACATGGTTATTGTTCGCGGACTACATTGTAAATGAAATTATGACTAATTTTAATGCTTAAGGTGACAGTGGCTTGGAATTTAATAGTAGTTGTACTGTCCTACAAATATTATAAATGCGAAAGTTTGTGAGGATGGATGTATGGATGGATGGATGTATGTATGTTTGTTACTCTTTCACGCAAAAACTACTGGACGGATTTGGATGAAACTTTACAGTAATATAGGGTATATACATCAGAATAACATATGGGAACGGGTACAACGCGGGTAACACCGCGGGGCGCAGCTAGTAGATAATACATATTGAAGATTCAATGACTGATATACAGAGTGGCTTCTTAGTACGGCCAGTATGGGCAAGTCTGATACAAGAGGTACGAAGATCTTTTCTTAGAACCATGTTATCGATTTAAGTGACAATAAAAACTGCATTCAGTTCTTTTTGAAAAGGCGCTTGCTACCGCGCCCAGGAATCTAACCATATAAAATGCGAAAAATAACACCCTGTATTTTGATTGTTAACTTGTCGATCTCGGTAGTTTCAATCGATAGAAGTCGGAGGCCTTTAGGCGGTCTAAAAACCTACATGAACTTACTTACTTATTAAATCAAATTGGGACTATTTAACAAATTTAGTTAATATTTTGAAATAATTCCCACGAAAAAAAGACGCACGTGAAACAGTGGGAAACACAAAAGTATCTAAATAAAAGTAATTTTATTTTAGATATAATATAACAATTAAATACTATAATGTTAATACTCTATTTTGTTGAATATTTTTATAACTTACTAATAACTTTAGAAAAATAAGTACTTAATAATTTAACTTGCCTTATGATATTTTTGATTATATATATAACTAGCTGTGCCCCGCGGTTTCACCCGCAGCGCCCCCGTTCCCGTGGGAATTTTGAGATTTTTATTCCCTATAAACCTCACGGAGCCCGAGACCTTTCCAACGAATGCAAAACCGTGGAAATCGGTTCGTGCGTTCTGGAGTTATAGCGTCAGGAAGGAAAACCCGACTTATTTTTATATAGTAGATAAGGCTATTTTTCACCCCAAAATTCCTACGGGAGCGAACATAACGTGGGTAAAACCACGGGGCTCTGCTAGCTATTAATAAATACACTAACATTTTAACATTTAATGAATACATATTTTCTCAGAATACAGAAGTACCTACCAGAAGGAGCATTCAAATGTATTTACAAGCTACACGCTGTGTCCAAAAACAGAACAAAGTCCCCCGCGTAGTGTTGTTAGCTCTCGCATTATTTGCCCATTTTTGGGGTAAATTTTGGGAGTTTTGGAGGTAATATGTTAATAGAATAAAAATTGTCCTTTTCTATATAACTATGTACCTACCTGATTATCTCAAGAAATAGATAGGTATATTAAATAAAACACGGTGTTAAGGTGGATGTTTGCACACTTTTAACGGGTGATGGAAAAACTTTATATGTTTTTATTTATTTTATTTTAAAGTATTCGGAAAACTTACAGCTAGGTACAAGAGTTACATAAAAAAAGAATAATTACTTAAGTCAAAATGCATCGAGCAAACTACGCTTCGCTTCGATGGTTTCCAGAACTGTTCCAGCCGTGCTCTTTGTATAATTTTTGTCCACACCGCTTTCCTTTCCTCATCAGCAGGGAAGCTAAAATTTAAGATGGCTAATATAGAAACATAATTTTATACCCGCTCCCCCTCTCCCCTTCTCCCTCACACGCACACCAAAAATTTTTTTAGAAACCTATATACTAACATACTGTTTAATAGGATTGTTAGGTTAGGTACATACGAGCCGCACTTACGCTTTATACTTTCTTTTTTCAAGTTGGTTAATTTTTATTATATTACTTATTAATATTCTACAACGAATTAAATCCCTCAAAAGGTAATAAAAAGAAGGGTAAATCAAAACTCTTATATAGGCAACACTAACATAGATTGACGCATCACTCTATATGACAATTGAAATCTGAGAAAATAATTAAATATTTAATTAAGACGATACCTAAATGCGATACTTACACGTGAAATGTGATCCCTTCCTGTTTCTTTTTCAGACCCACTGCATTTTTACAGGTAGGAACGACACAAGACGGCATAGTTTCGTGAAATTGGTCACGGGTAAAACACGTTAGCGCGTTCCGACGGTCACAAAGTGACTGATCGGTTGCGCATAAAACTACACTATTTAAGGCTAGTTTGAGTAGCTACAGTATTAGGCGCGCTCACGGGTTCTGTAGGTTCTGTATTCTGAGCATATTTTATATTCTTGTTACCTAACTAAACTTGACATTGACATTATTTCACAGATACTATTTTATTTCTTTGTTAATAAATTAATTTATTTCTTTCTCTTTATAAATATTTAACCAACTTTACAAAGGTCATTAAAGGTATTTAACTTATATACAAAAAACTAATTTGCCCAGCAGTGCAAGATTTGAAAACTTTAATGTTTCAGCTAATGAATAATTAGTTAGATAGGTGATAACATATTATATTAAGCACTATCAGCGCCCCGCGGTTTTACCCGCTTTGTGTCCATTCCTGTGGGAATTTCGGGATGAAAAATAGCCTATGTTATTTGTGGATAATGTAGCTTTCGAATGGTCAAAGAATTTTTAAAAACGGTCCAGTAGTTTTTGAGCCTAATCATTACAAACAAACAAAGTTTTCCTCTTTATAATATTAGTGTAGAAGTGTAGATCTAACTGTTTCGCGCGGTGGTTCCACTCACGATCCAATAGAGATGGCGCTAGTGAGAAAATTCTGTAGACCACACTTACATTATTTAGTGGGGTTGTTAAGCAGGTATAAATAGGTATTTATTTTTATAAAATTAGTACCTATATACAAGCGCGATGATTACGCCTAATCCTCCTCACGTACTGATATCTTAAGTGAGATGAGAGGCTTTTGCCCAGGAGTGGGACATTACAGACTAATACTTATATATTTATGCATGCTATTACAAGTCTTATGCATGTATTAATTAAGCACAGTTCATATAAATACACCACTTTAACTATTAAGTAACATTACTTAGTAACATTTAATCTTTCCATTACAACAACCACTCATAATAACTACAAGAGATAGCTTAGACATCTGACCTTCTAATGCAATTTGTAAGACCCTCTTGAGATGAATGTAGCATAGATATTATCTTCATCAGATGAAAGTAAATAAAGTAGACTCCTTATAACAAATATATTTAACATATTATTAAATGAAGTCCCCAAAAGCTGTGTCTGTATGTACCCAATTGATTTCTCAAAATGTACTGAACGTATGGACTTTCATATGGTTTTCACCAACATGCAGTCATTCAAAAGGAAGGTTTGCCGCTACTTAAGAATGGGTACAAAGCAGGTACAACCGCAAGGCACTGCTATTACTAAAAATAAGGCATTTCAATATTATTTAATAACTGGTTTTGGCATGTTTCACCTGCAGTTCCATGGATAGTTAATATATTAAATGATTATTTAAATTGGCCAATAGTTATTTGTGGAACCGGTCGACCATTCTTGAGTTTAGGGAGATTAATCAAAAGCAATTAATTTTTAAATATACAAACTATAAAAAGTTACAAGTGACCCGCAGCAAGCGAGGTGATTACTCCAAACATTCTTCAATGTAATGATTTGATTAAACGTCTTTGCCCTCCATTGGGACATTACAAGTAAGTAATATATGTATTACTAGCTGCGCCCCGCGGTTTCACTCGCGTTGTACCCGTTCCCGCGGGAATTTCGGGATGAAAAATAGATGTTGGCCGATTCTCAGGCCTACATTGAGTATGCTCACAAAATTTCATGAGAATCGGTCGAGCCGTTTCGGAGGAGTACGCGAACGAACACTGTGACACGAGAATTTATATATAAGATAATATGCTTTATTTTAGAATTTTAATTATTTTTTAAGAGGCAGGGGATAATGTACCTACCTTATTAAATCAAGAAGAACTATTGATGTTAAACATGGTAAAAATATAACTAGGTAAATACTATTCAAATTGAAATTAGGTATATTTATATAGTTGACTAGCAGCGCCCCGCGGTTTTACCCGCGTTGTGTCCATTCCTGTGGGAATTTCGGGATGAAAAATAGCCTATGTTACTCGTGGATAATGTAGCTTTCGAATGGTGAAAGAATTGTTAAAAACGGTCCAGTAGTTTTTGAGCCTATTCATTACAACCAAACAAACAAAGTTTTCCTCTTTATAATATTAGTGTTGAAATACCTACCTACTAAATACCTACCGACCTACCGCCTAAATAGGTAGGTATATCAATACAATAATAATGACATTATACATAAATTAAAATAAAATGCCGCCTGCAATGGATATTGCAAATTTCTCAGTCATTTCTCAGTCATTTAATTTGACAACCATATAGGTATGATACCTTCCTAACTGTCAACAGGAAATAGTGAAAAATACTTCACCTTTTATCATCATGCAGTAAATTTAAAGTATGTAAATATCAGCAAAATATTTGATAGTTGAAGATAAGATGATAATAAATACCATAGTTATGGAAATAAGTTTTTTTGTCTAAATACTTCCCTAGTTAAAGAAGTCATGGGTGTTTTGTATACTAGCAGCGGCCCGCGGTTTCACCCGCGTTGTACCCGTTCCCATGGGAATTTCAGGATGAAAAGTAGCCTATAACCTTCCCGTTGAATGTGGCTATCCATTACAAAATGAATTTTACAAATCAGACCAGTAGTTCCTGATATTAGCGCGTTCAAACAAACAAACTCTGCAGCTTTATAAAATTAAGGCCCATTTAGACGGGGAGAGTTTCTCGTACGTTTCCTTACGAGAAACCATATGCTACTATCACAAGCAATAATCGCCATAATACAATCATATCAAAATGTTTACATACAGGCAAGAACTAAAATCTCGCCTACGATTATGTCATACGAGATTTGCATATGACTTATCGCTAGGCGATAATTGCCTATGTTTGTTTACACAACAAAAGTATAGTAAGCAGATTCTTGCTTATGAGAGTCTCAACTTGTATAAACAAGATCTCTTGTGGCATATTTTCAAGTTGATAAGAGTATCGTACAAATCAGTTTGAATCATTTTTAGATTTGTCACCCAAACAACATATTTTTGAATGTCTCTTCATCTTCCAATTGTAATTCAAGGCACAACATGTTAGATGCTCTCAAATCATTTCTTCTCGTTATCCATTTTTTAACCCAACACCTTTTCTTCTTTTTCCGTTTAATTAATTCTTGCCTTAGAAGAGCCGATATAATTAAACGACCCTCGCCAACTGCACTCACGGTAGAAACTGGCATAAAATCTCGAAATACGATTATTGCTTTGAAATTCTGTTTACATGGACATAATAATATTCCATTGCAAGGCAATTGTCGCCTAAGGCAACGAGCGAGGAGAGTGATTGTTTAGACGAACAAAATGTTTTATATTCCTTCGATAATCGTATCTTCGAGACGAGAAACTCTCCCCGTCTAAATGGGGCTTTAGTATGGATAGAAGAAAGTTTGGGAGATCTTAACCTTTCTAAGCATGAGTATTCTTGTATGGTTAAAATACAATTTGGGTTACTGAGAACCTTAAAAAGATGAAGTTACCTAACCCCTTTTGGATGTATTTCTTCTGAAGATTCCAACCCAAATCAACCAACAAAGTTATTGCAGTTATTGTGACTTGACCTATAAGATGAAGTATATGTAACTAAGGACATATATTGTAGGATATTGTATAATCTTTCAATCTATATTTACACTTTATCTTGCTTCTACACTTTAAAAGGTTATTAATAAATTAAACTTGATGAATTTACTGGTTTCTTGTTGGAATCGTTTAAAATTTATAAAGGTTTTGACGTTTTTGACTTGACATATCGACGGGGAAGTGCGAACAACTCCTAACTTACAAAAACCAAATTTTACAGGAGGCGAAAAAAACCGTTTTTTATTTTTCCCAGATGTTAAAGAAAAAATGTGTAAATGGCAATTTTATACTTAAATGGACCAGCATGTAAGGTAATAATCAAAATTTGTTTGGAATAAGTATTTGGCGAGATAATGTAAGATAGGAGGTATCACCAAGCTCGTGTGGCTGAAATTTTGAAGATAGGAGTATTTTCCATACTTCAAAAAAGTAACAGAAATCATTTAAAATTATCATTTTTCGTTGAAGTTTTCAATCATACTAGGTAATAATATAACAAAGGAATCTAAAAATTACTAAAAATAGACCAAATATTCAAACTAGGCGATTTTTTGGAAGATAGGAGTTATTGGCTTTCTAATATCAACATCATCGTCACTATATCGGTTAAGATAGGAGGTATTTTCAAAATGAAACACTGTTATAACTCTGAGAAATCAATGTTTATCCATTGCAATTTTTATTGTAGTGTTTGAAACTATAATCCTATAATTACTGTAACATTTATTGATAAAACATCCTTTAAAAAATCAAAGATAAGCTTAAATAAAAACAGTCCCACTTCTAAAACGAAATCAACGAGAACAAAATGAGAAAGCGGCATAAAAAAATAAAAATCTCTTTAATGACTCTAATGATAACTAAGGACTCTTAGGACTCTTTATATAAATAATAATAATTATGCATAATCTATTTCAGTCTCTCCGTTTACAAACTTAAATTATGTACTTTAAAAATTTATCAGTTAAGTACTATTTTAACTCACTACTTAATAAACTTTCTGTTAAGAATATCGAAAACATGACTAAGATTTTTTGTTTAAAGTATAATGTAATTTGTTATTACAATTATTAAACTATTATCTTATCTAATTATTTATAGATAATAGTTTAATAGTAAGCTATGTCAATGAGTACATTTACTTGGGCCAGTTAGCATCTTTCGGCAACAGGCAAGATGCAGAAATTGCTCGTCGCATAGACAACTATTGAGCTATTGGGCCCTAGCGGAACTCCTGAAGGGACGCCTTCCAATGTCGCTTAAGCGAAAAATAATGGACATGCGTATACTTCCTGTGCTCACATACGGTGCACAAACTTGGTCATTGACAGATTCGCAGAAGTCCAGTCTCAAGGTTGGCCAACGGGCGATGGAGCGCAGCATCTTGGGTATCAAGCTGACGCACAGAGTCCGAAACACCGAACTGCGCTCCCGCACAAAAGTCGCCGATGTAGGTCGCAAGTCTGCTGAGCTATAATGGAACTGGACTGGACATGTCTGTCGCAGCCAGACGCAGGCCTGATGAGTCTTGGGAAAAAATCGCCACTTTATGGGACCCAGACACAAAGAGCCGATGCCGCGGCAGACCAAAAAGGAGATGGCGAGATGAACTAAACGGATTTTTGGCTGGTTGGCGTCGTGCAGCTCTAAATAGAGAGAAGTGGAAAAGATGGGGGGAGGCCGTTGCCCAACAATGGGACACCCAAGGCAATATATTATTAGTAAAAGACAACGCCTGGAAAAGCTACTGGTCCATGAAAACGCTAATGAAGGGAGATTTGCCAATCTCTCTGAAGCGCAAACTCATTGACATGTGCATCTTGCCCATCCTTACCTACGGTGCGCAAACATGGTCACTTACTAATGATTAATCGTGGTATCAAGAGACAAGACCGCGTCAGAAACACCATGCTGCGTTCCATGACAGGCGTTGCAGACATGGGAATTACAGCTGCCAAGCTCAAATGGAATTGAGCTGGTCACGTAAGCAGGATACACCCGGACAGATGGGCAAAGATTGCAACGGAATAGGAATTCCAGGTTGCCCCCAGGCCCCCAGGTTGGCCTCCGACTCGATGGCGGAAAGAGCTGGGCGATTTTAATAAGGATTGGAAGGAGTTGGCTATGGAAAGAGATAAATGGAAAGAATTGGGGGAGACCTTTGCCCAGCAGGGGAACAGCGAGGTTACGTAAAAAAAAAACTTTATGAGGCAGGTTGTTGAATCCAAGTAAAATATTTGTCGTCCAGCACAATTTACATAGTAATTGTCTATTATTTACTCAAAAACAATCAAAAACGCTGCAAATAGATTAAAAACAAAGCACTTAGTGACGTGACGTCGCGCACGTAAGCCGGTGTCCCTTTCACACTGCGAGAGACGCACCGTTTTTGTCTCGCTCTAGAGCGGGAACACAGTACTTGCGTATGAAGATAGGAGATATTAGCTCAAAGTTTTATTTTAAATGAAGTTACGAGTTGTTTCCATTTGTAAGTTAGAATATATTTCCTGCCAAAATTAATCAGGTTAAGTTGGACCTTAACTTAAGAGATGTTTCTTCGATGCCTAGCTACGTCAATTTTGCGAATTTCAACTTAATTCATATATCAGTAGACGCGCAAATTCATTCTCTATCGAACTGCATTAAAAAGTCGTTTTCGTAAAAAATGTAAGTTAGGAGTTGTTCGCACTTCCCCGTCGATATGCAGATTATAAGCAATGATTTGATGTTGGTAGGTATTACCAGATTCGCCTCAGGAGGATAATTAGTACATTGTTGTGCTAATTGTATAGTAGAGATAATGACGGTGTTTATTGGCATAACACTGAGTTATTTCGGAAGTTATATTTATAACAAAAATTAAGGCTTTCAAGAGCTTCATTGATCTACTCACCTGAGAAGGATTACGAGCATCATAAACAGCGCGACCAGGGCTCCGATCATTATGAAAATATTAGGCAGGTCCGCCAATGTCACCCCTGTAGTCCCCATCTCGGCAACTGGAGTCTTTTCACAGTGGAAACAACTAGAAATACGTACACACTACCATCGGTCCGCACTAAACTCCAGATAACAAACACTTCCCCACGTTACAAATTCGTGTACAACTTGTAGAAGGTTTGTCGTTGCACAATATTTTTTCGCAATATACTAAAATATTGGCACTGCGCGCAGTCCGGACGACCTACGCGTTATCATTTCGTACATTCACAACAATAACAATATTTTTATCATTGATCGCGAGCTCGGATGGACAAAGACGTGCTCACGTACGCGACGATTTGACAGGAATGAAGTGACATTGACAGCTGCGGTAACATAAGCAGCTGACTCGTTAGTGACGTGCTTCGCGCTGCGGCTCAGAACGTATGATAGTGGTGTGCGAGTGTCTGCTATTGTATTCTTATTAGAAAGGCGCGCTCAGCTTAGTGTACTTTCAACTTTAGCACTTAACATTATGCCATCATAATGCTAAATTAAGACAAATTAAATTAAGTAGATAATTGTTTTTAGTTCTTATTGTATTATATGTAGTATTAAGTTCTTTTTTCGGTATATTTACGTGCGTAGGAGTGTTGATAAACTTGTCTTGAATTTAAAATATATGAGGCCTTGGTACCGATTTTGAGAGTGAAAGAATTGTAGGCATTTACTTACTTAACTGTATTGAAGGTAAAGCATTCCTTACACCTGCTAAATAGATAAATCAATAGAGGTTTCAAAATTCTTATAAAGTACTAGCAGTACCCCTTGGTTTTACGCGCGTTGTACCCGTTCTCATGGGACAATTTCGAAGTTAAAAATAGGTAGTCAATTTCATACTATAATATTAAAAGACAAATTAAACCTAAACAGAATTTAACGAATTCTTCCATGATGGACTACAAAAAAAAATATTCAGCCCTATTATTAGAAACTCGTTTTTTCGGTATTATAATACGTTACTAAAAAAACATAGGTGACATATTCCCAGAAATAGACCAAGTAAACAAACAGGTAAAGATAATATTCGGTAACTTATAGGTACTTGAGCATTTATCGAGGGTTACCTACATACCATGATTAGCCATAAAATTATATTATGCGCATGTGGGCGGAACTTAGCATCGATTTCAAATACCGTACTTATCATACGTAAAATGCCCTAACTATTTAGATAGTTTAGGAGCTCAGTACTAAAAACCAAACCAACCTTCACATAGGTAGGAAGGGGCTTCTGTTATGCGGTCAACAGATTTTCAATTTGAAGTGGATGTTAATAATCTATATCGAAATAAGTAGGTAGCTCTACAATCGAGGTCAAATAGGTTTGATTTTTAATTCCTTGTTGTCTTAATAACAGAATACCGTAAAATTGACTTTAAAGTGTAGAAGAGAAGACATTTTTAAAGAAAAATAGGTTTCTCTAGGCACTTAGGTATCGGCTTTTTATAGTAAACAAATTAATTAAAATAATGCTTAAGTAAGTACAATACTTTTATAAAAAAAAACATTAGAAGGTTGTAACCTAATTATAATTACCCATGAGTGACTGATTAGCTGTGGCAGCACATATTTACTTCCTTAATTAAAGTGTGCACCTCACTGGCTAATGAATTGCCCCTGTGGTATAGTAATTAACGATCAAAGGTTAGGTACACAATATTTAAATTATATGTAATTAATTAGGTACCTATAAGAAAGAAGTTACTTTAATGGAATTGTGTGTTGTATGTGTAATAGGTAGTCTATTGTAGTCTATTGGAGGTTTGAGCCTGATTAAGTTAATACGAATATGCAACATTTTTGTCGACTTCTATATTTGTTTACAATTTGTCCTAGAATCGAACGGATACATTCCTATTGGCACAGATTGGTGTTATGTGAATGCCTAAATATATATAGCCAACTCATTAAAAAATGAGGGGAAACATCGATGGAAGCTCCCAGACTATTTCAGCCCTACCACCGCGGTTGTCATGTACACAGGCCAACACAAACTGTAAACAAAACACCGATCGATAATACCGTCGACTTCAACTAAATCCATTGCAGCATTCAGAAGGACGACATCTCGGTTCGGAATTGCGCCACACTATATTTGTGACGAAATATTTCGCGCGCTCATATTGACGTATAATAATTTGACGTAAATATTAGCGGGAATGCAAATGATACCCGTGAGGATACGCGAATGAAGAATTCTGAGTGCGCGAAGGACAGTTTGGGATTCAAACTGTTTAACAACGTGGCTAACTGTATGGAGAAATGGTTCGGTGATAAACGGCTGTGGTTATTCGGTAACAACCTGCCGCTCTTACCAAGAAGGTAAGAAACCTTAATTCAAAGACCTCATTATCTATTTAAAAAAGGACAGCTGCACTGCACTTCCATCACTCTACAGATTATAAATTCAGTGTCAAGGTCTCGTATGAAGGTATTTTTCTCAAGTAATAAAAATATTTCTTACGGAATTTTAATTACCTAGTTACCTATATTGCGATGTTTGAATAAAAACTTGGCGAACCTTATAGTTAAGGAATTTTTTAATTCCTTTTTGAATTTAATTACTACTGTGAATAACTACCCATCAGTACCTATTATTTGCAACACGATAGAACCAAAAATATGCGATTCTTATTTTGTGGTTGAATTGAACCATTACAGAGGGTAGTAACACAACAAGAGCAAAACGTTTTGTTTCGAAGTAGAATCTCCTTCTTTCCTTATAACATGACATGAAGAAGAAAACCCAATACACCTGTCAAAAATTTAACAGACTATTTCCAAAATGCTAGATTTGTTTACAGTTTAAATTCAAATTGTTATTTTGTTAAATTATTTTGTATCTTACATATTTTTAGTCACATATTTTTAGTTAATTATGTACATACGTTCTAAAGCTAAAATTCTTAAGAAATTTAGCTAGTCTAATTTAAGCGAAGTGCTAGGAAATGGAGTTAATCTAGGAAATGAATCTTTAGTAAGAAAATTGAAATGAGGGGAGAAATAAATAGAGATATTATTTCTCCTGACGTGGTAAAAGCATTGTTAGTATATTTTATTCTTAATTATACCATAGCTATACTATACCTGCATTTTATCCTAAAAACGTAAAAGTAAAGTAAAGTATTAACCTGTAATGCCCCACTGCTGGGCAAAGGCCTCTCATCCTGTGCTCTCTTCTCACTGAAGGTATGTGTGTCTCAGTGAGGAGGCGTGGTAATTACGCATCCTCACTGTACTGATACTGTACTGCTTGCCTAATGCAACAACCTAGTTTCACAGATAAAATGAATAATAATCCCGTTATTAATACTCTGTGTAAATATACTTACCATGGAATCAATATAGGTAGATACTACCGGAGGTAACTGACTATAATACAATCCAAGTGTTGCAGAATATCAGGTTTTACCCACGTTGTACCAGTTCCCGTGGGAATTTCAGGTTGAAAAAAGAAGCCTATAACCTTCCCGTTGAATGTGGCTATCCATTACAAAAATAATTATTCAAATCGGTCCAGTATTTCCTGAGATTAGCGCGTTCAAACAAACAAACAAACTGCAGCTTTATAATATTAGTATGGATTATCAAACAACGCATTGACATTTCAAAATGTTTTCGTAATAAATAAATATACCTGGACAAATTCACACACGGTTAATTAGACCCAAAGTAAGCTCTAAGCTTGTGTTATGGAATCTAATTCACTGATACTACTACATATACATACACAAATACTTTATAAGAATATATAATTGACACCCAGACGTCGTCGCCAACAACTATGTCTGCACATATTGTTGACTCCGGGCGGGAATCGAACCCGCAACCCCCGACACAGTAAGCGCTCTCACTGCCACTGTGCCAACGGGCTTGTCAAATGTAATGCATTGTGATTGGCCAGCTTAGCTCCACACAGCTCTGTTTCCATGGAAACAACCTTTTCCAACTTCGAAGAAGTAGTACGCATTGTCGGTGACATAATATCAATCAATCAATACCTTTTAATTGATACACCAACTGGAGGTTCCCAAGAGAAATATCCATTGTGTTTCAACAGGTGTTAAATATAATGACTAAGTAGATACACTACGCAAAGTCAGCGGACGGCCACATTAGGTCAATTGGAATTATAAACAAACCGTTATCGATACTACTGGTTCCCCAATTGTACGTCGGTATTGCACTATAACCGTAGAGTGGCAGAAAATATCCTCTGTACGTGTACAAATCGCGAAATTTTGAAAAAGATTTATTTTCTTTAGATTTAGCATATCGGTTACGGCTGCAAAAGTGGTCTAAGTGAATTGTACCTATCTACATACTTATATTCTAGTTATACAACGTCAGTTCTGATGGTAACGATTATTATAATAGCATTATTATTATAATATTTTATTAAATAAATTCTTAATTATTATCCTTAAACACCTGAACAATTGCAATTCATTGCCACAAGTGTAGTGTTCGTATTGACGTGATATGCATATAACGATAAATACAATTATGTTAGTTAACTAAGTAGTTCATGTTATGTTATTTCATATAACATTATGTAATGTGGGGGTATACATATATGTGCCAATAATGGAAATGTGAACGTAAAATGTTCCATTTACCAAAGATCGTCAGTAAACGTGAAAGGAAAAAAGATACTGAAGCATTTCAGATTTGGATCCGTTGGTAGGTATTGGCTTCTTAAGTTTAAGCGAACACTACTCATTTTGAATTGAAACTATGTTTACGGAGCGAAGTGTAAGAATAAAAGCGAAGTGTACACTTCATCGCTTTTATTCCTAATATTTTTATTTTTATCTGACGTTTCGGCTACTTTACAGGAACCGTGGTCACAGAAGACTGATAAAAATGTAAAATGAAAGCGAAGTGTACTCTTCGCTTTTTCGCAAATTAAAAGCGAAGTGTACACTTCGCTTTTTTGCAAAATAAAAGCGAAGTGACACTTCGCTTTCATTTAATTACATTTTTATCTGACGTTTCGGCTACTTTACAGGAACCGTGGTCACAGAAGACTGATAAAAATGTAAAATGAAAGCGAAGTGTACACTTCGCTTTTTCGCAAATTAAAAGCGAAGTGTACACTTCGCTTTCATTATATTAGATTTTTATCTGACGTTTCGGCTACTTTATAGGAACCGTGGTCACAGAAGACTGATAAAAATGAAAATAAAAGCCGTAAACGTAGTTTCAACTCAAATTCGTTGGTAGGTCTTTGTTATTTTGATCACTTCATAGAGATTATATGAGTGGTGTCTTCTTTCTTTATGGTGTCTCATTGTCTTTTCGTGAGTTTAGGTTAGTTGCCAACCCTGGTGTCGGAGTTTTCAGACCGTCTTAAGGCCACCATGGTCTGACGATTGAAACAAGGAGATTGACAAATTAACGTGCACGATCCACGGTAGCGGTCATATACTCGCATAATGGACGATAGAGCCACCCATTCA
The DNA here is from genome assembly GCA_963082685.1 of Cyclophora albipunctata. Lineage (NCBI taxonomy): Eukaryota > Metazoa > Arthropoda > Insecta > Lepidoptera > Geometridae > Cyclophora > Cyclophora albipunctata. The sequence continues at coordinate 8,641,858 of OY720129.1, read as the reverse complement.
ATAAGGGGTCGAGGATTACATTTAAAAAAATCTTCCTGCCGGAAATTGGTATAGCGCGGGTGGAACCGCGAAGCGCTGCTAACATTAGAGTATACACACTGTTTTTTACTAGTGATCCTATTAATTCTACTAATATGTAATATAAAATGCGAAAGTTTGTGAGGATGGATGTATGTATGGAAGTATTAACTTTTGGAACGAAGTTCCTTGTCGCGCGTTGCGAAAGGGGCCTAGACGGAAAAAATGGTAACGACATTTTTTAGGCCAGAGAGGGACAGACAGATAAACTTGCGCACGCCAGAGAGAGACAGACAGAGAAACATGCGCGAGAGAGACAGACAGACAAACATGCGGACGCCAGAGAGAGACAGACAGAGAGAAACTTGCGCACGCCAGAGAGAGACGAGACAGTTCTCTGTCTGTCTCTCTCTGGCGTCCGCATGTTTCTCTGTCTGTCTCTCTCTCTCTCTCTCTTATAGAAAGCAAGCTAGATATTTTCGTTTCGTCTTTCTATTTCGCATTGAACAGTGTGGTGTCGAGACGATTATTTTTGTTGATAATAAATAAACTTCGTTCCATCCGGGTGTCCCTTGACACCTCTCAAGTTTTTTATTTAATGTACGTATGTAGGATAGCCAACCGTTTGAAACGAACTCTTAGCGGTATAATATAGACCAGTTAGCCACAGACTCACACAACACTTGGCTAACCTACTTGAACTTAGGTACTTACTTAGTGACATTTTCACAGGTCCCGCGCGAGTAGCCGCGCCATGGAGCGGTACGAGAAACTCGCCAAACTCGGCGAGGGCTCGTACGGCCTCGTGTACAAGTGTCGCAACAGGGACACAGGGGAAATAGTAGCCGTCAAGAAGTTCGTCGAGAACGAGGACGACCCATTAATTAGGAAGATCGCCTTGAGAGAAATTAGGATGTTGAAGGTTGGTTCTGTAGTTTTTAACCCCCGACGCAAAAAGAGGGGTGTTAGTTTGACGTGTCTGTCTGTGTGTTTGTTTGTCTATGGCATAACTCCCGAACGGATGAATCAATTTGTTTATTCTTTAAATGAAACGTTGCATTGAGCGACAAAATAAAGACAGAAAATTTTAAAATTGAAAAAATATGATTGATTTTATTTTATTATTTTCTACATTTTAAAGGAAACTACTGCCTAATTTTTTTAAGGGTTGTATCTAATTAATAGCGGCAATAGAAAAACATCATCTATGAAAATTTCAACAGTCTAGCCTATCACCGTTCTTGAGATACAGCCTGGTGACAGACGGACGGACAGACGGACAGCGAAGTCTCAGTAATAGGGTCCTGTTTTTACCCTTTGGGTACGGAACCCTAAAATTTAAGATAAAATTACCAACAAACAGAGAGACAATGCTAACACTTTATCATAACCACTACTTATTTAATTTATTTGAGCAGGTAGCTAGTTTGTGTTTGTTTTAGGTTTAAAATAAACTGATTTGTAATCCCGATGACCTTAACGTAAAGTTTGATAACACAGACGTGATCCAAACTAGATCCAAAAGTTCCGCGTCTTTTTTTTCACAACACGATTTATAGTCGGACTAATAAGGAGTAATTCAAATGGCATAATCGTCATGATATAAAACCAGTCTTGTATGTCATAGTAGGAAAGTCATTTTAAGTGTTTTTAATCTATAACTATACTTATATTATAAAGCTGCAGAGTTTGTTTGTTTGTTTGAATGTGCTAATCTCAGAAACAACCAATCCGATTTGAGTATTTTACTATTAATTAAATAAATAAATAAATACTTGGACAAATTCACACACGGTTAATTAGACCCAAAGTAAGCTCTAAGCTTGTGTTATGGAATCTAACTAACTGATACTACTACATAATATACATACACAAATACTTTATAAGAATATATAATTGACACCCAGACGTCGTCGCCAACAACTATGTCTGCACATATTGTTGACTCCGGGCGGGAATCGAACCCGCAACCCCTGACACAGTAAGCGCTCTCACTGCCACTGTGCCAACGGGCTTGTCAAAATTGAAACGTACGTTGATACCATTATTATTTGTTCAACCGGGAACTTACGCACGACGGAGGTTACTGTTGAGAGTTCCTCAACACGTTTCGGTCACGTCCGGTGACCTTCATCAGGAGGTGGGTGAAGCGAGAGCGACAGCGTCTCTCCCCGCACTGTCGATTTGAGTAATTCATGTTGAAGTGCATAGCCTCAGCGGGAAGGTTATAGGCGTTGTGCGTTCCCGTGGGAATTCGGGATGAAAAATTGACCATAACCTTCCCGTTGAATATGGCTATCCTTTTATTATATCCCTAATTTCTGAGATTAGCGCGTTCGAAGAAACAAACAAAATTCTCAGCTTTACTAAATTTGTATACTTAGATTGTTTTGTCTGTTTATCTTTTTGGCGATGTCAAGTATTCTACATTCCAAGCATGCCAGCTCACTTTCAAAGTTCACTTTATATGAGGCACTTAAAACCTGCCTAAAAATAATTAAGTAAGTTAACACATTTGGTATGTCTAAATATTTATAAGTTTGAATTATTAATATTTTAAGTTACACAAATACAAAACAAACTCATCATTTGAATATTAGTAGTAGGTTATAATCGTTTAGGGTCGATTTACCGATATTTTATTGTTTAAAAACACAAAAAACTTATTTATTCAAATAAAAAGGTAGTTAGGTTAGCTTGTGGTGTCAGTTACCATTTATTTTTATAAACAGTTTGGGTTAAGATAATCAAGTGAACCCTAAAAATTAAATTAAGGTTTATTTATAAATAAGCAGTCATTCACAATCATTTAAGTTGACGGTCGACCATTTTGGTATCTTTTATTTAAGTAGGTAAGCAAGAAAAGTAGAATTTTACTCCTGTGTTAAGGCAGTAGAGAGTGAATAACAAAGTTTATCTATTATGTGCCCGTTTCCGTAAGAATTTCGGGATGAAAAATAGCTTATAACCTTCCCCTTGAATGTGGCTATCCATTGCAAAAACAATTATTCAAATCGGACAGGTAATTCCCGAGATTAGCTCGAACATACAAACAAACAAACTTACAAATTTTACCTATTTATAATATTAGTATAGATAAAAATTTACAGTACGTTTTTTAATATTAATTTCTGTATGTGTTTTCTTATTTAAATGAGGTTAATTTTCCTAGTCCAAGATGTAGGATTATTTGTAAAGTAGCTGTCTCCCGTGGTGTCACCCGCGATCCAATAGATGGCGGGTCATGTCTTGTGCAGCAGGAAAATCTTCTTTTTGATATTAGTATATACATCTAGCAGCGCCCCGCGGTTTTACCCGCGTTGTGCCCGCTCCCGTGGGAATATCGGGATTTTTTATACATATAAACCTTCCTCTTGAATCACTCTATCTATTAATAAACAATGCGTAAAAATCCATTGCGTAGTTTTAAAGATCTAAGCATACATAGGGACAGACTGACAGACAGCGGAAAGCGACTTTGTTTTATACTAAGTAAATAAAATAAATAATAATAAATAAATACTTGGACAAATTTACACACGGTTAATTAGACCCAAAGTAAGCTCTAAGCTTGTGTTATGGAATCTAACTAACTGATACTACTACATATACATACACAAATACTTTATAAGAATATATAATTGACACCCAGACGTCGTCGCCAACAACTATGTCTTCACATATTGTTGACTCCGGGCGGGGATCGAACCCGCAACCCCTGACACAGTAAGCGCTCTCACTGCCACTGTGCCAACGGGCTTGTCAAGTAACCTATTTAGTTCATTATGCAAAGCTGACTTAACTCGTTAATATTTCAAACTAAGTGTCGCCAATACGGCAACATGTTAAACATTCATCGCCCGTTCATTATCAAACGTTCATTGTGTGTGTCCTATCGATTATTTTAATAACATTAGCATACTATTGGCATTTTGTCGTACAAAAATAACATTTTATTGTTTAAAGTCTGGTTTTCTTACAATTTATTAGACTAAGGCTTTTGGAGGGTACGTATCGAGGTACTTGCGTGATTGGGGCTTGATTTATGAAAACTTACTTGAAGTAACATTTGACAGTGAAAATACTTGATTTTTAGACTTATGCATACTAGCCGCGCCCCTCGGTGTTTCTGTTCCCGCGGGAATTTCGGGATAAAATGTATCCCATGTGTTATTCTGATGTATAACCTATATTACTGTAAAGTTTCAACCAAATCCGTCCTGTAGTGTTAGCGTGAAAGAGCAACAAACATACATCCATCCATACATATGTACATCCATCCTTACATATGTACATCCATCCTTACAAACTTTCGCATTTATATTATTAGTAGGATCAACAATACACAACTAGATGTCGGGTCGGCGCAAAAAATACGTCTCGGTGAATAACGCCTCATTTGAAAAGTGAGGCGTTATTCTCACTTATTTTATTCATAAGATTTGCTACTTTATTGCTAGGTATTATGGTTGTAATTAGGTTGAACTTCGAACTGTTTTAAAACTTTTTTTTCAGTTCTGTAGTAAACAAAATAAGCTGTCACACGTCATCCACGCGGACATTATTTAGCTTTGATTTTGTACGTGACCCTATATCTAGTTGTGTATTGTTGATCGAAGGTTTAGGGCGCGTTTAGAATGGTGAGCTCATCGAACAATCATAATGCATTTTGTAATGCGTTGTGATCGGATTGAACTCCGCACAGCTCCGTTTCGCGTTAAAGGAAACACACCCTTAGGATGCTCTTTCCATCAGAGTCAATCTACGTTTGGTCAAACAACAAATATACAATGGCCCAAAACTCAACGATAAGCGGGCACCAGGACCTTTGGTCCACCCGGACCTCCACATACCTACTCGGTAGTGAAAAAAAATATATCTCGATGCCCCCATATTTTTAAAATTACAAAATACATTTTTGCGTAATTTGAAAACCCTAAAAATAAAAATATTGGTTGTCAAATTTCGCCAAAAATTAAACCAACTTTGTGTAAAGTGTGTAGTGTTAAGCCACTTTTTGTCTCATAGACCCTTTAACTAACGTTTTTCATTAATTTTGGTACAGAATCTAAAACACCCCAACCTGGTGAATCTGATCGAGGTGTTCCGGCGCAAGCGCAAGCTCCACCTAGTGTTTGAATTCTGCGACCACACAGTCCTGCATGAGTTGGAAAAATATCCGGCGGTGAGTAGAAATTATTTCAATTAGTTTCTAAGGGGCACTTTGGAAGCTTGGAAGCCTTGGAAGCTTCCTTAGACCACTGCATCACCTGGTGCTGCATGAGTTGAAAAATGACCTTCTGTGAGTAGAAATTATGTTCATAAGTTTCTAAGGGGTAATGTCCACCTTTTGGTATAGAAGGAGAAAGTAGAGAGACAGGAGAAAACAGAAAGGGAGCAGGGGCAGCTGCCCCCAAAGTCCCACTTGGCTCCCTTTCCTCAGAGCTATCAGCTACTAGGCCAGAAGCCTTTTCTTCCCTCTAGCATATACAAAAACTAAAACCCGGTTATACAATTGTTTTTTGTCTCTTTTCCCCTCTCTCTTTGGAAAACATCTTTTTCGGAAAGGGACAAACCATTTGGTAGCTAAAATACTGTTATTAAGCTTTTACGCATGGGGCAGTAGGTCATCAATTAGCGTATGCTTTTTAGGGTTCCGTAGCCAAATGGCAAAAACGGAACCCTTATAGATTCGTCATGTCTGTCTGTCTGTCTGTCCGTCCGTCTGTCCGTATGTCACAGCCTTTTTTCTCCGAAACTATAAGAGCTATGTTGTTGAAACTTAGTGTGTAGATGTATTCTGTGAACCGCATTAATATTTTCACACTAAAATAGAAAAAAAAAAAATTTTAGGGGGGTCTCCCATACTTAGAAATGAAAAAAATTTTTTTTTTTTTCATCAAACCCATACGTGTGGGGTATCTATGGATAGGTCTTCAAAAATGGTATTGAGGTTTCTAATATCATTTTTTTCTAAACTGAATAGTTTGCGCGAGAGACTCTTCCAAAGTGGTAAAATGTGTGTCCCCCCCCCTGTAACTTCTAAAATAAGAGAATGATAAAACTAAAAAAAATATATGATGTACATAACAATGTAATCTAACACCGAAAATTGGTTTGAACGAGGTCTAGTTAGTAGTTTTTTTTTTACGACATAAATCGTAAACCGCAAAAAAATACTGATTATTCATTCAATAACTCAAATGTAAATAAAAAAACAAGTACAACGAACTTCAAGAACTTCTTTATTATGTTACTCGCTGCTACGGAACCCTTCATGGGCGAGTCCGACTCGCACTTGGCCGCTTTTTTATTTAGGCTGTACCGCTTGGTACTATAGAGTCATGAGAAATATGAGAACATTTCCAGATTCTACAGTGACACTAAACTGCTGCAAGGGCGAAACAGTTTGAACCCCCTTCACAAATTTTGGCATGAAACTCCGACGGATACGCGCTTGCCATATATAGGTACAGGTAGACTATAAGCTATTCAGCGTTGTCGATATATAAACTATAGCCTTCCTCGATAAATAGACTATCTAACAGTGAAAGAATTATTCAAATCGGTTCAGTAGTTTCTGAGATTAGCGCGTTTAAACAAACAAACAAACAAACAAACAAAACAAACTCTTCAGCTTTATAATATTAGTATAGATTAGCAGTTCCTCGCGGTTTTACCCGCGTTATGCCTATTCCCGTGAGAATTTCGGGATGAAAAATAGCCTATAACATAACTATTGAATATGGCTGTCTATTACAAAAATAATTATCGATATCAGATTGGTACTTCTTAAGATTAGCGCGGTCAATCAAACAAAAAGCTATAGATATAAGTATCTATTGATATTTTTACATAGTTCAAATTCAAATTCAAATTAAAATTTATTTATTTGCCATAATGTACCTAAATCACACCCTGTTAGGTAGGGCACTGCAAACTAAAAATATTTAAAAATAACTTAAAAACTAACATAAGAATGAATAGTACCTAATATCTAATAAAATAATCAAATAAAAATACAGGAACAAAATATAGCATACTATCAGGGCTAACATAACAAAATACACTTAACACTCTATTCATCAAAGTAATCATTTAGATTGTAATAGGCTTATTTCGGCAAAACAAAACGATAATCGTAATAAATGAGAAAGATTCTGTCTGACATTAAAGATTACTTTCTTCCTACTTGCCCGGAAGTAAATTAAAAAACCGAATTAAAATTTATCGTCTTTTTATAATTAAAAATAAAATTACAATAAAAAGCTTGACATTCTTCTCATGACATCACTTCGTATTATAAATTCGCGAGATTCAGGAAATGGCGGCTGCGTCATTTGAGATGAATTTCAACTTGAGTATGAGTAGGAAGGTGCTTTTTCTTTGTGTGTATGACTGGTTTTTTTAATTTGATTCCGTTCCGGTGCTGGCTACTTACTAATCGATGACATGCACAGTTTTTTTTAAATATTTTTTTATTATGAGAAATGACGCAGATGAAGTTTTATTTATCGTCCAATTATACTTTTTGATTATGGCAGTGATGACATCTGTGATGTCAATAAATATTAATTACTTAGTCTTTTTTTAATAGATATTTTTATAGTGTATGTGTGTGATCTTTTTCCTATTTTGGAAGTCGGTCGGAAGAGGTTGAGAGTGCCTGTCCATTGACGCGGAGCGACCAATAGGATTGCGTAAAATATCTGATCGCAGATTTCATGCAATCTTATTGGTTCATATTTGTCCGTTTCTCCGCTCCGCAATATAGATTCCACTGATTCCAATTTCCCGTTCTCCAGGGTTGCCCCGAGCTCCTGGCCAAGCAGATCGTTTGGCAGACGGTCCAAGGCGTGGCGTACTGTCACCGACACAACTGCATCCACCGAGATGTGAAGCCGGAGAACATCCTCCTCACTTCTGATGGAGTGGTCAAGCTCTGCGACTTCGGATTCGCCAGAATGATCAGTGAGTGTCTGTTTGAATATTTTTGGTATTGCTTTTTTTCAAAATGGCCCTTGTTTCGCCTCTCCTCCCCTTTTTGATCCCTTTCCAACTGAAATTTCTAACTGATCCTTGTTTTCTGAATCCTCCCTCGTAAACAGGATAAACCAACTTAATTTCTGTAACTATTAAAGTGAAATAGTAAATACTTAGTTCCTTAATATTTATTTATTTATTTCACTAGGATGTTATTAGATATTTTGGAAGAGCATAGTAATCCTCTATTTAAGTAATTTAGTTACGTTCTATTTATAAAATACTTTTCCAAAGACCGTGTCCTATTTCCTACTAAAGGGTTGATTTCTCCAACCTAAACTAAATTATATAACTCACATCTTCACATCAACCCCGCCATATAATTTCAACTATATAATCCCATTCAACCCGTTTGCCCATCCCACCCCATTCCCACTGTAACCTCCACCCTCCCCACAGGTGGGAACTATTCGTCGGAGTACTCTGTCCATATGATGATACCCTTCGGAGTGGATGTCCGGAAGAGATCTAGTAACTATCAACAAAGTTTATTTAGTTACTTAGGGCTTGCAGAAACTTTAGTACCTATGTTATAGAAACAAAAGCCGTACGTTCAAAATTGTTTTTTATATTGCACGTAATAGAACACTATCTATAATGAACGTCATTTGTTTTTAGACATATTTAGGTGCTAATTAGGAATAAGAATGCTTGTGCAATCCGCCATTAATATTTAACCATTCTTAACACTATGGTTTAGTCTTAGGTATCATAGTTAGTTCTCAAACTTATTTTTTCATAGTTTTGATTAAGTCTAGATATTATGAATAAGTAGTTATTAAATTGTTGTCGTTCTATCGTATAGTCTGGTACTAGTATTGAGAGTAGAACAGTTTTTCATACAATACCTATACTCTGTCAGAATACGAACTGAAATAAAATAAATGACTCTAAATACCCTACATACAAGTGTTACGGGTATCGAACCCGCTACTAAGCGCTCCATAATAAACTACAGTTTGATCCGACGGCGATAACAGAAGTTTGTTATCTTCCATCGACCTGCTTCTATTGTAGTTACAAATTAACATGGTTACCTTAATGTTAAAAGTTACAAGGGGTGCTGTTTCGATATATTTGAATCAAACATGGAGTTCCCAAATAAACTCGAAACCAACAAAATTCTACTAATATTATAAATGCGACAGTTTTTGAGGATATTTGTAGAATACTTCACTACCACTTCATTGTTTTAAACAAATTCGTTTTCCGCTGTCTGTCCCTATGTATGCTTAGATCTTTATAACTACGCAACGGATTTTCGCGGTTTTTTAAATAGATAGAGTGATTCAAGAGAAAGGTTTATATGTAAATATCACTACATAGTATAAAACGAAGTCCCTTTCCGCTGTCTGTCTTTCCCTACGTATGCTTAGATCTTTAAAACGACGCAACGGATTATCACGCAGTTTTTTTAAAAAATAAATAAAGTGATTCAAGAAGAAGGTTTATATGTATAAAAATTCCTGAAATTCCCTCGGGAAGGGGTCACTAGCCGCGCCCCGCTGTGTTACCCGTGGTGTACCCGTTACCGTAGGAATTTCGGGATAAAATGTATTCCATGTATTATTCTGATTCTGATGATATTATCCTTTCAGTCATTTTTACGTGATAGAGTAACAAACATACATATGTACATCCATCCTGACAAACTTTCGCATTTCTATACTAATATGTATTAAAAAGAGGTAAAAGTAAGTTTGTTTGTTTGTTTGTATGTTCGAGCTGTATCTCGGGAATTACCCGTCCGATTTGAATAATTATTTTTGTAATAGATAGCTACATTCAACGGGAAGGTCATAAGTAGGCTATTTTTGATCCCGAAATTCACACGGGCAAGGGCACAACGCGGGTAGAACCGCGGGGCGCTGCTAGTATAATAGGAATAGTCGGAAAAGCTTTAAACTCAGCTTGTAAAAATAATGAAAAATAACTTCGATAAAACACATTCCTGGTTCATGAATTCTTTTGCGTTAGGGAGTAACTGTGAATAAAAAATGTACTTAGACGTGACGTCACGCGACCATTCGACTTCATGTATGACGATCATTTTTCAATAGAAAAAAGGGAATATTTTCCTTTCGTGCACAGTATTTTTTAATAACCTGCCTAGGTAATTTTTCACTCACCCTTATTTTAAAATTATGAGGGGTAGAAAAAGATTGGTAGGTTCTATTATGCATCAAAAGGAAAATATGATAAATCGGGTGTAAGCGTTTATGCTAAAAACACTCGTATGCTACAATATTACCTCGCGGTTTTATTCACGTTGTACCCATTCCCGCGGGAATTTCGGGATAAAATGTGTTATTTTGATATTAAACCTATATCACTGTTCATTCAGTTTCATCGAAAACCTTTCAGTAATGCTTATTACTCAGGTACTTGTATGGTTGATAAAAGCTAACTAGTATTTCTTATAGCTCTAGGCATCTGGTGGAAAACCCTTATAACCTTCCTACGTAAAAAAGACAAAACGAAAAATACTCACAAAAAAAAACTTGAGAGGTGTCAAGGGACACCCGGATGGAACGAAGTTTATTTATTATCAACAAAAATAATCGTCGCGACACCACACTCACTGTTCAATGCGAAATAGATAGACGAAACCAAAATATCTCTCTCGCGCATGTTTCTCTGTCTGTCTCTCTCTGGCGTGCGCAAGTTTCTCTGTCTGTCTCTCTCGCGCATGTTTCTCTGTCTGTCTCTCTCTGGCGTGCGCAAGTTTCTCTGTCTGTCCCTCTCTGGCCTAAAAAGTGTCGTTACCTTTTTTTCCGTCTAGCCCCCTTTCGCAACGCGCGATAAGGAACTTCGTTCCAATAATTATCATAGCTTAGGTTAAACATGTTCATTCTCCGTGCAATAACAAATTCTAGAAATTTCTCCACGCAAACATTAAATTGTATCTACAACTTTGAGGTCATTGCTTATTCAAACGCAGACCTTACTTCGGGTCGCGGCTAATCTACATTCTTTACCCGACTTGTTGTGAAACTAGTTGGTATGCTGCTGTTGTGAGTGTCTAGTACCTTCCTTCCTTCCCTCTATTCTAATCTATCATCAATGTTAGTTTTTATTGGAAGACGTGTGAATGAGTTTTTCAGGGTTAGAGGATAAGTCAATACAGATACCTAATTTATTATATCATTATCAACTCATCTTTACGTGCGGCGCTATGTGTGCAACTGTGCACAACTGTTAATAGCCTCCGTGGTCTAACAGCCTCCGTGGTCTAACAGCCTCCGTGGTCTAACAGCCTCCGTGGTCTAACAGCCTCCGTGGTCTAACAGCCTCCGTGGTCTTGTGGTTTAAGCGCTCGGCTCACGATCCGGAGGTTCCGGGTTCGATTACCGTTGGGGACAATATCTCTCAAAAATCTCTTTGTGAGACTGTTAGGACTTAGACTTGGTTAGGGCATTGCAGGCTTGCATCACCTGATTGCCCGAAAAGTAAGATGATTCCGTGCTTCGAACGGCACGTTAAGCCGTCGGTCCCGGTTACTTTCTACGGATACTACTATCCTTCAAACCTCCGCCAAAGGCCTGACTCATGTAACGACTACTCGTTACATGAGCCAGGCCTTTGGCGGCTCAATAACTCTGACGCCAGGATTGGTCAGGTTGACCATCCACTCGATGAAGAAGAAGACTGTGCATACATTCGTAAATTGTAATTATTATACAACTTTCATTTGTTTGATCATTCATTCATTCATTAATTTCGAGTGGTTAATTGCCAACTCTGGATAGTTATACTGTGACTCTGGTGTCCAAGTTTTTACACCGCCTAAACGCCTCCGACAACGTCCAACGATTGAAGCAACCGGACCGATTTAACTAACGCACATTCCGTCTACTTAATTGTATAAACGGTACAAATCCTACCACAAAATCAATAAAAAATTCTCATACATTTCCGACCAGCCAACTTTAATAACAAAATTATTTGTACACGGAACGTAAGCATAGTGTATTGTAGTCTCGGCCGTCGCCGCCCTATGTTTAATTCGGATATAAGATCGATAACTTTTTTAGGTTTTCGTGCTTAGCAAGTAAATAAAGACATGCCAGAGGGTAAAGACTATTACTTATATATTAGGGTAACGAGGGTGAATAGAAATTGTTGCTTGCTTTTGAATTACTAATGCTCGGCTCGCTTGAACTTTAAGAGGGTGATATGTTAGATAGGTACCTCATAGTGTAGCTTCAACATAACAAGTTGTAACTAATGTAGGCCACACACGCTACGGTTTACCGGAGAGGACTGTGCAGGTGTACCTGCGCAGGTCGTCCGGAGCGTGTGTGCCTACCGACCTGTGCAGTTTTTTAGACCTGCGCAGGCGACCAGAGCAAATTCGAAAATCGATTTTGCTCCGGTCGCGCGTACGGTGAACCTGTGCGTTTGTGCGGCACAGCGCACGGCGCAGGTCGTCCGTCAGTTGTCAGGAAGTCGACTAAATAGATTATTTATAGACCTAGCAGTGCTAGTGCGTCGTCCTCACTCGATGCCATCGCAAATAGAACTGAAGACCGCTCCGGTAAACCGTACCGACACTGGAGCATCCCCATACACGCTACAGGCAAACCTGCACAGGTAACCTCTCCGGTAAACCGTAGCGTGAGTGGTCTACATTACAGTCCGATGTCTCTTGTTGGTTGTCTAGACCAGATTTAAAACTGAATCTATACTAACATAATAATAAATAGTTCTTTAGTTATTAATAACTAGCAGCACCCCGCGGTTTTACCCGCGTTGTGCCCGTTCCCGTGGGAATTTCGGGATTCTTTTTACAAAAACCTTCCTCTTGAATCACTCTACCTATTACAAAAAACTGCATCAAAATCCGTTGCGTAATTTTAAAGATTTAAGCATACAGACAAACAGACAAACGACAAACAGACGCGACTTTGTTTTATACTATGTAATGAAGCTGAAGAGTTAGTTGTTTTGTTTTTTCGGTTTGTTTGAACGCGCTAATCACGGTAACTACAAATCCGATTTGAATTATTCTTTTTGTAACAGATAGCCACATTCAACGGGAAGGTTATAGGCTATTTTGATCCCGAAATTCTCACAGAAACCGACATAATACGGGTACAACCGCGGGATACTGTTAACAACACCCCCGTCCCGGGCGACAAGTAGAAACGAGCTGTTAGATAGTGGAATTTTTCTCTTAGCATTACCGTGTTTAGATACTAGAGCCATACCACAGATTACTAAATAGTTACTTCGTAACAGATACTTCACTCTGAAGAAAATGTTCAATACCTACTGCTATAATTGCCTACTCCGTCGCGTCAGCAACCGCTGCACGCTAAAATGTGCCTAAATGCTCAAGCGTACAGTTGTGATTGCTTCGCACCGCGCGATCCCACAGCAATCGCAGGGCTGCCTCTTCGATAAAATTAAATTGGCGACGCATCGCTAAACTAATATTCTAAAACAGAGCTACGTAGTAACTATTTAGTAATCTGTGGCTTCGCTTGCGGCAACCACACTGAATTGGGCTCCAGAGGGCCCGAGACCGCTCGGCCGGGCGGTAGGTAATTATAGCGCGCAAGTACATGGAGTGACGTAGCCCTGGCCATACTAAGTATGTACGAATTGCTCTATTGTATTTTGAGAAAAAACCCACCTACATATCCAATGCTGATGGTCAGTTGCATTATGCGCCCTGCAACAGGACACATCCGAGCTCATGAACGAGATGTCCTCATTGACAGATACATTACAGACGAAATTTCTTGTCTCTCTGTATTTTGAGCCCGTACTGATAGAAACGTGTACTTACACCGAAATCGCCAACCGCCTTACTTAACCAACTCATTTAAGAATAAAGTAAATGCGACCTTGCCCGTCTATCATCGGTAACGTTAAAGCAAGGCCAAGGAGCACTGTCGCCGCCTCATTAGCGAAAACATTTGGGTTAATTAGGTATTTTAAAACGTATTTTTGCTATATTTTCGATAATAATGTGAGAACGAATAATTGCGAAATGAATACTAATGATTTCAAAATAATTAATAATGGCCCGCAGTTTAATCCGTGTTGTACCCGTTCCTGTTGGTGTTTTGGTATGAAAAGTAGTCACAAACCTTCGTCTTAAATCGCTCTGTATGTTGGTGAAAACCGCTTGAAAATCCGTTCAGTAGTTTATCTTCTTCTTCTTCATCGAGTGGATGGCCAACCTGACCAATCCTGGTGTATTGAGCTGCAAAAGGCCTCTGACATGGCTCAAGTAACGACTACTATCCGTAGAAAGTAACCGGGACCGACGGCTTAACGTGCCCTCCGAAGCACGGAATCATCTTACTTTTCGAGCAATCAGGTGATTCAGCCTGCAATGCCCTAACCAAACTGAGGAAAGTCTCACAAATAGATTTTTGTGAGATATCCCCACCGGGAATCGAACCCGGAACCTCCGGGTCGTGAGCCAGGCGCTCAAACCCCAAGACCACGGAGGCTGTTGTCAATATGTAAGAAGATTGATAAGATTTTTCTACAGTAAATGATTAAATGGTCCAGCTAACGGCGGGTCCAGCTTAGGATACATTATTGTTTATTATCACGTGTATTGGTTGCCACATGCTCTGCCTGAATGCACTCGGAGAGTACAGGGTTGCCACTTGCCAGATAATACCATGAGTTTCTGTCAAGATTAACATTGACGTTAGTAATTTCTTGTTAAAGGTAATCCTACTTTCTTTCTTAAATCCTCCTCATTGTACTGAAATCTTCAGTGCGATGAGAGGCCTATCAGAGAGCTGTGGGACATTACAGGCTTACTTTACTATTTTTTTTACTTTCTGATAAACACGAAAGTTTGTGACGTTGTGTGAATTTTTGGTAGACCTCTTTTACGCATTAAGTAGTGATTGGATTTCGATGAAACTTTCCAAAAACATAGCTTTAGAATAACATGAATACTTTTATCCTAAAATTTCCTCAGGAAACACAAAGTGGTAAAATCCCGGTAATGTCCCTTTTGTGCAGAAGAGCATTCAACATACATAACTAAATGTTTACAGAATACACCTAAACTAAGCTCTAAGCTAGATCAGGGGTGTCCACAGATGCTAAATATTCGTATTCATTTGATTCCAAGTCAAAGATTAAAAAACAAAAACAAATCTACAAAACTAAGAACTGCCAACCTCCACACGAGATACATATTGCGACAACAGTGTTGCAACGGCACTCACGAGATGTCTGCAACCATGCCAGGGTTACCACGTGTGACATTTAATGATATCGATTGCGAGCCGATACCAAAACTATTGTTGACCTTGTTCGTGGCTTTGGCAGAAATTGACATGTTTTGATAAAGTTTGGCGACACCTATTTACTTAGATATAGAAAGGGTTTCAGAATGACTAGATCGCAATTTGTCTATTCGCTTTTGACTATACAGCAACGTGACTAGGTAAAAAAAAAAATTAAAAAACTACACATCTTGAATAGCAGATTAAAATAGTCCATCGTCATTAATATAGCTTAAACACACTATGGAGCCGCGGGCGTAAGCTATTACAAAATAACTATAGGAACCATTTTATACGCAAACCTTATATTAACCTTATATTTAACCTTATATTTGAAAAAAAAATTACCCCCCATTGACCAATCATTGTCCTTGACCATAGTAGTGGCGTCCTTATCACTTTCATACAATTGTGCAAGAGAGAGGGCGCTCCATTAGAGATGTTCGGTGAATATGGTGATCGCATTTCTCCTAGATCGTATTTTGAGCCCGCTGGTGACGCGTCCCCATGCAATGCCATGCGCGATATCGCTAGAAGCCTTTGCTACCAAGGTCGTTGTAGGGTATCTATAACTCTTCAGACAGACAATTAATTATAGTCCTTGCGGTAATAAAATCTTCGCTGAGATGAGAGGTCTTGGCCCAGCAGTGGGACATTATAGGCTACTAGCTGTGCCCCGCGGTTTCACCCGCAGCGCCCCCGTTCCCGTGGGAATTTTGAGATTTTTATTCCCTATAAACCTCACGGAGCCCGAGACCTTTCCAACGAATGCAAAACCGTGGAAATCGGTTCGTGCGTTCTGGAGTTATAGCGTCAGGGAGGAAAACCCGACTTATTTTTATATAGTAGATTACTTCTTACTTATTCTTCTAAGTATAACGCTACAGTATTTTTTTGGTGCCACCACAGGCAGGAGGTAGGGGGCTACCTCAATTATTGCGGCCGAGACTCTTGGCCTCTACCTAGGTATCTACTAAGGTAGAAACATGTAGGTAGTAAACATGTAGGTATCATATCAATCAACTTGAACTCAACTTATTCAAGTTATTCTTGGTATCTACTTATGCTATCAAATCTATACCTATATATAAAAATCAATGCCACTTTTCTTTGTAATTTTATAACTCAAGAACGGGCTCACCTATCCTAACCAAATGTTTAGGCTTTGTTCAGACTATTTAGTAGATGGTTTAAGTGAAGTTTGCACAAAATCGAGCGGTTCTCAAATTCCCACGGGAACGGGCCACGGTAAAACCGCGGGGCGCAGCTAGTCTACACTAGTATTATAAAGAGGAAAACTTTGTTTGTTTGCTTGTAATGAATAGGCTCAAAAACTATTGGACCGTTTAAAAAAATTCTTTCACCATTCGAAAGCTACATTATCCACGAGTAACATAGGCTATTTTTCATCCCGAAATTCCCACAGGAATGGACACAACGCGGGTAAAACCGCGGGGCGCAGCTAGTAGGCTATAAATGAGTACTACCCTCCGACAAAGCTATTAAACTAAAATAACCTAAACCCTACATGTAACCAACCCCTGCGTAAGTATATTTTTGCACCCACCCCATTAACAAACCCCCTTTTGACTTCCGCAACGTAAAAATAGGCTCCCAAGGTGAATGCGGGGTTATTTTCAGAAAGTTCACAAGGTGAATCATTTATGTAGGAACGTCTAAATTGTGTTCAAGACTAAGATAATTAAGGAAGGAACCGCTGTAAACGAAGATAGCAGGTACCATGTATAGTATGTGTTACTTTAGACTTTTCACTACATAGTCATTATCATCACTACATATATAAAACAAAGTCGCGTCTGTTTGTCTGTTTGTCTGTATGCTTAAATCTTTAAAATTACGCAACGGATTTTGATGCGGTTTTTTGTAATAGGTAGAGTGATTCAAGAGTAAGGTTTTTATGTAAAAAATTCCCGAAATTCCCACGGGAACGGGCACAACGCGGGTAAAACCGCGGGGCGCTGCTAGTAAATTAATAACTCAATGTTGTACGTTATTTATTACATATAACTATTTATCTCTCAATATTAACTAAATTTTTTAACTCTTAATATGGTATTCCCCAAACATGTCCAGGCCCAGGTGAGACCTATACGGATTACGTGGCGACGCGGTGGTACCGCGCGCCGGAACTGCTGGTCGGCGACACCATGTACAGTACCCCCGTCGACGTCTGGGCTATAGGTGAGCAATGACCTATGTCCTATGCCCTACAATAGTCCAATGTCCTACAACACGGTCCAACGAAGGGTAATGCACTGAAAACGCGATAGCGCCTTAATTTATGTATTAGCAATTTACTTACAAGGTGATTGCGTTAATGTTTTTCTAAGGCGCAATTTAACGTTTATGTTTTGAGTTTATGTTTATAGCTCTTCGTGGTTTGTTAAGTTATGGATATGATTTGGATTTTAAAACAAAATCTCAACAAAATAGACCTTTGTCCAACAGTGGTACATAACAGGTGTAATCTACACTAATATTATAAAGAGGAAAACTTTGTTTGTTTGGTTGTAATGAATAGGCTCAAAAACTACTGGACTAAAAATT
The DNA here is from genome assembly GCA_963082685.1 of Cyclophora albipunctata. Taxonomy (NCBI): domain Eukaryota; kingdom Metazoa; phylum Arthropoda; class Insecta; order Lepidoptera; family Geometridae; genus Cyclophora; species Cyclophora albipunctata. The sequence goes on along the minus strand of OY720129.1, from coordinate 8,623,964 downwards.
CTTTCACCATTCGAAAGCTACATTATCCACGAGTAACATAGGCTATTTTTCATCCCGAAATTCCCAGAGGAATGGACACAACGCGGGTAAAACCGCGGGGCGCTGCTAGTTAAAATTAAATCTGCATATTTTCAGAAACGTTTTCGTCAACGTCCTACATAATTATTTATCACGCAGGTTGTGTATTCGCCGAGCTATTGTCCAGTGAAGCCCTATGGCCTGGTAAGAGCGACCTGGACCAGCTCTACCTCATCCGGAAGTCGCTGGGAGACCTGCTGCCCCGACACATGACCATATTCTCGCAGAACACATTCTTCCAGGTAAAGAACTTGACAATATGAAATGACTGCTGCTACTGAGCTGCTGGAGAGTATATAAAAAACATACTTAGGTTGTCAGACGGTAGGTTATAGTAACGTAAGTTCACGATTTTTAATGGAATTAAATATAGGTTTATGTTAAATACAAAAAGTTGTTTTATATCATAACTTTATTGACAGTCTTATTGGCCACGATTTTTCATTTTTTACGTCTGTTAAGAGTTATTATTTGTTGAAACGGGAACTTACGTACCTACGACGGAGGTTACTGTTGAGAGTTCCTCAACACGTTTCGATCACATACGGTGACCTTCATCAGGAGGTGGGTGAAGCGCTCATAGTAATGACATTAACGTACGTTTCAATTAATAGTAAAATAGTCTGTTAAGAATGACATTTACGGTTACTATTGCGTAAGCGTAAGCTGAATCAACCCCTGAGTATGTTTTGGCCGGTCTAACAAGTAACATTTAGTTTGGACTAAAGTAAGTATGTATCCATACTACAGGTAACCTAACCTGTAAAAGGTGACTAAAGTATCTCTATCTTTTTAAATATTATCTTTTCTTTTCTATATCTATATCTTTTCTTTTATCTTTTTATACTTAAGTATATAAATATTTTTTTACTGCTATTAATGTTAGGACATTTTGATTTGACTTCACCTTCCAACAGGGCATGGAGCTGCCAGAGCCAACCACCCTGGAGCCTCTAGAGAGGAAGATACCCCAACGATACGCCAACAACGAGCTCGTTATAGACTTTTTACAGGTGAGGACATCATAGGGATGGGGTAAGAATGAAATAAATCATTTATATTCCCGCTATTGATATTGCGCCTTATTCCTGAACGTTATTTTAATTAAACACTGTTATAAAGTGTTTTGTCTCTTTACCCTTTGGAAAATACGAGGGCGGGTCAATAAGTCCGTGACTTTTGCAATAAAAGACAGATTTTTTTATTAAAAATATATTTTATTTTTCAACGTAGTCTCCCTTGAGCTCTATACACTTTGTCCAACGCTTCTCCAATTTTTTTATCCCTTCCAAAAAATATGATTTGTCGAGGTCGTCAAAATAGGCCTTTGTTTGCGAGATGACTTCATTATTGGAGTCAAATCTTTTTCCACCAAGCCATTTCTTCAGGTTTGGGAACAAGAAGTAGTCGCTCGGAGCCAAATCTGGAGAATAGGGCGGATGAGGGAGCAATTCATAGCCCAATTCATGGATTTTGGCCATGGCAACTGCACATGTGTGCACCCTTGCATTGTCTTGGTGGAAAATAACTTTTTTCTTGGCCAAATGAGGTCGGTTTCTTTTTAAATCGTCATTGAATCGGTCCAATAAGTTGGCATAATATTCCCCATTGATTGTTCTTCCCTTTTGAAGGTAGTCAATGTGGATTATCCCGCGTGCATCCCAAAAAACAGTCGCCATAACTTTATTGGCCGACAATCCCACCTTGGCCTTCTTTGGCGCCGATTCACCCTTGGAAACCCACTGTTTTGACTGTTGTTTGGTCTCTGGTGTGTTGTGATGGATCCACGTTTCGTCCACGGTTACAAAACGGCGCAAAAACTCCTCCATATTACGATTAAACAATGCTAAACCTTCCTGTGAAGTTGTTACACGATTGCGTTTGTGGTCGACTGTGAGCAAACGCGGCACCCATCTTGCGGACAGCTTTCTTATGCCTAAGTGATCATTCAAAATTGAAACCACTGAGCCATGCGAGATCCCTACTTCTTCCACAATCTCTCGCACTTTCAGTCTTCGGTCGGCCAACACCATATCGTGAATTTTTTCGAATGTTTTGGGTGTAGAGACCTCAACTGGGCGTCCAGGACGCTCGGCATCTTTAGTGCTTGTACGGCCACAACGAAATTCAGTAAACCACTTTTTTACCATGGAAATCGATGGTGCAGAGTCCCCATAGTATTTATCAAGCTTTGCCTTGGTCTCAGTAATGGTTTTTTTTCGCAAGAAATAATGCTTAATAAGCACACGAAATTCACTTTTGTCCATTTTCTCGTCAAATTAGTGAGTAGTCTGATAAAGATAGCTGTAAAACACAAACTAACTGACGCAGCAAGTTCAAATTTTCAGAGGAGTCAACTTACAGATGCCTGTTGACGGGACCAGTATTATTGTTTCAGTAAAGAGGTCGGAAATTCAAAAAGTCACGGACTTATTGACCCGCCCTCGTAGCGTATGTCCGAAAGAGACAAAACTATTTGATTTCCAAAAGCGTTTATGAATAAGACCCATTGTCTATGGTTGTAAAATTGGCGATATTGTCAATCGCCAATCTATTACTTTTAAAGTAAAATTTTGATTTTAAACGATAGTCAAATATTATTATTCTGTTTTGGCCCCAAACAGGCTCTTTAGAATGTACCACCACACTATAGTTTTCCAACCAAAGACAATTCCTTCTATAAACGAAAGATATTTAATCGGTTAAGAATGGAACCTTAGGGTGCGTCCACATCTGGCGAATGCGCCGCGAATGTGCAGCTCGCCAGCCATGTGCGAGCTGCCCGCAAGCCGCGCGCGTGCAGTCACGGCAATGGTTTGGTGCGCCTCTTTAGTGCAACTCATGCAAGGCTCGTAAAAGGCGCGCGCCCAGCGCGCGCGCGGCCCGCGATCTGCGCGCGCTCAATTATCGCGCTTATTGGCTCAGTACTTTACCCTAAGGGTGCGTCCACATCTGACGAATATGCCGCGAATGCGCAGGTCGCGAACCGTTTGTGAGCTGCCCGCGAGCTGCGCGCGTGCATTTTTGTTCGTGCGCCGCTCTTGCGCCGCTCGCGCGCAGTTCGCTCGCAACCTAAGCGCCGTATGCGATCAGCGCGCGGGCGGCGCGCGGGCGGCGCGCTAGCGGCTCGCGTCTGCCTACCGCCATAAAGCAATAAGCGCAATTGTAAGCGCGATAATTGAGCGCGCGCAGATCGCGGGCCGCGTGCGCGCTGGGCGCGCGCCTTTTACGAGCCTTGCATGAGTTGCACTAAAGAGGCGCACCAAACCATTGCCGTGACTGCACGCGCGCGGCTTGCGGGCAGCTCGCACATGGCTGGCGAGCTGCACATTCGCGGCGCATTCGCCAGATGTGGACGCACCCTTAGAATGTAATATACTCTACAAACATTTTTTTTTCTGGTTTGGTTAAAAAATTGCCCATTTAAGTTCTTTAATGAGACGCTTTTCACAACTTTGGGATATATATGAAGTCAGATAAAAAATACCGGGATTCTCCACCTGGATAGTGATGTAAAATGTACCGTTATTTCCAGAAATGCCTAGACAAAGACCCGATTCTCCGATGGACGTGTGAACAGCTGCTCCGGCACCCGATCTTCGAGAACTTTCTGTTCACCGTCCCCCACTCTGACTACGAAGAGTTTGAGAAGGCGAGGAGGACGCAGGTAAAAGTAATGTCATAATGTATCGGCCTGAACAACCCGACGAACGGGGCGGCGGCCTTAGTCTTAGTAGCATCATCACAGTTATTCAAGGGCGCAATGCACAATAGGGTATTTCGCTGACATTAAAAGTTTACAATTTGGAAGATGAATTCAGTAAAATAACTAACATTATGATAAAAACTGAAATCAAAATCAAAATCGACTAAAAAAAAAAAGAAATTATAAGCTCTGAAAGATTCTCTCCTGTCACTTTCTTTAAAAACGATTTTTGTATGCAACGTCTATGGCGCTAGAAGCTTTGTGACGTCACAGAGCTATATAGTAGTGCTGTCTCTGTCTTATCAGCAACTTTGACCGCCTGCAACTCTGGAAATAATCTATACTAATATTATAAAGCTGAAGAGTTTGTTTTGTTTGTTTGTTTGTTTGTTTGTTTAAACACGCTAATCTCAGAAACTACTGAACCGATTTGAATAATTCTTTCACTGTTAGATAGTCTATTTATCGAGGAAGGCTATAGGCTACATTTTATCCCGGATTTCCTACGGGAACGGGCACAACGCGGGTAAAACCGCGGGGCGCTGCTAGTAGCGATATAAAAAAAATATATTTTAGTTATATTTACACGAGATAAAAAGCGAAACGGCGAAATACCCTATTATATTTTGTAGAAGCTACGATGATGTGCTTGTGTCAAATGTTATTTCAGTTACTAGCTTTCTAGTATCCACAAGGGGGATTTACAACAGACTAGCTGCGCCCCGCGGTTTCACCGTTGTACCCGTTCCTGCGGGAATTTCGGTATAAATGCCATGTGTTATTCTGATGAATAACCTATATTAGGTACTGTAAATGTTTCATCCAAATCCGTTCAGTAGTATTTGCGTGAAAGGGTAACAGACATACATACATGCTCACAAACTTTAGCATTTATAATATTAGTACGATTTGGTAGATATTGTCAAAGGAAACGTGTTGTATATTAGAGGACTATATTTTCAGTACAGATTACACTCCCTGATATCTTCGGCGAGAAGAGAGCCCTTTGCTCAGCAGTGGGACATTACATGCATAACTTCACTTTAATTATATGATTTTGAGAATTTTGAACCCTTTTACCATCGCCACACTCCCCTCAGATCCGCTATTGAGGCGTTCTCTGTTATTTAATACATCTCTTCTTCTCAAAATGTTGCACAGCTACAGTTGCCTCTGAAAGAAGGCGACGAAAACACCACACCCAATTCGACTTCATCCACTGCTGTAAAAAAATAAGCTTATCATAAAAAAGGTTACTATGATAATCATTCTTGGTAGATAGGTTTATTCATTAATGTTTAATAACTGCATTTTAGTTAAGTTCGTTTGTAGTAGCGTGGGTTAAATGCTTCGATCAACAATACACAACTAGATATCGGGTCTCGTACAAAATCAAAGCTAAATACTGTCCGCGTGAATGACGTGTGACAGCTTATTTTGTTTACTACCGAACTGAAAAAAAAGTTTTAAAACCATTCGAAGTTCAACCTAATTACAACCATGACACGTAGCAATAAAGTAGCAAATCTTATGAATAAAATAAGTGAGAATAACGCCTCACTTTTCAGATGAGGCGTTATTCACCGAGACGTATTTTTTGCGCCGACCCGACATCTAGTTGTGTATTTTTGATCGAAGGTTAAATGGTTCCTTTCCGACATACGCTATTTGCCAAAGAACGAAAGAGACAAAACACTTTAAAACAGTGTTTTAGTTTTAAAACGTTTAAAGAGTACGGTAACTATGTGGAAATTTAGGTAAACTCTATTTTCTCTTACGTAAGTTGAAATTTGGACTAATTTGGTACTTTCCAGACGAAGACGATTCCTTCTGAAGAGGAAAAAGGTTTAGTAATTTCATTCCATTCTTACCCTATCACTGAAATCTTTTCCTTAATTAAAAAAAATTTCTTTGTCTGAAAAGCAGTCATGATGGTTCGAATTTTAAATCTCGTAAGAAACTATTATTCGCATTCCGCGTAGCAAAACTTACCTTCTCGGGTAGTTATCCAATATAGGTAGGTACCCTACATAATACCTTATATTTTACCCAGGCAATCTAGCTAGCACTTAAGTCACTGACCTTGCTTAGTACATGTAGCATATCTGTATTTTAAATCAGCGCTAGGGTAGTTACCAGCTAGCGATCGGTCAAATAGATAAGGGTAGTAGTAATCATGAGGGTTTAGACGATGGAGTTTTGTTACTTTAGTTGGTAATTAGTAGGTATGTTTGTAAGTGCTATATTTAAGCTAGTCCTAAGGTAATTCGCCATAGATATATCTTGATGTATTAGTGCCCGGTCCTAACCTCACTCGCAATCAATCCATGAGATTTGACATGTTTTCTGTGTAAATAAATATCTTTTGTTTTTGTTTTTTCAATCAAAATAGTTATGACATGTCAAAATATGATATAAAGGTACGATTCCACCAAAACAGTGTGCAGCACATTTGTTTACAAACATTTTGTGCAAAACTCCAGCAGTGCGCGTACTAAGCTGGTATCGCATTTGGCTTCCATGTCCACTGGTAAGCCTGTGCGTAACTTTTGGAAGCGCACAGTTCAGCACATTTATGCGCGAACATGTTCACTGAGCAGAGTTTCTGGCGAAGACAGTTCAGTAGTTAATATGGACGGCCAAAATAATCTTCCATTTTGTCATTACCTCAGTCGAGTCACAATTGAAGCTTTGCGCCAACTCTTGAGTGGCGTCATATTTTTTTGTTTTTATTTTTATAATCACTGTGACTAGAATCCCACAGCACAGGATAAGTTTCAATAGCTTGAATAAATGTAATAATTCTATCATTCGTCCAATCCATATTTAATTTGGTTAATTAAAAATGTACGCGCACAAATAAATGTTTTCACTCCGGTAGCGGTAGCAAGACTTAGTTCGCGAACAACAGGTTTGTACACGTCGACGCGAGTCCACTGCCTGCATGTGTGCGCGCATAAATGTTACAAGATGTGCGCGAACATACTTAGAATGTTCGTGCACAATTTGTTATTGTATGCTTTAATGAGTCGACCAGACTAAACATTTGTGTCGCACAGTGTGCATTGCAGTGCGGCACAGTGCGGCACACTGGTGGAATCACACCTTAACGCCTCGGTGGTCTAGTGGTATGTGCACTCGCCTGCCAAGACTGAGGTCCCGGGTTCAATTCCCAGGTCGAGCGAAAATGTGTAACCGTATCGGCCTTAACGCAATCTAAAAACTCTTGACATCAGGATTGGCCTCTCGCCAATTCGAAATGAATAAATGAGTAGAATTGTACCTACCTACTGTTTTATTTAAGAGTTGTCTCGTCAACAGGTACAATCCTCCCCGCTCCTGCCTCAGCTGATAGTGACGGACCGCTCGCAGCCCCACAAAGGGAAGAAGGCCGAAGACTCGCGGAGCCACTTGCCGACCATCTGACTAGCGCCCGTGGGGTCTCGCCCGCGGTTATAGTAATTACATACATGTTGACAACAAATAAATTATTCTTTGTTTACTATTGGACTTTTCTTTGTTTTGAAGCCATGTTTTTGATATGATGCCGCAGCCACAAACATACTCAATATGAATGAATTAATTATATCATGATAGATGTTAAATCATAGAAACCTTCCTCTTGAATCACTCTTTAAAAAATAAAAAAACCGCATCAAAATCCGTTGCGTAGTTTTAAAGATCTAAGCATACATAGAGACAGACACCGGAAAGCGACTTTGTTTTATACTTTGTAGTGATATCGAATAGTTATTAATTAATTCACATGTATGCTCTGCCTGATAGTAAAAATAATATAATTACAAATTCTAAACTTTTATTAGACAACTTTACATAATATTTAATCACAAGTTTCTAACATTTTGAGTGATATATTTACATTATGACTTAATTTTAAGAGCAGGTGTTGTTTTGTTGGTTTTAATCCTTGAGTTGTAGTATCTGGAACAAAAATAATTGAGTTATTTTAGAAAAAATTAATATTCCAGGTTTGGACTCATAAATAAGAGATTATTTCTGTCATATACCTTCCCACAACTGGGCAAAGGTCTCTCATAAACATTGTCAAGCTATCCCTAAGAAATAGGACAAGTATTGGAAATAATATATTTCATTGTGTTGACATCACAGAGTACATACATTACCAGACAAGTTGACATCTTTACTTTACTCTGCTGCGCGGTTTTACCTCTGGTTACATACACTCCTAAACTGATACTACAGGAAAGAGAGTATGATCGCTTTCATTTTGTTTATATAATAGGTACTTACTGCCGGTAATCTCTTTCTGTCTTCAGCTGATACAAGTTCATCGACAGACTGTAATTTGTACCACCCGTAATGAGCCCCAAAAAGAGCAGGTATCATCACTATCAACACTAAGTTTCTGTTCAGGAAAGTGCGCACGGTCATTTTGGATGTTCAAGATTTATACCTGGATTAAATTATATTTTCCGTAACTTAATTCGGTGTACGGTATTAATATTTTCGGTAATTCCGACTCAGATTGCTTTATTTGTTTTGACAATTTGATTGACTTTGCTTTGCTTGACATCCTTGATATGTGAGGGAGGAAGATAGATAGATAGATATTTCATTTCAGCCTTTATATTTTGACATTAAATTATTTTGGACATTGACAGCAAATAAAATTGATAATACGGAACGCATTATTACTTAGTCTGCTTTCAATTACTAAATAAGTTAAACTTTTCTGCCAATAAAAACAGTGTACGATTTCAAATCTACCAATCATTAAAAACAAAATTGATTTTGATAGTTGTCAGTTTTGACGTTTCATTAATGAAAAAGATTCTGCTGAAGGAAAACACATCACAAAAACATGGTGGCAATTCAGTAAAGTGGGTTAACCTTTTCGACTAGTCATTAAAAAACGAGAGGCTTATTTAGCAGGAGTGTTTGATACAATTTGTAAGTAATCTACTGCATACTAGGAACATCAATAAACCATAAAAACATTACTTAAAAGTTGTCATTTTAGGTAAACACCGACCCAATAAGCTTCATACTAAATTAAGGATGACGACCGAAGAAACTCAAATATCTGAAGAACTGAAGGGTTGCTACGAGAATCTTATTGTAATAGACATTGGGGCAAACTTGACTAATAAGAAATATGGTCGTGATCTTGATTCTGTCATTCAGAGGGCCAAGGATGCAGGTAAGGAGTACAATCTGTTAACTTCGTTCTTTGCGTGATTAAGAGCAATATATTGGTCTGTACCGGCTGTAGGTGGCCAGCGGTAGTGTAATTTATTCGATTACAATGATTGCACACTGAATTCTTGTATGAATTACTACATTGTCATCCTGTTAAGTTTTTATATGATTTATATTGTTGTATTGTATTGAATGACTGACCAACTGTAACATATTTTATATCTAGAACATTTTTTACATAATATATCAGTTTCTTATTCGAAGTATAAGTGTAATAGATAACTATATATTGTAACATAATTATTACTGGTCCGGGAAAATATAAATAGTAAAAGTTATTTTGCGCCATTGACTCGAAAGAAGAAGAAGCATAATTATATGATAAATGTAGCTAACATCTAAACTTACCATAATTAAAGAAGTCAAAAAAATACATCAATAATGTATCAGTCTGTTTATAATATGTTAATGATATATTAATTTATTTAGGAGTCCAGAAGATCATGGTCACAGGAACATCAGTACGGAACAGTAAAGAAGCCTTGAGGTTGACCCGACTTTACCCCAGCACTATCTACTCTACAGCTGGTAAGCAAAATCCCACAAAAAGCTATTATATTTCAAAAATTCTCAGTATATATATGACTAAGACAACCATACAAGTATACACTGGACTTACAAACTGATTTCTATAAACAAGTTCGACCTATTATACATATACGAGGGGCGTTCAATGTATTCTCGGTATCGAGGTGATATACTAATAATAAGGGTAATTTAATTATCTCATTAGTTAATGACACTCTTTGAGGGTATAAATACAAAATTTCATTTAATTGTCACCATTAGTATTCAAGATATCATTGCGAAAAGACAACTATGATGACTGATTCGACAATGATGAAAAAAATCGAGCATCGCGCAGTGATAAAATTCCTCACAAAACAAGGAAAACCTCAAAAAAATATCCATGAAGAAATGGTGGCTGTTTACCAAGATTCTGCGCCTTCATTATCTACAATTCAAAAGTGGTCAAGTGAATTTAAACGGGGTAGAGAGAGCATTAAAGACGACCCCCGCGCTGGTGGGCCAATTTGTGCCGCTACTGAAGAAAACGTCAAATTAGTCGAAAAACTTGTAGTTGAAGATGCCCGTGTAAGAGTGAAAACATTAGCAGAAAGGACTAAGCTATCCGTGGGTACCATTCACACAATCCTTCATGAGCGCCTGAATTTGTCAAGGGTCAGTGCAAGATGGGTGCCGCGAATGCTCACAGCGCTACAGAAACAAGTGCGAGTTGACTGTTGTATGGAGTTTTTGGACCTCTGTGGTGAAAATCCGCAAAGTATTTTCGATCGGATTGTTACTGGTGATGAAACGTGGGTTCATCACTATGACCCTGAGATCAAGCAAGAGTCAATGCAGTGGCACAAAAAAGGATCAGACCCGCTGAAGAAGTTCAAAGTCACTCCGTCCGCAGGAAAGCTCATGGCCACGGTGTTTTGGGATTCTAAGGGAATCTTGCTAATCGAGTATACAAAAAAAGGTCATAGTATTACTGCTGCATCATACGCAACCACTCTGCGTAATTTAAAGGAGGCAATTAAAGAAAAAAGACGCGGAAAATTAACCGCAGGTGTGTTGCTGCTTCACGACAACGCGCCGGTTCACAAGGCGCGCCTTGCCCAGGCTGCTGTGCGGGAGTGCGGATTTGAAGAAATCAATCATCCACCCTACAGCCCGGACCTGGCCCCTAGTGATTATTATCTATTCCCTAATCTTAAAAAAGACCTTCGTGGAAAGCATTTTTCGGACGATGAAGAGTTGAAGGGAGCGATAAACGAACATTTTTCGGGCCATGAAGAAACATATTTTTCAGAGGGAATTGAAAAGTTACTTTCACGAACAAATAAATGTATTGAGATGTTAGGGGAGTATATTGAAAAATAAAATTTATTCAGAATTTTCCACCTTTTCCTTCATACCTATACCGAGAATACATTGAACTCCCCTCGTAAGTAATGGGAAACAGAAGTGATGGGAACCAAATAACCCATAGTATTAAAAACTTTATTTATAGTTATTTACATACAACTAAAATTTGTAAAAGTACTAGGGCCTTATTCATAAACGCTAATTAACAGCATTTTAACTGTACGTAAGTTCCTATTTAAACAAATATTAATGACATTAACATAAAAATAAAAAAAATAAAAAAATAAAATCTATACTAATATTATAAAGCTGAAGAGTTTGTTTTGTTTGTTTGTTTGTTTGTTTGTTTAAACGCGCTAATCTCAGAAACTACTGAACCGATTTGAATAATTCTTTCACTGTTAGATAGTCTATTTATCGAGGAAGGCTATAGGCTACATTTTATCCCGGATTTCCTACGGGAACGGGCACAACGCGGGTAAAACCGCGGGGCGCTGCTAGTCTTATATATAAAATTCTCGTGTCACAGTGTTCGTTCGCGTACTCCTCCGAAACGGCTTGACCGATTCTCATGAAATTTTGTGAGCATATTGAGTAGGTCTGAGAATCGGCCAACATCTATTTTTCATCCCGAAATTCCCGCGGGAACGGGTACAACGCGGGTGAAACCGCAGGGCGCAGCTAGTAATCATTTATTGCCACAATTACAAGAAAAATAAAAAATACAAATTACAACTTAACATAATACAGCAATAGGAGACGTCTCAGCTGATGCTGTACCGAGGCCGAAGTCTCGAACATATGTTTCAATTAATAGTAAAATAGCATTTTAGCTATCAAATGGTTTGTCTCTGACATATGCTATTTTTCAAAGAGCAAAACACTGACTTAGCAACAGTGTTTTAGTTAAAGATTGTTTTTGAACAAGGGGTTACTCTTTGATGTCTACTGCAGGACGAAAACCTCTGTGCAATAAATGTTTTTTTGGCTTGAACTTTGTCAGAGGATTTTATTAGTCTTAAGTGGAGTTTTCATATTAAGGGGTAGTCTGAACCTATATTGCTAATAAATAATATTTACCATGCGCTGTCCCTTTGTGAATTTAAAATACAAAACACCCTGTATAATTCCTTGCTGATATAATTCTCCCTCAAACTTTGTTCTCACCAGGTGTCCACCCCCACGACGCAAAATCAATGATTGAAGATGACATGTGGTCTGAACTACAAGACATAGCAAGCGCTCCCGAGTGTGTAGCTATTGGGGAATGCGGGCTGAACTATAGCAAAGACTTCTCGGAGCCACATGTGCAGAGGGAGGTGTTTAAACGACAGGTGAGATAGATTCATTTATTAATGAATCCATTTTACCCGAGTTGTGCCCATTCCCGTGGGAATTTCGGGAAATTTTATACATATAAACCTTCCTCTTGAATCACTCTATCTATTAAACTGGGTCAAAATCCGTTGCGTAGTTTTAAATATCTAATAGCATACATAGGGACAGACAGACAGCGGAAAGTGACTTTGTTTTATACTATGTAGTGATGGAAACCTGAGTAGTCTTTTGGAATATGTGTATGCATTTACTTTCGAAAGTTCAACTCTAGTTGGTATTATTCTAGAACTGAAATCTCGAGTGGCTTAGAATCTGGGATACCATTTGACACAATAAAGTTGGCCATTATCATAAATGGCTACAATGTCACTTTGAGGGCCCTTTGAGGCAAAAAATGTTGACCAATTCCAGTAACAATTGAGCTCAATTTAGTAGACGAACCCCGACTTAAAGCTAAAAATAATTACGGCAAACAAGTAAAATACTATCAACTTTAGCATAGGACCCACCGTCAATAGTGCATACATAACATACCTAAAGTTTTACTAATATTATAAATGCGAAAGCTTGTGAGGATGTATCTAATGTTTCTTACTCTTTCACGAAAAAACTTCTGGACGAAATTGGATGAAACTTTACAGTAATATACGTTATACATCAGAATAACACATGGGATATATTTTATACCGAAATTCCCGCGGGAACGGGTACAATGTGGGAAACACAGCGGGGCGCTGCTAATATATCATGATAGATAATATTCAGTATCATAATAGTTATATATATTTCAAACTTATCTACAATGCATTGTTATGAATAAACCAATTGGGAATGTATTGTTTTACAATAACAATTTAGCTAATGGTTCAATTGGAATTGTTTATACTTGTGAGTCATGTGTTTAGTGTTCCACTCCGTAGTCTGTAGGTATTAGCACTTATCTCTGAATTTAATGCACTAATGTAGGTCTTGAAGGAGTCTGATAAACACTAATGAATATGCACTTGAGTTTTATTAAGACTTGTTTTCGTGCATAAGTATATGTTTTTAAGCAGCTGTTTTTCTTCTGTGCTTCTGAGGGTAAGTTAAGCAGTCCGTCCCGGTTGCTTCAATCGTTAGATCAAGTCAAAAGTCTAAAAGTCTAAAAAGTCCAAAGTCTAACCCCCTTTGGGCGGTCTAAAAACTCCGAGACCAGGTTTGGCCACTGACCTACACGAAAATGAATGAATGAATAAACAGCTTTACTGTTGAGACGTCATAATGTAAAAATAAGACATTTTTCGTCAAAAGATGTGTGCAGGGGGAGTTAATTAAAAGCAAAAAGCTATGGAGGGAATTATAACTCTTTAATTAGACACAATAATAAGTCAAACACATACATTCAATCTTTAAAAAATCCTACTGTTACATGAGATTAGCAGCACCCTACGTTTTTACCCGCAGTGAGCCCCTTCCTGTGGGAATTTCGGGTTGAGAAATATCCTATATAAACCTTGCCATTGAATGTGGCTATCCATTACAAAAATAATTATTCAAATCGGCTTGGTAGTTTCTGAGATTAGCGCGTTCAAACTTTTTGTTATAAACTTTTATATAATTACTAGCTGTGCCCCGCGGTTTCACCCGCAGCGCCCCCGTTCCCGTGGGAATTTTGAGATTTTTATTCCCTATAAACCTCACGAAGCCCGAGACCTTTCCAACGAATGCAAAACCGTGGAAATCGGTTCGTGCGTTCTGGAGTTATAGCGTCAGGGAGGAAAACCCGACTTATTTTTATATAGTAGAAGATAGATTTTCCTACGATCTTTGACTAAAACCGATAGGTAACATCACTACAGATACATAACACTTCCAATACCCAATAGATCAAAAAAAAACCAAACTCATTCAAATACCTCACTAATCTGTTTATCAATTACGTGTCATTACGTAAATAGCCCGCGCCAAGACCGCCCGCTGGCGACCGTCCAACGTGCGATGCATTTTATAATGTTGATGTTATCCAGAGCAGTCCTTGCTTTGATCTCCTGAAATACATCAGAATCCTTAAAATAACATTACTTGGAATAATGTATGTGATTACATGCATTCCGTACGTTTTTAGTAGACGTTAGATTTGTTTAGTTTACTATTTCGTAGGTAAAAGTTTATTTACTAAACTAAGAAAAATCTATTAAAAGGTTTTAATAAATAAGTTGGAATGAAAAGAGAAATCTTGTTATGTAAACGTAGTAAGTATAGAACAAAGTTTTGCGCTGTGTCTGTGTGTATATATTCGCGCTCATATCAAAAACTACTGAATGGGTTTTCATGCGCTGTTTACCAATAGACAGAATTTCTACACGAACCGGAAGCAATTTTGATCAACTAAAGCGGGTAATGGATATAACTCAGTTTATGACTATTTTTTACTCTAAATAGATTAAGTCGATTCCAGGGGCAAAATACAAAGGTTTAGGCCGGCACCATATATCCTGAATTTAGATCTGAATCTAGAATTGTAAGAAATTTAACGAGTACCACACAAATTTAGATTTTTCAGAATTATCTGTAAGAATGACTTTGACCCGATATTCAGTTTCTTAATTCAGATCGAGCTTTAGCATGTATGGCGCCGGCCTTATAATCCCTATTGCAGAATAAAATTGCTAAAATAAAACCTCTTTCATTAAATTCCAGGTTGAAATGGCATGCGACCTCCGCAAACCTCTATTCGTTCACGAAAAGGAAGCACAAGACGATCTCATTAAGATTCTCGACGAATTCTCCGCCAGATTACCCGCTGTAGTCATACATTCATTCACTGGGTCTATTGAACAAGGCCTGAAGTATATTGAGAAGGGATTTTATATCGGAATCACAGGGTATATATGTAAAGACAAGTCTGATGGAGGTATTAGGAGGCTGTTGTCCGAGAGAATGTTGCCTCTTGATAAACTGTTGGTGGAAACAGATTCGCCATTCATGTACCCCAATATGAGAGCGTCCAAGCTCCCTTTGCACGTTAAGGATTCTCTGACGGAGAGGTATGTTTTTGATGTATTTTTTAAGGCGATGAACTTTTATTTGCAATGTGCAAGCAGAGCCCCGCGGTTTTTTCGCGTTGTGACGTTCCCGTGGGAATTTTGGGATGAAAATAGCATTTAACCTTCCTGTTGAATGCGGCTAGGCCATTAAAAATATAATTGTTTAAAATCGGATTGGTAGTTACTTAGGTTAGCGCGTTCGAACATACAAAATACAAACTCTACAGCTTTATTATATTAGTATAAATAATGTATTTCTGTATATATATATATATATATATATATATATATATATATATATATATATATATACTAGCTGCGCCCCGCGGTTTCACCCGCGTTGTACCCGTTCCCGCGGGAATTTCGGGATGAAAAATAGACGTTGGCCGATTCTCAGACCTACTCAATATGCTCACAAAATTTCATGAGAATCGGTCGAGCCGTTTCGGAGGAGTACGCGAACGAACACTGTGACACGAGAATTTTATATACATATAAGATATGTAATAGTATCAGTTAGTCAAGTCACCTTAGTTCGGATCTAATAATGTGTGAATTGATCCCATAAGAATATAAAAAAATAATCATTTATTCCTTCCTATAAACACAAACAAAAATTTTACAAAACCTAGTCCATAACAAGTGAATCCATTACTCCACAGATCAATGAATTTCGTGAACCGATACTGCACGTTTCAACGGAACGAGCCCTGCGCTTTGCCAGCCATAGTGGAACTGGTAGCTGGTTTCCTCGGTCAGAAGCCTGAAGACGTGGCCCTGGCAACGGCTTTCAACGCTTTGAAGCTGTTCGGACTGAGCCAGTAGAGGTAAATGCCATTTGGAAAGGAGTGTGGGTGAATATAAGCGTGCATTTCAATGGACCAATCACAACAGATTAAGTAAAGGTTTTGACAATGTCTGCATTGGTTTGATGAGCTCTGCCCAGCTCCAATAGAAACGCACCCTTAGGTAATGGTTATCCCCATATTCTTTACTAGCAGCGCCCCGGTTTTACCCGCGTTGTACCCGTTAACGTGGGAATTTCGGGATTTTTTATACATATAAACCTTCCTCTTGAATCACTCTACCTATTACAAAAAACCGCATCAAAATCCGTTGCGTAATTTTAAAGATTTAAGCATACACACAAACAAACAGACAAAAGTAGCGACTTTGTTTTATACTATGTAGTGACTAGCTGTAGGCATATCAGTGAGTACTATTAATTTCATAGGAAGTAATATTTTTTTTATATTCATGTCTGCTTGGCTTGGTTCAATAATGAGTTCCGAGTAAGTTAGTGTCAAAAATGAGTTCGTGTGGATTCTAATAAATAGTGTCGCAGTCTTTAGACTGCCTCCGACATAGTCTAAGAAACAATTATATTATAGCTTGAAAGAAAATTGAATTTTTAAACTGTCAAGTGGATCAACTGTGGATATGGGGATAACTACTACTGCAACTCACCCTTCACCTTCTAACCCTTAAACCTTTTAACCTTTCACTCTGTCCAATAGACATACGTGGGAACCAGTAGTGGACACCAATTTGTAAGTGTAAGATGGGGTAACAGATAACATTAGGTTCATGACCGAAATGTCAACGCTCTGACTTAAAAAGAAGTAAAATTTTGTGTCATGTTTTATGGACATAAACTAAACTAAATTCGAGAAGATAAATCTCTACTACATATAGAAAAGAAAACTATACTTATAGAACATTTTGGCAGCTAATAACTCATGTGATGACTCTATGTTTAACACATTCACTGTTGGTATACAATTGAAGGTAACACTGATACCGATTTTTTTTAACTCGCCATTAGAGTCGATGGCATTTGACAAACGTTTTAGAGAACCTGAGATACGGGTTTCCGGCAATAAATATGTTATAATATATGAATGGCAATGAATGTGTAAAAAAATGAACCAGTTTATGTCCATAAAACCAATTGTGCCTTAATCGCCTTAATGTCTATATCAATAAGATTGAAAATCGAATGACAAGAATTTTATTGAAACAAAATATATTATGAAATGATATTATTAAAATATATTCTCGGTGTCATCCTAATCGACCCTTATTAAATACTCTAATTATGCATTTCGAATACGAACTTTAAAAAAACTAATTTTAATGGCAATGAGGCTAAAATCGATTTTATTTTGATCGATAAATTTAATCGATAATCTGGATAATATTAATTGTACTAATGAAAGAAACTAACAATTGTACTATATCTTGCCATTGTATTAGAAGTATATTAACTGTCTCTCTGTGGATGACAATTTGTGTGTGATGTCAATTAAATATGTATGGGCCCATACAAACTTATAAATAATATGCCACATAATTTACAAAAGTATTTTTACATGCGTAAGTACATACACAATGTATGAAAGCCATGCATCAAGTGTATGATACCATGCCAGTAAAAAAAATGCATAATAATTTGTATCACTTTTGTTTGTGTATTTAATTTTATTTTTTATGTTATTGTCGCTTTTATAGTTTTTAGTGATGCACAGTTTATTTTGAAACGAATTTGGTAGGAAATTAAAGACTGGAGTTAAAACGACTTTTCAAAGACTTATAAGGGTCCACTGTCGCTATTAACGGATTTCCTATCAAATTCACAACGAGGTGGCAATGGTGTAGTCAGTTTGATCTCAGTGTATGGCACATACCTAATACCATTACTAATTTTGTACCCAAAACAATAATAAACAATATTTATTTAAAGAAGATTAATTTCCGTTGACTTTCACAATGGAATAAGCATCTCTTGAATATTACATTTATAAAGGTAATTTCCACTAAATCTATGCTATGCTACATCTGATAAGATTTATGGGTACCACCGTCATCACAATATGATTGGGGGATACTTAAAGTATATAAGCATAGCTTTGGTAGAAAATCACCTTTGCATTAATATAAGTATTGATATATTATTCTATATGAATAACTTTTTGATTAAATGGACATAAATGTATAAATTCTATTGCCACCACTAAGCACGGTGTTAGGTTAAATATAAGCTTTACTTTACGCATTTATGTCACATATTATAAGCTATTTATGAACTGTTATTGATGTTATATTTGTAATTTGTGACATAAATGCGATTTCGCTCCCCGGGGCATTCCTAAATCGAAATAATTTATATCTTTCATCGAATATATTTTGTAAATAGATTTAACTTGGTTTAGTATTAGTTATTGTAATACTGGTAGTCACAGCGAAATATTAAGACTGCAGTGTTATGACTATTAACTGACATGTTATCATTATGTTTTGTAAACGTTTTGTATTTTTTAATTATTTAATCATCCATGTATAGATGTATTGTTGACTACTTTATTTTTTGACGTCTGTTGATTAGATGTAAGTTTGGGTGGGACGTACGAACGGACAGGATTTTGTTATTATTTATATAGAAAACTCTCTTGTCTGTTTGTACGTTTCATCTGTTTGCAATGTAGTGCCTTTGATAATACGTCCTTTTGTGATACCAATTATATTTCTTAAATGTACAGATTATTTCTTTCAATATACAAATAAATCTTTTATTTGGGTTTCATTTTAAACTTATTTATTTTAATTATACAGTAAGCTCTTTTGACAAACGTTTTATCCCGTTTTTGACATCGATACTCGTATTAATATTTATCGCCCCACTGCTGGGTAAAGGTAACACCTGAATGCTTTCAACCAGAGTGTCCTTCGCAATCCCCCACCACTAGCTCTCAATACATAGAGAGATGTATAGGGGTGTTAGACATGGTGTAGAGATGTGTTCGAAAATTTCGTTATTTTTGTTTACTCTTACAGTTTTCGAGATATTGCCATTTTATACGTCAAAAATGGGCTGCTAAAATGTCATTTAAGTATAAAAAGATTATATTTAAACACCATATTCGAATAACAAATAATTTTATTACAAATCTAGTTATATTTACAATTTGGCAGAACTAATTATAAACTACTTACGATAATTTATGGAATTTGTAATTACAATACAAAATATTCGGGATCACCAATACAAGAAATAATACAGGATTTGTAAAGTCAGGAACGTAATACAATCTATATTGCGGGTTTTTTATATAAATTATGTAATTTTTTTGCGGAATTTATGAAGTCCTTGGGCGAAAGTGCTACAAACAACTGAATATGAAATCTAAGTAATTAAAACCTAGTCTATGTAGGGTACCTAGCTCTTGTCTAGCTTTCTAACTAGCGCTGGAGGCGGTGAAGTGAGAACTTTCTTCGATAACCTCAGCTGTCCTGACACGGGGTCGCGGCCGAAGTATTTCACTTGTATTTCAGAGCCTATGTCTAAACCTAAAACGGATGGATGCATTATCTGAAAAAGAAAATGGACATTATAAGATGTATATTTGGCACAAGTATTTTTGAGATGCCTTTGTCCAGCAGTGGGACATTACAGGCTAACATTACTAATACTAAAATAATAGATATGCAGTGTTTTTGATTTGTCTATTTGATTAAAATAGGAATAGAAATAAATCAAATGACTACGAATTGTCTTCTACACTAATATTATAAAGAGGTAAAATTTGTAAGTTTGTTTATTTGTGTTAACGCCTCGGTGGTCTAGTGGTATGTGCGCTCGCCTGCCAAAACTGAGGTCCCGGGTTCAATTCCCGGGTCGAGCGAAAACATGTTTCCTACTTTTCAAACATGGCTCGAGTTTGAGATCACCAACCCGCATTTGGCAAGCGTGGTGATTATGCCTAATCCTCCTCACTGTACTGATAACTTCAGTGAGATGAGAGGCCTTTGCCCAGTAGTGGGACATTACAGGCTAATACTTTTTTTTTTCTAATTGTTTATTTGTATGTATGTTCGAGCTAATCTCGGGAATTACGTCCGATTTGAATAATTATTTTTGTACTAGATAGCCTATTCAACGGGAAGGTTATAGGCTATTTTTCATCCCGAAATTTCCACGGGAACGGGCACAACGCGGGTAAAACCGCGGGACGCTGCTATTTCAAATAAATTGGCACAGGGAGCCTCAGAAATAAGTCTGAACCCATAATTGATGAATCCAGAGAGTCGGACTCGGGATTAGTCCATGCATATTAAAATTTTCTCCAGAGATTTGATTCTCAATCTAAGGGCTCCCACACAAAACTGCGATGCGATGCGATGCGAATTCGCATCGCAGGAACTTGCGATGCGAATTTCTGCGATACGAATTGAAATAGGTATATCTATCGCCATTACTACAGTACAAAGAAAAGAGATGAATATATTAAATGAGAATCGCTTATTAATGGAACAGCATCGCAAGTTCCTGCGATGCGAATTCGCATCGCATCGCATCGCAGTTTTGTGTGGGAGCCCAAAGTCAAAGTCAAATATTTTTATACAGTTTTCGGAAAATAATCAGATAACGATAACCGTTGCAATACAAAAATTAAAATGTAAACTTACTTTTCTATGATCCAATTGTGAGTTATGCACCAAAGCGGGACTCATTCCCGAGAACAAAGTGACCAGGACTCCAATATCCCGGATTTCCACCACTTTCGCTTTATATATAGCGCCGAATTCGAGCTCGGGCGTTCTTTCGGAGGTCAGCCATGTGTTGATTCGCGCCATCGCTTCGTCCATAGCTACTTGGGAAGGCGCGAAAATACTATACTTTGTTTCGTCTATGGGTGTAACCTGTTAAAGCAAAGTTATGTGTTTTTTAAAAGGGAAATGGTGATTTTATCTTAGTAATGTGGTTTTAAGGGGGGCAAATTGTGGTTTTATAATCTATTGAAGAGGGTCGGGATAAACTTTATAATATTTCGGATTATAGCTTAACAATCAAGAAAACTTCCAAAGGGTGCTTTTCCACATTAACATTTAAACATTTTCTAGAGATGAGGATTCAATTCCCGGGTCGAGCGAAAACATGTGTATACTTTTCCAACACGGCTCGGGTCTCAACCCACATTAGGCAAGCGTGGTGATTAAGCCTAATCCTTCTCACTCACTCACTCACTGTACTGATATCTTCAGTGAGACGAGAGACGAGAGCCTTTGCCTAGCAGTGGGAGATTACTTTAATTTATGAAGACACTGAGCAAACATTTGGATATGTAAATAATATAAAAGTAAGATTTAGCTACCTGAACGCCCGTTTCGACGTACAGTTTCTTGAGGTTAGTCCCCCCGAGTCCGAGGAGTTTGGATCGCTTGTGAACCTCCACCTCCAGCTCCTCGGACACTGGCATGTTCTCTTTACGGCCCTCTCTGTATCAAAAACGAAGACTAAAATGTATGAAAATTGCAACAAAAAAGTAACAAATATAGATTGACGACAGATACTAATTTTAGTAAAAAAAAAACAAGGTCATAACTTTATGAGCTGCCTAAGAGCCTGTACTGTATCCACTGCGGTTAACCGCCTCAATTACTATAGCACCCTACTGTAAAACAACTGGAGTATACATTACGAGTCGCGCAAAAAACAGCGCAACACGTTTGGCAACAAGACATTATACAAACGGAACCCGTTTGTATAGGTTTAATTTGATCACAAAATCACGACGTATACCACCAACCCCACATCTCGTGAGAAGGTTCTAGAATGGACCAGATGTTACTTAGTGACTTTCAATCAAAACAAAACAGTTTGTGCTTCGATCAACAATACACAACTAGATATCGGGTCACGTACAAAATCAAAGCTAAATACTGTCCGCGTGGATGACGTGTGACAGCTTAATTACTAACGAACAGAAAAAAAATTTTTAAAACAGCTCGAAGTTCAACCTAATTACAACCATGACACCAAGGAATAAAGTAGCAAATCTTATGAATAAAATAAGTGAGAATAACGCCTCACTTTTCAAATGAGGCGTTATTCATCCAGACGTATTTTTTGCGCCGACCCGACATCTAGTTGTGTATTGTTGATCGAAGAGTTTGTGTGTGTTTTCTATGTGATACCGAAATCAATTGGGATGAGTTTATGAGTTTCTGTTTCTGAGATGAAGTTGTGCGGTTTAACTGATCAATCACAAAGCGTGACGAAAAGATTATGACAGTGACATTGCGTTGTTTGACAATCCTATTGCGCTCTGATTGGTCAATCGGGGTACACACCGCACCGCTCCACTTCAATATGACGCCTTACCTAGGCTTGTCAATACACTGGTTCATAATATCAATGATCTTCGCCTTAGCGTCGCACGCCTTCTGTATGGACTCCATCACAATCTTGAGCGGCAGGCCGGGGATTTTGACGTCCGCTTGAAGCGCTGTGATACCCTTTTTAGTACCCGCTACCTTGAAATCCATATCACCCATATAGTCTTCTATACCCTGAAAAGAAATACCAATGTTTTTTATGTGATTTTTTCACAGTTGGTAACATCGTCAAACTTTTCTTCAAACTATTTTTTTATTTTATTTTTTTTTATTTTTTTTATTTACAAGGAACAACAAACAGCATCTATACATACATGTAAAAGAGACAAAATTAAACTAAATCAAAATTAATAATGTACCTGCCCACGACGTTATTCTCATATTGAACAAGAATATTAGTTGCTAAAGGGCAGTATAATTAAATAAGTTTAACAAAATCATAGAATAGGTATGTAACAAACAATATGTATATAAAGTAGATTTTTTTATTTTATTTTAAACTATACATACATATTATAAAACAAAGTCCCCCAAAGCTGTCCGCCTGTGATCGATTTTCTTGAAGATTACTGAACGGATTTTGATACGATTTTCACCAATCCCACCATACCCCAACTTCTGTTTAGTTTTTATTATTTTAACTAGTAGCGACCCGCGGTTTAATCCGCGTTGTGCACGTTCCCGTGGGATGAAAAATAGCCTATAACCTTCCCGTTGAATGAGGCTATCCATAACAAAAAGAATTATTCAAATCGGACTGATAATTCCTGAGATTACCCCGAACATCAAACAAACAAACAAACTTACAAATTTTACCTCTTTATAATATTAGTATAGAAGTGTAGAAAACTCGATGAGACATATTTTTCATGAAATATAATTTATAAACAAACTAGCAGCGCCCCGCGGTTTTACCCGCGTTGTGCCCGTTCCCGTGGGAATTTCGGGAATTTTTTTACATAAAAACCTTCCTCTTGAATCACTCTACCTATTACAAAAAACCGCATCAAAATCCGTTGCGTAATTTTAAAGATTTAAGCATACAGACAGACAAACAGTGTGACAGACACGAAAAAGAGACGACTTTATTTTATACTATGTAGTGATGTTTAAAGATAAAGCTAGACTCACTAACAAATCAGTGAGGATCCTGTAGTCGTCGAGCTGCCCCTGCGCGCTGTGCCGCGACACGAGCCCCACCGCCACGCCAGCCGCCGGCGCCGATATACTAACGCCCGCGTCCAGCAGAGCTAACGAGCCGCCGCACACACTCGCCATTGAGCTGGAACCTGCAAACAAAGTAAGTTTATGAGAAATACCAGACGCCAGGGTGACATTTTAGTTAGTTACACTTCATCTAGATTCTTAAGCAACAATGGATGTTACGAAGTATCGATAGTACTGGGAATAGGTTAACGATATGAAACGACACGCGATTCCATCAAATCAAAGCAAATAACTATATTTTATTCTAACTTACATCCTGGCGCCATCTATTGAGATTGCAGGTGAAACAGCGGGATACATTTTCTTATTAATAAGCCTCCACAAAACACTAGTAGCCTACCGTTGGACTCCAGCACCTCCGCCGTGAGCCTGACGGTATAGTTGTGGAGCGGCACGACGGGCATCAGCCCCTTCTCGGCCAGGGCTCCGTGGCCGGCCTCGCGGCGGCCCGGCGCTCCGCCGCGCCCCACCTCGCCCGTCGCGTACGACGGGAACTCGTAGTGCAGGAAGAAACTCTTCTCTTTGATGCCGCTGGAAATATAAGCAATATTTATAATATTTGTTTGGCAGCCCGTTGGCACAGTGGCAGTGAGAGCGCTTACTGTGTCGGGGGTTGCGGGTTCGATTCCCCCCCGGAGTCAACAATATGTGAAGACATAGTTGTTGGCGACGACGTCTGGGTGTCAATTATATATTCTTATAAAGTATTTGTGTATGTATATGTAGTAGTATCAGTTAGTTAGATTCCATATTACAAGCTTAGAGCTTAGTTTGGCCTTTGGGTCTAATTAACCGTGAGTGAATTTGTCCGAGTATACGAGTATTTATTATATTTATTTCATTTAATATGGTCAATAGTTACAATGGAGTGTCAAATAGGATTAAGGATAAGTAAGGATTCCATTTCTAGGGTAACCAATTTCATGTTTTATGCAATGGAACTTGGTTACATGGAATTTGAGTTTGGGCACTTGGATTTTGGTTGGAATACAAGGTTTGGATAAACAATGTCAGGCCACAATTTTCATTTAATTTAAAGGCAATGATTTCTATAAAGGGAATGAATTTCTATTTCAATAATATCAGTAGCGAATCCAATTGTAAGGCTCTCAATGGAACAAGTTGCGAATAGGGCTGCGGAGCGGAGAAACGGAGAAATATTAACCAATAAATTTGCATAAAATATCACCTCGCTCAGGGTGCGCCAAAGTTCACCTAAATTTTCAACTCCGATAATTGGAAATCCGAAAATGTTCTTCCTAACATTTTTCATCCTAACAATCACAATTCCTAACTACTTTGTCTCTAATGTTCATAATCCGAATGATCACTCTTCCTAAAATTTTTCATCCTAAAGTTTTCATTCATACTATTTGTAGTGCTACCGGCGATGTTCATAACACTCATGTTTCTTTTATACTATTATTCAAAGTCATATCTTTTTTGTTTAGATTTCTTTTTATAGGTTAGGTTAGGTTAGAACTGTGACCAACTACGCGCGAGCCGAGCGAGCGAAGCGAGCGGTGCCGCGGCAGCGGCCGGCGAGCGCTACAACAAAATTATGCCATGTTATATTATGTCTAAAGTTTTTATGCAAATGGATAGGGAACCGTTTTGTAATCACAAGAAATAGTTTAAAAACAAACCTTTTCCTTTAAAGCGTTATGATAAAAAACAGTAGGAGTTTAAATATATTTACATTAATGATATTATTAATTACAATTTTCGGAAACATGAGTGTTATGAACATCGCCGGTAGCACTACAAATAGTATGAATGAAAACTTTAGGATGAAAAATTTTAGGAAGAGTGATCATTCGGATTACAAATCGTTAGGAAGAACAATTTCGGGTAAAGAACTTTAGTTGAGCCAATATGGACCCCCTCGCTCAGCTGCAATGAACGCACCCTTAATCTGGGAAAATACGCCATCTACACAATGTTTACACTAGCGTCGTCTATTGGATCGCGGGTGGAACTACCACGCGGAACAGCTAGTACCCTCAATACCTGATCAACATACCTGGTTAACATAGTAAGTGTGTCCATTTTAAGCGCACTCTCTGGCGAGTCGAACGCCACAGTACACAGGACTTGTGTCTGTCCACGCTGGAACAGAGCGCTGCCGTGTAGCGGCTCGTACAGGGACACCTGTAAATACATGTATTTCATGATTGGTATACAAGTGACGTCATAACAGTCTAACGTAGGTCGTGACGTAGTTTGAGCTCATCAGTTATTGATAATTAAGTGTTTATTTCGGAAAACACAAATTGAATAATTATTTTTGTAATAGATGCCCACATTCAACAGGTAGGTTTAATGATATTTTTCATCCCGAAATTCCCACAGGAACGGACACAACGCGGGTAAACCGCGGGGCGTTGCTAGTTTAGGATATAAATGACATCCATGTTATTAGCGATGGAAGAATTTCTTTCTTATGCCGCCATCCTCGATAATACTGAAATAATAACACTTAATACAATCATTACCTGACAGCTAATATTCCTCAGATCATCCAAATGCCTCCCATCGCACCGGGTATCCGTCTCAAAGATCATATCCCTGAATATTTGCTTCAGGTTGGAGTTGAAGCAGTCCTGTAGTACCGCGACGTCCACCGCCGTGTCGCGCAGTTGGTTCAACACTGTCTGTCGCAACGTTGATACGGCGTTGTCGCGGGACATTTTGTCGTGTGTGTGGTCACTGGACAATAGGATATAGAAAGTAAAGTATAAGCATATAAACATCCTTCGTGATCTTGTGGTTTGAGCGCCCGGCTCACGATCCGGAGATCCCGGGTTCGATTCCCGGTGGGGACAATTTCTCACAAAAATCATTTAGTTAGAGCATTACTGGCTAAATCACCTGATTACCCGAAAAGTAAGACGATTCAGTGCTTCGGAGGGCACGTTAAGCCGTTGGTCCCGGTTACTTTCTACGGATAGTAGTCGTTACTTGAGCCATGTCAGAGGCCTTTGGCGGCTCAATCACTCTGACACCAGGATTGGTCCGATGAAGAAGAAAAAGAAGATTTCTATGAGGATATCAGTATAATGAGGAGGATTTGTTACATTATGTTACTAGCAGCGGTCCTCAGTTTTACTCGTCCCTTTAGGAATTTCGGAATGAAAAGTTTATCATAAATGGTATCATATGGCTATCGATATTTTTTAATTTCGATTTGTTCCGCGTTGTAACAAACTCTAGCTTTTTCCTTGGATATCATAAAAGTTCCCGCCTATTCTGTTAGTTCGCAATAACTCAATGTCAGTTATCACTACATAGTATAAAACAAAGTCGCTACTTTTGTCTGTTTGTTTGTCTGTATGCTTAAATCTTTAAAATTACGCAACAGATTTTGATGCGGTTTTTTGTAATAGGTAGAGTGATTCAAGAGGAAGGTTTATATGTATAAAAATTCCCGAAATTCCCACGGGAACGGGTACAACGCGGGTAAAACCGCGGGGCGCTGCTAGTGTGGAATATACTCAAAAACCTAAAAAATCCAAAATTCCTATAAAAACGGGTGAAATCACTATGAAGTTTAATTGTATTTGAATCTGTGTGGCTCACCTCAGTATCTCTCTAATTTTCATGCTAGACAAAGTCTTCACAGAGTCGACTATGCTTTGGTCTAACGGAGGAGTTGATTCATACTCTCGTTTCATCTTGCCGTGCTTTTTCTGAAGTGTCTCGATACCTCTCACTATGTGTTGAGCTTCTTTTGTACCTGTGGCGAAGGGTATAGCATGAAAGACCATAATTTTTCTCAAGATCATTTTTAGGGTTCTGTATCCAAAGGGTAAAAACGGGACCCTATTACTGAGACTTCGTCCGTCCGTCCGTCCGTCTGTCACCAGCCTGTATCTCAAGAACGGTGATAGCAAGACAGTTGAAATTTCCAAAGATGATGTATTTCTATTGCCGCTATAACAAATACTAAAAATAAAATAAAACAAATATTCAAGGGGGGTTCGCATACAACAAACATGATTTTTTGCCGTTTTTTAAAGTACGGAACCCTCGGTGCACGAGTCCGACTCGCACTTCGCCGGTTTTTGTTAAATACGCAATAAGTAGTAAAATTGTTTAATATATAGATGGCGTAATATAATATTGAATTCATTTTATTAATTAGCATATTTTCATATCACTTTTGTTATCAGTTGTATCAATCTACAAGTCCTTTCCTATGCGAAAGTTGCCATTGTGCTATTTACCTGACCATTTCTTAACATCAAAGTGGTTTCAGTAGTTTTAGGTGAAATAATCACAAACATCCATCCATCCGCACAAGCCTTCACATTCATAAAAGTAGTAGAAAGTAGGAGAAACTTCATAAATATCAATCAACTTACATTCATACCTAGTTTGATCGCCTTCAGCAGGTCCTGTTGCAGAATATCCTGGGCGTTTCCCTCCAGCATTACCACCAGGTTACTCCGGGTGGCTGTCACCACCAGGTTCAGGGAAGACTTCTGTAGGTCCTTGCGGGTCGGGTTGGTGATTATTTCGTTATCTATTAGACCTAACCTGTGAAGCCATAAATGATTTAGAATGGTGCATTTTTGACAATTACAGTGTTGTCTAAAGTAACATTTAGATATGCCAAATTTAACATTACATAGGACCAAATGTAATAAAAACTTTCATAAATGGGACCAATCTGAAAGCCTTTTTATATATCCTACTAAATATTAATATTAGACATGCGAAAGTTTGTGACTACGGATGTATGTATGTATGTTTGTTACTCTATCTATATGGTAAAACAACTGAACGGATTTGGATAAAACTTTACATTATAGTAGTATACACAAGAATAGCACATGGGATACATTTTAACCTGACAGTAATAAACATCAGAATAACACATGGGATACATTTCCCGAAATTCCCGCAGGAACGGGGACACCGCGGGTAGCACCGTGGGACGCGGCTATTCATAATTTTCAAAAATTGGCTCTTGCACAACGGAGATATTGGTCTCGGAAGTTGGTTAAAAATGTACTTAGAGTAAAATTTTAGTACAAAATATCCAGCTTCTATAACAATACCAACCTTACAGTCCCCACTGGTCCATTCCAAGGCACATCGGATAGTGCCAGGGCTGCACTAGCCGCATTCACCGCTATTGTCTCAGGCGGATTAGTAGCGTCCACTGCTAACATGTTGCAGACTATCTGAGTGTCGTAGCAGTAGTTGGAGGGGAAGAGGGGTCGGAGCGAGCGGTCTATCAGCCGGGAGGTCAGGATCTCACGCTCCGTTGGGCCTGGGGAAGAACGAAGGTTTAGGAATTTGATAAACGCTAACTGATGTCATTATTATTTATTTAAACGGGAACTTACGTACGACGGAGGCTGCTGTTGAGAGTTCCTCAACACAGTGCGGGGAGAGACGCTGTCGCGAGCGCTTTACCCACCTCCTGATGAAGGTCACCGAATGTGACCGAAACGTGTTGAGAAACTCTCAACAGTAGCCTCCGTCGTACGTAAGTTCCCGTTTAAATATATATTAATGACATTAACATATGTTTCAATCACTACATAGTATAAAATAAAGTCGTCTCTTTTTCGTGTCTGTCACACTGTTTGTCTGTCTGTACGCTTAAATCTTAAAAATTACGCAACGGATTTTGATGCGGTTTTTTGTAATAGGTAGAGTGATTCAAGAGGAAGGTTTTTATGTAAAAAAATTCCCGAAATTCCCACGGGAACGGGCACAACGCGGGTAAAACCGCGGGGCGCTGCTAGTTAATAGTAAAATAGCTAACTGATGTATTTATTTATAGCTTACACTACGAGCCCCAATGCATAATAGATCGTCTAGTTGCACTTCAAAATACGATATTTAATTGTAAGACGGATATTTAATCTCTGATTGACTTTGATGATTAATGAAATACGCTACACACGAGGTCATTACACCTAGTTTAATCTTGTGTTGTACAAAGTGTGATAATTTTAACGAACTTAATGTAATTCTATCATAAAGTTAACATCTTGTAAGCAAAAAATTACGTCTAGTTCATATTTTACGCAAAACAGGTCGTCTATATAAAATTAAAAATGCTTTTTAAATGGTTTGATGTAAAATAATATTTCAAATTGAATATAGAATATTCTCTGTCATCTAATATGTCAACGGGCTATATAAAAAGCCAAATTAAAAGTAAATTATCATTACTTCATAATCGTTATTCTATAAAAATGGCACGAGGTAAACCAGTGACTGAAGAAGTGCGGAAAGTTATCATTTCTAATAACAATAAGGGCAAATCTACGTACCAAATATCTAAGGACCTTTCGTTGCCAAGATCTACAATTCAAACAATCATCGAGCATCATCGAAAACACGGAACAGTCTCCTGTTTAAAGAAAACTGGCCGTCCACGAATAACCAGCAAAGCAGACAACAGGATTCTGAGGAAGATCATAAAGAAAAATCGTCGTGCAAGAGCAGGCGAACTTACCGTACTATGGCGTGACGCAATTAAAAAGAATGTATCAGTCGATACCTGCAAGAGAGTACTGAAGAAAATGGGCTACGGTTTTTACACAGCTAAAGAGAAACCGTTACTTACTCAAAAACAGAAAACCAACAGGTTGAAATTCGCTAAAGAACACAAAAACTGGACTGCCGATCAGTGGCGAAGAATAATATGGAGCGATGAATCGAAATTCGACGTCACAGTTGGCGACGAACGAAGTAAAGTCATTCGAGAAAAAGGAGAGGCATTTCATAATGACTGTCTTAAGCGAAAGGTGAAGTTTCCGGCATCTTTGATGATTTGGGGCTGTATGTCGGCACAGGGTGTAGGCCGTCTGCAATTTATAGATGGTACCGTCAATGCCGAGAAATACAAAAGCATCTTGGAAGAGAGTTTGCTGCCGTCTATACCGAAGTTGAAACTTAGAAATGCATTTACTTTTCAACAAGACGGTGCCTCATGCCACACCGCAAAGACAACGATGGCGTGGCTGAAGTCCAAAAAAATCCCTACCATGTCATGGCCGTCCAGCAGCCCGGACTTGTCTCCCATAGAAACTTTGTGGTGGAAAATGAAGAAGAAGTTGCGAAAGGACCCTTCTAGGTCAAAAGCTGATCTTAAGGATAAACTTACCTGTGTCTGGAATGGAATAACCCCTGAAGAGTGTAGGGAGTTAGTAGATTCAATGCCGTTCAGGATCAAAGCCGTTTTGGATGCAAAAGGTGACGCCACCAAGTGGTAGACGTTCTATTCTGCGTCGGTTGAACTGAAGACGAACTTTTTTGCGGGTGATACATTTTGCGAAATAATGTTTTTTTTTTCTTGACTGTGGAAAGTTACATTTTTTTTTGTTGGTAAATAAAATATTATTTATAATCTATATGGTTTATATGTTACATTTTCTACTGAACATCTAGGTCTCCCTGAATTTTATGTTGAAGTTAGGTTAATATTTTTTTTCCCTGGCAGACGAACTCATTTGCATTGGGGCTCGTAGTAGCACCTTCCGGACTTCCCTGTGGTGTGCCCATTGATGATAATTTCTGGATGAATAATAGCCTCAACTATCTTCCCGTTGAATGTGGCTATCCATTACAAAAAGAGTTATTTAAATTGGATTGGTAGATTCTGATATTAGTGTGTTCAAACAAAGAAAAAATCTAACTCTTCAGCTTTATAATATGAACATTGATTTAATGAAAACTTCTAACACTACACTACGCTCCCACCCCCCACCTCAGGGAGCAGGCGGCAATTGAAAACCAGCATTGTGTGGGCTCCGTTCCATACAACAACAACTGAGTTGCAGCCTTTTTTGTTGCCAAGTCTTCTTCTTCATCGAGTGGATGGCCAACCTGACCAATCCTGGTGAAAGAGTTATTGAGCCCCCAAAGGCCTCTGACATGGCTCAAGTAACGACTACTATCCGTAGAAAGTAACCGGGACCGACAGCTTAACGTACCCTCCGAAGCACGGAATCATCTTACTTTTCGAGCAATCAGGTGATTCAGCCTGCAATGCCCTAACCAAACTGAGGAAAGTCTCACAAAGAGATTTTTGCGAGATATCCCCACCGGGAATCGAACCCAGAACCTCTGGGTCGTGAGCCAGGCGCTCAAACCACAAGACCACGGAGGCTGTTGCCAAGTTGTGTATGTTTTTAATTTATTTTTGTAAATTATGTTTTGATTTAATTTAACACACTTACCTAACTCTCTCCTCAAGAAATTGGTGGGTATTCGTCCGGCCGCAGCGGCTTTCTGTCTATAATCAACTACGAGAGGCAGAAATGAATTATTGCTCATCTTCGCTTTTGACACCACTGTGGAGAGGACACTGGTGTCGCCGAGTGTCGCCACACAGGCTCCATCGGCGAACCTGGCATAACGGCCGGTGGACAGCTTTAATACTGATCTGTAATGTATAAAAAAACTTGAAACCAATATATTTGGAACCAAGCAAATAAGTATAAAACTTAATATTGGCGTAGGAAATTTATCCTAAAATGGTTTGTTTAAGTATCAACTTCAATTTATTCATTTACTCAAGGTTTATTTTGTTTATTATTAAGACCTAAACTAAGCTCTAAGCGTGTTACAGAATCTACTTAGCTTGGACCATAAAAACCTTCTTACGGGCATATATTATAGATTGGATCATGCCAGATAAATCTTTTCAGTCAGCATTCAAACGCCAGCCAAATGCAAGCTCAATGTAAATATAAATAACCAAAGTGTATACATACGTACTGAACAAGATTATAAATAAGAATTCAAATAATAAAGTAACCTTCATGATAACCTCAAACTCACCCATTTGAAAAAGGAACCTCTATTTCACCAGCTTCGACCTTCGAAGAGAACAGTCTGATGTAACTACGGTATCTACATCTCAACTTGTTAATGAGTACACGATTTCTTGGTAACATTTTAAAAGTTGAAAACCCGGTTGTTATTAATTATAAACTGCCGTATATCCCGCAATAGTTTTTAAAGAAACACTGTTCTCATGCAATTGAAGTATGATTTTCCCGAGGTCTGTGCACTAATCACCAAACTAAAACTAAAAAATATTCATTAAAAACATTGAAATTATATTTTCAGCTTTTCAATTTGAATTTGATTAATTTTTGACATATAAATATTTTTAGGTTAAGTGTTACCATACCAAGCCACTAACTATAAAATGCAATAAAATGGAATAATTCATTCTGGGGAATCACACACCATAGCCTTCGGAAATCTTTTTTGAGTTCTAAATGTCAGTCGTCTACGAATTAAGGAAAACAGAGGAATTATCTTGTAAATGCTGATTAATGGCATACTCTGCTTACGAATTTTGAATTATTTTTATCCACACCAAATTATATTGAAAACGAAACTCTTATTAATGAATGCTGGCAGCACCAAGTAAAAAATGTTTTAAAACTGTCAATGTCAAAATTGTATCATAACATTAATGTCAAAGATCAGCTGGTATTGTTTATTGTTTTGAACGTGTTTAATTGATTTGCTTTTCATTTATTTTATAAATGAATATGTTTAGATTTCATTAGAATATGAAGAAAGTTCAAGGGAATGATTCATTTCAACGCATCAACTATCTCTATCAGGTACATAAACCTAGATAAGACTCTCCTAGAAGCTAAAGTTACCAGATAAGTTCCTTACGTTATATTCAATACTTTCGTGTTTCAATGTTCCAGATTAGCAAAAGTGTAGTATCTAAGAACCCTGCATTATCATCGTACTATGGAAATCTTATGGTCAACATAGCCAAGAAAAATGTTTTGAAAATGTAAGTATCTTGGGTACTTATAACCTCTTAAACCAAAGAGTATAATATAATCACTATGTTATATCTAATATAGCTTTAATAAAAATACCTTCTTAAACTCACTTACTACGCTTACTTAGCGAAACACTTCTAAATCTTCTAAGTATTTGTATGTATATGTAATAGTATTAGTTAGTTAGATTCCATATTATAGGCAAGAGCTTAGTTTGGGTCTAACTAACTGTGTAAGTCCAGGTAATTTTTTTATGTTGAAAAGTTTGGTATAGGAAACTGTAGATTAGGTGATCTACTAGATCACCTAATTTATTTATTTATTTTTTTAGAAGTAATTTAAGCAAAAAAATGGGTTACTTATGTTATTAAAATGCTAGCAGCGCCCCACAGTTTTACCCACGTGGTACCCGTTCCCGTGGGAATTTCAGGATGAAAAGTAGCCTATAACCTTCCCGTTGAATGTGACTATCCATTACAAAAAGAATTTTTCAAATCGGACCAGTAGTTCCTGAGATTAGCGTGTTCAAACAAACGCTGCAGCTTTATAATATTAGGAAAGATTCTCTTAATCAAAAAGATAAACTGTAAATAAAACTAAATACTACATCAACTAATTAATAAGAAATGCTTTCTTGTTTAATCCTAAATAGCTTTGTTCAGCAGCCAAACTATTAATCAACCTAAATATAATTTTCAGACATCCAGACATTAAGCGGCAACTTTGCAAGAAATGCAAGTCAATTTTAATAGACAAAGTCTCAGCCAAGATGAAATTTAAAAATAAAAAGAAGTCAAAGACAATAGAGTGGAAGTGTTTAGTCTGTGGTGCAACAAGGTCCTTTCCCGCCAATAGAGAATACAAGATTTGGTTGGAAAAACCTGAAGCTGTAGTTGAAGTTATTAAATAAAGTGTGTTTTAACTATTTGGCATTATTTATTCATTGCTATCCTGATATCTACTAATATTTGAATATAATTTTATATATTTAGCACATAGAACTTTAGTAGTAGAAATAGTATGCATAACTAATTTTCTTTCTTTTTAAAACAGCTAAAATCTTACCAGTAATGAGAATGATTCTTCTTTAAGGGAAAAATATTTTGTGGTTTAATTTCATTTTACCTATATTCCATGTCTATGGTCACCATAAATATTGAAAAATAAAATAAGTGTAGAATTTATGGCTATGGCAAAAGGATCATAACATTTATTACTGCTATCTAGATATCTTAGTACTTAGGTATCTAGTTTGGAACCTAAGTTTGATACCCTAGGGTCTTCTCTTTGTAAAAGCCCAGTATTGAATTCATTATTAAGTAACAATGTTATCTAGTCTCCGATTGTATATCCAATAAACAACATACGAACACAAAATCGAAACTAGTGAATTGAATTTTTATTACTCCTATACAACTCGACGTAGTGCCAGGCAAGTGCGTGTGGCGCTACTATCGCACTTTCAATACGGAAATTGTTTTGCCTTGAGTTAGTTCAGATTTTATCCGCGTGCAGTTTTATCTGTTACGAAGTGTAGTTTGTAGTTCGAAACCCATCTACTATATTGATTTACGTTGGCTTCACTTGTAGTATTTATGGCTTTCTCTCGTTATTTTATGAAACTTTAACTATATTTTATTGGTCTATGTTAAGCCGGGCGATTGATTTAATCTACATTCTAAAATATGTGATCTATACTTTCTATACTTAACTAAGTCCTTAAGCTTAGAAGTACCTAATCATTCCGTATTAGTAAAGGGACTAGGTTTAACAGATACTGATTATTCTTCGTAAAGATTGATCATTTTTAGACATTAAAAGAAAGTCGATGACTGGAAGGACCTGGAAGTTGCCGCACAAAATCGGAAGCAGTGGAGATCTCTTCTGCGAGCCCTATGTCCCTGATGAGGGATAACAGGACTTCATCATCATCATCAAAAGAAAGTCGTTATCGCCATAAAATATAGAAAAAATACAGGCTATAGAAAAAATATATTTGCCTTTTGTGGCAAAAACAATATTTAAATCTGATTGTTAGTTTCTGAGATTAGCAATCAAACTCTTCACCTTAATTATATTAGTACTAGAAGCGCCCCGCTGTTTTACCCGCGTTGTGCCCGTTTCCGTGGGAATTTCGGGAATTTTATACA
This sequence comes from Cyclophora albipunctata, assembly GCA_963082685.1. NCBI lineage: Eukaryota > Metazoa > Arthropoda > Insecta > Lepidoptera > Geometridae > Cyclophora > Cyclophora albipunctata. The sequence continues at coordinate 8,588,362 of OY720129.1, read as the reverse complement.
TATAAAACTTCCTCTTGAATCTCTCTATCTATAGTGTACTATTATGCGGGATTTACATTACGAAACTAGTGTCATGCATGATGAAACTAGTTTCGTGAAAGTAATTTCAGCACATGTGAAACTACTTTCGTTGAAATTATAGTGTCGTGAAATTATCAGTATCGCGGAGATAATGGCCTTGTCAATATCATAGCTATTGGTGCTGCTGTCTCTGAAATGCTGTCGCGACACTAGTTTCGCGTTGCATCTACATTATGAAATTAGTTGCATGACACTAATTTCATCTAAAAATCGCGCAGGGCACGAAACTAATTTAGTTTCACGAAAGAATGCATGCATAGTGAAACTGAACGTTTATACGTGAAATTACTGGTGAAATTAGTGTCACGAAATTAATTTCATGCCACTAATTTCGTAATGTAATTTAGGCTTTTGAGTTTATCGCGAATAGACAGACAGACAGACACGGCCAGGGAATTTGTTTTATAATATGCAGTGATACTCGTAGATAGTAAGTATTTATATAATAGTACTATCTGTATTAATATATGTAAGTATGTATATAGTATTCATAATATTATATACTACCTATTTACCTTGCCAAATAGCAACGAAATCTTATCCGCCCATTTATATACAAAAGTATAACAAACACAACCAATCTGGTACTCCCAATTACCCCAGTTTCTTATGTAGATAAAACGGGTATTTCGCTCCCCAGGGAGCTGGTATTAGTATTCCTGGTTCGTATTAAAGTAGAAGTACCTTGACGTTCAAGTAACTCGCCTCGAGACCGGGTGGAGTAAACGTGCGTGAACGGTTTATTTATCTTTCAGGATTTTCAGGAAAATATTGTATTGGTAAATAAAAATGAAAATATTAGTAGGTTATATAGGTATTATAGGTTATATAGGTACCCATTATATAGGTACTTATCTGGTAGGAAAAATGTTATAGGTAGGCAATTTATGTGGTAAAACTAAAGTTCGTGTGTCCTACTAATATTAGATATAAATGCTAAAGTTTGTGAGGATGGATGGATGTATGTTTGTTACTCTTTCACGCAAAAACTACCGATCGGATTTGGATGAAACTTTACAGTAATATGGTTATACATCAGAATAACACAGGGGATACATTTTATCCCGAAATTCCCGCGGGAACGGGTACAACGCGGGTAACACCGCGGGGCGTGGCTAGTTACATAAACGCTCTTCTGTTACACACACACAGACACAAAATATTTTGTCTCTTTTACTCTTTGGGAAATAGAGTATTTCGGAAAGTGAGAAAGCATTTGATACTTAAAAGGGTGAGAATAAGCGTTTATGAATAAGGCAATAAGGGCCTTTATAGGTAAGTAAGAAATAATATATTAGTAGGAAATAATTTATTATAATATGTTGGTTTAAGGTATTATACTGGTACTTATCTGGTTGGAAAAATATTGTAGGTTATATATTTATATGGTTTAAGTAAGTAGCTAAGTTCGTGTAAATTAGTGACCAATCCTGGTGTCGCAGTTTTTACACCGTCTAAAAGCTGATCTGACGATTCAACGTGCCCTCCGAACCACAGTAGTGCTCAGACGGAAAAGCCTCTGTCGGCCAGCTATCCATGTAGGGTAGCTGACGTTACATAACATTCGTAATGACCTAACATAGCTCAGATAAAAAAGTCAAACTTCAGTGATGTAATTGGTAAGAGGGGGTCTGAACCACAATTCTCAATAAAGTGTTCTAGAGATTGATTTTTTAAAGATGAATTTACGCCACAGAGCAAAGCATCACCACACGCGCGGCGGTGATTCTATGCTCTGTGCTTTACCCCATAGCTATGGGTTCACAGCAGTACCCAGTGGTGTCACAGAGGCGATCTCTTTCCAAAATCCGACTATTTCCCCCTGTAATAGCTGTTCATTTGGCTTCATTGTTGTTATAATTTTATATAACAAGCCATTATTATTTAAGGCTGACCTACTGGCCAGAGGCCTCCCCCAATTTCCTTTGCAAGTAGCCAATTTAATAAAACGAAATTTTAATAGCGCCATAACAGAAGCCACCAATTTTATGTCTGTTATAAAATGTACAAAATAAAACTGGCTGAATAAAAATCTCAATAAAATTATAAATGAATTTCACAACAACTCGTAAAGTGTTGTATAAGTCTTGTGAGCACAAAAATTTAGCCATGTGAGTCGTCATGAATCTGTTTTTATTATTTGCAATTATTCAAATTTATGTATCTGCGACCGATTGTTCCTGGTTGGAAAGCATCAGCAAACGTGTCGGCGACTATTTGAACAACAAGGACTCTATCTTAACAGTTCCACTTAGAAACGTTAAAGAGCAGTTTAACATCGCACGCACAATCTACTCTGAGGCCTCAAATCAACACAAATCTAAAAGCCACAAAGACTATGCTCAACGGAATTTACCCGATAACTTTTATAACCAAGGAAGAACGAAGCACTTACACACTACTCTATTTCATAATTTTAACGATAAAAACAATACCGACCCAATCCTGAAATCTCATAGACGCTCCAATGAGGCTTACGACGTAACACATAAATATAATGTCGATCTGAACTTATATGGAAATGAAAATTTAATTACACTAAATGAAAATGATGTGCAGATATTGACTAAAAAAAGAGAACCCTCTGGCATATCAAAACGCTCTCAAAATCGTAAAAACACGAAAATTAACAAAGAACATTTTGTCCAAGACCCTGTATTGAATCTAGTTAACAAATTTCGCAATGATCGGAGAAAGATGTCAGATACATCCTCTTCTAGCTCGAGCCGAGAGCTTCAAGATTGGAAAGATGAATGGAAAGAACATTGGGTCAAGAAGAAGTTTGAAGCGATAAACTCGACTCAACATGACGCTGATGTTGTCAACATGGTTGCTGCTCGTAAGTATTTTGTTTTTAATTCAGTTTATATTCTTTACATGTTTGATAATTTCCCAAATAATGTTTATAGGTCCATGGGGTGTCCCATGCGGTGACCCCAAACAACACGACATGCCCTGGGGTAGCTGCACGCTCCCGATGGAATGCGAAGCTGAATACCGCATCTACAGAGGTGATTACTTCTGTGGCAGAAGCAAATTCGTCTGTTGCGCCCTCGCACTAACCAGCTACGATTTGTACCAGGCTTTCGACGTATCATTCGCTGATTCCGCACTCGATACAGATTCAAACGAGAAGAAAAATAACCACGCACAAGCTGAAGCGAAGAAAAAGAGGAAAAAAGAACGAGAGAAAGCTAAAAGATACAATGACCGGAAAAAGCGCAAGAAGAGGATCAAAAATGACATAAAGAAGATCGTGAGGGAGATTAAGAGGATACTCAATAAAGCGTCCAGTAACGGCACACTAGCAAGGAAGAAGAGAACTAAGCAGCTGAAGAAATTCATTAAAGAATTGAAGAAGAAATACAAGAGCGACAGAGAGACAATCAGGGACGTTCACGAAATAGACTTGTTTAGAATTGACGAGGAGGTAAAGAAAAAACTGCTTCTGGTTAAGGACGTTAATAAGAACTTTATGTCCAACTCAACATTTCGAGATATTGTGGTTAACGGGACGGTCACTAAAGCTGGAGCAAGAATGTTAATAGGAGCTTATCCAGAACTTGAGCCGTATTTAAGAATGGCTGCTGCGAGAAGAAATAACGACGACGAAATACCGCCTCAAGGACAAGTTGATCAAGATGATCCGATCCAGAGTGAACCGGCATTTGATATTGAATATGGTATCCTTGTTTTGTGATTTGCTAATAAATTCCCGCAGTAACGTTACATTTTCTTATTCATTAATTTCGGTCAGTGGCCAACCCGCTGGTCTTAGAATTTATAGACAGCATTCTTAGTTATACACAGTAATTCTAATCTACAGAATTCTATATGTGGATGTGATCTATATAGTTTTCGAATAATCACAATATCTGCCTCTTCCTTCCTTATCCACTAACCCAAAGTCATAATAACTGACCAATTCCTGAATACAAGAATAATAAAGTCCCGATAGGCACCCAGTTCATAACCCTCCTTTCCAATATCCATAGGATTACCACAAGCTGCCGTAAACGATTTTACGCGTCCAGAATATTGTGTGTGATTTATATAACCGGTCCGATCATAATAAATATCCCTATAATACTTCCTTGAGGTATTCCTTTGAATGTCTTCCCTGGTTCGTCCTTTATTGCCCATTATTAACTGAGACGCACAGGGAGCAGTTAACTTTAATATTAAAGACTGGAAGTATCATAAATACGACTTTGTTGAGACGTAAAAGTAATAAGATTTTTGATGTACAATACCCACTGCTTCGGAGACGAAACGACGAAATGACAGCATATTTTCTAGTTCTTGCAACTCGTTATATTAAAATCCCAAATTCCCAGAGCCCTTTTCAGTTTCCATTTGAAATTTTCAATCGATCTTTACCGGGATTGGGGAAAAAAACTTGTTTGTTTTTCAGGAAAGTTGAACGCCATTCGGAAATTGTTTTTCGTCGCAGGTGTCCGATGTTATTACTCCAGTTGTGAAAGGGGTAAAAACGTGACACACATTTATCACAGATACGGTTTAAGTGGCATTTTTATGTGAGAAAGTGGGAAATAATAATAGTTATCTTGGTGGTTAGAATCGTGGCTGACATTTATATATTATATTTTTCTTCCCATAAATTGTCAGGCGAGTAACTCTGTCTTTAGTGTTGGTGGGAATAAATTCTTTGGGACAATTTTGGGGTATGTGTGGCAATAGGGATTCAGCAGAAACATTTTGTCTTGATATCCATATACTAAGTGGGCGCGGCTAGTTTAGGAAATATGTTTATTTCACTTTAAAAAGATTAAAGAGTTCAAGAAACAAACGCATTACGATGAAGTGCAATTTTAAATTAAATTTTAAAACTATCGTCAGCTGCGAGCTCTCGGACGTCCAAACTTCCAAGTAAAGTTTATTTCACGGACTAGTTTTTGGCTTTATTTAACGTTGCTACGAGCTTTACTTTCAAATCTGCTATTTATAATTTTGCTCTACATTTTAACATAAGTCGGTTTATTAAGTAAGATAAATAACAAACCCCGCGGTTTTACCCGCGTTGTGCCCGTTCCCGTGGGAATTTCAGGAATTTTTATACATATAAACTTTCCTCTTGAATCACTCTATCGGTTTGGATGAAGAAGTAATCTATGATTCTACTTTCTATCAGATTTTCCCAATATTTATTTTCTTTCAAGGTTTTTTTCTATTCTCATACTCAGAGATCGACAGTTAATTAATTTACATTATTTTTATGGAAATCTCTCATTAAATTATTAGCGTTTCAGACTGCGGCGGTTATAATTTCATATTAAAAAAATGCCAAACATCATTTTATAACTCTAATAAAAAACACGATACTGAACATCTTCATTTTGAAGGCTATGGATGATCAAGATGCTCTAATGCGGGCCATACGCGATCAAGTTTGCAGCGGACTTGATGCGGCGTGCAGTCTTCTTCTTCATCGAGTGGATGGTCAACCTGACCAATCCTGGTGTCAGAGTTATTGAGCCGCCAAAGGCCTCCGACATGGCTCATTTAACGACTACTATCCGTGGAAAGGAACCGGGACCGACGGCTTTACGTGCCCTCCGAAGCACTGAATCGTGCAGTAATCTTGTCATACACCGTATACACGACCAAGTTCAGCGGCCGCTGCTAACTTAACAGTGAACTTGATCGTGTATGGCCCGCATAACATGAAGGCGATCAATCATGGAGAACCAACATGCGAATATCTAACCTTATCTATTGCGCACCACTAAACATAAGTACACTACATACGGGCATTCAGAATGCATTATCGGTGTTAGCACACAAGCACCTGTACAAGAGCATAAATCTATAGACTCGACCGTGTTATCGGCTTGGCTTAACGACATTCGGAAATGGCCCAAGTGCTCAACAAAATCAATATTTCTGATTTATGGTCACATCTCGACTTTTTTCCAACTAAGTTTGGGAGATTCTTGTTTTTTGGGAGATGAACTTTAGTTTTACGGTATTATTTGTTTAGCGGTTTTAATCGATTTAAAAGGGGAGGTTTTCTGCAGATTCTTTTGTACTTGAAAAGAATTTATGGAGTAATGGAAAACCTTTTTCAGAAACTGTACCTTGCACATTGTTAATCTTCTTCGTCATCGAGTGGATGGTCAACCTGACCAATCCTGGTGTCACAGTTATTGAGCCGCCAAAGGACTCTGATATGGCTCATGTAACGACTACTATCCGTAGAAAGTAATCGGGACCGACGGCTTAACGTGCCCTCCATTGTTAATGAGAAGAATACTAGCAGCACCCCGCGGGTTTCGCGTATTGTTCCCTATAACCATTCCTGAATAAATAAACCAATACAAAAATAATAATTTCGATACGACGACAAATGTACCGAAAAACAAAACAATAAGTGAAACTCTTCAGCTTTTTATGTATTAGTACTTATTTATAGATAGTTAATTGCCGATTTCCTAATTACCGTCTCCGAATTAAGGCATTAAGGCTTTATCCATAAAAGCATGTTAACATTTAGCTATCAAATGGTTTGTCCCTTTCCGACATACGCTATTTCACAATAGAGTAAAAGAGACAAAAAACTTTACAACAGTGTCTTAGTTAAAGATCATTTATGAATAATGGTTAGTCTCTTTAGCTCTATAATAACAAAGGGCGTATTATTAAGATCATAATAAAATTTCAAATTTATTTTAAATTAAATTTTGATAAAAGTACCTAATGTCGATTTTGAAATTCCATTCTAAACATGAATTATTAAAACAACTTTGGAATCGGCTGGAAGTTATATGAAACTACAAAATTTCACGGTATACTCAGCTACTTGTGTTACAGACCAGTGGTATCACGTGGTTTCACCTGAGTTAGAAGTTAACTATAGAAGAATACCTAAGTAGCTCCATCTGGTAGTAAATATTTTCTAGCAATACCTCTTTAAAATGGAAAGAGGGTTTTCAGAGTTACTTACCTATTTTTTTTACTATAGATTCTTGACTTGTACTTAGTGGGGCACCTCAAATAATTTGTTATAAGTAATTTACTTGTAGGCGGACATCGTATCTACTTACTTATCAAAGCAATAAGATCCATATATAGGTATACTAGCCGCGCCCCGTGGTTTCACCCGCGTTGTACTCGTTCCCGCAGGAATTTTGCGATAAAAAGTAGCCTATGTCCTTTCTCAGGCTCTGGACCAAATTTCATTCAAATCGGTTCACTAGTTTTGGCGTGAAAGCGTAACAGACAGACAGAGTTACTTTCGCATTTATAATATTAGTTAGGATGACTTGTTAAATACCTCAGAATCTCTTATTAAGAAATTAAAAACAGATATCCTTTGGTTCCAAGTATCATAAAACGCACCGCCATTTTGTTAAGTCCTCACTTCTTCGTTTTTACTTCCATTTACGCGCTACAAATAAAACATAATTACAAACAGACTCCTCTTACATTTCTCGTATAGTTGTCTGTAGGTTCCTGCAGGATATAAATTGCGCCCTGGTAAGTTCTGGCCGGGCTCCAGACTTCCATGACACATGGCCGAACATCAGATTACATCTACTAGGTACCTAAAGGAGCACGGATGCTGGGTTACTATCAACATTTTTTGCCCCAATTTCGCCGTTACAAGTTACAAATTAACTCGATCAATCAACTTTAAATATCGAACGATGTAAAATATGGAATCAATGAGGGTTTTCTGAAATCACACCCACTATGCGGCAGTATTGAGACGTGAGGTCCAGAAATCTGTCAAAAGTGTCATTTTCGTGAAAACCCTCACTGGAACGGATTTCCTCCATTTATTCCGGGAAGAAAGAACTTAATCTAAACTTCAAAATTGATTCACTAAAACTGAGTTCAGTTGACCGTGGTTCGAGATAGAAACAGTGAATGACCTTAAAACAATATTGAAATCAATTCAACTTACGTACGTATTTTTTACAAAAATACGTAATATTATCTAACGCGATACAGACTCGTTTCATTTAGTATAATGAGTGCAAATCGTGTGAGTTTAAAAAGGAGGTTAGCATATTATGTAGTTTTGACATTGGTAAATGTCAAAACTTCATAATATGCTAACCTCTACATAATATGCTATAAAAGTGGCAGGTATACCACTTTTATTTATTAGGAAGGGAATTATAGGAAGGGCATTGATGTGTAAAAATATCAAATTATAATTTTCGTAATAATTTACGTCGACTTTTAGAATACGTAAATGAAACAAACTGGATCGAGTAAAGGTAGTTGGTAACGTGGTTGGTAACCCCGCTGTATTCTGCGCGATGTGCACTTTAAGGAGCCAGATCCAACTTTGTTGATTCGGAGTAATGTTTGAATGTTGTTATTTAATGCTGAGTAACCGAGTTAGGTAACCAATTTAAATAGAGATCGGAATAGCTGTAATTGCAGAAACATATGATATACTAGCCGTGTCCTACAGTGCTCCCCGCGTTGAACCCGTTCCCGCGGGATTTTCGGGATAAAATGTGTCCCATGTGTTACTCTGATGTATTACCTATATTACTGTAAAGTTTCATCCAAATCCATTCAGTAGTTTTTTCGTGAAAGAATAAAAAATTACATACATACGTACATCCTCACAAACTTTCGCATCCTATCCTACAATCCTACTAATATTATAAAGCACGGTAGCGCTCAAATAGAAATGCTACTAAAGCTCACCCATCCCAGTACCATTCATATAATAACTATACGCAATGAAACCAAAACCCCAATTTTATTTTAAAAATTGCTTACTTCGCTAAACCATAAACGCTAAGTTGTCGCATCGGGTCAGTAATTATATTATCGGAGTTAATGATCCGAAATATGAGTTGTTCTTGCTACCACCAGTTTTACTAGTTTTAACATCTAGCCGATATTAGGTGCTTTTCCACCAGAAATATGCTATGCTACGTCGCAACGCTGCATCGCTACGCTGTATCGCTCGGCTACGTCGCTACGCTGCATCGCTACACTAAGTCGCTACACTACGTCGCCACGCTACGTCACTCTGCTCCGTCGCTACGTCACGTCGCTCAGCTACTTCTTTATTTATTATTAAACTTTATTTATTTATTACTTCGTAAAGCTACGTTGCGTTGCTACGATGCGTCGCTTTACTGCTTTACTACGCTGCGTCGCTAAGCTTAACATGACACTTAACTAATTGACGTAATTTTTCATACATTACATTAAGGATGAATTGCACAAATATTCTTAAGTTTATAATTATATGTTTAAAAACAAATGACGTTCGTTTTAAATAGTGTCCTATTCGGTGCATTATAAAGATCAAATTTAATAAAAACAACTTTTGTTTTTAAAACATATTTAGCCGCTAAATAAATTGAAGAATGTTTGTACAATTCACCCTAATTGTCTACTAAGAAAGATTTTGACGTCTATGAGTATATTTATGTTTTTCTTCACTCATATTAAAAATAAAATAAAATAAAATAAAAATATATTTATTACCAAAAAATCTAAAAAAATATTATTTCTGTCCAATTAGATTCCACCCATACATATTCCTCCTACTTATCTAACCGCATTACAATTGACAATCTCAAAATTTGGAGTTCCGCATAACATTTGTATAATCCCGGCTAAATTAAAGTGGGTTCGAGTGTTCCGCTCGTGATTGGTCCCGGGAACAAATTGCGAACTATATTAGTACCAAAATTTATTGAAGGCTTTGCCTTAAAAGCTCCTTCGTAGAGCTTTCGATTAATTTAGAAATTTTAATTAAATTCGCTTTGTATATTTGTTTTATAAATTAAACGATTATTGGTGGTAATCTTTTTTATAATATTGAAAACCTTTTTGTATAATTAATTCTGTATATTTGTGTATCTGTATAAATACTACGCCCCGCAGTTTTATCCGAGTTAAGGCCGTTCCCGTGGAAATTTCGGGATAGCCTATAACGTTAATGTGGCTATATATTAAAAAAGGATTAAATGAGCATGTTATTCAATACCCACCGTTTCAACAAGTATTGCTGTGTTTATATAACTCTGACTTTAATCCAGCATTAACTAACAAGCTTTTGAAATATTATCACAGTCTTTGCCTACAACCAAAAATAGAATCTTTCAGAACATAATCAGTCAGAGGCATTAGGCATTAGGTCTAAACCTCCGACACCAGGGCCACTTCTTCTCAAAATGAATGAATGAATAGCCTACAAAATACATAAAATCCTTCATAACCATTTTACGAACCAACATAAAACACAATTACGAAAGATTATTACGGACATACCTTAAACGCCATCAACAAATAGGTGCCATAATTCTTTCTCAAAACCTTCGTCCTAATCCTTATGCCGTTTAACCACGTTACAGATATATTTTGTACGGTATACCGCATTAATATTTTGTATTTCAGCACACACATATTGTGTGAATTCCGTTTGGGGTCTAATTGGATCGCCAGTTAACCGGTAATAGCGAGGGTCCCAAAGATTTGTGGTTCACATTTGACACGCAATTCAGACTGAACGTTAAATTGCTTCGGGATTTGTGCGTTAATTTCTACGTGTTTTTCTGATGAATATACGAGTATCATGATTGATTGTGTTTTTACTGTCAGAGGTTACGTTAGAGGTTACTTGTATGTAATTTATATGTAGATTTGAAAAAGGAATAGCATAGCATACCTATAGACGTTTAGATTGGTAATGTCCATGAACTTCTTGTAATTTTCTTGTTTATAGTTTCTGGTGTAAAAGAAAAAAATATTTTGATAAAATAAAATATTAGACAAAAATAAAATAAATGAAATTTTTGAACCAACACATAATTTTATCAGTTGCTACAAGAACTTAATAAAAGAAGACAATCTTATTCCTCAGATGTCACCAGGTTTAATCTAGAGGGGAGAATAATTTTGTCTCAGAATGTAATGTAGATTTATGTGAGGTTTGATATTTAACCACGAATTAAATTCGTAGCAAAAATAACTTAATTTCAGGATAATTCCAAAAAATAATGCGTGTGTGTGTGTGTGTGTGTGTGTGTGTGTGTGTGTGTGTGTGTGTGTGTGTGTGTGTGTGTGTGTGTGTGTGTGTGTGTGCGTGTGTGTCCAAAACTAATAGACCTTTCTTCATCTTATTTGGTTTGTTTACAAGATGCTTCCTCTTTTATGGCGGGGTGATCTTAGTTATCATTGAATAAAAAACATCAGTCGGGAATTATACATTTTTACATTTCCGTCGTTTGGTTATTTCTACCACATAGTCCACTATCAAATACGATGACACATCTCAATACAACTATCTCTTCTGTTTCATACTTGTACTATCCACTGAATATACATCTTGTCTGTAGTTGTTGTACAGGAGGTCCCATATGAGCTTGCGGTTCCACACTGGTTCTTCAAACACCTGCAGATTTTCACTTAGTTTCAAATACGTCACGTTGTTAGGAGTTACTGGAGGCCAGTGGATTGGCAGGAGTTCTGTTCTGGTTGGGATGGGGTTCCTGTAAAAATATGTTAAAGAAAGTGAGTTTAAGGAAGTAGAGTATTGGTCAACTTAAGTGTCCATAGTATCAGAGTTCTTAGACCGCCTTAAAGCATAAAATTAAAAGAATGTCAGGACGGCTTCCACAACAAAACTGCTGTTTCTTCAAAACTGTATTTTGTCTGATTTGTATAATTATTTTTGTAATGGATATTCAATGGAAAGGTTATGGGATATATTTCATCTCGAAATTCCCACAGGAACGGGCACAACGCGGGTTAAACCGCGGGACAGAGCTAGTTTACACATAGAAAGAGAAAAATAAATCAGGAACAAATCCTGGCTCAGTTACGTTTTCATTCCCAAAGGGAAATAATCAAAACCCGATTAAAATGTGCATCGAGTTTTAGAAATAAATGAATTTCAAACAATTAGACGGAACGCCAAGAGAATTCAATTTCAGACAATCGAATGAAAATCTCGAAACTTCTATAAAAACTTTTTAATTAACAATGTACGAGTTTCTTTTTATTTGCTAAAGTCTTTTTGGAATTAATTTACTCGACTTTCGGTGTGATAAATTAGCCTAATTTATTTCAAGTTAAAAGTTTTCAGTTTTTAAATAAAATATGTGGTTTATATTAGTACGTTATGTCTATGTGTTTAATATACCATTTTAAAGGTCCATAAGTAGTTTAATAACTATCGCAGTAAGTAAATAAGTATTAGCCTGTAATGTCCCAATGCTGGGCAAAAGCCTCTCATCTCACTGAAGATATCAGTACAGTGAGGAGGACGGGCAAAGGTCTCTCATCTCACTGCAGATATCGGTACAGTGAGGAGGACGGGCAAAGGCCTCTCATCTTAATGAAGATATCAGTACAGTTAAGAGGATAATTATCATAAACAAACATCGTGTCCAAGAAAAATAAGTTATTGCTCACCTTGAATGTTGCAGTAGGAAATTTAAGGCAAAAAATAATTAGTCTACAAAAGACAAAAATCTTTAGGTACTACATAGTTAGATAGTAAAAACTATATCTTAGGAAGGCTCGTCCGGTCCCTACATCGTTGCAAATTAAGGGGTAATCTATAAACAAAATCTACTTACGAAAACTTCATAAAGTTGGTGACTATCCTCACCATACGATCAACAGCCACTCTGTCTCTTACATCTTCTATCACTTTGTTCAAAATGACATGTTTAATCGCATCACCATGCCCAGCAAAATTGAGGTTATCAAAGAATTTCTCATAACTCCCCAATTTACCTTTATGAGCAAACTCTAACATATATACAGGGTTGTTATCTTTAGAATTAGTAATTGCAGAGTTTAGGAAACCATTCATAACCATGTAATCACCAAAATAATTCATGTATTGTATTATAGTAGTATCTCCAATAGTGTCGTTGGCAAAATAAGTGCTTCTCAAATTCTCAACTACTTGATTCTTTATCTCTTCTGTATCAAAAACAAGGTTACCAGGAATAAAATCTGCAAAATTCTTATTCATTTTACTTTTGTAATCTAATTCGTAATAATCAGTGCTTCTTAGAAACAGTCCTTCGAGACTAGAAAATATGAACATCATTGGAACTTTGTCATACTTATTTCGTTTGTATATTGTTCGGGGCGATTCTGTTATGAACGGATCTATGCCTTGGAGCTTTTTCTCTATGCAGGGGACGAAACCGAACGTACCGTCTGTGAGGTTTTGGTAGTATTCTTTGTTCACTAAAGTCAAATTGTCCGTTGATACCATTCCATAGGCATCAAGTAGAGACTTTTTATGTTTCGGGAATTTTAAAGCCTCTGCTACACGTAGTGCTGTTTCTATAGGTTTCCCATCGATAGCCCAAACAGAATTAGCTGTGCCCGATTCAATGATCACATTTTGGAACAAACCTCTACTTAGCTTCGACAAGACCAGTAGCTCTACTGATGCTGCACCAGCGCTCATTCCATACAAAGTCACTCTGCTGGGATCCCCTCTAAAATACGCTATGTTCCTGTTAACCCATTTTAGGGCTTCTACCTGGTCTTTCAACCCTGCATTTCCTGGGGCACCTGGTATTCCCAAGCACAGGAATCCTAATGCTCCAAGTCTGTAGTTAATTGTCACCACAATGACGTTTTGCTTGATGATGGCTTCAAATCCTTTTGTCTGTCCTGCTCCCATGAGGAAGGATCCTCCATGGATGTAGACTAGCACAGGTAGAGGCCCGTTCAAGATCTTGGTCGGTGTGAATACGTTGAGGATGAGACAGTCTTCGTCACCTGTGCCGAATTGGGGACACTTGACTTGTCTATTTGCATGGAATGGCTTTTGCCAATATTGCGGAGGTAAGGGTGCCTAGAAAAATATCGAAATAAATAAAAATTAATGAAACAGTCCAATATTAAAGGTTCCCAATGTAGTTTTTTTTACGTTGAAAATATTTTTTTTTATTAGGGATTTATTATGTTACACAGTAGCGGGCGCGAGAGCGTTACCGAGTGACCGTGTGTGCGGACTCAAAACCTCGCGAACATTTTATATGAACTGTCATGACTGTATGAAGTACGTTTACCGTCCCCTAATGGCTTCACTGCTGCACTGGTTTAAAGTATAGTGTAAGCTACAATGGGGTTTTCGTTTGCAAAATATGCAGACCCCATTCTGACTTCTGATATGCTACAATATGATTGATGTTGCCAGTCTCTATTGTGGTCAGTCAATTGTTAAAGGACCTTGGGAAATTTTGGCCCAATGCTCAACAATGACATGACATATGTCATTTGAAAGCTCTTGAATAGTTTTACAAGTCACTCTTTATAGTTATATCGAAATCGACGGCCAACTCGCTATTTTCGACCACCGGAGAATAGAGATGGGCTTTGCTATGGACCCTGATCTTAATGCTCAACAGTGACTTGACATATTATGTCATTTGAAAGCTCTTGAAGAGTTGTACAAGTCACTTTTTGACGGTTATATCGAAATCGACGAACGAATTCGACATACATTAATGCGAATAACCTGTTTACTGAAACCTACCATGCTGTCGCTACTCAAAGACTCATTTTTAAGGGAATCGTGATGCTCACTAAGACAACGTACATGTACATATATGTACAATTACCTACACAAGCATGGCTCAAGGGAGCTCGTGAGATATAACTACTAAAATGACTATGTTGTCACTTATCACGTTTTTCCATTTTACAACAAGGAAATGAAATTTCAATGTCGCATTAACACGGTAGAGAACTAAACTAGATAGATACATATATACACACAGTTTATTTTTAGTACCCTTTCCTATTAAATTCGTGCCAAAAACCGCAGCATGACTTTGGTCCAGTAGAAAATTAGATTCAAACAAAATAGTACAATAAAATGTCCCGAATCACGTGTTTTATGCACAATGCTATGAAAAATGCAATTTGTAACATAAAAAGGAAATTATTATTTCCTCTTCAACTTTTGAGCTGAAGACCATTTTTAAACTATATTTCAAACGCTTAATAAAAATCTGTCACTCGTTTTAAAATTATGACACTCATTTTGGAAACACAAGACTCTAAACTAGATTTCTACTATAAAGTTTAGAAGTCAGTTCATAAGTGATAGATATATGACACAATAAACATTTTAAAAAAGTGAACCTGCAAATTGGGAACCTTCTCCTAATTTTTGAAATCGATTATACAGGAAATACATAGCTGAGTTAAATGAAAATAAAAACACAGATACCTTAAATCGATCGTCTACAGGTGGCTTCGCATACGGAATTCCCAAAAACGCTAAATAGTCTCCATCTTTTGCCTTATGTCCAATAACGAGACCGGAATTAATTTCCACTTCACGGTAACCGGTTTCATCGCCAAAAACACAAGCAAAAAACACAACCAGTATCATCAGGCGATACATTATGACTGCTCCAAAACCATTGAGTAATATTTGGCTTGTATATAGATAGTTATGTATTATATATTTATGTAATTTATTGTCTAACGTGAGAAAATATCACAGTTTGATTTAGTATAAGTTTTTGTTGGCACTGAAAATGAAATATTAAAAAAAGTAGTGTGCAGAATGGGGCGTTAAATTTAATTTTATGATTTAGAAGAAAAAGGTATAATGGAACGGCAATAAGATGTAGATTAATGAAATCACAGAAAAGTATGTGAGTTCATGTAGGCTAGTGGAGTTTTTAAGTTATTAGTGAAACCCTTGTCAGAGTTTTTAACCTACATATAAAGAAGGCGAAAGGGACGTTCGGCGATGTTTGGGATATACTTATGCCCAGCAGTGGGACGACTAACTAAAAAATATACAAAGAAAAAACTTACCTGTTTCAACATTTCATGATTTAATAGCGCGTAAGTATTTCTACATAAATGCTTCAACACGCAACTTTCAATAAGTTAGGTACCAAAAAAAGTTTCATTTTGGATAACCATTTTAAACAGCCTGCATGCAATATTAAGTTAAATACGGTATTTTCCAAATGCTATGTTTATATTGAATTGTTGTAATCATTTGATAGATCCCTTATCTTGACTCCTTGTCTTGACTTGATAGTGACGGATTGGCAATCGTTATGACGTTAAGCCTTGTCATAGATTAATATAATCTTTTTATTTCTTCAAGCCGAAGCTGCTATCGTTTTTATTCTGTAGAGTCAAAATCCTGGAAGAGTGAAGTACTAACACCATAGATTTACTATATACTGTACTAGCAGTGCCCCGCGGTTTTACCCGCGTTGTGCCCGTTCCCGTGGGAATTTCGGGATAAAATGTAGCCTATAGCCTTCCTCGATAAATAGACTATCTAACAGTGAAAGAATTATTCAAATCGGTTCAGTAGTTTCTGAGATTAGCGCGTTTAAACAAACAAACAAACAAACAAACAAACAAACAAACAAACAAAACAAACTCTTCAGCTTTATAATATTAGTAAATTAGTAAATTAGTAAATTAGTAAATAGTAAAGTATAGATTTCTTTTGGATTGGCACAAAATGTGGACCAATGTCGTCAATTTTCCAGCCGAAGACGATTGCTCCTGAAGAGGGAAGAGGTTTAGTGATTTTATTTCATTCTTACCCTATCTCTAAACCTTTTTCCTCTTCAGAAGCAATCGTCTTTGGCTGGAAAATTGACGACATTGGTCCACATTTTGTGCCAATCCAAAATAAATAGATTATACAAACATGAAGTCCTTGACTAACACACTCCTCTATTTCGTGGTCAGAATATTAGGATAATTGGAATACATGCTCACAATAAAGGCGGGAACCATTTCGGCGATTATCTATACATATAATAAAACTGTACACAGCTAACATTGAAAATGTTACAAAAATAAATATGTAGATATAAACAATGTTTGTCTTTCTGTATACACCGTCTACTGATCGAACACTTCCAAACCACTTAGAAAACGCGAGTGAAGCCGCGGGCGAGAACTAGATGGCGTAAAATACTTGTCTTGACATCACATTACATCAAAATTATTTGGTGGAATAAGTACTATATTATTTATTTAACTAGCAGCGCCCCACGGTTTTACTCACGTTGTGCCAGTTCCCCTGGGAATTTCGGGATTTTTTATACACATAAACCTTCCTCTTGAATCACTCTATCTATTTATACAACCGCGTCAAAATCCGTGCAGTAGTATTTGAGTTTATCGCGAACAGACAGACAGACAAACGCGGTCGGGGACTTTGTTTTATAATTTGTAGTGATCGTAGCATGGACCAACTTTTATTGGTCCATGATCGTAGCAAGAGCTAGATGTTTTTTATGCAAGTGTGTGTATGAATTATCCTCAAAGAAGAAGGGATATCTAAAACAAGTATTGACGCGATAATTTGTAAGACTGCTACTGGATCTATGAACGTAACTCTAAGGCTATGTTCAGATGGCTGAATTATGACGCGCGTTTTCAAATCGCGCGCTTAGACATCCTAATAATATACCTAGCAACCGTTCACATGCGCGCGCGTCGCGTCAGCGAGCGTCAACGCGGCGCTCAGAGAAAAAAATTCTAGACGCAGACAATCGCGCGTTGACGCGCGTTACATGTGAACATAGCCTAACTGTGCATTCGCACGACACAAGTATGGAACGTGATATACCGTGCGTCTGTTTGCCGACTAACCGAGATTTGGTTTGTGGTTTAGTAATATGAGCACACGCCATTCAGTTCAAATCGGAGTTAAGCTAGCAACATAATATATGATGGTTTCATACATACATATTGGTTTCTTAAGTAAGTAAGCTCGGTTAGGTTACTGGCCAACCCTGGTGTCGGAGTTTTTAGACCGCCTAAAGGCCTCCGACATGGTCTAACGATTGAAACAACCGGGACCGACAATTTAACGTGCCCTCCGTGGCACGGTAGCGCTCAGATAGAATGCCACTATCGGTCACCCATCCAAGTAGGGACCGAGCTGCACGTTGCTTAACAAACGCAATGAACTAACATCGCTTAGGCCACTACGACACGAGCGCTACTAAATAAATACAAATAGTTCAAAATCAAAAACGTGAAAAATTTGGTACACGTTTTACGTCCAATATCTTCCTTAACTCTTTGCCGACATTTGCAAGGACCAAATTCGATTATTTCTCACCAGAATTGCATTTTAGAATCGGTTAAAATACAAGTGTAATATCGTTCGCCTTTCAGTATTCAGAGCTCTCTCGTGAATACTAACTGGGAGTATAAGTTAACTAGTAGCGCCCGTCTTACCCTATTTGTACCCGTTCCCGTAGGAATTTGGGGAAAAATGTATCTCGTGTGTTATTCTGATGTATAACCTATATGACTATAAAGTTTCATCCAAATCCGTTCAGTGGTTTTTGTGTGAAAGAGTAACAAAAATACATCCTTACAAACTTTCGCATTTATAATATTAGTAGGATATCATCTTGAGCCCGCCGGCAATCGATTTAGATTCCGTTTCTGTTTTACTAATATAAATGGCGATTTTGTAGAGTATTTTTATGGACAACCATTATTTGAATAATATTTACTTACTTACTTATACATAACTAGCTGTGCCCCGCGGTTTCACCCACAGCGCACCTGTTCCCGTAGGAAATATGGGACAAATAGTATCCTATATCCGTCTCCTGGTTCTAAACTACCTCCCCACCAATTTTCAGCCAAATCGGTTCAGCCGTTCTCGAGTTATAAATAGTGTAACTAACAAGACTTTCTTTTATATATATAGATATTTGAACTATACACTGCTGCTACCCGAACAAATTAGACGGGAATGCCTAATTTCGACAGGAATGAACGTGCTAATCTCAGAAACTACCAATCCAATTTGAATAAATATTTTTGTAGTCGATAGCTACATTCAACGGGAAGATTTTTTTAGTATAGACTATTTTTCATCCCAAAATTCCCGTAAGAACGGGTACAACGCGCGTAAAACCGCGGAGCGCTGCTAGTTATATATAGATGTCATTACTAACTGTGTTCTTTTGAAACGATCATCCCGAATGCATCGTTAATTTCATAGAGCTTCTTTCAAATAAACATACATAAGTCCCATTCATAAAAAAATCGTGTCTACGCCTCATCGACTCCCATTCATGGATACAACAACCATCTCGAAACATCATCAAAAAACCGACTCTAATACCTTCAAAATAGGGGCATTTGAAGTGAATTTCGCTTGGCAATTCCAGTGTAGATTTTGGAAGGGAGCCAGATGCTAGGCTTGTTTATACCTTCATACATCAATGAGGTATTCAGTTCTGACGTGTTGAGGGTAATAGTCGATGTACCAAGTGATTGGATGTGAGGAGTGGATTGTTCATGTTGTTTGAAGGACGGTAAAGACAACTTGTATAGACAGTGTTCGGTGTGTACTTTGTACCTTTAGTAAAGTTTAGTAAAGTCCATGAACATTGATGGGCATGAATTGAAACTACGTTAACTGATACACTTCGCTTTTATTTTATATTTTTATTTGACTCGTCGGCACCATTACAGGAACTGTGGTCACAGAAGTGGTTACCTCAGTCTTCTGTGACCACGGTTCCTGTAAAGGGCTGAGTAAAATGAGTAGTGTTTGTTTAAACTTAAGAAACCAGTATTGATATCCCCAATATTTGAGCGTTTTGTCTTTAAGGGCTTCTGAAAAGTTGGATTTGTATTCGATATGTCTTTAACGTTTTAAAGTATATGAAGTTAAACAAATCGTATCGAATCGATAGTCATCACCATAAAAAGAGTAGGCTCTTGTCGGTGAGTCCGATGCAGACTTCTCCATCTATTCCTATTCAGTACAAGCTCCTTCACATCTCTATACGACATGACAGACACTTTTTCTTTTATCTGACTCATGTAACTGATTCTTCCTTCCCGTACTCACTTTCCCTACCGGAGAAATTCACACATGGTTATTAAGACCCAAAGTAAGCTCTAAGCTTGTATTATGGAATCTAACTCACTGACACTACTACATTTACATACATATTTATGTATCTGTTATGAAATTTGCTATCATCTTCCCTCTTATTAATCGATAGCAACATTGAATAAACGGTGTAAAGAAGTTGAAGAAGAAAGAAGTGTTGAAAAACATCTTCCTTAAAAGTAATATCTAATTAGTTACAAAACAAACGTTCACTAACACCCTGAATAACACTTCAAAGCAACATATCCAAAGATCATTAAGCAGATGGCAAGAAAATTGAATTGCTCGCTTTTCTTCCGCAACTCGACTAGCGATATGCGAGTAGGTTACATCGGGCATTCTAATAAATAGCCCAATAATTTTCTGCGGTAATGTTTTGGGATATCGTTGTTTATCGCAAAGGAGTTCCTTAGGGACCGGCAATGGAACTCGGTCTTTTCCTACCGTTTTCACCAAATGCCATGTGTAATAATCATTTGCGCGTAAACGCGTGAATGGGCGCGTTTTTTGGGCAATCTAGTGTAAAAAATATATTGTTCTCTTCGTTTTATTGTTTCGGTTTAGTGTTCGGTGTAATGGATGTGTTTTATTTTGTTTTATTAATGTTATTGTACTGTCTTGATCTTTTTATCTTAGATGTTTTTGTGGTTGTTATGCTATTTTTATATTTGAATATATACCTACTACGTATCATCATACTAGCTGCAATTGATTATGAAAGCACTCCCACTCCTGGGTTATGATTTTTGAATACTGGATTATGAATTTTCGTAGGAAAAGTAGTCACAAAACTTCCTGTTGAATTATTTTGTATGTTAGTGAAAAACGCTTGAAAACTTGTTCAGTATTTAGTGAGATAATCAATTACATACAAACAGATAGCTTTTGCGGACTTTGTTTTATAATAATTTAGCTAATCTCAAAAACTATCAATCCGATTTGAATAATTCTTTTTGTAATGGATAACCACACTCAACGGGAAGGTTATATTTTCCATTCCAAAATTCCCACGAAAACGGGCTCAATGCGGGTAAAACGCAGGCCGTTGCTAGTGTGTAGATAAATGAGGTTGAATGGTCATTATCAACCACATTCGCTTATACACCTGTCTACAACACCACTGCACACACTAATCATACAACTCCCCAAGCCTTACATACCCGTACAAACATAACTCAACCCGAAACAAAACTTCGAAAAGAACATATATTTTCCAAACACGTGCTTGTAGAGTGGATCGTATAATATTTTGGAGAGCTAAGTTTCAAGGTTTGTTTGCAAATTAAGTTATAACGGCGATAAGTCCCAGGTATATATAATGCCAAGTTATTTCCCTGAGGCTCTGAAGGTTGACATAATGTTTGTGTAATGAAACTGAAATGATATATGTTGAGTCGGTTTATTAAGTTTATGTGAAGTACGAGTATATCCTTATTATTGTACTAGCAGCGCCCCGCGGTTTTACCCGCGTTGTGCCCGTTCCCGTGGGAATTTCGGGATTTTTTTTAACATAAAAACCTTCCTCTTGAATCACTCTACCTATTACAAAAAACCGCATCAAAATCCGTTGCGTAATTTTAAAGATTTAAGCATACAGACAGACAAACAGACAGACACGAAAAAGAGACGACTTTATTTTATACTATGTAGTGATGATACTAGAAGTATTCTACAGTTTTACCTACATTGAAAGCGTCTCAATTGTGAATTTTAGTTCTTCTTCTTCATCGAGTGGATGGTCAACCTGACCAATTCTGGTGGCAGAGTTATTGAGCCGCCAAAGGCCTCTAATTTTGGTGATGATAAATTTTAAGCTGAAAACCAACTTTAACCCAGGTTTTTATGGGAATCACAGTGTTTTTTCATATCGGTCACAAATAGAACCATTCTGTAAGAGTACCCTTTGAAATACAGAAAGAATTTTTGAAATCGGTTCACAAATGACGAAGTTACAAGGTAACAAATAATATACCAAAAACATTGGCAATAAGTCTTTTTCAATTTCAAAAGTCGGTTAAATCGAAATGAATGCGTATATAAATGGAACGTAAACGTAAGTTCAATTAAAAATGTGTAGTGTTTGCTTATACCCTAAAAACCAGTTTCAAAGGTAGCCTATAACTTGCTACTAAAATGAAGTGTATTTTTTTTATAGACGCAAAACACCTCAGTCTTTTGTGACCACAGTTCCTGTAAAGAGGCCGAAACGTCAGATAAAAAAGGTTAAAACCGAAAGAAACCTCTAGTATTATTTAATGTAAAACCTCTAGTATATTTAATTTAGTAACATTGAACGTCGTCACAAACAGAACATTAATATTAGAAATGGTAGCTAACAATTAATGATGAGTAAAGACCCTTTCTGTTCACTGATTTTATTAAATTATGTTCATTGATTTAATTATTTCGTTTTCGAGTCTTTTCAAAGGGAAAGTTAATATTCATTTAATCAAGTTGATAAAAATATATTTTATTAACCTTTATTACAGATACTTCAGTTTTACTTCATTATTTTATTTTATACTTCTCCCAATTGGTGGCCTTAAATCGAGAAAAGTGGTGGGAATGGGGGGGGGGGAGGCTTTTGCCCGACAGTGGGACGATACGGGTTAACAGTAACAGTATATTAACACATTGAGTGCCACCAACACATTGTGCAGGGCTAATAAGTACGAGTAGGTTAGTGGCCAACCCTGGTGTCGGAGTTTTTAGACCGCCTAAAGGCCTTCGACATGTTTAAACGATTGTACCAACGGTTGCACTTAGATAGAAATGCCACTATCGGCCACCCATCCAAGTACGGGTCGAGCTACACGTTGCTTAACAATCGCAATAATAAATAAATATGCCCGGACAAATTCACTCACGGTTAATTAGACCCAAACTAGGCTCTAAGCTTGTAATATGGAATCTAACTAACTGATACTACTACATATACATACACAAATACTTTATAAGAATATATGATATAATTGACACCCAGACGTCGTCGCCAACAACTATGTCTGCACATATTGTTGACTCCGGGCGGGAATCGAACCCGCAACCCCCGACACAGTAAGCGCTCTCACTGCCACTGTGCCAACGGGCTTGTCAAACAATGAGCTAACATCGCAACGCCATGAGCGGTACAACTCACTCGTAATTCAAGTGAACGAGCTCACACAACAAGTACTCTCGAATAAACAACGTGATAAGTCGAGAAGCCCACTAACTGTTGTCAGGTTTAATCCAGCGGCCGGCGGCATTACGAGGCTGTTATATATTTATATAGAGTTTATCCTTCGCTTGGAAATTAACTAGATCACAGGTTTTCAAACTTTTTCTAGTGCGGACCCCTAGAACTAACTATATGAATTATTTTATTAGTCTAACTATAGACTAATAGACTAGCAGACTCTAAAAGTATTCTGACATTCCGAAAAAGTATGGAGTTCTTTATTCGTAGGAACCTTCAAACCCCCTTTTAAAAAGTGGTGTGTAATAATTTTGTCGATGACAGTGTGTGGTTGTCTGCCGGTGGCACAGAGCATAGAAGCACCACGCGCGTAGCGGCTGGCCCGGCGGTGCTTCTATGCTCTGTGGCCGGTGGCCTCAAATGGATGGACTGATTTTGATGCGGTTTTCATTTGAAAGACAATTTCAAAAATTAAAAAAGATCAACCCAGGCTTTTGGTTTGATTTTTTTACCTTACGGTAGTTGCTAGTTGGTAGAAATCGGTTTGAAGTTTCTGTGTTTCTGTTGTGTCCTTAAATTATACTTTATTTATGGAGTTGTTTAATATTCTTATAATAAAGTTGATTAATCAACTAGTACTAATAAGCAGATTTTAAGCTTTCAACATAATGCTACTCTTTCAAAACAAAATATATAAATATATAACAAAATATATATATTCATATTCCGTTTAAACGAAAGAGGTGCAAATATTAAAAGTTTCTCGCTGACTGTTCACACTGCCGGCATCGACTCGTTTTACTACTTAGTTTTGTCGCTGAGCGAGGAGCTTCAAAAATAAACTCGCTCAGCGATACTCGTTCAACGATGCTAGCTCGAATTATCATTTCTTTACAGTGCGACAATGAAAGTAGATAGAAGTAGGTTTGCACAGGATTGAGCAACTGCGGGCGAGTTGCGCGAGTAATCGCTCGTCGCACTTGCACACTCGCTTATAGCCCAGCTACAATACTATCGAAACTACACACTGACTTCCTGTTGATCGCCAACTCGTTTATACATAGTTTCTAGTTCTACTCGTTTCTCGTTCATGGTCGGCGTCGGCCTTAATGTTGACGCGGTGAACGCGTAAAAATTACTATGGCAACTTACAAACAAAAAACTATGTCAACAGACTCACAGAGTTTCTTCGCTTACGCGACTGTGAAGTTATTTGGAAAACTCCCACTAAGCACTCAGGTAGGATACATAATATATTTAAAATTAAAGAAGTCATCAATAAAAGTTTGTTGCTCTGATAGACCTCACTCCATTTTAGTGGTAGACGTCTTAAGAATTTTATTATATTGGTTTATTAAGAAGTTATTATGGGTTTATTAAGAGTCCTGAGGGATCCACGGTCAAAAGGTTGGGAGACCCTGAACTAAATACTGTACACTTTATACGACTTTTCACTGCAAATATCTTAAAGTAACACAGAGACCGTTGCTGCAGTGGGAATTTGTTGAATTTACTTTATCGCTTAGAAAGTGTAAGAACACAGTCTACAGGAGTGTTTGTAACTGAAAACTAATGTTTTTTCCAGAGTGGACCGTTTAAGGGATCGTTTCCTTTGAAACAGAGTCACTGACCTCTATTATACACACTGGACTGGCTGTTACCATACAAATGACAGCTAATTTTGTGTGGCAATTTGAAGCGCCCCTGCGAGTGTCCCGAGAACTAATTTTGACGTTGACTGCAAGCAAATAGTACGTCAAAATTAATTTTAGTCACAGTCTACTTAAGTCATAACTAATTTTAGTTCCATGGACATTCGTATCTGCCTACAGTGGCCTACAGCGCCAAAATGGCGACACTCAAATAAGCACAAAATTATTATGACAGCAGCCTGTCCAGTGTATATAATAGAGGTCAGTGAACAGAGTGGAGCTATGCGGAGCTATATCCTCCAATCACAACGCACGAAACATTTTGACAATGTCATTGCCTTGTTTGACAATAGGGTACTTGACAGTGTTTTTTTATTCTTCCTCTTAACTCATCTTGTTATCACGTGTAAGAGACTAAAACCCTTTTTTATATCGCTACTAGCTGTGCCCCGCGGTTTCACCCGCAGCGCACTCGTTCCCGTAAGAAATACGGGATAAATAGTATTCTATATCCGTCTCCTGGTTCTAAACTACTTCCCCACCAATTTTCAGCCAAATCGGTTCAGCCGTTCTCGAGTTATAAATAGTGTAACTAACACGACTTTCTTTTATATATATAGAAGATTATTCCAGAGTTACAGGCGGTCAATGTTGCTGATTAGACAGAGACAGCACTACTAGCTCTGTGACGTCACAAAGCTTATAGCGCCATAGACGTCGCATACAAAAAATCGTTTTGCAAGAAAGGGACAGAATTAGACAGGAGAGAATATTTCAAAGCTTATAATTTATTTATTTTTTAATCGATTTTAATTCTGATTTCAGTTTTGATTATAATTTTAGTTACTTTACTAAATTCATCTCTCAAATTGAACACTTTTAATAACAGTCAATTCAAATCGGTGATTGGTCGATTGACCTCCTCACAGCCCCGCTCGCTTCAATGGCAACGCACTCTATGAAGGAGATATAAGGGCGTTTCGAGTACAAATATTCAATTTAATTATGTCGTCTGTTCGAAGACCTCCATATGAAAGTTAGTATTCCAATGTGTCACTCTATGACAAAGATGAATCACATGGCAGAGTGCACTACGGCACAAAATAGAGGACGTAGTGAATATTTCGGCCTTCCGTTGTCACAGAGTACGGCGAGCGTCGGTAAATAGCGAAATTTACGAAAAAGGAACCTAAATAGTGATGTAATATTTTGTGGGCGTCATCGTTTCTTATTGTTATTTTTGTCATATCTTTTATGTTCCTAATAAACTATTTTTAATTTTTTTAATATTGATAGGTACCTATGTTCTTTTTTTAAATAATTTGTTAACAGCGTCGTTTGCGCCATGTCAGACGGTAAATCATAGACGGTTATGGTAGAAAAAATACGGAGAAGGAACATAACAATTGTTTCTTCGTATTTTAAGTTAAGAACTATGTTTAATGTTCTTTTTTCAAATATTTTTTTTTCAAATTGCCGTTGTCATTTGCGCCATGGCATCTCTGTATATTCAACAACGGCGTATAGGGAAACAAACGCAATGATTCAAATTCGAATCGTATTCGAATCTACATATGATTCTTGCCTGGTCAAATGACAAGTATTTATCTGGAAATACGACTAATTTTGAGCAGGCATACATACCGTTTGCACTGGCACACAGGCCTTTATAGCCATAAGTATATTTAAACGAACGCATTCGTCACCACACGTCTATAAACCGAATATTCATGTCACCTGACTTGCATATTTCGCTTAGCAGCCTCAGACCAAATAAAATTCAATACACTGTCAACAATACAGGCTATGCATAGTCAACAGTTAAATGAAGCCGGATTTGAAAACATCATTGGATTATGCTTTATTGAAGACCTAATTTAATCAGTACGGTGAGGAGGATTAGGCGTAATCACCACACTTGATTACGGATCGGTGATCTCACAATCGGGTAATGAGCCTTTGTCCAGTAGTGGGACATTGCGGTTTATACTTTTTTACTTCTTTTTTTTTACTTAATCAATGAGGTGTAATTTGATCGTAATTGTTTACGTGTGATAGCGTATGCACGTTGTAATTTAACGGCAGAAAATAACATTTATTATTTGTTCTTACCACAAAGGTCGGTTAGAGTATTTTATTAGTAGATAGATTCACTCACAAGAGTAAAGATACGTACATTAAAAAAAACAAAAACAACACGAATATGTTCTATTTTCGAATTGTATCATGCTTCACAATCCTATTCAGCTCTTAACATTTCACCTATACTGTTCACAGAGCGCGCTCTCATCTTTTTATTGGGTCCGAGTGTGCACGTAGTTAATCCGCCATCAGCAGCACGCAGACAATACAGAAACACCCGAGTAATGTTGAAATAACACCCCCGACACGCACAATGGTACTAAAGCTGCGTTTGCAACAGCTCTGAAAATATTTCATTATCCAAACAAATATATAAGAGGTAAAGTTCCTAACTTTGTTTGTTAGTTTGTAAAAACTACAAATTTGAATAATTATTTTTGTAAATGATAGCCACATTCAACGGAAAGGCTAATTTTCATCCCGGAATTCATCTCGGCACAGCGCGGGTAAAACAGCGGGGTGCTGCTAGTCTGTTATATGGTAATGCATTGAGTGCTTTCCAATTACCACACTGTCTCCAGGATTAAGTGTCCATTAACGAGTCCACACGGCGGCTAATGTACTCCACAGAGGACGTTGAGCTCCCAACAGTGGTAACGAGATATCAATCGTTGTTTTGCACAGATGTTGCTTTGTACTGCTTGCTTAGGTTTAAGCAAACACTACTCGTTTTCGAACGCGCTTATCTTAGAAATTACCAATCTGTTGTCAATAATTCTTTTGGTTATAGATAGCCACATTCAAGGGGAATGTTATAGGTAAATAAGGAAGAATAAGCTTATTTTTTTATCCCGAAATTACCACGGGAACGAGCACAACAAGGGTAGAACTGCGAGGCGCTGCTAGTGAAAAGCGAAAGGTGGAGTGGTAGAAAGCGTAAGCGTGTTGTGTGGCTTCATACAAAAGTGAACCGTCGCGTGCGCCCGTCGCGTGCGGTGTCATACAAAAGTGAACCGGAGCGTGCGCACGCGGCGTGAGCACGCGGCGGGCGCACGCGACGGGCACACGCTTATCGCAGTGTTGACCCTTAGGGTCCGTTCACACAGACCGGCTCGGAGAGCATCGGCGCGCATTTTTCTTTTCACACAGACCGGATCGTATGCGCTTGGAGTTGGTCGGAGCGGAGCCGCCAACTATTTCACATAGACCGGCTGGAAGCGACCTGAAAGCGGATGCGCTCGGAGCCGGTTGGATGCGCTCGCAGCCGGTCGGAATCGCTCGCAGCCGGTCGGATACGCTCGCAGCCCATCGGATGCGCTCGCAGCCGGTCGGATGCGCTCGGAGCCGTTCGGATGTGCTCGGAGCCGGATGGGTACACTACAAAGGCAGTACCAGTCTTCCGATCCAGCACGCAATCGGAGCCGATCGGCTGCGCGAGCGAGAAAGAGCACGCAATCGGAGCCGATCGGTTGCGCGAGCGAGAAAGAGCACGCAATCGGAACCGATCGGCTGTGCGAGCGTTAAAGAGCATGCAATCGGAGCCAAACGGCTGCACGATCGAGAAAAATTACGCGATCGGAGCCGGTAAGCTCCTCTTATTATTTCACACCAAGCGCCTTCAAGCATTCTTAATCAGAAAAGCAGTGCACATGCAAAAATAAACCTTAATACAAATACTAAAAACTCTGTTTTCAACGTGATAAGAATCTGCTCTCCTCTCCGAGCCGGTCTGTGTGAACGGACCCTTAGACTATCCTTTTCTACTGTCGGACTCAACGAGTCTACGCTATATGTATGTAGTTAAAACGAAAACACATATAGCGCGGGTACGGGTCAGGTGCGGGTGGCGTGACGTTGTGTTTCTTGTATTTCTATATGACTAGTTGTGGCCTGACGCAGCGCGGCCATTGCCATTGCCAACCTTACATACAAATGTACTAATATTTTTATATTTATATATAAAAATTACGTGTCACGTTGTTTGAAAGATAGGATAGCTTATATCTCAATTTACAGTGATTAGGGTGGTGCACCCCTTAATTTATATATAGCAAAACAACGTTTGCAGCTAGTCTTCTTTAATTTAAAAATGAATCGCTGAATCTGTTGCTAAGCGCATAACTTCAGAACGACTGCACCAAATTGGATGATTCTTTTTTTAATGTGTTCCTTATTGTCAGGTCAAGGTTTTTATATAAGAAAAATAAGGTATAAAAATCTCAAAATTCCCACGGGAACGGGGGTGCTGCGGTGGAAACCGCAGGGCACAGCTAGTATTATTATATAAATATAACGTCACGCGACCCGCATCCAATCCACAGCCACATAGTACCCTTGACACAACTATGTTTTATTTCCAAAGCAATATTTTACTCGTAAAAAGGAATCAGCAGCTACAGTTTAGTTTCAAAAACGTGACGTCCATACGGACGATACGATAACTATAACAAACGGGTAACCACGTTCGTACGGACGTGACATCTCCTACCACAACTTTACAAATTAACATTTATTTCGGATTTTAACTGCTACAGTTATTATTACCTTGCTGTTATTGTATTTTTCGTACGCGTTGTTAAAAGTTGCTACAGTACATTAACTACCGCTTTAGTGTCATTCATTAAATCGAAACTTAACTAATTGAATGTCAAAATCACTAATGAAATCTATGAAATAATAAATAAATAATTAATATACCCGGGGAAATTCACCCACAGTTAATTAGACCCAAACTAAGCTCTAAGCTTGTAATAAGGAATCTAACTCATTGACGCATGCATTTGACATCTGTCAGTACTGGCGTATAACTCAATCTTCTTCTTCTTCATCGAGTGGATGGTCAACCTGAGCAATCCTGGTGTCAGAGTTATTGAGCCGCCAAAGGCCTCTGACATGGCTGAAGTAACGACTACTTTCCGTAGAAAGTAACCGGGACCGACGGCTTAACGTGCCCTCCGAAGCAAGGAATCATCTTACTTTTCGAGCAATCAAGTGATTCAGCCTGCAATGCCCTAACCAAACTGAGGACAGTCTCACAAAGTGATTTTTGTGAGGTATCCCCACCGGGAATCGAACCAGGAACCTCCGGATCGTGAGCCGGGTGCTCAAACCACAAGATCACGGAGGCTGTATAACTATTAATTATGTTATTATAACTCAATGGTAAGAACGAAAACAGGAAAGAGAGAAGTATTTACTGCGTAAGACTCTATTTCGTATAACACACCAATCCAGTACGAACAAGCGTGTTGATTCCGCTTAATCCTCTACACTGTATCGAGCGATATCATGGGCTTTAGTTAGTGTTGGGATCACGGATCGTTAGAAAATGTCTGAGGCCTTGAGGCGGTCTAAAAACTCGAAAAGCATGGTTGGCTATTAACCTACATGAACTTACAAGTGATATCTTCAGTGAGTGTAGTGGATTCAGTGAGTCTTGTATCCTATGTATCCCTTATAGATTTTTATAGATCAGAACACTGTCTGAGCTTAGATCTGCACAGAATTTTCAACTATAAACGATAGACATACAGTATATATTTCACTTTTGAAGAAAAACGATTGTCTTTCTAGTTTCGATTCAGTATCAAAAGGTTTTTGGCCTTTTAAAATATTTCACCAAATACTAATAATTAATGATGGTGGTAATTAAAATGGCGCGATGAGCTAGACTCCTTCCGGAAAGACTGGCCCTGTCTAGCACTTAACAGAGAGTTGTGGAAAGAGAGTGGAGAGGCTATTGCCCAGCAGTGGGACACACCAGGTTAATAATAATAATAATAGCTAATTAATTCAATATCGAAAATCTATAAAGTTTATACTACTCGTATAATTTACATTGTACTCTGTATTTAACGACTGTGCCACTACGGAAGCTAACACAGTTATCGCGTTTCAAGCCGCTGTTGATACGGCTTACATAATTAACTGCATTATAGAGGACTCCGCTCACTCTGCTTATCTTTGAGACGATCGAGGATAATGGTTCCTTGTATTTTCAGATATCACGAATACTAAATATATAGTCTGTTATGCCCCACTGCTGGGCATAGGCCTCTCATCTAACTGAGGATTTCAGTACAGGAATGGGCATGCACTCATCACACCTGCCTAATACGATTTAGTGATGTGAAACCCGAGTCATGTCTGAAAAGTAAATTGGAAAGAAGAGGTGCCGGGGATTGAACCCGAGACCTAAGTCCTAAAAGTGTAAATGGACTTTTGTGTTATGAGTGTGAGTAATGCAGTTTGCATACGTTTTAAACTCACACGATTTGCACTCATTATACTAAATGAAACGGGTCTGTATCGCGTTAGATAATTTAACGTATTTTATTAAACTACGTACCCGACGTTTTGAGCGGATTACACCGCTCGTGGTCACGGGATAACTCACTCTTTCACGCAAAAACTACTGAACGTATTCAGATGAAGCTTTACAGTAATATAGGTTATATATTAGCCATACATTTTATACTAAAATTCCCCCGGGTGCGGTTACAACGCAGGTGAAACCGCGTGGCATGGCTAGTAGACAATAAAGCAGTAATTTGTAACTTTCTCTCCGTCAGTTAAAACACCATTAACTAACACTCTACAGCGTGGAGAACATTTAACCAACTGGCGTAATATCTTGACATAAAACAGGAACTATTTTCTCGTATAAAGTGTACACTTTCTTGGCCACGGTTTATGTGTTAAGTTGCAAGCAAGAGGGCTTACTCGAGTCAACATGTTATGTATTAGGTTTAGGTTTAAAGATCTTTATCTATAACAGAAAAATGAATCGCTGAATCTGTTGCTAAGCGCATAACTTCAGAACGAATGCACCAAATTGGATGATTCTTTTTTTAATGTGTTCCTTATTGTCAGGACAAGGTTTTTATATAAGAAAAATAAGGAATAAAAATCTTAAAATTCCCACGGGAACGGGGGCGCTGCGGGTGAAACCGTGGGGCACAGCTAGTTTTTCATAAAAATATTGTGTTAATTTAAAATTAGATTTAAAAATAAAGTGCTAGTATAGTTACGCACCTCTGGTGCCTTAAGTTAATGAATACAAACGACATTAGTTTGTGTAACAAAAAAAAAACATAAAAAGAGTACCTATATTATGAGAAAAGTTAGTACTTATTTAGAGTATGTTAGTAGGTATTAGTTTGTTTTATTAAAATTTAAGTTATATATATATATAAGTATTAGGGTTAGTACATTATAGTGCAGTACAGTGACTATAATACAAGAGTACTTTCTACTTTTCTACTCCGTAGCGCTCGTGCCGTAGTTCGACTAAGCGATGTTTGTTCATTGCGATTGTTAAGCAACGTGCAGCTCGACCCTTACTTGGATGGGTGGCCGATAGTGGCATTTCCATCTGAGCGCTACCGTGCTTCGGAGGGCACGTTAAATTGTCGGTCCCGGTTTTTTCAATCGTTAGACCATGTTGAAGGCCTTTAGGCGGTCTAAAAACTCCGACACCAGGGTTGGCCACTGACCTACTCTAACGTACTTACTTTTCTACTACAGTCCTTTGTAGTCCTATCAAATATCGTAAAATTCTAACAAAATTCTCAACGAAAACATTGACCACATTTGCAGACCATAAATAATATCTACATAGGATATCATAGACAATTAGCTAAGAAAAATGTAACAGGATGCGAAGACCATTGGTGGTCGGAACCGGAAATGAGATAACAAACATGGCGGGCGCTGTCTGGGCCCGAATAAAAGGGAACGAGTATAATATGGTTTGAGAAGTTTATCTGTAAAAAGAAAATAATTATTGTAAAAATGCTTATTTTCTCTTATACATGTGAAAGTATTGGGCATGTAGTATCGATGATGTGATGTCATAGAACCTTGCTTGACATTTTAAATTTTTTCTTCATAGATTGGTGTCTTTCACACTGTATTTTATGAGCTACAAAGCACCCTTTGTCGTGCCTACGCGAGTCGCTACGAGATGCTACACAGTCTGCTACGAGCTACAAGACCTCTTTGGTAGTACATAACTAAGAGTCACGTGGAACGCTACAAGACACTACGCCATCTGCTACGAGCTACAAGACCTCCTTGGTAGCACCTACGCGAGTCACTACGAGATGCTACACAGTCTGCTACGAGCTACACGACCTCTTTTTGGTAGTACATATTACTTACGTCACGTGGATCGCTACGAGACGCTACGCCATATGCTACGAGCTAAAAGACTTCCTTGGTAGCACCTACTCGCTATTTTGTTACAAGATGCTAAGCCTTCTGCTACGAGCTGTAAGACCTCTTTGGTAGTACATACCTACGTCACGTGGATCGCTACAAGACGCTACGCCATCTGCTACGAGCTACAAGACTTCCTCGGTAGCACCTACGCGGGTAGGTACAAGATGCTTGGAAATCTACTATTGCTTATAATTATCATATTTCATTGCGATATGGCTTTTGTAAACGTTTAATTAATAGGTATGTTATTTTTATATGTTATAAAGTTAATTTGTTTGAGTCAAAGAATGAAAAAATCAAATAACTATGAGTGTTTATTGAGACCCTATAATTGTTTAAATATACATTTTGTAGAATTAACATTACAAACCACTATCTATTGTGTACAGTTTAAAGTTAAATTTAACGTTAATCGATTGTTAGAACCGATAGCTTCCCTCGAGACCGTATATCTTGGAAGCAATTTGGTCGTAATTTACAATGATGTATCGCGTCTCTGTGCTACTAACACCTTTATATATAACTAGCCGCGCCCCGCGGTGTTACCCGCGCTGTACCCGTTCCCGCGGGAATTTCGGGATAAAATGTATTCTACGAGTTTCATCCCAATCCATATGTACATACACCCATCCTCACAAACTTTCGCATTTACAATATTAGTAGGAAGTATATGTTTTCATTGGGATCTGTTCGGTTTTCTGATAATAATGGTTTGTGCATAGATATTCAATAATGTTTATGTTGATTTGATGATGATTGATGAATCTTTATTTACTTTTTTAGAGTTTTTGTGAAACGAAATAGTCAACATAGATTTTTGTTGCATCGTAGAAGTAAACACTTTTGCTTAATCTATGTATGAACACTGGACACGCAGATTAAGTTAATTATTTATTATGTATGACACTATATCGAGTCCGTAAATAAACAGAGATCGCAGTCGCTGTAGCTGAAATCAGCCTTCATAGTCCTTTCAAAGTCAAACCAATTTTACAAATTAATGGACAAACATAAAAGCTAAAATCGCCCGGGAATTGAACCCGTAACCCGAGATGTCAGACAGGCAAGTGCACGCGGGCAGCGCACTTTTATTACAACCCTTAATGTTACCTCAAAAGAAAGCTTTCTTCCCTTGAGCGTATCTTTATAAACAAACATTACCCAAACAAGACCTTTTCAAATTTTACGACCGCGTCAAGGTGGTTGAACCGACAGTAAAACTGAATGTGGCTCGGAACGAGACTCTGCTCAGCCAAAAGAGGTTCGCCATCGACGATTAGAAGTTACTAGGGCGCCAAACGGATGCATCTGTGTGTAGGCTGTAATGTTTCACTGCTAGGCAAAGGAGTCTGATCTCACTGAAGATATCAGTACAGTTTATTCGTAGGCCACATTGGTGAAATCAAACACAAGCGACGTGTAAAGTAGGAGTACAGATTAAAGTCTGCGTGGGTCAGTACTTAGCAAAACCAGTATTGTGTAGTCTTAGAAATATTTAATAGGAAGCTAATGGTTAGTAAACGCACACGGGTTTTTTCGCTGTAGAAAGTTAATAAAGCAAGTAATTACTTACTTTTTATTTTCAATTTTTTTGAGTGGATTGCACCTCTACGTGGTCGCGGGTGAACTGAAGACATCGGAGTTACTGCTCCGATGCTGCATCGATGCGAGAGTAGGATAAGATACGTTCCGAGTGTTGGAAGTACCCTCACATGGTCAATGTTAGAATATCATGCTAAAATCGTTTATCTTCCGTTATATTAATAACGTATTAAATAAGGTGTATAATATAATATTTAATGTTATTTTAATAGCTTTGTCTCAGTAACAATCAACAAATCTAAAGTAATGCTTTTAATTCAAACAAAACAACAGCGTACAAACAAATTCAGATGAAAGAGCTTTGTTATTCGAGTAGATTCGAAGCCCTTTAGTTCTTTGAATAGCTGGGGGACATTTTGTAATTATATTACATTAGTAGAAAACCGCGGTTTTGCCCGTTTATGAAGAAATTTCGAGATAACAAAAATCTTATAAAAGTTGCTCAATTGCGGGAACAAACAAACTTTTACACACATGTCTAATTATTTATCTCTGTGGAATACTTAATTATTTAACGTCTAAATATGTTAAAAACCAAACTGATTAAGCGCGTTTATTTCCCCAGAATAAAGCGATTTGTCACCCACTCAATCAACACAATTGATTGAGTGAGTGAGTGAGTGAGTGAGTGAGTGAGTGAGAAATACAACATGACTACAAACATGCCTTCAAACTTTTTCTTCACATTTCTCCAACTCACATCTGTTTTGTTATCTTAACAACTAACTGATAAAAGCCTAACAGTCATTTTCTTTTCTCGCGTCAAGTTTCTTAAATGAACACTCTATTAATATGATTGTAAAGTATAAATTACTCGAGTTCCATTACCGGCCTGGTAGAGGCGTTAATAAGACTTCCATCATCATCTCCAGCACCGCCCGTAATGGATTGCAAACAATATCTTATTTGAGAGAGCACTGAGTGCTTGAAAAACAGTTGTTCGGGCGCAGCGGAATCTACAAAAAATACCACCTTAACTCAGGTCCATTATAAATGATACTAACTGTGCTGAGTGATATATTGAGTTTATTGACTCTCAAACGGTAGTAGTTGCCTACTTATTAACAAATTATTGGGCTCTGAACCCCTATAGATGGCAGAATACAACGTAACCGTGTTCTTGATATTTCTCACAGTACCGCCATCTATAGGAGTAAACTAAGAACGTCATTACAAGCCGTAACACAAGTTTTTGTTAAGTATTTCTGAAAAGATAATATTGTTTATTAATAACAGTTTTACAAGTTATTATGTACTTATGTGTTGTGAAAATATTATAGTACTTATGATGTTAGTTACAATATATAAAAGTGTATAATCTCTACATTACAAAACAAAGTCCCTAAAAGATGTCTGTCTGTAATTTATTTTATCAAAAACTACTACAAGGATTTCCATACGGTTTTCTTCAACATACAGAGTGATTCAAGAGGAAGGTTTCTAAATATTTTGTATTACAATATTAGCACAGGAACCAGTACAACGTGAGAAAAACCGCGGGGTATTGTTATGTTCATATTCATGCGTTAATAGCCAAACTTATTATCAAAGTTTTTAAACTGTCTAAAGCTGTCTACACACCAAAGCCGCCGGCCCGGCGGCACGAACCCGGCGGCAAGGCCGGCGGCCTTGCCCGCCGGGTTCGTGCCGCCGGGCCGGCGGCTTTGGTGTGTAGACAGCTTAAATGACTCCGACTTGCTCTAACGATTGAAACAACACGGACCGACAATTTAACCTACCCACCAAAGCACTGTAGCACACAGATAGAAATGCAACTACATACAAATGGGTGTTTGACCAAGATTCGGCGAAGCTGTACGTTACTGTACAGTTGTGATGCGTTGATATAGCTTAGTCAAACTGCGCCACGAGGCTTACATTTCTAAACAGACTGTTATTAGTACTTTGACAAACATAAACATAGGCACGCCATATCACGATAGTATGAATAGGTAACCTATTTCCGTTATAGGGCTTCGAAGTATCTTCATATTGAATTTCATTCATGCCGGTTCACTGAGTTAACCGTGAAAGCATCACTACATAGTATAAAATAAAGTCGTCTCTGTTTCGTGTCTGTTTGTCTGTTTGTCTGTATGCTTAAATCTTTAAAATTACGCAACGGATTTTGATGCGGTTTTTTGTAATAGGTAGAGTGATTCAAGAGGAAGGTTTTTATGTAAAAAATACAGACAAACAGACAAACAAACAGACAAAAATAGCGACTTTGTTTTATACTATGTAGTGATAATAGATATAGGTAAACTAACAAAAACAATCATAACATTATAAATACTGTTAGTATTTTTATGTTTATGAAATTTCAAAATTATACTAAAGGTTATAAATTTTTATTCATATTTTAAGGCTGCACATAAAATGAAGGTTGATATTATTGTGGAATTAGCATAATGTTGCGGTAACATTAGTCGCCATCTGCCGTCACCGTCGTAAATGCATATTTAATACTCTCACCGAGAATCGCACGTGTGCTTTTGTGTGGGGATTATAATTATACTAGCAGCGCCCCGCGGTTTTACCCGCGTTGTGCCCGTTCCCGTGGGAATTTCGGGATTTTTTATGCATATAAACCTTTCTCTTGAATCACTTTATTTATTTTAAAAAAATCGCGTAAAAATCCGCTGCGTAGTTTTAAAGATCTAAGCATACATAAGGACAGACAGACAGACAGACACCGGAAAGCGACTTTGTTTTATACTATGTAGTGATTATTAAGTAAAATCACTTTACCTATTAACCGAACGGTTAAAATACAAGTTGTGTTAGGTGGCGTTTAAATTGAGCGAATTTACTAGTTGCGAGTTTGTGAGTTCAGTAGAACATGCGTTTTGACTCGCCGGCTAGGGCACACCAGTGATGCCACTGATATTGAATTCTGGATACGGATACGATTGATTAATAGATCGTTAAAATGCGATCTAAAAACTACGATACCATAGTTCAACACTAGTAACAGCCTCCGTGGTCTTGTGGTTTGAGCGCTCGGCTCACGATCCGGAGGTTCCGGGTTCGATTCCCGGTGGGGATATCTCACAAAAATCTCTTTGTGAAACATTCCTCAGTTTGGTTAAGGCATTGCAGGCTGAATCACCTGATTGCTCGAAAAGTAAGATGATTCCGTGCTTCGGAGGGCACGTTAAGCCGTCGGCCCCGGTTACTTTCTACGGATAGTAGTCGTTACATGAGCCATGTCAGAAGCCTTTGGCGGCTCAATAACTCTGACACCAGGATTGGTCAGGTGACCATCCACTCGATGAAGAAGAAGAACACTAGTAAGGAAGTAAGTAAGTATGAGTAGGTTAGCGGCCAACCCTGGTGTCGGAGTTTTGGACCGCCTAAAACACTCCGACATGGTCTGACGATTGAAACATCGAGACCGACAATTTAACGTGCCCTCCGACGCACGGTAGCGCTCAGATAGAAATGCTAATATCGGCCACCCATCCAAGTAGAAGCTGAGCTGCACGTTGCTTAACAATCGCAATGAGCTAACATCGCTTAGTCAAACTACGCCTCGAGCGCTACTATTAGTTGTTATACGCATTTTCTCTTCATAAACAAAAACATTGTCACTGTGTTCTTAGCACCGCTATCACCGGCCAGTAACAACCATTAGTGAATAAACATTGTATGAAAGAAATCACAAACAATGTCGGTCTTTTGTCGAGTTGTATTAATTAGTTGTTGGTCATTTATCATGTGTCACCTGCAATGGACTCTTACTACGTGTGTCTATCGTAATAGTGTAGTTTTACGTGTAGTTACCACGGGAGACCGAAGTTGATGGTTCTTTAGTTTGTGATAGTCGCAAAAGAGTATGTTATATGTATACTCTATTTTATTTTATTGTCACAAAATGTGGATCAATGTCGTCAATTTTCTCGTGAGAAAAGAGTAATAAATATAGTTAATTCATAGTAGAGTTGTAACAAATGTAGAAAAAGTGGCAAAAAGTTTTATTTATGCGTATATACAACCTTCATCTTATAAGTATTAAGAGATCATAATTCTGGTTTAATGGTGATTTAACGTTAGGGCTCGATTCCAACGGTTCGGAGCTTGGTCGTTGTGATTGATCAGTTGCGCTCCGCACCGCTCCGCTCTGCTTTAATGGAAAATCACCCTTATTACGCATTTCCATTGAGACGATCTGTCAGCCGGTTAGGTTGCAAGCGAGTAATTTGACCGACGTGTAAACTCGCATTCATTCAATTCTTCGGAAAGTCAATCGTCGGCGCAGACCTTTACTATCACACGTTTAACTCGAAAGTATACCATGGTAGGGGAGCGGTCACCGAGCGAAGAGAAGTTAGTTTTGCTTCATAATGAGCTCAGTGTTATGACGTTGGCTAATTGACTTCCATAAATAAGTCTAGCTTTTTAATCGATGTTCAATCTAGAATAGTTTCGGTAAATGCTTTTTATTTACAAGAATTTTTAAAGTGCTTTAAATAATTTAAACTTTTAAGGTGCGCGTTGTTTGGAAGGCGTAATTGCGGTTGCGGTACGAAGTCTCGGATTGGCTACAGTCTGACAATACACAGTTCTGATTGCTGCAGATTGACAGTTCTCAGCGACACTATCTGTCTTATTGGCTTCAACCTGACAGTTCCAGGCGACACTGTCGACACTGTATGCGATCCTATTGGTTAATATATTTTGTCCGTTTCTTCGCTCCTAACGCCTCGGTGGTCTAGTGGTATGTGCACTCGCCTGCCAAGACTGAGGTCCCGGGTTCAATTCCCAGGTCGAGCGAAAACATGTTTCCTACTTTTCAAACATGGCTCGGGTTTGAGATCACCAACCCGCATTTGGCAAGCGTGGTGATTACGCCTGAAACCTCCTCACTGTACTGATATCTTCAGTGAGACGAGAGGCCTTTGCCCAACAGTGGGACATTACAGGCTAATACTTTACTTTTTACTTTTCTTCGCTCCGCCAGCTCGCCCCGCATCAATGTACAGGCACCCTAAGAGTTGTTCCCGCTCGGGAGCACCCCTTTCCCTGCCGGTATATTTGAATGAAACAAATCTCTGATTATATTATGACCTTTATTACCCATAGGTTTTTATTTAGACTTCAATGAATAACTAGCTCCTCCTGTTTTATTTAGCTAGCATAATAGGTTTCACAAGCGATATGCCTTCTTAAGTTTCCTCCCAAAACAGGCATCAACTATGTAATACAGCAGTAAAATCTTCCAACTGCAATCAGTGCAAAGAATAAAACACTATTACAAAATAACATATTAGTTTTAATTACGAATTTTGGAAACAACATTGTATCAAGGTTTACAAATCTATTTCAGATTGATTAAAAAACAATCCATCGATCTATGTTCCAACTCCAAAATTAGAACTCGTAAGCAATTAAACAGTCGCGTGCCTCCACTTGCGTGTACGTACCGAAATACACACCGACTCTTGTAATCATCAGTAACTTTACCAACCCTTGACTCTACGTATAAGAATACTTTAATTACTTCACCCGCCGATACCATTAAAGTAACGAAAAGTTTAAATACGCTTGAACAACGCCAAAATTCTTAAAGTATCTCCCAGAAATAAGTTTTAATAAGTTCCGCGGTCCGGCGCGTGGAACTAATAATCTTTTTTCCTTAACACTCGGCTAAGTTTACGGTCCGCAGCGGCAATAAAACTGTATCAACGAGTGTCGAGGTACGTGCCGGTGTTGTGGCCCAAGTGACTGTTAAGTAATCTGGTGGTGGGCCAAGTCGCGAGGAAGGCGGAAGCTCTAGGCGGGGTGCGAGGCGCAGGGGCGGGGGCGGCGCGTCGCGACGTTCAGTCGGGCGCCGGCCTCGTGCAGCGCCGGTCGCTCGGATGGAGTGCGCTAGGTAACGCGGCATGCGGCCCGCGCTTGCCGCGCTCGCGGCCTGCTGCGTGGTGGCGCGCGCCGACCTGCCATCTGCGCGCCTCGCCCCGCGCAACACCACCCCCCACCACGTGCTCCAGTGCTCCGACGGCCTCATCCTCCCCACCTGGACGCCTCTCGAGGATGTGCCCACCGTTGAGATCACCCTTCGGGGCATCGTATACTTTCTGGTGCTCATGTACCTCTTCATCGGAGTCTCCATCGTCTCCGATCGGTTCATGGCGGCCATTGAAGTCATCACCTCCCGGGAGAAGGAGGTGCGCGTGCGACGCAACGGCAGCGACCAGATCGTCGTCGTTAGAGTCTGGAATGAAACTGTTGCCAACTTGACACTGATGGCTCTCGGGTCCAGTGCGCCCGAGATCCTGCTGTCTGTTATCGAGATAGCCGGGAAAAACTTCGAAGCCGGTGAATTAGGCCCCGGCACGATAGTGGGGTCGGCGGCTTACAATTTATTTGTGATCATGGCCATTTGCGTATTCGTGATACCTGACGGAGAGGTGCGCAAAATAAAACATCTTCGGGTGTTTCTGGTCACTGCGACGTGGTCAGTGTTCGCGTACGTCTGGCTGTACCTCATCCTTGCTGTGATATCACCGAGTGAAGTAGAGGTATGGGAAGGCACCGTCACCTTTTTATTCTTCCCGGCGACTGTTATGACGGCTTATATTGCCGACCGTCGTCTTCTGGTGTACAAATACTTGAAGAAAGGATACAGAGTCAACGAACGTGGAGTTATCGTGGAAGCTGAAGGCGATGGCTCCGTGGAAATGGCGCTGAAGCCTGGTGGAGATGATTTTGCATCCGATCACGAAGAAGGACGAGAAATTGAGAAATCACGGAAAGAATACGTGACCGTCCTCAGAGAGTTGAGACGACAACATCCTGAAGAAGATCTGGAAACAGTCGAGAGGATGGCGTTGGAAGCGTTAATGTCACGTGGGCCAAAGTCAAGGGCCTTCTATAGAGTTGCAGCCACACGCAAGATGACAGGTGGGGGAGACTTCTCGAGAAAAATATCAGAGCGAGCCCAAAGTGATCTCAGTGAAGTTAAAGCAGAACTACAGAGAAGAGAATCAGGCTCACTATCGACCGAACCTCAAGGACCAAACGTGCGTTTTGATCCTGCGCACTACACTGTCATGGAAAACTGCGGTTCCTTCGAAGTCAGGGTCGTAAGAGCTGGTGATTTGACCGGAGAGATAGCCGTGCAATATACTACTGAAGACGGCACTGCAGAAGCTGGTTCTGACTATGTCGCCGCTCAGGGCTCTTTAGTCTTCCGCCACGGGGAGACAGAGAAGACGTTCAGCGTCCAAGTTATTGACGACGATGTGTTTGAAGAAGATGAGCATTTTTACGTGAGACTGAGTTCTCCGAGGGGCGCCTGTCTTGCGTCTCCATCGACTGCTACAGTAGTGATTCTGGATGATGATCATTCTGGGGTGTTCGCGTTTCCTCAGAGGGACTTTGAGCTGATAGAGTCTGTGGGTACATACGACCTTCGAGTTGTTAGGACGGCAGGCGCTAGAGGGAAGGTCAGGGTCCCCTTCTGGACCGAAGACGGAACTGCCAAAGGCGGTAGCCAGTACGAGCCAGCCCAAGGCCATATATTCTTCGAGAACAACGAAACTGAGTGAGTACCATTTATTTTCCTTTCATCACCATTTTGTTGTAACATTAAAGAAAATTACAGCTATTTTAAATTGTAATTGTGAGATCAAGATAATCGTTGTTTAAGATGTTGGTGTAATACTTGTAAGATTGTGTTACTTAGGCAGTTTTATGTTGATTACGTATTTATGTTTGTAATCCGGAAAGTTTCGATTTAACAAATATTTAAAGGGGATTTTAAACGGAGAATTAATGTGATTCTAGTTAATCGGCTGTAAGACAATTTCCCCAGTTAATGAGATGGTTTTCATTGGGTTCGGGCAAATAGGTCGCGTAAGTTATGGCTATTGTGAAACATATACATATAATCGTGTTTTCGTCGAAATGGGAATTGAAAATAGATGCACGATAAAATGTTATAGTTTTTGATGCAACGGGATTCGTGCTTTGTTGTCACTATACACTATGTTTTACATTTTATTAGTCAAGCTTTAATTAAAACGATTTCGTAATAATCATTTTATGTTATTTGGGATGTAATTAGTATAATTTGTTTGGATTTGTAGGTTGTAGCTAACTTCAAAAAAGAAGGATAGTAAGCTAACATCGTATGAGGGTTTGTTTGTCTGAACGACATTTTCTGACATTGTTTATGGTCTTTTGTCAGTGATCAACCTTTTTAAAAGCCTTAAATCTATCTATAAAAATATTATAAAGAGGTAAAATTTGTATTAGATAGCCACATTCAACGGGAATGTTATAGGCTATTTTTCATCCCGTAATTCCCGCGGGAACGGGCAGAACGCGGGAAAAACCGCGGGGCGCTGCTAGTACTATATAAAGACGTAAAAGTTGAAATTTTGTTTGTTTGTATGTTCAGACTAATCTAAGGAGTAAGGACCGATTAGAATCGATTTTTTGTAATCGATAATCACATTTCAACAGGAAGATTGTAGGGTATTTTTCATCCCGAAATGTCCAAGGAAACAGGCACAATTCGGGTAAAACCGGGGCGCTGCTAGTAAAATATATAACCAGGTATTTCCTGTGGTCAATGATATTGAATAACATTGATTTTTGGTGTACCGTTTTTATCACGAAACCTTACTTTCCATTTTAATTATAACGAATATTTTCCGAAAATGAAGGTTTCATTTTTATTTACCTGGCCCGTAGAATATATTCGAAGGCTTGATCGAATTGTAATGAAATTTAGAACGGGCCTAACCCTTTGCATATAAAAGTATCAGGAATATAGTAACAGAATAAATTCCGAATATCGAGGCTTTACTTATTGTTGGCACTGGCTTTGTCTGAGTTTCTTGTTAGTTCTTCTCAGGAAGAGGCGGTTTAGTAATTAACGTAAATACTGGTTTTTTATTTTGTGTTTTTAAAGTTGTCTTGGTTTGATTGTCTAATAGCTGTCTCAGCTATAGTGTGCACGGACTGTTACCATCTTCGAATTAAGATTAAGTTTACGTCAATTATGAATTGAAACTATGCTTACGGATACTAGCGATTGAAAGCGGAGTGTATCCATAAACGTATCCATAAAATTGCCTGAGCACACTTTAGTCAAGACTGCAGTTAGACAGTTTTAGGGTCTATATTTTACATATATTGTAAGACCGGTTTTATAAACGAAATAAAAAAACGACGGTCCCGTTTGTTGCTATTGTCAGACCATATCAGAGGCCTATAAAAAGTAAAACAGTATTAGCCTATAATGTCCCACTGCTGGGCAAAGGCCTCTCATCTCACTGAA
This sequence comes from Cyclophora albipunctata, assembly GCA_963082685.1. NCBI lineage: Eukaryota > Metazoa > Arthropoda > Insecta > Lepidoptera > Geometridae > Cyclophora > Cyclophora albipunctata. The sequence goes on along the minus strand of OY720129.1, from coordinate 8,544,350 downwards.
AATATCAGTACAGTGAGGAAGATTAGGCATAATTACTACGCTTGGCCAAACGCAGGTTGGTGATTGCAAACCCGAGCCATGTATGAAAAGTAGGAAACATGTTTTCGCTCGACCAGGGAATTGAACCTGGGACCTCAGTCTTGGTAGGCGAGTGCACATACCACTAGACCACAGAGGCGGTCTAAAAACTCCGACACCAGGGTTGGTCACTAACCTACTCCAACTTACTTCCGTAGAATACCTACTATTATTCTTAACTAGCTGTGCCCCGCGGCTTCACCCACGGCGCACCCGTTTCCGTAGGAAATACGGGATAAATAGTATCCTATATCAGTCTCCTGGTTCTAAGCTTCCTACCCACCAATTTTCAGCCTAATCGGTTCAGCCGTTCTCGAGTTATAAATAGTGTAACAAACATGACTTTCTTTTATATATATAGATTACTGTTTTACATTTTCCAAACTCAATGTTACTGTTCTGCCTGAAACATTACATTTACATTACATAAACATTACATTAAACTTTACATTACAACAAAAGTAATGTAGATATTATAGCGCGTAATAACGAGGAATAACGCTGTGTATGTACTATTAACTATTCTGAGAGTATTTTAGATAACTATAACAATTTGAGCCATTTTGGATAGGGTTGCCAACCTTCCAGGGGTTTAGACTTAGCGTTTTTACTAGCAGCAAGTTAGCGAGTTCAAAGTAAGGGCTCCCACACAAAACTGCGATGCGATGCGATGCGAATTTCTGCGATACGAACTGAAATAGGTATATCTATCCATTACTACAGTACATAGAAAAGAGATGAATATATTAAATGAGAATCGCTAATTAATGGAACAGCATCGCAAGTTCCTGCGATGCGAATTCGCATCGCAGGAACTTGCGATGCGAATTTCTGCGATACGAACTGAAATAGGTATATCTATCGCCATTACTACAGTACAAAGAAAAGAGATGAATATATTAAATGAGAATCGCTAATTAATGGAACAGCGTCGCAAGTTCCTGCGATGCGAATTCGCATCGCATCGCATCGCAGTTTTGTGTGGGAGCCCTAAGATAGACCCTGCCTTATTCATAAACGCACTCTAACTAAAACACTGTTTTAAATTGTTTTGTTCCTTTTTGCTCTTCGGAAAATTGCGTATGTTAGAAAGGGACAAACCATTTCATATCTAAAATGCTGTTAATAAGCGTTTATGAATAAGGCCCTACGAGTATACCAGACAATTAAATTATTACATAGTATAAAACAAAGTCGCGTCTGTTTGTCTGTATGCTTAAATCTTTAAAATTACGCAACGGATTTTGATGTGGTTTTTTGTAATAGGTAGAGTGATTCAAGAGGAAGGTTTTTATGTAAAAAAATTCCCGAAATTCCCACGGGAACGGGCACAACGCGGGTAAAAACGCGGGGCGCTGCTAGTATTTACTAATTCGATATTACGTTCCAAAGAGTACATGCACACTAATGCACAGCACATTGGGTTGAAGTTAACTGATTCAATATTCAGTCAAAAATTTTGTGCCACACAAAACAAAACAGCTGTTAAATAATGTAAAAAATAGTATAAGTATTTATGAGCCGATATAAGCATGTCCCACAGCTGGGCAAAATAATTTATTACAGTTAGATGAAAGTCTGTAAAAATTGGCACGTGTGACAACCCTAACCTTCACTAATATTCCTATTATGAAACACATATTCCGGACAGAATGGTGCTTCGATATAACTATTAGTGGGTAATTAAATAGGATCGTTTCTATGGAGTTTTAAGACCGTAATGCTTAGGGTGCGTTGTCATTGAAGCGGAGGTGGGCGGAGCTAGGCGGATCTCATCTGACCAATAACAATGAATTACGGAGAAATTTTGACACTGTTAATTCGTTGTTTGACAATCTTAATGAGCTGTGATTAGTGAATCTAGCTTCGCACCGCTCGGCTCCGTTTTAATGAAATGCACCCTTAGGGTCCGTTCACACAGACCGGCTCGGAGAGCATCGGCGCGCATTTTTCTTTTCACACAGACCGGATCGTATGCGCTTGGAGTTGGTCGGAGCGGAGCCGCCAACTATTTCACATAGACCGGCTGGAAGCGACCTGAAAGCGGATGCGCTCGGAGCCGGTTGGATGCGCTCGCAGCCGGTCGGAATCGCTCGCAGCCGGTCGGATACGCTCGCAGCCCGTCGGATGCGCTCGCATCCGGTCGGATGCGCTCGGAGCCGTTCGGATGTGCTCGGAGCCGGATGGGTACACTACAAAGGCAGTACCAGTCTTCCGATCCAGCACGCAATCGGAGCCGATCGGCTGCGCGAGCGAGAAAGAGCACGCAATCGGAGCCGATCGGTTGCGCGAGCGAGAAAGAGCACGCAATCGGAGCCGATCGGTTGCGCGAGCGAGAAAGAGCACGCAATCGGAACCGATCGGCTGTGCGAGCGTTAAAGAGCATGCAATCGGAACCAAACGGCTGCACGATCGAGAAAAATTACGCGATCGGAGCCGGTAAGCTCCTCTTATTATTTCACACCAAGCGCCTTCAAGCATTCTTAATCACAAAAGCAGTGCACATGCAAAAATAAACCTTAATACAAATACTAAAAACTCTGTTTTCAACGTGATAAGAATCTGCTCTCCTCTCCGAGCCGGTCTGTGTGAACGGACCCTTAGGCATCGTTTATATTGACCACGTTAACGAAACGTCAGCGACTAGCGTTTTTTGAATTAATTGTTTACGTCACACTTGTCAAATTTCAAAGGAGTATACATAACAGAATAAAAAGTTGCCAACTATAGTTTCTTATCTTAAAAAGATCAAACTTAGACATGGGACACGAACCTACAAATAACTAAAAAAATATATAGTTTTGTATATTTGTATAAATAGTATTGGGCTCGCAGTATGTTAATTCGATCCATATAAACGGATGGGTGCTAAGGCACAAGCGAACGCGAATGGCGATGTAATTGAAAAAAGGAACACTAAATATTAGAGCAGACACTATTATTATCAAATAATAATAGTGTCTATATGTTAAAATGGGAACTTACCTACGACAGAGGTTATTGTTGAGCGTATTATAATATCTAAAATGTACGTTTCAATTCTTCATTTGTCGAGTAGGTTAGTGGCCAACCCTGGTGTCGGAGTCTTTAGACCGCCTAAAGGCATCCGATATGGTCTAACGATTGAAACAACCGGGACCGACTGCTTTACCTGCCCTCCGAAGCACGGTAGCGCTCAGATAGAAATGCCACTATCGGCCACCCATCCAAGTAGGGACCGAGCTGCACGTTGCTTAACAATTGCAATGAACTGACATCAATTGATCAAATTAATATTAAAATATTATTATTATGTTTTCTTTGTCTTTTTTTCAAATTCGCCGCCGCTCGTCGCTGTCTCCTGGACCGTATCACTACCTTTAGTGATGACTCAGTGAGTTGAGTTCTTATAAGAAGGAAATCAATTGTGTTATGACCTTCCCCTTTTTAATAAGGCACTTTCAAAGCGACTGACTGACTACTTTCTAGTATGAAGCATACAAAAAGTACTTTTATTAAATTAAACACAAATAATAACAATTAAAGAAATAACTACTCATTTAGTGCCAGAGTTCTCAACAATTAAGACTGTAGGTAGACAGTATTTTACTGCCCTAATCGCTCTCTAACTTAAACACTGTTAGTGAGTGTTTTGTCTCTTTTGCTCTTTGGAAAATAGCGTATGTCAGAAAGGGACAAACCATTTGATAGCTAAAATGCTGCTAGTAAGCGTTTATGAATAAGGCTTGTAGTCTTCGATCAACAATACACAACTAGATGTCGGGTCGGCGCAAGAAATACGTCTCGGTGAATAACTCCTCATTTGAAAAGTGAGGCGTTATTCTCACTTATTTTATTCATAAGATTTGCTACTTTATTGCTTGGTGTCATGGTTGTAATTAGGTTGAACTTCGAACTGTTTTAAAACTTTTGTTTCAGTTCGGTAGTAAACAAAATAAGCTGTCACACGTCATCCACACGGACAGTATTTAGCTTTGATTTTGTACGTGACCCGATATCTAGTTGTGTATTGTTGATCGAAGCCTGTAGTCTATAAAAATATATGAAGGGGCGCGCACTAGAGGCAAGACTAAACAGACTCAATAGTCTGCTATACTCACTGACCTCTATATATATGGACTGGCTGTTACCATACAAATGACAGCTAATTTTGTGTGGCAATTTGAAGCGCCCCCCTGCGAGTGTCCCGAGAACTAATTCTGACGTTCACTGCAAGCAAATATGGGTACACAGTCGACTTATGACATAACTAATTTTAGTTCCATGGACTTTCGTATCTGCCTACAGTGGCCTACAGCGCCAAAATGGCGACACTCAAATAGGCACAAAATTATTATGATTGCAGCCAGTCCAGTGTATTATAGAGGTCAGTCAGTGGCTATACTTAAAAGTTCGTGCAAAAAAATGTTTTGAGATCGACTAAAGACAGTTTTGTTTTGTTCAGCAAGTCATTCTAAAGAAGTTAATACAAGCAAGCTCTTCTTCTTCTAAACTTAAGAGCTGTGCTCTTGTCGATGGAGTTCTTTCCACTTTCCTCTGTCATCTGCCATCCTCTTCAGCTCTTCGTACGACACGACTTTTGCTCTTTCCTTCAGTTGGTCTGCATATGCCCTTCTTGGCCTTCCTCTTCCTCTCAAGCAAGCTACTTCAACTTAAGTAATTACAGCGCTCGTGGCGTAGATTGACTAAGCGATGTAAGCTCATTGCGATGTTAAGCAACGTGCAACCTCACCTCTACTTAGATGGCTCATAGTGGCATTTCTATCTGAGTGCTATCGTTCTGAAAGTACGTCAAATTGTCGGTCCCGGTTGTTTCAATCGATAGAACATGTCGGAGGCCTTTAAGAGGATAAAAACTCCGATACAGAGGTTGGCTACCCTTACTTACTATTACTACCTATCTACACCTACCTGCACAAGCTTACTTAAGTAATTAACTAAAATCATAACTTAACGTACAATATTCGATACTATATAAAATCATAACTTAACGTACTTCACGCTCCATTTAACGTTAAACTAATTAGCTTTTTGTAGCAACTTAGCGGAAACACGGGATCTGAACCAAAAATAGGTAGCACTTATAAGTATTCTCACGAAGCCAGAGCAATGTGTATACAGAGCGATTACATTCGGTCTAGTAATCAAACTGTGTGGAGTTTTATTATAATCTATTTAGGATAATCCAAGGGTATTTTTGACACTTAGGGGCAATTACACAAGAACTCTTAAATACATTAACCACCTTATTAATAAACGAGGTCTAACTAAAACACTGTTTTGTCTCTTTTGCTCTTCGGAAAATTGTGTATGTCAGAAAGTGAGAAACCATTTGATACTTGAAATGTTCTTAATACGTCTCTTCGTTTATTAATAACTAGCAGCGCCCCGCGCTTTTACCCGCGTTGTGCCCGTTCCCGTAGGAAATCGGGGATAAAATGTAGCCTATAGCCTTCCTCGATAAATAGACTATCTAACAGTGAAAGAATTATTCAAATCGGTTCAGTAGTTTCTGAGATTAGCGCGTTTAAACAAACAAACAAACAAACAAACAAACAAACAAACAAACAAACAAACAAACAAAACAAACTCTTCAGCTTTATAATATTAGTATAGAAGTATAGATAATAAGGCTTTATGCGCTTCAATATGTTAAAAACAAATGACGTTCGTTTTCAAATGTGTTCTAAAAATACAATTTAAAACAAATGACGTTTGATTTCAATTGTGTTCTAAAAATTCAATTTTGAACTTTTGTTTCTTTCATATTTATTCAAGGCTTAAATAGAATGAAGGAACGGGCACAAATCGGGTTAAACCGCGGGGCGCTGCTAGTAGCTACATTACAGACAACCAATATAAATTTCCAATAATTTATTTAGGTAAGTACGAATGACACAGATCCTTATTTTGTGGCTAAGTATTACACATCTTTACAGCTTAATAATATTCGGTGAAACCATAAACATCCTACAAAAAGGCTATTAAACAGATTAATAACTTCAGGCTATATTAAGTGGTTCGTATCGCTATTAAGGCCGGCCCTAATACGCCCTGTCGATAAATATACCAATTGTATTTTCATTAGTAGGTGTCGCTCGCAGGCGGTAATTAACAACATCGTTTTTGGATATTAATACGTGTTATGACAATACGTTAACGATTGGTCACACTAAACGTGGTATAATGCGTATTATGTCGTAACTAGCTGCGCCCCGCAGTGTTACCCGCGTTGTATTTTTTCCCGCGGGAATTTCAGGATAAAATGTATCCCATGTGATATTCTGATGTAACCTATATTACTGTAAAGTTTCATCCAAATCCGTCCAGTAGTTTTTACGTGAAAGAGCAACATACATCCATACATCATACATCCATCCTCACAAACTTTCGCACTACATAGTATAAAACAAAGTCGCTATTTTTGTCTGTTTGTTTGTCTGTTTGTCTGTATGCTTAAATCTTTAAAATTACGCAACGGATTTTGATGCGGTTTTTTGTAATAGGTAGAGTGATTCAAGAGGAAGGTTTTTATGTAAAAAAAATCCCGAAATTCCCACGGGAACGGGCACAACGCGGGTAAAACCGCGGGGCGCTGCTAGTTTATAATATTAGTAGGATGTGTGGGTGACAGATGTCATTTTATCAGATTTTAGTTAGAACTCAATATGAGTCGCATCTTTGGCCATGGATGCGTTTCCACTAAAGCTGACCGGAGCTGTGCGGAGCTGAACTGAGCAATCACAACGAATTACGAAAATTTTGACAATCTCTTCTTCTTCATCGAGTGGATGGCCAACCTGACCAATCCTTGTGTCAGAGTTATTGAGCCGCCAAAGGCCTCTGACATGGCTCAAGTAACGACTACTATCCGTAGAGAGTAACCGGAACCGACGGCTTAACGTGCCCTCCGAAGCACGGAATCATCTCCAATCAGGTGATTGAGCCTGTAATGCCCTAACCAAACTGAGGAAAGTCTCACAAAGAGATTTTTGTGAGATATCACCACCGGGAATCGAACCCGGAACCTCCGGGTCGTAAGCCGGGCGCTCAAACCACAAGTCCACGGAGGCTGTAAATTTTGACAACGTCAATGCGTTGTTTGACAATCCCAATGCGCTGTCATTGGTGAATACGGCTCTCAGCTCTGCTCCACTCCGTACCTAATTTAGCTCCAACTAACGATCTCTAAACGTAATACGAATTGTTGAAAAACCTAGTTTTTCAAACCTCGAAATGAATGAAAAAAGACTGAACTTTGCATTAAAGCAATTAGGTTATTGCAAAGGGCATCTGTCCTTATGATAATTTATCCAACTGCAGGGTAAATACCAGCCTACAGACATAGCGGCATCAAAATCTGAAGATGAAGATTGTCCACTATGCCATCGACCTGCTAACATTTTCATCACAAACGCCTACCCCCAAGACACTGCCCTTAATGCGTCTACTATTTACACCACAAATACCCTCGAATCATCCATTCAGCCGTGCTCTAATGCATCGCTTATCTTTTATTGTAATTCCCTCGTTTCCCCCCGCCCTGGGCGTCCTGAGTACGTCCACTTTGCCCAGGGGTTCCGCGATAAACGCCCGCTGACTCAACCGCCATTCAACTGTTTAATGCGTCTGTCGCTTAAGGCTGCGTTCACATGGAAAATGTATATTTTACGTGACCGCGTAAAGCGTGACGTAATTTTTTTGATGCGCAACAAAATAATATTTGTTTCAAAACAAATTGTTGTTAGAAATGACAATTTGTGTGGAGAATGAAACGTTTGCGTAGTCATTGTTTATGACAGTTATAGAATATGGACATTTTTTGTGTAGGATTTATCTATACTAATATTATAAAGCTGAAGAGTTTGTTTTGTTTGTTTGTTTGTTTGTTTAAACGCGCTAATCTCAGAAACTACTGAACCGATTTGAATAATTCTTTCACTGTTAGATAGTCTATTTATCGAGGAAGGCTATAGGCTACATTTTATCCCGGATTTCCTACGGGAACGGGCACAACGCGGGTAATGTTATGCTAAAGTACAGAACACTACCTACTTAAAAAGTATATCCAAATCTAAAAAGGTATATCAAAACGTATGTAGGTTAAAATCACAAGTTAGGTTTAAATCACATGTAATCTAGAAAAAACCAACCAATAGAACAACAGCAAGAACCAGCAAAGTTATGTGAAAAACTAAGGCGATCTACTTAGTAGGTTATAACTTCAAGCAAAAATAATCAAATTCCTATCAATCAAATGTATTCCTTTAAGTGAATTAACCACAAAACTCGCCACAAGCCCCCTTTACCCCCAACTTCTTATAAGGTTTTATTCTTTTCAAAGAAACTAACTTATTCACAGAAATGTCAACGTGAATACCCTATCGCGGTCAGAGTTGGCCATTACGGGACGCAGAGGCCTTTTTACGGAAAGAAATCAGTAAAGGTTTTTTGCTAAACTTGCCTTTTCAATATCTCAACTGTGGCCTGTCAAAGTTGTGAAGAATTTACATAAAGTTGTTAGATTGAGAGCTTTTCGGAAAAGTCATTGTTTGCTTAACTAACTAAGGCTACCCTTACCGGCTTCTGAGGTATCCGTGTTGAATTAGGGTCTTAAGGGAGTACCCTTACATCCAGTATCAGAAATATTAGAAAGGGTTGATTGTGATAAACAATTTCCGGAAATATTTCTGGTTTGGATGTAATCATTGGACTTATCTCTCTATGTAATAAGCAGATAATTTGATGTAGGCTGTTTTTGACTCTATCCTTCCGAGTTTTATATTTAGAAAGGATTTTCGAAGAGGTTATAGAGATTCTTCATTGATTTATTTGACAGTCGGATGTTGTATGAATTGTAAACAATTGTATTTATACAATTATATAATGAAAATTGACGGGTTAATATACAATTGACATAATGAGAAATAAAAAGTTTTGAATTAGATAAAGTCTAAAAGTTATAACTAACAAATTCTAGAATTATAAAGCTTTGTCAAGCTCAAAATTATTTTTTTTCTATATTAATAAGTTGCAAACAAATTACTCTATACATGCAAGTTACCTGACACTGTTCAGCCCCCTTTATTCAACCCAACCATCCTAAATCCGCCCCTGTCAGGACCGTTTAATGTTTATTAATAAAAGTGTCTGATCTTATACACTCGTGTCACGTCGATCTATTTAGAGCGTAGAAGACTTCTATTCAGAGGTATTCGCCAAGTTTAATATGAACGGTGTAGTTGAAATGTTGTAAGGCGATCAGAGAAGGTTATGTATAAGAAATTAGGGTGTTTCCTTACTAATGAAGTTTTTGACACATGTAGATGAATTCCAGTTTAGTCTTAAAAACGAAGTCGTTGCAAATACTCCATCACTATCACATAGTATAAAACAAAATCGCTTTCCGGTGTCTGTATATGTATGCTTAGATTTTAAAAAAACCGCAACAGATTTTGATGCAGTTTTTTTAAATAGATAGAGTGATTCAAGAGGAAGTTTTATAAGTATAAAAATTCGCGAAATTCCCACGGGAACGGGCACAATGCGGGTAAAACGCGGGGTGCTGATAGTTATTCATAAACGCATTTTAACTATCAAATGACTTGTCCCTTTCCGACTTACGCTATTTTTCAAAGAGACAAAATGAGACAAAACATTTTAGAATATTATGAATTAAGCGGAAATACGCTTAAAAACTGTAATAAACGAAGAACTTAAGGAAACCAAACAAGCGATGTAATTATGCAGTAACATTAAAATCCTTAGGAATTTCCATTCCTGCCTTGTTCCACGCATTCCGTTTAAACAGAAGTTAATAGCTGTAATTACTTGTGTAATATTCTAGTAAAAAGTAATAATTATGACAACGATTATAAAATAAACCGTTCTAATTTGATGTGTCTAATTGATGTGTCACCTTGAAGGTGCAAATATGATTTTGAAAAAAAAGAAAAGTATAGGTAAGCCTGTAGTGTCCCACTGCTGGGCAAAGGCTTCTAAACTCACTGAAGATATCAGTACAGTAAGAAGGATTAGGATTAAAATATGACTATTAAAAATTATACTTCAATATTAGCCTGTAGTGTCCCACTGCTGGGCAAAGCCATCTCATCTCACTGAAGATATCAGTACAATGAGGAGGATTAGGCGTAATCACCGGCTTGCACATTGGTGATCTCAAATACGAGCCATGTTGTGAATCAATATAAACAAACAGCACTTTTCTTAATTCTTATCAGCACATTATTTTGTTTATTGCCGCCAAAATATCGATAAACAACCCAATTACGAGCACAATCAAACATCTGACCCCATAGATGGGAGATCGTAACAGAATTACGACCTAAAGGGTTGTGCAGACGAGAGATTTTGTAGTCGTTATGTCAGGAGAACGTATATGAAAAACTAAACCAAAATAATAGACACGGTTGACAATGAAGGTAACACCAATTTGACAAGGTGAATATGACACAGTATTTACTATGCTCAGCACTTGAATGAGTGGACTTTCTGGCCATTTTGATCTATATTTTTGCACAAACAAGGCATACGAGCTCCATCGTGCCATGAAAAAAAAAACTAAAATTTGTATTTCGAAATAGAACACTGTTTAAAACGAACGTCATTTGTTTATGAAACATATTAAGGTGCTAAATTAAATTAAGAATGCTTGTGCAATCGGCCCTAAATATGTTAACGTGACTCTATTTTCAATGGTATCTGCTCTTGAATTTCTTCGTCTGTACAAGCCCTAATCCACTCAGTGAATCGCAATATTATAACCCCAAACTAAATTACGCTGTCACTAAGAAACCACCAGAGAACTACTGAATTAGTTAGTTTATAATCGAATTTTGAAGTCGGATTGGTGACGTAACGGTTAAGGTACGAACAGCAACGCACTTAACTGACGATTTACAGTTATGTTGCCGTCTGAGACTATGAAATCCTACTAATATTATAAATGCGAAAGTTTGTGAGGATGTATTTATGTTTCTTACTCTTTCACGCAAAAAATTCTGAACGGATTTGGATGCAACTTTACAGTAATATAGGTTATACATCAGAATAACACATGGGATACATTTTATCCCGTAATTCCCCCGGGAACGGGTACAACGCGGGTAACACCACGCGGCTAGTCATCCATAAATTAAACATTAATATAATGATTATTTAGAGCGGGTTGCTTCAGCTTACGAACACGCACCACTAATACAGAATGTGAGCCTCAACAGACGTAAGAAAATGAAAAATCGTAGCTTTTTCTTTCTACGAGAATTAACTTAGGGTGGGTGTTTCAAACGATTGACTATCGTTACATACGTTCGTTAAAAGAACACGATTTTTAATCTGTCAAATGTCTGTAAAACACGTTGTTTCATAACTTAAGTGACAGTCTGTTAAATTTATTAGGTCCGCCAGTAGAAAGCCACGATTTTTCGTTTACTTACGTTTCTTACGTAGTAAGTAACTGCCATTTTGTGGTAACGTTAACTGGCGCGTGAGCGTAAGGTGAAGTAATCAAAGTGCCTCCCTAATCACAGTGCTTGAAATCGTTAGTCAAAATCGTTTGAGCCACCGTGATTGCCGCCGCGGTCGCCGCTCCCACCTCGCTGACTTCGTGACTAACGCCTTATAATTAACGTTTTGTATGTAATTGAATAATTCGATTGTGGTTTTAGTTATATGACCTTTGGCAGTTGGATTTACGGATGGTTAGGGATGGTGACAGGGTAAATAAGAAATGTTATTTAGAGAGTATAGACCCAAAATATCTATACTAATATTATGAAGAGGTAAAATTTATAAGTTTGTTTGTATGTTCGAGGTAATCTCAGGAATTATCAGTCCGATTTGAATAATTCTTTTTGTAATAGATAGCCACATTCAACGGGAAGGTTATAGGCTATTTTTCATCCTGAAATTCCCACGAGAACGGGTACAACGCGGGTAAAACTGCGGCGCACAGCTATAATTAATAAAATGTATTTTTGCTTATCAAATTAATAATGCACAATTTCGCCCATCCACTCATTCATTCATTTCGTACTCGGAGAGTACGCTAAGCAGTCGGTCCCGGTTGTTTCAATCGTCAGACCTTGTCGGAGGCCTTTAGGTGGTCTAAAAACTCTGACACCAGGGTTGGCCACTAACCTATAATGATTCATTGAGCTAACAGCAATTCTTTTCATCACTATCTTTCTTAATTATCATATCTTTGTCGTCGAGCGAAAACATGTTTCCTACTTTCAAACATGGCGGGTTGGAGATCACTAACCCGCATTAGGCAAGAGTGACGATTACGACATCCTCCTCATAGTACTGATATCTTTGGTGAGAGGTCTTTGCCCAGCAGTGGGTCATTACAGGCTAATACTTTGATGTACTTGTCAACAATACTTCTTTGTGTGTCGTAGGACAAAAAAAGGCCAAGAGATCATCCCTGTTTCTACACTAAAATACAGAACATTTACTACAGAGGATTAACTTAGGGTTTTGTCGGTCCGAATTAGCGTTCATGTAAATAGGTTAATTGGGAATGTTGTCTTACTTCAGACCGGGTTTAGGGATCATTTTCCTAATTTTATTTTTTGCAGCGTACTTATGTGGAAATTTTTTGTGAATATGTTTTGAGTTTAAGACTGGGGTTCCGGCTTCAATTCCCGGATTGAGCGATACATACTTTTTACACTCACACGAATGCACTCATTTTAGTAAATGAACCGGGTCTACATATCCTATCCCGGGTCACGGGATAACATGTGAGTTATCCCGTGACCACGAGCGGTGTAATCCGCTCGAAACGTCGGGTACGTATTTTAGTAAATACGTTTAATTATCTAACATGTTACAGACCCGTTTCATTTAGTATAATGAGCGATACATGTTTCTATTTGACATGTAGGGCTATGCCTCATGGGGCTATATCTCACTGAATAAATCAGTTGAGAGAAAAGAAATAAACTCTGAAAATGTTGTTTTTCTTAAAAGCGAATCAATATAACGGGTAACACAATGATATAATTTTGAATTGAAACTGGTCGCAGAAGACTGTGACAGCGATTCCTGTAAAGAGGCCGAAACGTTAGATAAAAATCTACATCAATACTAATATTATAAAGCTGCAGAGTTCGTTTGTTTGTTTGTTTGAACGCGCTAATCTCAGCCACTACTGGTACAGTTTGAAAAATTCGTAATGAATAGCCACATTCAATGGGAATGTTTTAGGCTACTTTTCATCCTGAAATTCCCACGGGAACGGGTACCACGCGGGTAAACCCGCGGGGCGGAGCTATGTAAAATAAAAGTGTAACCGTAAACGTTCGCTTAAACCTAACAAACCAGTATCACTACATAGTATAAAATAAAGTCGTCTCTGTTTCGTGTCTGTTTGTCTGTATGCTTAAATCTTTAAAATTACGAAACGGATTTTGATGCGGTTTTTTGTAATAGGTAGAGTGATTCAAGAGGAAGGTTTTTATGTAAAAAAAATCCCGAAATTCCCTCGGGAACGGGCACAACGCGGGTAAAACCGCAGGGCGCTGCTAGTAAAGATATAAAATTCATTGTATTTCCAATGTGCTGAGCAAGAAGTGCTCTGATCGAAATACCAATCACCTACTTGATTAGATCGGCACAATCTTGACAAGCCCGTTGGCACAGTGGCAGTGAGAACGCTTACTGTGTCAGGGGTTGCGGGTTCGATCCCCGCCCGGAGTCAACAATATGTGAAGACATAGTTGTTGGCGACGACGTCTGGGTGTCAATTATATATTCTTATAAAGTATTTGTGTATGTATATGTAGTAGTATCAGTTAGTTAAATTCCATAACACAAGCTTAGAGCTTACTTTGGGTCTAATTAACCGTGTATGAATTTGTCCGAGTATTTATTATTATTATTTATTATAATCTTCTCAGGATTGTATTGACATAGAATACTAATAAGTAAGAAATTGAACACACACCTGCAAGCAGATTATGAATAAAATATTATGCAATTGAAATTATTAAAGGCTTTAATAATTTATTTGTTATTAAACGCTTGGTCGATTCTTCTATTCATTCTCACTGCACTGATATCTTCAGTGAGGATAAGGCCTTTACCCAGCAGTGGGTCAACAGGCCAATACTTTTTTCATATCCTGATAGCTTAATTATGGTTACGAAACATAACTTACATATGGAACTTCCAGAATTATATGCCTGAAAGAATTTCAGGGTAGGACCTCATATAGGTATGTTGTATTTTAATATTTTCCTAAGCCCTTTATTAAATTCTTAATATAAACAGAAAAAGCAATATACGTCATTCCGTTGTTTACATTTCGAAAACGGTCCACCCTAAAAATATTTGAATAATAAGTAAACACATGTATCCTAATATATTCGCTTTTATCAGACACCCAATCCAATAACATGCTAGAAAACTTGGCTGAAATATTTTTATTTATACATACATATTACGTTTTCTTTGAGACTACCTCCTTGGCATATAAAATGCAATTTCCTTTACGCGCCATTTTGTTTTTCAAAATTCATTTGTTTTTTCACAAATTCATGATTTTATCAAAGCAGATGACGCAGAGAGGTTGTAGAAAATGTTGAATGTAATAATATTTTAGCTGATGTCCTGGTTGTTGTAAGAAAATAATGATCTCATAATCATAATATGCGTTGGCTTAGAGATACAGTAATCGGCCATTAAGATGGCAGATTGTTTCGTGCTCCGAGCATGAAAATATAAATGACTAGCCGCTCCCCGCGGTGTTACCCGCGTTGTATCGGTTCCCGAGGGAATTTCGGGATAAAATAAATCCCATGTGTTATCCTGATGTATAACCTATATTACTGTAAAGTTTCATCCATATCCGTCCAGTAGTTTTTACGTGAAAGAGCAACAAACATAGATCCATACATTCATACATACAATCATCCTCACAAACTTTCGCATTTATAATATTAGTAGGAAGTAGGATAGGATAGGATAAGACTAGCTAGCCCCGCAGTTTTACCTGCATTGTGCTGTCAATGAGGGAGTTTGGGGATAGGAAGTAATTTTTCCTTGAATATGGTTATCAAATACAAATATCTAATTCGGACCGGTATTTTTTGAGACCAGCGCGTTTCAAGAATCAACCTCTTCACTATATAATTTGAACATCTCAGTTTATTTTTCTATCTAGATTAGTACTAATACCTTTATTCTACATTCAAAAGGATTTAAACATTTTTCTCCTCCCAAAGCGCTTAATTTACGTACGCTTAATACAAGAACATAAAACCATATGACTATAAAAGAAATTAAAATATTAAAAAAGCTGTCTGGAAATTGGTTTAAAAAGTTTTTCTCTTGCTTTCCAGACGAGACGGCATCTCATTATGAGCCGTTTTATATGTTTAGAGTTCCGTAAGTGAGCGATAAAACCCTTTTTACATTTAGAAAATGAATATTAAGGTGTGATTACATTAAAGCGTTGATAACGCGGTTCCCGCACTTTTTTCAATCTACTTCTGTCGGATAATGACTGTACGTATTCATATTATGTCCACCTATGTAATTAGATGAGAGCTGCTGTCGAATGTAAGGCAACCGTAGTCTTCCGTAGCCAACTACCGAAGTCTTACGTTGCTTTTGTAGGGCCAACTACCATAGGCTACTGTTGTCATCAACCATAGTAGTACGTTGCTTTAATACGAGAATGGCCAACTACCGTAGTCTACCGTAACAAATAGGCTTACGTTGCTTTAATATTGCCAACTACCGTAGTCTTCAGGAGCCAACTACCATAGTCTTCAGGAGCCAACTACTGTAGTCTTCAGGAGCCAACTACTGTAGTCTACAGGAGCCAACTACCGAAGTCTTACGTTGCGTTAATATTGCCAACTACCGTAGTCTACCGTAGCCAACTACCGTCGCCTTTCAATGCTTTAATATGGCCAACTACTGTAGTCTACTGTAACCAACTATCGTAGTCACTACCGCGGCAACGCGAAACGTGCGTTAATATCTGACAGTCTATATCTGGACATGTAACTACTGACATGTAAATATTTTATGAAAAAAGATCAATATTTCAGCAAATTAGACGCTTGATTTCAACTACATATGAAATTGGAGACATAATAGCCACTATGCAATCTTCTCAAAAATTGTGAAGGAAGACAGGATGTCCCGTACTCAATTTAATCTATGAACTTAGCTACTTGCTGATATTGTTTACAACTGACCCTCAATTTACTAGTTTCGGGTATAATCCGGGAACCAAACCATGGTCCGTATAGTTTTTGATAGAGTTTCAAACAGTTGTAACCGAATCAAGAACAAACTTTGGCCTTTAATCTAGTAAGGCTCTTGTTTTGTTTACATAAGTTTTAATAATTTGTTTTGGAATTAGGATTCGGGTCGTGATTTTGATAGATGTTGGGTTTCATAACACTTCACGCTTTGCGTTCTGAGATTGATGTTGAGGGGATTTTAGTGTAACATAGTGGTCTATTTAATTTGAATTCATGGACTTGGGTAAACTACTTTTAATTGAGCCATGTCAGAGGCCTTTGGCGGCTCAATAACTCTGACACCAGGATTAGTCAAGTTGACCATCCACTCGATGAAGAAGGAGAAGTAGTTCAGTATACTTAATTTAATGTCGTGCGAATTAAATTCTTGCGAATCATAGAAGAATGACCTATATTAGCACAACCCAACAGATTACACTAGTTACGAACTTGTTGCCTGCGTAGCCGATTGTTTCTATTCCTAACATGATGGTTTTTGGTCAGTTTACAACAATACAAATCTTGTTTAGGTGTCTGTGTAAGTATCACGCTGGTGTAGTTTGACTTATCGATCTATAGCTCTATAGCTCCACCGTCCTCGGACACGTTAAATTGACGGTCCCGGTTGTTTTAATCGTCAGACAATGTCGTACGGCGTTGTCCTAATAGAACGCGAATGTGCGATGCGAGCGATGCGACCATCGCGTGTTTCATACATTTGAGACCGCGTCGTGCGATTGTCAGTTAGGACACCTATTAGAGTTCAATATGTTTGATCGCGCGTTTGTACGAGTAAAATTCGCGCGATTCGCGCGATTCGCGTTCTATTAGGACAACGCCGTAGGCCGTTAGGCGATCTAAAAATTCCGACACCAGGATTAGCCACGAACACGAATCTACTTTTTATTGTCATTTTCGTCAGATATTTTAGTACCAATTCCTTTAAAATTAAGACCAAAGGGTAACCAACTCGATACAACTCGGTTAACATCAGCCAAGAGCCGTGATCCATCACTAAGAACTAATTGAATTAGTTCAGTACTTCAAGGATCTAGTTCGCTTTCTAATTATAGAGTTCGACTTCGTTAGAGTATTGTACTAGAAGCGAGTTGGCAATATGAAGTAGGACTGTTGGTTTAATGTATACATAGTTTATTATACAGCAACGCCCCGCGGTTTTACCCGCCCTGTGCCCGTTCCCGTGGGAATTTCGGGATTTTTTATACATGTAAACCTTCCTCTTGAATCATTCTATCCATTTAAAAAAACCGCGTCAAAATCCGTGCAGTAGTATTTGAGTTTATCGCGAACAGACAGACGCGGCCGGGGACTTTGTTTAATAATATGTAGTGATATGCGATGTTTTTCAGTACTTGATTTTCAATACAGTTACTTTCTGTGTTGTCATCTAATAAGATCGATGCAGAATTCTGAACCACTTAATTTCAAAATTAGCTTTCAAAAACGATATTCCCGAACTACCTTATTAATATACAGAATATTATATACTACTAGCTGCGCCCCGCGGTTTCACTCGCGTTGTACCCGTTCCCGCGGGAATTTCGGGATGAAAAATAGATGTTGGCCGATTCTCAGACCTACTCAATATGCTCACAAAATTTCATGAGAATCGGTCGAGCCGTTTCGGAGGAGTACGCGAACGAACACTGTGACACGAGAATTTTATATATAAGATTTTATACTATTTTGTATTTTAAAAATTCAAAATATTTATATAAAGTATTTCAAATAAAATACAAAATACATTTAGAAAAAAAGTATTTCAAATATAAAATAAAAATAGGTATTTTGCATTTTGTATTTGCATTTCAAATATATGTATTTCAAATAATTCACATCTCTGAATATTCTGAATTGGAAGTACGTTTTCGGATACACTTCGCTTTTATTTTACATTTTTATTTGACGCTTCGGCCCATTTACAGGAACTGTGGTACTGGTAGTACTCGGTCTTCTGTGACCGAAGCGAAAGCGAAGTGTATCCGTATACGTTTCGCTTAATCTTAAGCAACCAGTATTTTATTAATAGTACGAATAACAATCGGTTTAAATTCGCCAATCAGGAACACGACCGGATCGTGTATACGACTACATAACTCCGCTGATTACATTATTGACCTGCGGTTTCGTTTTTGCGAAGCCGGACTAGTACTAACGATCTGTAGGTCAATGGGTCAAACTATTTTCCCTATAAGTCATAAAGTTCCAAACAACAAACTACTTTTTCTTATCGCGAATTAATAATTACATCACTATGTATTATACTGGCTATTTCCCGCGGTTTTCTCTGTTACCGTGGGAATTGAGGGATAAGAAGTGTGTTTCCGTAGTATAGTCAATCTCTGTATCACAATCGTTTCAGGTGGTTTAGGCGTAAAATTAACAGATATACTACATTCACATTTATTAAATTAAAAGCAGCCCCCGCGGTTTTAACCGCGTTGTGCCCTGTGGGAATTTCGGGAATTTTTATACATATAAACCTTCATCTTGAATCACTCTATCTATTAAAAAAGCCACATCAAAACCCGTTGCGTAGTTTTTAACATCTAAGCATACATAGGGACAGAAACCGGAAAGTGACTTTGTTTTATACTATGTAGTGATAGTGAAGAGCTACTACTAGTACTGTTTAATTAAGGTGAATGAAACAATTAAAACAATTCCTACACCTACATCTGCATAGACAAAACATACTCCAGTGATCTCTCAAGTCAAACAAAAAAATATTGTTAAACTTATACGGAATCCATACATTTCGGATCACGCTTAACAGCTCTCCTTGCGTTCGTAGAGACGGCAGATAGAGGTCGGAGGCGATGCATAATCAATGCATTGAATAATGCGGCCTTATTGTGAGGGGACGCCATTTTATAGGAATCCTCCACGCTTCGGAATTTAACAGGCGTCGAAGTATGAAGTCTTCTTCTTCATCGAGTGGATGGTCAACCTGACCAATACTGGTGTCAGAGTTATTGAGCTGCCAAAGGCCTCTGACATGGCTCATGGCATAACGTGCCCTCCGAAGCACTGAATCGTCTTACTTTTCGGTCAATCAGGTGATTCAGCCTGTAATGCCCTAACCAAACTCAGGACAGTCTCACAAAGAGATTTTTGTGAGATATCCCCACCGGGAATCGAACCTGGAACCTCCGGATCGTGAGCCGAGCGCAGAAACCACAAGACCACGGAGAAGTGAGAAGCGTTATGTTAACATGTTGAATTGTAGGTACTATTTAACGCGTTTTGTGTGTGTCTTTTGGCTATCAGTTTTACTGATGGATACAGTTAGCCTAGATCTAAGAAGGAAAGGATATAAGGCGGAGGATTGGATGCTAAGATCATTGTTTATATTAATTTGAAATAAATTCTCTCAGTTTAATTTGAAGTTTTGTTTTAGTTTAACTAAGCAATGCTCATTGCGATTGTTAAGCAATGTACAGCTTGATCCCTACTTGAATGGGTGGCGCTAGTGTGAAAATGTTGCAGATCAAGCTCACGTTATTTTTTCAGATTAAGTGGGGTCGCGCATATATATTTTGTTTGCCAGGAAGACTTTTTCTCTCTGTATATTATAATTGGCATAGATACATACATACATCAAATATTATGTCACACGTTTCCTTTGAAATCATACCTTCTGTTTATTATGTCGCTTATAGAGTGTCCGTTTACAAATTTCTATAGAAATCGCAAGCAAATAAAAAAAATAGATTTTATTATATCGGACGGAGCGACAGTTCTTAGTATAAACACTTTATTCGTATTAAAACATTCCAACAACTTAACGAATGAGTGTGATTTCCTCTCATCTAACATTACAAAGAGGAAAACCTAATATAGTCACAGATTACGTAACACTTACTACCCACAATATTGTGATATCACACTTGGGTTTAGTTGCAATTATGACCTTATTTCTTTGATATAAGGAGCAGAATACGTTGTTGTAAAAAGTGATTTCGCACACGTGCTCCAGCGCATATTATCCCACATAGTAAGTAGGGTTGTCACGCAAGTTGTATATTAATAAAAGCAAATTTATTTTGATTAAAATAAGTTCGTTGCGTGTTGTACGATGCAAAGTTCTGTATGGAGAAAACAGGTGGATTTTAGGGAAATTATTTTAAATAGGTTAGGGCATTGCAGGCTTAATCACCTGATTGCCCGAAAAAGTAAGACGATTCCGTGCTTCGGAGGGCACGTTAAGCCGTGGCCCCGGTTACTTTCTACGGATAGTAGTCGTTACATGAGCCATGTCAGAGGCCTTTGGCGGCCCTATAACTCTGACATCAGGATTGGTCAGCTTGACCATCCACTCGATGATGATGATGATGATTTTAAATTATGTTTTTTGTATGTTTTTTAGTTTTGAAACGACGAATTATGTATGAGTAGTTGTTCAAATATAATATTGTATAGTTACAGAGGATTCCCGGGTCGAGCGAAAACATGTTTCCTTCAAACATTTGGCTCGAGGTTAAGCCCACATTAGGCAAGCGTGGTGATAACGCCTAATCCTCGTCACTGTACTGATATCGCCAGTGAGATGAGAGGCCTTTGCCCAACAGTGGGATACAACAGGCAAATACTTTACATTTCTTTATAGAGGCTTAATTTTAGTACCGTAGACCCAGATGAGCAAATTGTGCTCTTCTAGTAAAAGGATCATCATTAGATCATGTACATCTTGTGGATTGTAACGCCGCTGATTTATTTATTTATTTGATGGAAGTCCAACAGCTTTTTTAAACTTAAAAAATACAATTTTTGATTAGTACCAGGAAGCCAATTACAGGACCTCACGTATATTGATATAATTCTATCCCACTAACGCGAAAGTTTGCGAGGATGTGTGGATGTAACATTTTCACAAACTTTTTCTTTTTCAAGTAAAAACTATCTGATTGGATCTGAATGTTCGAAAAGATACAGATTAGAGTTTGGAACAACACTACGCCCTTACTCAGAGACTTTAAATACTTAATCGAGTGATAATGACATGTCATGTATGAAAAATAACGTCAAATAATTAAGTTTCGATTTAATGACTGGTGTGACAGTAAGTGGCAGATAGACATAATATCCCAAAAAGTCCACGAAAACGGGTACAACTCGGGTAACTCCGCGGGCCATTTTTATGACGTAATATCGTTTAGTGTCAACCCTACAGGATCATGAATCTCGTGTATTGTCATTCGCAATGTCAATATAAGACCGGCCGTTATTTTGTAAACGCGTAATGTGTTGTGTTGCGGTGACCTTTGTGACGTTATTGGGAGATTGAGAAAGGTTGCCAGCACATTAAAACGTTTACGGGAATGCCACGGTGTGAGTGTTATTGAATAGGAACCCAAAAATATGGCGTAGGAGCAAATTTTCTGTGACTTTTAAACTCCTAAATTGCGGTTGCTAGTTAGAGCGTGGCTTCATACCGCGAATGCCGACTGCTCATCACACAAGCGTTGCCAATATGCTCGCTTCATAGATTAATAGAAACCAGTAGCTCTACTTACGGTAGGCAGTTGCTGCCTGCGGCTGGGGTCACTACCGAACGCATACCTTAAAAAAAAAAAAGTATTAGCCTGTAATGTCCCACTGTTGGGCAAAGGCCTCTCATCTCACTGAAGATATCAGTACAGTGAGGAGGTTTTAGGCGTAATCACCACGCTTGCCTAATGCGGGTTGGTGATCTCAAACCCGAGCCATGTTTGAAAAGTAAGAAACATGTTTTCGCTCGACCTGGGAATTGAACCCGGGACCTCAGTCTTGGCAGGCGAGTGCACATACCACTAGACCACCGAGGCATACCTTAATAAAAATATATTTTTTAATGATAGTAGTTATTCAGTGCAAATTTTATAATGATTATAGCAATAAAAAAGTTTACCACAAGCGTCTACCGTTTATAACAACATGTCTTTCAATACAAACCCGACTCCTACATATATCGTCCCGATAAATCTGTCGCCCCTAACTCTAGCGATCAGCTCGCCACTTCACCGCGCCTCTCGCGTCAAGAGCTCAAGAGTACAAGAGACCTGAGGAGTACTCCATGACACGAATCAATGATGATTTCTTTGAGCTACCCTATTAGATGAAGCGCAGATAAATTATTGGGTTTAAGTTGAGTACAAAGTCGGAGGTAAACGTATGATAAAGGTAGATGCTTTTTTGAAAAATAATTGAAATGAAAGATTTTAAATCAGGAGTATAAGTTACGTAGTAACTATTAAGTAATCTGTGGTATAAGTAAAAGGATAGTAATATCATATAGGTAAATGTTTTATTGAAGAATAAATACAAATATAAATGTAAAGTCGTGGGTGAAATGATTTTCGACATTAAATTCACCGTTTAGACGTTTCAACTCTAAGGGTCAACACTTCGTTAAGCGTGCGCCCGTCGCGTGCGCCCGCCGCGTGCGCATGCGGCGGTTCACTTTTGTATGACACCGCACGCGACGGGTGCACGCGACGGGTCACTTTTGTATGAAGCCACACGCGGCGGGCGCACGCGGCGGGTTACTTTTGTATGGAACCGCGGCGTGCGCACGGTTAACGCAGTGTCGGCCCTAAACAACCATCCATACATCCATCTTCGCAAACCACCACACACATGTTTAACATTAACAATTCAGACTACCGTAATCTAACAAATGAATTATCTACTATTTCATCCCACAAAACGGTTCGTCGACACAATACACCCGAAAGCAAAACAAGTACAATAATTTCCACGAGTACCAATTCTATTAATATTACCATAAACCACATTCAATTACTAACAATAACGCACAATAATAATTTGTTAATGCCTCAACTTCACTACTGCGTTCGCCTAAAATGTTCGCCGAACTAGTTTCAATCAATTTCAGCCACAGAACGTTTCTGTACTACTGCGTCCGTACAATATATTCGCCGAATTTGTTTCAATCTATTCAGCCACAGATCGTGTCACGCTAGTTGTCTTAAGATGTACCCCAAGACAGAGGTTTTGTTTTCATTTTTATTTCCCCTATAGACATCTCTCTCTACCTCTATACGAAAAGAAGAGATAGAATATTTAATAGGTTTGTGATTGTCCGCTGTTCTGTTTTCGAATACTGTTGGTGATAGCTGCATTTGCTCGTAGAAGAGGTGACAGATGAACGACTTAATATAATTGGGAAATTATTCTTACGTTAGCAATACCCTGCGGATTTACCCGCGTTGTACCCGGCCCTGAAGTAATTTTGGGATGAAAAATAGTCACAAACCTTCCTCTTGAATCACTCTATATATTAGTGCAAACCGCAAGAAAAGCTGTTCAGTAATTTTTGAGAAAATTACAAAAGCTTTTGGGATTTTGTTGTCTTATATATTTGGATAAATACTGTACGTTGTTTAACGAAATGTGAGTATTCTAGGTAAAACTGTAAATGTTTGTGATTTATTATTCAAGACGTGTTCTCAAATAAACTGCTAGTTTACGTTTCGTAGCTGATTGTACAAACGTAGCGTTTCCTAAGAGAAATACAAAGTCGGAACATGAATAAAGGTTTAACTGAGAATTAGTTTCGAGTTTTCAAGTGGGACTTTTTAGTTTAATTTCTTGTGGTCGGGTTTTAAACGAGATTTAAGGTAGATAAGAGCAAATTACTGTGAATCTTTTTCATTCTTTTGATGTCTTAAGTGAGAAGTCTTTATTCTGTAGTAGCGCTCGTAGTTTGAGGAATCGATGTTAGTTCATTGTTATTGTTAAGCAACGTGCAGCTCGGCCCCGACGTAAACGTATATTCGATATGTCGTTAACAGTATTGTCTGTCTCTCAACTGCTATTATAAAAACAAAAAATAATTTTAGTTGAACAAAAACAAAAATAATTTAACTGTCTTCAACAAAAATATGAGCCTTCATATCAACTGCATAAAACTAACTTTATCTACGAGTAAAAATGGCTTCATCGTTTTTAAAATTACTGTAAAAACTGCTGTAAACTGAAATTACAAAACTGAAGTTGTAAAAGATAAGAGAAAATGGTTGCGCGGAAAAATTGCAGTCGCTTTAGTATCATTACAACTCTAGTAACAAAAATTACCCCTTAGACCTAATAAAAAGATAAGGTCGAATACAGTGAACTATTGTGAAGCATATGGACACTACGGAATTACAATCAAATTGCACCTCATTAGTTACTTCGAGTAGGTTAGTGGCTTACCTACAGAGGCCTTTGGCGGCTCAATAAATCTGACACCAGGATTGGTCAGGTTGACCATCCACTCGATGAAGAAGAAGAGTGGCCTACCTTGGGGTTGGAGTCGTAAGATACAATGGGAACCGACCGTTTAACGTACCCTTCGAAGCACGGTTTTCTTCAGTCAGATGCCATGCCACCCACTACTCGCGGCCACGTCACCAAGTAGTAATCAACTGTACGGTTCTGAACAATCGCGATGAATTTCAATAGCTCAGTAAAATTACACCTCACTGGCTAATTCAAATAGGACGTCAGTAAAACATGTTTGTAAAACCGGCTTCACTTCCCTTGAAAGCAGTTTTTCTAGACTTTTTATTTGGTCTGAAGTCGGCCCAATAAAACTGTACTATGAGCACAAAGCATATGTTGTTACAGTAAATGTGACTGGACGTTTATTGCGGGATATATTGAGAAGTCTTGTGTGCACCGGGGTTAAGAGTAATCTTTTTCCGCTGTTGGATGCATAGCCTTATGTTTCAAGCTTTGTGATGTTTGTGGACTAAGCTTTACCACGATTTATTTTATGTATAGGTACAAAATGTTTCTATAATGCTCAAGAGTTTCTTAAGACTAGCAGCGGCCCGTAGTTTTACGTACGAGTTTCCTGGTTTCTGTAGAAATTTCTGGATAAGAAAGTAATATATTATATTGTATTTTACTGACGAACCGACCATATAAAAAATACTATTTCTAAGCTCACTGGTAGAGCAGAGAAAAGCGAGTTGTTACAAAATAACCACACTGAAATGTTGAAATATTGTACCGAATTATTGGTTCAGTTTTGAGTATGGTAAGGAAAAATAAATCTAGAACAAATCGAACAACGAAACACATTCTCACAACGAAAACATCCAAAATTCATTAAGACAATTGTAAAAGCAATTTAATTACACAACGAGTAGACGTTTTATTATTATTACAATGAAACAAATATATGTTTAGGCAGCCATTTGCAATACAAACAAGTGAAACGATTAAACAATTCTCTTCTTTAATACCAACGGTTTAAGTCTCAATTTGCGTACGAGAGTTTATTTAAATTAATACCCTCGTGCTTTAGATGAAATATGTGATTTCAGTTCTGATTTAAAGTTATGTTTGTTTGTACATATTAATAGAAGTGGTTTAGTTTGAAAGGGTTTCTGTGTTTACTAATTGACTGTTTATGAGGAAAATAGGAGAGGGTGGGTTTTACCACTTTGTAGTCTGAGTCTCTATAGTCGAACTACAGTTTCATCTATAGTGGATTCGGAAATCAAACCTCATCAGAGAGATCTGATTAGTTAAGCAAGGCAACCTATCTAGGAGACGGAGACTCCGAAAATAAAACTAACTATTACTTAATTTAGCTATTAGGGGCAGTATTAAAACTATGATATTGTCAAATCAAAAGATATCAGGGAATTTTAAAATATCGTTATAAGGAAAATGATCAATAAATCGAATCCACACCGCCGCCATGACCGACTTTTATCCAATCATCATAATCGGTCCATTCGTTTGTAAAAAGATTACATTGAAACTGAAAAGTTTTTCGAAAATTTTCTTTCTTTTGTGAACTTCTACTAATCCGAAACAAAGCCTGCTTCAAAAAACCCACAAAATAAACGCAACCTTTTAAGAACAAATAACAAAATAATTCATTTTCCTAATCCAGACGTCGTAAAAATATATATTTATTCAAGTGAAAGAAATGGTGGCATCTGTGTGATCCTATCCCCGGGGGTGAGATCTAAGGGTCTTCATTTCACTAAGCTTTTGGAACCACATTGAGCCTGGCTCAAATGACTGGATCGGCCTAAAAATTAAACGGAAAAAAGGCAGTAAGGCGAAGGTTTTTGAACATATTGCGTCAAGGCTGAAAAGTCTGAGCACACTATAGTTAAGACTGCAATTAGACTCTCTGTGACAACTATCAGACAACATATTAGAGACAAGATGTCTCTAAAGGCGGGCACTGATCGACTTTGCAAAGCGTAATGTAACGTGTTACACAGCGAGCGTTCTCGCAGTTGGACCGGGGAAACAAACGTAGCGCGCAGCGAGCGGCTTTTGGCTGTAAAAAAATCGCTCGTTGCTCGCTGTTACATTACGCATTGTAACGTCGATCAGTACTCATCTTAAAAGGCTATTTTATCTGTCCTCTCATCTCACTCAAAATATCAGTAGAGGGAGGAGGACTAGACTAGTATCTTTTTAATGTCTATTTTTAGTATTTAGGGGTTTGTAGCATGGCTTACTTGATCATTTTGTCATAAGCCGAGATTTCGTCTCATTTTCTTAAAAGCACTTCTGTAATTGGGAATTACATAATTTAGAGTGAGGGTTTACTAACGCGAATTTAGGATTGTGAGCCGTTTTAAGCTGTCTGGCTACGCGCCGCAGTAGTGCGTAGTCCGCACGCACGGATGTTCTTTTGTTTTTCATACAAACATAATTATGTAGCAGGACGCCTAATATCGCTTATTGATTAATTTGAGAGCCGTTATATTGTTTATAACGTATTGAAAAAGTAATTTGGTCATATAAGCATTTGAACTCCTAGCACAACAACGCGATATGTGCAATATGCATGAGAAACAACTACGAACATCCTATAAGATATTGTTTATCTTGTAGAGTCGTGCTGCCACATCATACAAACCATTCCTTAAGCTTGAAACAGAGCAGTTGAACTGTAACGATGTTATACGATTTAGAACCTTACGTCTTGTTATTTAAGGAATTAAATTCTCGGATGAAAATATTACATCATTGAGTCTGGAAGGAATTTTCATAAAGATGCCGCGGAGTTTATTTGAGACCTCTGCATTTTTTAAACAGACATTCCTTTGATTTAATTACATTACATTATTGTCTTTAATGTTCGGTTTATTTTCAAAAAGTTATCTACTTCTCTTTCCCTTCAGAAATCAGGTAATCGTTAAGAAAATATTTTATAGTAATTATAGGAATAAGTTTATTGTTATTAAAATAGTGAAATTTGGTAAGATATAATAATGTACTTTGATTACTGTATCATCACCTAATCACTACATAATATAAAGCAAAGTCGCTTTTCGCTGTCTGTCTAATTTTAACGATCTAAGCACACGTAGGGACGTGTGCTTAGATCTTTAAAACTACGCAACGGATTTTGACGCGGCTTTTTTTAATAGATAGAGTAATTCAAGAGAAAGGTTTATATGATATAAAAATCCCCAAATTCACACTTGAACGGGCACAACGCGGGTAAAACCGCGGGGCGCTGCTAGTATAAAATTATTAACACTTTGATTAAAATCATATTGAACGGCTCGCTGTCATTTGCATGATACTACAGTAATCACAGTATAATACAGACATAACCTATTGAAAAAATTCAAATATTCTCAGTTTAAATTAAGTGTGGACTTGGTTATAACCAAAACACTCTCCAAATTAGGGTCTCATCTAATTACTTAAGTAATTTGGGGCTCTAAGATAATTAGGAAAAGTTTGAGTTCATTACTGGAGCCATCAAAAGTTTTGAGGGTATAGCCATTGATGGAGTGATTGGATACAAGCGATCAGTGGACGTTTGAATTATGATTGACTAGCAGCGCCCCGCGGTTTTACCCGCGTTGTGCCCGTTCCCGTGGGAATTTCGGGAATTTTTTTACATAAAAACCTTCCTCTTGAATCACTCTACCTATTACAAAAAACCGCATCAAAATCCGTTGCGTAATTTTAAAGATTTAAGCATACAGACAGACAAACAGTGTGACAGACACGAAAAAGAGACGACTTTATTTTATACTATGTAGTGATGAACACTCGTATAGTCGTATCAAGTCTCGTGTATAGACAGACTTATTGGTTTGATACTAGTCGCTTTGTAAGACTTTGATAATATACTAGTAGCGTGGTCTTGACCGCACTATACCCTTTCCCGTGGAAATGACGCGGTACTTTAATAACTTATTATCCTATTCCTAACAAACTATATAAATAAAAAATGGATCTTTATAATTTGTCCAGATGAAACAGACAGTTTCATCCGTCATCATCAGTTTCAACCGTCAGTCGAACCCGTTTAGTAGTTTTTGCGTGTAAGAGTAACAAATATACATACATCCTTACAAACTTTCGCATCACTACATAGTATAAAACAAAGTCGCGTCTGTTTGTCTTCTGTTTGTCTGTTTGTCTGTATGCTTAAATCTTTAAAATTACGCAACGGATTTTGATGCGGTTTTTTGTAATAGGTAGAGTGATTCAAGAGGAAGGTTTTTATGTAAAAAAAATCCCGAAATTCTCACGAGAACGGGCACAACGCGAGTAAAACCGCGGGGCGCTGCTTACAAAATAATAATGCTCGATGGCGGGTCTCTTATGGCTACTTACTGTTTCGTGCGGTCAAAGCGCGCGGGGATATACCTACCTACGAACTACGAACGACGAAGACGCGCTATGTAGGTATTATCCCGAATTCTTCCTCACATGAAATCTTGATTGTGTATACATATATACTCGCGCGAGACATGTAATATTTTATCCCCAATTTCCCACTTGAAATTATGATTGTGTATATTCCTGCAGGAGACACGCAATGTTTTATCCCGATTTTCCTACATGAAATCTTGATTACCCGAAGCGAAGCGAGGGCGGGTCGCTAGTTTATAATATTAGTAGGATTAGAAGAATATAAGTTGTCCACTTCAGCCCCAGCTGAACGGCACCTATGTGAAAGGCACTCAGTCTAGTCCACGAAAGGCAATTTTGATAAGTGCCATTCACGCCTTTGTCTATGCTCCTGGCGTCGTCGTTAAGATTGATTAAGTTTACAAGCTCAGAGTTCAATAGAAAGGAAGCGAGCGAGCGAGTAATTCATGACTGTGTGATGCTCGCGTTCTATCGAATTCACTTGCTCGCACTTGTTCGTAAACTAGATTATTGGATTCGCACGAATTGAACTCGCACGATATGTACAAGATTCGTACATAATGCGTTGTGCGAATTTGTTACTAAGTTACGTTTTCTATGCCGAGAAGATAACAGTCTAGAACTTTCGACACCAAGTTCTTAACCTACTTGAAAATAAATAAAACTTCACAACTAAGTTTGTGAAGAAAATAAAGTAGAAAATTCTTCTAATTATTGGGCCGTGAAAGGAAATCCATTGTTGGAAGAAAATCAGGCCATATTGACAGACAGAGTCGGGCCACACAAGCCAATATTGTGTTACTTTAGTGATGGGAAAATATGAGTGACTCATTCGATTGTCCTGAATTGGAACTACAGTTACAAGTACACTTTGCTTTTACTTTGCTTTGTACCTATCTTAAGTTAAGAAACATATAAGAAAAACGAAGTGTTAAGAGTCAATAAAAGAAAAAGTTATAAATAAAATGTACCGCCAATAAAAGTCAAATACGTTTATTCAGTTTTAGCCCCAAAAGGACTTTTTGAATACCACAATACATTTTAAATATCTGTGCTTGTTCTAAGTGCAAGTCATCGACTGCAAAAATGAATAAAAAATATGAAAATAAATGAAATATGAATTTGTATCGTACTATTTAATTTCGAATTATGAATAAAATAGTCGAATATCTATACTAATTCTATAAAAGGTTTTTTACCTGCTTACAAAGAGTGAGTTTGAGTGGTTGGTCAGGTTGACCATCCACTCGATGAAGAAGACCTGCTTACAAAATGTGTGAATGCGCGTGAATATTCGAATAACACGTATTAAATTTATTATTTGAATTCGTATTAGGTATTATTATTTTTTCGACCAATCGCCCATCACTAATTTGATATGCTCCTTGTTAGCTTAGGACTTTGTTTACATAAATACGGAAAAGATTGTTGACTTATTTTTAATAATCTTTTGACGATTTTTTGTCGTTATTGTTTTATAAAATTCTATTGTTTGAAGTTATGATTGACTAGCCGCGCCCCGCGGTTTCACCCACGTTGTACCCGTTCCCACGGGAATTTCTGGATAAAATGTATCCCATGTGTTATTCTGATGTGTAACCTATATTACTGCAAAGTTTCATCCAAATCCATTCAGTAGTTTTTGCGTGAAAGAGCAACAAACATACATCCATACATACATTCATCCTCACAAACTTTCGCATTTATAATATTAGTAGGATTGGTTACGGAGTTATGAAGTAGCTAAATCTAATATATGTATAGAAATAAACGTATTAACAAAAACAAATGCGAAAGCATGTTTTCTACTGGTTTATTAAGTTTAACCGAACACTACTAATTTTGAATTGAAACTTCTTTTACGGATACTCTTCGCTTTTATTTAACATTTTTATCTGACATTTCGACCCCTTTACAGGAACCGTGTTCAACGAAGACATGTTTCATACTTTTCAAACATGGCTCGGGTTTGATTTCCCCAACCCGCATTAGGCAAGTGTGGTGATGACGATATCCTCCTCACTGTACTGATATCTTCAGTGAGATGAGACGCCTTAGCCCAGCAGTGGGACATTACAGGCTTATTACATTACTTACTTAAACGTATTAAGGTTAAATGTAAAAGCATTAGCCTGTTATGTCCCACTGCTGGGCTAAGAGGTCTCATCTAACTAAAGATATCAGTACAATGACAAGTATTAGGCGCAATCACCACGCCTGCTTATTGGTTGGTGTTATAAACCGTACAATTAGATAAAGGTTAATTTTAGTGCTTTCATTTCATTGGAATATTACAAAGTTTTATGCAAAATTAAAGTATTTATAGACCAATTAAAGTGGCGTTTACATTACAGCTGTGTTATTGCCGTTTCATGAGCACTATGTTTTATAACGCCCTTATTTTTACTGCTATCCTCTTCCGTACTTTTACTAGCATATACGAGTACTCTTGTGTTACGATAAAGTTACTAGAACCGCCTGCGATTTTACGTGTGTTGTGCCCGTTTCTGTGGAAATTTCGGGATGAAAAATAACCTATAATCTTCCTGTTGGATATGGCTATCCGTTACAAAAAGAATTATTCAAATCGGTTGGATAGTTTCTGAAAAAAGTACGTTCAAAGAAACAAAAAAAATTAAAAAAAACCCACTCTTCAGCTTTGGTTTAATAATAAGCCTAACTAATTATATCACTTGTGATGAAGTTTAAGGATATTAACAGTGTTTTATTAAAATGACATTGAGTTTTAGCAAGTTTATTTCCTCGTTCGCGAGTTCGCAAGTTCAATAAAAAATTGAACTCGCAAACTTGCAACTTGGACACTCGCTCGATGTCAACGCTATGCTACGCTATATTGATACGCTACGTCTGGTACGTACAAATCTCATCAAATATAGCAACATACAGCATGCCTTTAAAATAGCTTCACAGAAACCTCGCAAAAACCAGCACCTTTACAGCAATCTTTCTAAAAATAATCCCGAAGAACTGAAATAAATATTCCAACCTTCCTTTTGGTGCTAAACACATGTACGCTTAAAATCTGCCGTGGAATTCGGGTACGAAAAGCGTGTTATTTTTACCTTCCCTGTATGAGGTGAAGATGTCAGAAAAATATTGCCAAGGGAATGACAGGAGGTCCTATCTTTATTTATGGTTTTTCCTCTATTCGTAGTTTATGGTTTTTGTGGACGATATTGGAAAACTGTTTAGTGTTGCCTGTATTCAAGTGTTATGAGTTGTAGTGTTTTGAACTGACTGCAAAAAAGGAGGAGTTTTTAGGTTGTTAAATATGCAATTATGGTGGCCTATAGTGGTAATTTGGAACAACCTCCCACCACCCTTACGTAGAGATGTGTCCCACCACTATGTCAAATCCAAAAGTAAATTTTTATTAATCCAATTCCAAAAAGCTAGTGGAGTATGATCTCTTGTTTAATGTATTTAATGGTATTCATATTTTTATATTTGTTGTAATACATTTTTATTTTCTTATAATAATTTAAATTTTTATATTACTTTTTTTTAGCACTAACCGAACACTTGTTTAGATTACTTATTTGTTTACATGTGATCTCATTTATTAATTAGAATATGTATTACCCTCCATGTAAAAATGTTTTGTGTAAAACTTATAGAGAATGGGGCAGACTGAAAACCAGTGCTGTGGGGTGTAACAACCCCATAGCGTACACTGAGTCTGTCCTCTACATCACCGCCACTGTACCTAGTTTTAATTTCATATATTTTATTAGTATTTAGTTCATAGTATATAAGTATTGTTTCTTTTTATGTTCTATTTATGTGGTGTAGAAATTAATGGTTTAAATGGTAAATGGTTTAAATGGTTTAAATGGTATTTCTCTTTGACGCCTCCTATTGCTGCATACTTTTTAATGTAGAATTTTGTATTTTCATATTCTCGTACTTGATTGTAATAAATGATTAATTCATGTATTTATTTATTATGAATAAATATTATTCCTTTAATTTTTTTTATGCTTTTGCTGCAACATCCATATGCAAGCTAAGTTCAATGCAGTTCAAACGCAGTTAAAACTGCAGGTCTATATGAACAAAACCATACATTTGGCCTTCTATACGAAAGATTCTACGTAAGCAAAGGTCCCTATTATGTGTAAAGTTGGAGAGTTTTCACTCCGTCGGGTGTAATCTCACATTCTTTGAAGTGTCATTCACATTGGGACCCTTAAATCTGAAGGGATTCCTCGGGATACTTATAAGGTCACACTCTCGTGCATAGAAGTAGCGGGGAGATGATATTTTGGAAAGGTTTTCCTTGAGACGGTATTTGAAAAATGTTAAGGGAGGAATATTATTTTGTTATAAACCGTAGAGTGTAAGGTTGCGTTTGTATACTACCGGTACGGAACTGTGAGTTTCTTCTTCTTCTTATCGAGTCAATATGGTTATAGTCGGATAGTAGTCGTTACATGAGCCATGTCAGAAGCCTTTGGCGGCTCAATAACTCTGACACCAGGATTGGTCAGCTTGACCGTCCGCTCGATGATGATGATGATTAATATAGTTATTATTTATTTATATGTGTCCGGATAAGATTTTGGCCACCTCTATTGCACTGTTACTGGCTTTCCATGAATCCTCCATAGTGCAAGACACGGGGCAGTTAAGGCATTGTAGTAGAGTTGAATTGAGCAATCACAATGCGTAACGAAGAAATCTTAAGCCATAAAAAAAAATGCGATGTGATATGTCAATTGACTTCGCACCACTCCGTTTTGCTTCTATAGTAACGCACTTAAAGCTATTAAATCCCACTGTAGGTAAAAAAGTAACTGAAAATATCTCAGTGAGGAGAGTTAGACTATCACCATCACAGAAGATTATCACTACGCTTGCGTTTTACGGTTTGATGTTCCTTTTGAAGGGTTTACTAGATATACATAGAAATATATACGTAAGACGTTTTTACTTCAAGTAGCGTTCGTGGTGTTGTTTGACTAAGCGATGTTAGTTCATTGCAATTGTTAAGCAACGTGCAGCTCGGTCTCTACTTGGATGGGTGGCCGATAGTGGCATTTTCTATCTGAGCGCTACCGTGCGTCGGAGGGCATGTTAAATTGTCGGTCCCGGTTGTTTCAATCGTCAGACCATGTCGGAGGCCTTTAGGCGGTCTAAGAACTCCGGCCAAGGTTGGCCACTAACTTATTCCAAATGAACGAATGACTGTAAAAATAAACATCAAAATTGGTCTACTCATTTCTCAAGTTAACATTTCTCGCTAACTTCTCTGTCTTAGATCAAGCCCTAACACACTTTGTCACTACATAGAATAAAATAAAGTCGTCTCTTTTTCGTGTCTGTCACACTGTTTGTCTGTCTGTATGCTTAAATCTTTAAAATTACGCAACGGATTTTGATGCGGTTTTTTGTAATAGGTAGAGTGATTCAAGAGGAAGGTTTTTATGTTAAAAAAATCCCGAAATTCCCACGGGAACGGGCACAACGCGGGTAAAACCGCGGGGCGCTGCTAGTTTTGAAATAAAAGTTAGTTATTTCACGACGCACAAGCCAATAAGAAAATCCTACTAGTATTGGATGTTACTCGTGTGATTTCCTTATCCCCTGGCGTTTACTTTGAGTTACTTCCACTAAAACATTGCGCTCTTGGTGTAGTTGGAACAAGTTGTGTTAAGTTTTAACTTATTAGTTGCTAAGCAACGTCCGGTCTTTATTTGGATGGGTGGCCGATAGTGGTATTTCTATCTGGGGGATACCGTGCTTCGGAAGGCAAAAGGGCTTTCTATGCTATGATTGTAGCATAGTCTGATTAAGCAGTTCTCAGCTCAGCTGATAAATCATAATGCATTACGAAAAGATTTAAACAATGTCAATGCGTTTTTTGACAAATGCGCTGTGATTGTTGAATCGGGTTCCGCCCCGCTCCGTTCAGTTTAAATGGAAACGTACTTAAGCACTGGTTAAAAGGTACTCTAAACATTTTCTACTTTTTTAATAGTATAAAGTCGAAAATTGTGTAGTCAAAGTAAACATTTTTATTCATAGATTCGTAACTAATTAAAATCTTAGACACGAAACGGAACCCCAAAACAGTATGGGTAGATGAAATACGGAGTCTGTTTTTATTGATAGGTAGTAATTGAATAATCGCCATTCGCTTGTTTACTATTTTTCGGTGAAATTAACCAAATTGGTATCGATTATTTTACGGCAAAAGTATTCTATCACCATTATCATGTTTGTGCCCGTATAATGTAAAATAGCTATTCGAAAGAATTTGAATCGATTTGTATCTATAGGTACCTATAGGTTGACTGGAGGTTGCCAAAATTGTATTAAAAAATCAGATACATACAATGGTTTTTAAACCTTTAAACCTTTTTTCACTTCTATGCTGAAATTCTTCTAAATAGTATTCTTTCAGTTTTAAAGAACGGTAACTTTGTCACACGTAGGCTAAGGACTCACGAAGCGGTTTTCACCCGTGCCCGCCGCGGTTGCGGGCCCGCAGCCTTTGTAGAATACAGATATTTATGTAAAAACTTAAAGCACATTTCACGACGCGTTTTACGCCCGCGGCGTGTGCGATTGTTTGCGGGTCCCGCTGCTCCAGCGGTCATCTTGTACCGGCGGGCGCGGGTCGCGGTCCCGCAGCCGCGGCGGGTTGCACCCGCGCGTTCTGCGGTCGGTTGGCGGGCGACCGCGCGTGGACAGTGGGGGGCGGGGGGGGGAGGTTAGAAATCCGACGCCATTTTGCAGTGACTTGTTATTACTCGTTGCGTAGTAGTTTCTGGTGTGTGTCCATGACGGTCTGGAACTCAACTGATCGTTTAACCGCCCGTCTTGCGATTATCAACCGCCAAGTTTGCGGGCGATAATCGCAACCGCGACGGCTGCGTAACCGCACAAAACTCCGGTCTCGTGAGTTTTGAAAATAAAACTCCATTCCGCCACCGCGGCGGGCACGGGTGAAAACCGCTTCGTGAGTCCTTACTCCGCACCGGTTTCAAAATTGACGCCATTTTGTCATTGATTGAATTATTATGACAAATTTCACATACACTATTTTTTTAATAGAGTGAAAATATAGTCTAATACCAATTGACAATTTTTTTGCCGAAAACGATTCCTTCTGTACAGGAAAAAAATTGTGATTTCATTCCATCTTTACCCCATCACTGACCCCTTTTAGAAGGATTTGTCTTTCATTGGTAAATGGGCTCTATTGGTTTGCATTTTAACTTTTTTTAAAGAATATATTATAGGTAGCGTGTGACAGAGACAACGCTATACAAACTGAAACGTTCCGACTATCTCCCTCTAGAGACCGATGAGCAAGTATTCTGTACCTACATTTAGCACTATTCTTTTGATTAAGGCTAGTAAGTCGTTATTCCTTAATTTTTCATACAATCATCGCCTTTATATTAGACGTTATAAGGTCGAGATTGCGAATAAGCTTTCGTGGGATATACGGCTATATTTCTCAGTTAAGAAACGATATTCGTTTGGTATTTCATAGCAGAGTTTTCTGTATTACTTTGCAGATGGTATAAAATGCTTTTCTATATTGTCTTATTTATCGTTTCTATGATATTGTTAATTTAATTCAATATAAGAATTCCGAAGATTTCTTTGATATTATTTTTCTTTTCTTGATTCAATTATATGTTCGCTTATAAAAGTAGTTGTATTATTTCACGGTTCGCTCTAATATCAGCTTAGAGATCATTTTGTGCTTAAAATGAGTCAAAACGCGCTGCTTATACGCGCATACCGAACTTGCCTGAAACTGCCTTTAAGTCAGTTGGTACCACTTGGGTATATACGACGATTTCTTTAAAATAAATAAAAAATCACGACATATATAATGTAGCATATATAATAAGACATGTAACCAGCGCTTAATTATTCTTATCCAAAACTTGACTAAAACTGGCCTTAGATTACTTGGTACCAAACGTACCAAACGGATACTTTGAAGTCCGTATGGGACTGATTTTTAACAAGTAAAAAAAATAACATTACGGCATAGATTTTTTAGGATTCCGTACCCAAAGGGTAAAAACGGGACCCTATTACTGAGACTTCGCTGTCCGTCCGTCCGTCTGTCACCGCGCTGTATCTCAAGAACGGCGATAGCTAGACAGTTGTTTACACAGATGATGTATTTCTATTGCCGATATAACACCAAATACTAAATCAAAACAAATATTACCATACAACAAACGTGATTTTGCGATGTTTTTAATGTACGGAACCCTCCGTTTGCGAGTCCGACTCGCACTTGACCGGTTTTTTAAGCAATGTGGCCATTTTCCTTTCAAAACTTACCAAAAAGCAAAAACTAATCTATACCGAACGCTAAGACACCATCTTTTCATCACAAAACTTTTCCTGAGAAAATCTCCCGAATTTTCTGAAACAATATCCGAAGTTATTGTATCATAAATAATATCCAAGGTCCCGGAGGTAGAATGAACTCGTCTTAGCAACGACTTCGAGTTCGTACCAGAATACGGCCGAGATGAAAATATCATCACATTTTCTCTGCTATTGTCACACTGTATTTGGATATGTGCGTATATTTGGTGTGAAAGTCTTAATATGTAGGTACTTCATAGAAGTACTAAGTTATCCTCCTCACTGTACTGATATTTTCAGTGCGATAAAAGGCCTTAGCTCAGCTGTGGGGCTTAATACTTCACTTTTACTAAGTTATATTTCAACATATCTAATACTAACAGTGCCCGCGATTGTACCTGCGTTGTACCCGTTCCTGTATGAATTTCGTAATAGAAAATAGCGGAAAACCTTGCCGTTAAATGTGGCTATCTATATTACAAAAATAATTATAAAAAATGTTTCCACTTGTCCCGGGAATAGAACCTGTGACCTCAAGCTTGGCAGGCGAGT
This sequence comes from Cyclophora albipunctata, assembly GCA_963082685.1. Taxonomy (NCBI): domain Eukaryota; kingdom Metazoa; phylum Arthropoda; class Insecta; order Lepidoptera; family Geometridae; genus Cyclophora; species Cyclophora albipunctata. The sequence goes on along the minus strand of OY720129.1, from coordinate 8,506,407 downwards.
GCATATAGCACTAGACCACCGAGGCGTCATAACGAATACTTAGGTAGTACAAAATAAAAGGTAAAACAAAGTTTTGATTATAAAAACGCTATTAACAGTTCCATCTTTTCGCTTAAAAAGTTATGCTTTCAGCGTGAATTAATGCTTCGCTCACAGAACATTAAAACTATGAAATGAACTCTTTACTACGCACTAGACTGTCCCCAAAATCGAATCATAAGTTACCACGCCGTTAAAATGTTAACGACAGTTAAATATTCATTTATTCATCAAAAATTCCTTTGTTTTGCACCAATCGCTGCGGTTTTATTCCCGTTTCTCGTTTTATCCCTTTTTTCTCGTCCGAGCGGAATCCATCTTTGATTGACAGGGCGTGTTGTAGTGCACTCCCGAATTAAAAACAATTGTGACTTTTAGTTAGAATGATGTACACAGTTCTCAGCATAAATTAATTTTTAGATGTCCTCGAGTCCACTACCAGACATGATATATCCAATCGCACCTATGAACGACATATTATGAGCAAATGGAACCCACCTAATCGAACTACGACCTTCGATAGATCGGTATTAGGATCAGCAGCAGCTGTAATGTCCCTTATGTCTTTTATTTTTACTTTTCGAATTTCTGAACATTTTCACATATAACTTTTTTATTTATAGTTCTACGACAAAAAGTTACTGGACCAAAGTTGTAGAGAATTTAATTTGCAACAAAACTGTTAACAATGTTTTTTAAAAAAAATAATAGTTTATGAGATATATCGTAAAAACCATTTCAACCCCTATTTTCAAGATGGCGGCCGTGGGACAAGGGTGGTGACCCCACAAACTTGTTTTTAGCTTTACACTGACCCCCCCTACACATCAAAAAAATAAAATTGCGTCCTCTAAAAAACGCAACCCCAAATGTAACTTTTCGATGGACTAGCAAGCAAATAGTAACCCCTATTTGCTTGCAGTGAACGTCAAAATTAATTTTAGTCACAGTCGACATAAGTCATAACTAATATTAGTTCCATGGACTTTCGTATCTGCCTACAGTGGCCTACAGCGCCAAAATGGCGACACTCAAATAGGCACAAAATTATTATGACTGTAGCCTGTCCAGTGTATATAATAGAGGTCAGTGTAGTCTAAAGAAAGCTAGCTAAATGCCTAATCAAAAAGCAATTAAATACTTCCAAAAAATATTGTCTCCATTAGTTACATCTCCCATTCGAAGTATCATCAATATTATCAAATGGAATTTCAATAAAGTAAACACCAATACAATCAGTGTAAAAGTGTCATTTATCGAGACTTTGTTTATTTATTGCTACGATTTGTGTCCATTAAATTCAAATGAGGTCAAAAACGCTGGCGATATTAAATATTCGGTCGTTATCGAATATTTACGTAATGGAATTCGGTTTTCGACTCCAATTATTCTTTTAGATTCTCTTTATTCTTGTCCGGCAAGAGAGAACAAATATTGTATTATTCGATTTATTATGATTTATGGGAATACCTCACAAAAATCACTTTGTGAGACTGTCCTCAGTTTGGTTAGGGCATTGCAGGCTGAAAATCACCTGATTGCCCGAAAAGTAAGATGATTCCGTGCTTCGGAGGGCACGTTAAGCCGTCGGTCCCGGTTACTTTCTACGGATAGTAGTCGTTACATGAGCCATGTCAAAGGCCTTTGGCGGCTCAATAACTCTGACACCAGGATTGGTCAGGTTGACCATCCACTCGATGAAGAAGAAGATGGGAATGTTTGTTAAGCTGTCGGTCCTGGTCGTTTCGATCGTAAGACTATGTCGCAGGCCTTTAGGCGGTGTAAAAACTCCGACTCCAGAGCTGGACACTAAGCTATTCAAAATGAATGAATGAATGAATGAATGGGAATGTTCTCGAGTATTTTTGAACGCGATTTCTCTTCTGCCTTTTAGTACACTAGTAGGGCACCGCGGTTTTACGCGCGTTGTTTTTGAACGCGATAATCTCAGACTACCAATCCGGTTTGAAAAATATTTTTGTAATAGCCACATTTAACGGGAAGGTTATAGGCTATTTTTTATTCTAAAATTCTCACAGGAACGGGCACAACGCGAATAAAACGCGAGCACTGGTATATCTATACTAATATTATAAAGCTGAAGAGTTTGTTTTGTTTGTTTGTTTGTTTGTTTGTTTAAACGCGCTAATCTCAGAAACTACTAAACCGATTTGAATAATTCTTTCACTGTTAGATAGTCTATTTATCGAGGAAGGCTACATTTTACATTTTATCCCGAAATTCCCACAGGAACGGGCACAACGCGAGTAAAACGCGAGCACTGGTAGATAGTTATATAATCCGAGTATAAACTCACTTCCCCGGTCTTAAGATACAACCACAAACAAGATAAAATACAATTTATGTTTGTAAAGCAATCTGCCGTTTCTCGAACATGTTTTCAAGTAAGTTATTTTCAAAGAAAGTTGTATTAAGCCCTAACATAAGCGATAACATAAAAAATAACAACAGAAAAATATAAAAATATAACTGAACATTGTGCCTTTGAGACTGAATGACAAAAAATATGTTTTGTACAGTGTCTGGCAGAAGCTTCGACCTACGCCGGTTTTGGAAGGAAGTTCTTGGTGTCTTGTATCAGAATTTTTAGACCACCAAAAGGCCATCTTTCCGATCGCCTATGAATCTAACGATTGAAAAAACCGGGACTGACTAACGTCGTAGCGCTTAGACAGAAAATATGACACTATTGGTCACTCACCCAAAAGTCAAAAACCATACCCTAACAAATTCATCCCCCGAATCAAAATCCTGGAACCACCATTGTCTTTCGACCCGTCCCTCCAAAGGTCTGAGTAAATGTATCTGCCAGGTACTGTACCTTCTATTATAAGATTTATAAGTAAGAATATTACCTCTATGCATCGTTTGTGATTTGAATTTTTACAAGCAAAATAATGGAACAACTTCTCGACCCTTTATATTTCCCGATAGAAATTCTATTGAATATTGTTCGTTATTTTGTAAAGTTTGTGACGCGTAGCTTTGCTTTTAGGAATATTTTGTGTTTCGTTCTTCTTAAAATTAGAGATTTCGTTTTGTATTTATTGGTGTTTTCGTTATTTTTATAAGTAAAGTAGTGAAGTTCGTGTAGGTGAGTAGCCAACTTCGACACCTGGGAGTTTTTCATTCGCCATCCGAATTGGTTGAACGAAACAACTGGATTATTTGTTCTACTTTTGATCGTTGGTTTGTGGTTCTGCTAAATTCAGGTAGATACATCATCTTGGTAGAATACCATTTAATATACTGAAATGATTTTTAAAACACAGTCTATAAATATGAGGTAAATTTTTATTATTTTCTCTCTAACAAGAGTTTTATGAAGCCATCCAGGCAAAAAGGTATGAGGCGACAAACAAAAAAACGTACACGAATTGAAGAAAAAGAAAGTATCAGCCTGTAATGTTCCACTGCTGGGCAGAGGCATCTAATCTTGCTGATCATATCAGTACAGTGAGGAGGATTAGACGTAATCACCACGCTTGCCTAATGCGGGTTGGTGATCTCTAACCCGAGCCATGTTTGAAAAGTAGGAGACATGTTAACACAAATAAGTCTTCTGGTTTCTTTAGAGTCTTTTATGGCCACGGTTTCTATAAAGGGTCTGAACCATAAAAATGTAAAATAAAAGCGAAGTGTATCCGTAAACGGAGTTACAATTCAAAACGAATTAAGTCATTGAAAAAAGATTATAACTTTCCGTCTACGACTCCATAATAGCTCCAATTATTGAACCATTATTGAACATCAAAAGCAACTCTACCAAATTAAGTCGCACTATAAAGTCGACAAAACTAAAATATTCACAAACATAATCATTGCCAACCCTTATAACGTCGAGTGTAACTCACCCCGATGCCACGAACGGCCACACGAGGCCACAACTGGCCACTACCAGCCACAAAGTTAAAGTACACACATGAAACCCTTCATCTCTTTCTACGGTATTAGTGTAATTGTACAAGTTACAAGGCCACGTCTACACTCCGCACGTTGGCTAATTAAGTTACATGCGAGGATGTGTTTGCGGAATGTTTTGTTGTAATATTATTTAAATTGAGTGTTTTTTTTGGGTTCGTGTACGGACAAGCTTGACAAAATATTGCACGTAGATTTTTTTTTTGGAATGCTAACAGCAACCACATTTGAAAATGCTTCATTAACCTAAAGAAGAATAAGGAGGTTTATCATTTTTGTAATATTTTGGTTAACTGGCGCGGAAACGAAGCAAATATAAACTAATATAACTTAGTATAAACAGCATACCGTTCAAGCTATAAATAAGCATTGATAATTATCCGTACACATTTTATCATTAATAGAGCAAACTGCGTGTTACGTCCTCGCGGTAAACAATGTACTAACGAGCTAGTTGGCAGAGGCCTCACGCGATCTTCTATACAGATATATTTTCTAGATAAAAAAGTATTAGCCTGTAATGTCCCACTTGTTGGGCAAAGGCCTCTCGTCTCACTGAAGATATCAGTACAGTGAAGTGAGGAGGTTTCAGGCGTAATCACCACGCTTGCCTAATGCGGGTTGGTGATCTCAAACCCGAGCCATGTTTGAAAAGTAGGAAACATGTTTTCGCTCGACCTGGGAATTGAACCCGGGACCTCAGTCTTGGCAGGCACTTGGAGTGCACATACCACTAGACCATCGAGGCGTTCTAGATAAATCTATACTAATATTATAAAGCTGAAGAGTGTTTTTGTTTGTTTGAACGCACTTAACAGAAGGACACATAGAGGCAAAGAGAGGAAGAGGAAGGCCAAGAAGGGCATATGCAGACCAACTGAAGGAAAGAGCAAAAGTCGTGTCGTACGAACAGCTGAAGAGGATGGCAGATGACAGAGGAAAGTGGAAAGAACTCCATCGACAAGAGCACAGCTCTTAAGTTTAAAAGAAGAAGAACGCACTTCGAACAATCCGATTTGAATAATTTACTTTGTAATGGATACCCACAGTGAAAAGAAACTTATAGGATAATATTCATCTAAAAAAAAAAAAAATTTAACAGCCTCCGTGGTCTTGTGGTTTGAGCGCCCAGCTCACGACCCGGAGGTTCCAGGTTCGATTCCCGGTGGGGATACCTCACAAAAATCTCTTTGTGAGACTTTCCTCAGTTTGGTTAGGGCATTGCAGGCTGAATGAATCACCTGATTGCTCGAAAAGTAAGATGATTCCGTGCTTCGGAGGGCACGTTAAGCCGTCGGTCCCGGTTACTTTCTACGGATAGTTTTCGTCACATGAGCCATGTCAGAGGCTTTTGGCGGCTCAATAACTCTGACACCAGGATTGGTCAGGTTGGCCATCCACTCGATGAAGAAGATCTCAAAATTCCCACGGGAACGGCCAAAACCAGGTAAAAGCCCATTCGTTAGAAACAAACTTTATCCTACCAGTGGAGCGAGCAGGAAATTAAAAGTAAAGTAAAGTATAAGCCTGTAATGTCAAAGGCCTTTTATCTCACTGAAGGTATCAGTATAATGAGGAGGATTAGGCGTAATCACCACGCTTGCCTAATGAGTTTAGGCCCATCTCGTAGCCAGATTTGGTAGCTAGCTACGAAATGAGAAAAGTGTTTTCCCATCTTGTAGCTAGCTACTAAATGGGAACGATCTATTCGGTAGGTTAGGGTTATTTTTTTTTTTACTAGTTCTTTTTCCTAAATCTTAGCCATCTTGTAGCTAGCTACTAAATGGGAACGATCTATTCGGTAGGTTAGGGTTATTTTTTTTTTACTAGTTTAAATCCTAAATCTTGGACTTTCGAATCCCTATTTCGTAGCCAGCTTCGAATCGGGATTATTTCTCCCATTTGGAAGCTAGCTACCAAATCTGGCTACGAGATGGGCCTAAACTGCCTAATGCGGGTTGGTGATCTCAAACCCGATACATGTTTGAAAAGTGAGTAACATGTTTTTTGACAAGGAAATTGAACCCGAGACCACAGGCTTGGCAAGCGTGTGCACATGCCACTAGACTACCGAGGCGTTAACGCGAGATTAACTATTTAAATATTACACTTTATTTTGGAGGTGATGTGGTTGAAAGTAGTACCGCTATGACTAATTCTTTTAAACTAAATACATACCAAAACCGAGTGTAACATTACGAAAACATTTTGATAAATCCAATTTGCTGATCTAGTAAAGTTGTTTAATGAAATTAAAATCATAATCAAAACATCAACTTCGCGGCATCAACTAAAGAATTCATTCCAAATATTTTATTAAGAAACGGGCGTCGGGACGGATTATCCCTTTTTGGTGTCATCTTTCTAAATAAATAACATGGTTATAAAATATACTCACTGGACTTACTGGAAGAGACAAGGATGTTCTCGAAATCTATACTAATATATAAAGAGGTAAAATTTGTAAGTTTGTTTGTTTGTATGTTCGCGCTAATCTCAGGAAGTACTGGTCTAATTTAAAAATATATTTTTGTCATGGATAGCCACAGTCAACGGGAAGGTTATAAGCTACTTTTCAACCTGAAATTCCCTCGGGAACTGGTACAACGCGGGTAAAACCGCGGGGCGCTGCTGGTCCTTAATAAGTAGGATAGAACGTCACGTGACCCGCACCTGGCCGCTACACTAAGTGTCTACCGCTTAAGTGAAATGAAAACGTGACTTAAAGGTCAACACCCTTGTGTACTTTTCATAACCAAGTGATAGTTCCACGTTCAAATTCTTCCGGGAACATTAAAATTAATCTGTTAGAAATGAGTATTTTTTTCTTGGTATAACAAATGTATGGGCTCACCAAACCTGAGAAAATAACGTAGAGCCTACGATGGGCGGGTTGCTTCAGTTACGATCACGCGCCAGTTAACGTTATCATGAAATGTCAGTCGCAACAGACGTAAGAAAATGAAACATCGTTGGCATATTACAGTAAAGTTTCATTCAAATCCGTTCAGCAATTTTTACGTGAAACAGTTACACAAAAATATACAGCCTCACAAACTTTTATTATATTAATAGGATTTGTGAAACAAGGTTCCAATATAAATCTTAACACTTTCAAATCCTCATAAAAAGATATCTTTCAAGATATATTCCCATTTTTCTAGTTTTACGAATCAGGATATAATAAGAGAGTATACTCTACCTAGAGTAGAGTAGAGAGTATACTCTACCTAGAGTATACTCTACTTAAAACATCCAAGGCAGTTTTATTGTCCATATAAGTTTATACGTTACACATAACCTGTGGTTTATGTTTACATCTTAACGAAAAATAGTTTTACAGTTTCAATAAAATGGATTGAGGCTTAGAAGTATGACCAGACAAAATGGGGGTCAAGAGCAGGACATACATACATACATTCATACATATACATACATACATCGTCACAAACTTTCGCATTAATAATATTAGTAGGATGTCTTCTAATATCATATATCTACTCCTTATAAATTCAATTTTTTTTACATAATAACATTTAATTTTACATAGTTATAAGTACCATGTTTACGATGCCACTTCCATTGTAGATCCCTGTTAACTCCTTGTTTCCAATAAACATGCCCCGCGGTGAATGATGTCATAATTTCACACCGCAATCTTCTCTCCTCTCTTTCCCACCCCTACAAGTTATATCTATCCATCTCGCTCATCTTACCCCCCAAATGATTAGTCATTATGAATAAATAAGATAAGAATATTCAATGTGGCTATTTCAGTGTTTTCAGCTGGTTCAGGTGTTTACCAACAATTTTGTTTATGTTTTCAGTGGTAATGTAGCGTGAATAATCAATTTTGTTCGGGCTATTAGTTTTGTGTATTAATATTTTGAGGACATTGATGGATTTTTTATCTATACTAATGAAGAGGTACAATTTGTAAGTTTAATGAATAAATAATAATAAATATGCCCGGACAAATTCACTCACGGTTAATTAGACCCAAACTAAGCTCTAAGCTTGTAATATGGAATCTAACTAACTGATACTACTACATATACATACACAAATACTTTATAAGAATATATAATTGACACCCAGACGTCGTCGCCAACAACTATGTCTTCACATATTGTTGACTCCGGGCGGGAATCGAACCCGCAACCCCCGACACAGTAAGCGCTCTCACTGCCACTGTGCCAACGGGCTTGTCACTTGTCAGTTTGTTTGTTTGTACGTCGAGCTAATCTCGGGGGTTTTCAGTCCGATTTGAATAATCATTTTTGTAATAATAGTATAACTAGCCGCGCTTCACGGTGTTACCCACGTTGTATCCGTTCCCGCGGGAATTTAGGTTAGGCCCATCTCGTAGCCAGATTTGGTAGCTAGCTACGAAATGAGAAAAGTGTTTTCCCATCTTGTAGCTAGCTACTAAATGGGAACGATCTATTCGGTAGGTTAGGGTTTTTTTTTTACTAGTTAAAATCCTAAATCTTTGACTTTCGAATTCCTATTTCGTAGCCAGCTTCGAATCGGGATTATTTCTCCCATTTGGAAGCTAGCTACCAAATCTGGCTACGAGATGGGCCTAAACCGGGAATTTCGGTATAACATGTATTTCACGTGTTATTCTGATGTAAAACCTATATTACAAACATTTGCATTTATAATATTAGTAGGATTCTATAGACTAGTAAAGGGAAGTAAAGAAATACCATTTCTAGGTACAAAAAGTGACTTTATTACTTTATAGTCAATTTATTACTTATTTAACACTTTTAACTCAAATCATATTAAGTAATTGCGCTAATCACATAATGGTACGAGTATCATGCATCCTTTAATTACCGCTCGCCTGCAATTTTATTGGTAGATTTTTACTTTCTCCACTTTCTAACTCCGTCTAATGAATTATGAAAAGTCACCGTTCGAGTGTATTTTCCGCCATTTTTTTTATTCCTTCTAACGTCAGAGCCGAAAGCTGTCAAAATCGAAGTTACGTCAAAAGTTTCTAATCTGTGTTCCGAATTCGAATCATTCAATTAAAACAAACCAATCGAATTGGAACAAAGCCAAAATCAAATTGTTATTCATTTGTTTCGTTTAATTTCAACTCAACGTGGTACTGATTGATTTTCTTTCTACAAATTATAAATGGAGTTATACTTGACTTTAAACTTTCTATTAATATTTCATTGATTTACTGTATTCGCCTACTTGATTGTCTTTCCGCCAATGAGGGTGAAAGTGTACCTGACATTTCTGAACTTTGTCTACACTTATTATAAAGTTGAAGATTTTTTGTCTGTTTTAATGCGCTAATATCTGGTTTCAGTTGAATAAAAAATAATCTTTTGGTATTTGAAAAGCACATTTAAGAATAAGGCAAATTTTCCCACTGGAAATCGCCTTTATACTTATACGACTGGTCAACTTGGCAGGTAGGTGACTAAGGGCCGATACTGCGTTAAGCGGGTGCCCGCGCGGTTTCATATAAAAGTGACCCGTCGCGTGCGCCCGTCGCGGGTTTCATACAAAAGTGAGCCGTCGCGTGCGCCCGTCGCGTGAGCCCGCTTAACGCAGATTCGGCACTTAAAACTGATAAAAGTATTGTCGATTTTTTAAGGCAGTGATTGGTCCAGTTTCTGTAAATAATCTATAAGAGACTATACCCTCAAACAATACCACTCCCGTTGGTCGATAAATGTCTAAAAACATATATAGTTTATTCAATTAAATAGGTAAAACAAAGAAAATGCTGCAAAAGCTTATTCATTATATACCTATCTCGACCATTCTACGACAAAGAGAAACTGACAAAAAATATGAAAATATTAATTCTCAACATGTTCCGGCTTACCCCCGCGTTCTCAATGTTGATGCGTTGACAGTTTTCTTAGCACACGTACCCCATCATCCCCTACCTTGTACACTACAACGCACATTTTAACAATTTTTCGCTCAGTTTAACGAAAAAATTGGATTCTATTCGGATGTTTTAGCGGATTATTTGTAAAAAGTTAACTTGATTTATAGAAATAATGGATTTAAGCCTTTTATACAGACAAATGTAGTAAATTATTTTAGTCATGTCCTTTTTAGTGAACATTGTTTTATGTCAATTTAATTTCACATGTTTGGAATCACATTTATATTAACGTCAATACTTACTAGCATAGTATAAATCATAACTTATAATAATAAGAACTCAATACAAAAGAACAAAACTTGACAAAAAGCTCTTAATTTTACGCCTCAATAATTAAGCTTTCAATACAAAAAGCCCTCGAAGGAAAGCTCGTTAGAAACTCCGACATCTTTCCATTGAAAGTTCCGCCTCTAATTACAATATTATGCACAAACTTCACAGAGATCTTCCAGATAATAAGAACATCTCAATGGCACTGTCGCCGAGACCCTAATTTGTATTAACGTAGAAAAAGTAAAGTTTTAACTTGTAATGTGATTTGGAAAGGAAAATCCCTGTAATGTGAGTTGAGAAGGACAAAACCGATAAAGTTGTGAATAACATTATATATATGTTACGGCTAATACCCGAAGTGCGGCTACACCTAGTTTTAGCCGGTTAGAACTAGGTGCATATATATGTCATTTTAATGAAAAGAGAGAGTTTAAACATGAAAAAAAAAAATAACCCTAACCTACCGAATAGTAAGTAATTCGGTAGGTTAGGGTTATTTTTTTTTTCATGTTTAAACTCTCTCTTTTCATTAAAATGACATACGGCTAATACCCGAAGTGCGGCTACACCTAGTTTTAGCCGGTTAGAACTAGGTGTAGCCGCACTTCGGGTATTAGCCGTAACATATATCATTGGAAAGTTTGTTAGGTAGGTGTAATGGTTGAACAGATTTTGATAAAGTTAATTAATGTCGTTAATTGTGATAGACTAAATATTCATTTCACAAAACTTATATCAAAAACTATTAGTATTGTTCTACGCAATAAGTTCTAATTTATGTTATAGTTTTGTTGATTGTCCTTCTAATACTTATTATAAATGCGAAAGTTTATAAGGATGAATATATATATAATATTTGTATTATGTATGTTTATTACTCTTTCACGAAAAAACTACTGAACGGATTTGGGTGAAACTTTACAGTAATATAGGTAATACATCAGAATAACACATGAGATAAGTTTTATCCCAAGATTCCCGTGGGAATAGGTACAATGTGGGTAGCACCGCGGGGCGCGACTAGTAATTAATAATCGTAAATAGTATTTTTTAAACTTTTGCAATTCGTACACATTATTAATATATTACTATAGGGTTTCCAAAGTGAGTGTTTTACCTTGATAGAACATTTTTTGTGGCGTTTAAAAACCCGTAACGTTAATATTTGTAAATAGTTTTACGAGTATAAAACAAGTTGGCAACGAAGCAACATTTCCTTGTACTAGCGTCTAAAAGCAAAACTTTGTATATTACATACTAATTATTTTCAGTATACTAAGCTTCTACTACATGAAAGTTGGTAAGCCACAGGAAACTATAAACAGACCAATAAAACGTTAAGTAACGCCACAGGAAACCGCCAGTCGTAAACCAAGAAATCTCTACAAAAAACCTTTCGAAAAGTTAACGATAATAACCTAAAAGTATTTCGGCAAATTCTCAAAAACTTTACCAAATTCATAAATAATAAATTAGTTCAGTATTTAGCAAATTTGTTTACTTTTCTAATATAACTTCTTTCGTGCATATTTTTTTGTTTCCTTTCATTGTTAGGGTGGTATAAACGGTCAAGGTTATATAGAAATAAAGGTGGGGCAACCCCCACCTTGACGCCATTGATTTTAGGCCGCCGTGAGAGTGGTGGCTTTTGATAGTGATGCAACATTCATACTAGACAAGCATAGCTTGAATAACAGTGGGTTATCGTCTTAAAGCGAACAGTCCAAGCCAATGGTAGAACATTGACTCGTCCTAAGTAGGCGCCATGGTGTTGCGAGGGACGTCAATTAGTCAACTACAGATTTGCAAATTATGAAAAAATAACATACGGTCGAAAAAAATAAACTGCTGTTTGGTAAAAGTAACACAAAGCTTTATAAATATTAAAAGAAAAAAGTTAGTCTCTTTAAAAATATTATTGGCCAATGCCAGAGACAGACAAGCCAGACATGTCCTTTCAAAAGTACAACAACTACAAAACGCCTAAAACAATAAATCTTGTTTGAAAACGTCTATAAACGCTTGATATTACACCTAGGGCAAACTAGATGACGTCACCGTTCCGTTAAATCCGTCAGTATCGTTAAATCCCAATGATACCGTGACCGGAATCAACCAGTAATGGCATTCAGTTAGTTTCAGCTTTAATTGTCGAACGCTATTTCGCTTCGCTAATAAATTAACGGATAACGACAGTTACACGTGAAATCGTGATTTGCGAATTTGGTTTTAGGTATTGCGTGTTGGTTTTGGGATATTTTTTATGTTATTAATGAATTTGATAGTTTGATTTCGTGATAAGATGTTGATAGTATCTTGATATTGATTATTATTGTATTTATGTATACTGTATGATTACCAACTCGATTAGGCAAGCGTGGTGATTACGCCTTTATCCTCCTCACTGTACTGATATCTTCGGCCAAATGAGGCCTTTGCCTAGCACTGGGACATCACAGGCTAATGTACATATATCGTATACAAAGGTTGGTATCTACTTGTATTTAAGGTCACGGAAAAAAATTATAACAACATATAAAAATAGGTTGTAATGTTTGTTTGAACCCGATAATCTCTCAAGCTAATAGAATATGTAAAAATCTGAAATGTTTTATCCTTAAATTCCCATAGACACATATACAATATACAATTTTAAAACGTTGCACATTCCGTTCATAAATACTTGATTCCTCTTCAAAACGATACAAGGTAAAAGCAAGCAATTCTTCGCTTAACTTGCAATACTTATCAATACTTTATCAAAAACTAGCAGCGCCCCGCGATTTTACCCGCGTTGTGCCCGTTCCCGTGGGAATTTCGGGAATTTTTTACATAAAAACCTTCCTCTTGAATCACTCTACCTATTACAAAAAACCGCATCAAAATCCGTTGCGTAATTTTAAAGATTTAAGCATACAGACAGACAAACAGTGTGACAGACACGAAAAAGAGACGACTTTATTTTATACTATGTAGTGAAGTCTTAGCGCTTGTACCAAAAGCTTTATAACAATGCAAAGTCTATTATAGTACTGTTATAGTCTTATAAGTACACTATAACGGTGTACTTAAAGCAGTAGTTTTATTGAGTTTAAGAAAATAAAAATATGTGATACAAGAGAAAGAGAAATATCTTATTCGTCAACCTTTGGAGGGAGACTTGTAGCTAGTTCCTGTAGAAGCCTTGTTTTCATCAAAGTCGAAATGAAAGTCAAATATTTTTAATCAATGTTGGCACCAAAGAGCTCTTTCGAGAGTACCACTCAATCTTAATATGGGATCCAACTACTGTTTTAAATATTTTAACTTTGTATATTATTAAGCCGAAACGTTATATACAAATTCAAAGCATGATGGGAAACCTCCCAAAAAAATATTAAAGAAAGTATAATATGTATATCCCTAAAAATAGTGTTACTCAAAACGAGCTTATCGCGAAAGCTTTCCCATAACACGCATCAAACATAAAGACGTTTTCAAAGCTCTTGAAATGCCATAAACATACCGTCATTAAGATGGCTTCGCGATACTCCTGAAATGCGAACACGCATACATACACCGTTTATCTAACCACCCAACACGTAAGTTTTTCCCAAATGCATTTTCAAGCCATTACACCCCCATTTACGTACATAATACGATCTATTTTTGTTTAAATATTCATAAAAATGATGCTTACCTTTGAAATTGTGCCTTACGTTGGATGATATTTTGGTGAGATACGAGTATAAATAAATTATTATACTGAAGTATGTTGAAAGGAAAATGAAAGATTTCATACCTAAATTTTTTCATCCTGAAATCTATTGAATTGTAAGAAAAAAATAAAACAATACGAATAATTAGTCTTTGAAAGTCATTAAGGTCTAACTTTCCAAAACTAATTAGACTTCATGTCTAATTATTTTAATTTTACCAACGGACTTAAGTCCAAAGTACCATGTAATAAGATTTTTAGAGGATCTAAAAATATTAACAAAACAGAAGTACTATACTTGACGGGCGGTTAACGGCGTAGAATTTGAAATGCCCCCAATTATTGAAACACAATACCTTTAATGGATTCCATTTAAATGTTGAGAGTTTTAAGGAGTTCCTGTTTACCTCAATTTGTGAATGAATTACTTGTATTTACGGGATAATCTTATACATTTTTGTAAAGCAAATTATCATCTAAGGAAGTTGTTAATGCATGTCACCATGTTTGCACAGGGTGCGGCGTAATTTTGAATACTTCAGAGTATTGTTTATCAAATACTTTAATTAATAACTCTAAGATTAACACATACACAATTTTTATACTCGTAGGACAGTATTTACATGGTTTTCAGTGCAGGGAAAAATTAATTCCAAAACAGCGCGGGCATTAGTTAGCATCTCCGTTTTAGCGTCCAAAGTTATGTATGTAGGTTTATACACCTACAGAGTTTGTTAGTTTGTTTCAACGCGTTAATCTCTGGAATCACGAGTAGGATTTCGAAAAATATTGCAGTTTATAATAGCCTAAGCGAAGCCACATTGAAGTGAAAGGTATTAGTTTTACTACCCTTAATCTCAAAATGTCCAAAGAGACGAGTAGAATGCATAACCTTGAGGTACTGCTATCTCCTATAACTATTCTTTGGCACGATGCTCATTACCTATAACAATTACGTAATAAGAATAAAAGTTTACGTTTACGCTAACGCACCAGTAACCGTTAAAACAAAATGTAAAATCATGGCTTTCTACTGGCCGCCCAAATGACTTTAACATAGTCATTTGAGAAGTCATGTAATTTAAGTTATGAAGCAACGTCTTGTATTAAACAGCGTTAAAAATCGAACGTCAAAACGAATTAGCGTTAACAAATGTATGTTACGATAACCAACCGTTTAAAATAACCCTAAATAAACCGCTGGTTATTGTTTTAAATATGTTCTTTGAAGTCCAGCGTATTGCGTGAGGAGTGTTAGATCAAAGTGAAATACAATGACGCCTGAAATAGTTGAATGGACTCATTAGGTTATGTGACCTCCACCGAAATAACGGCTCATTTAATATTTGTGACTGGCAATGGTTATTTTATAACGAAACTGTTGTTTTCGATTATTTTCGGTGGAATGAAAAGGACTTATGAGAGTGTTGTAGTTATTAATTAACAAGTTCTATATTATAACACTAGCAGCGCCCCGCGGTTTAAACGCGTTGTGCCCGTTCCCGTGGGAATTTCGGGATGAAAAATAGCCTATGAACTTTCCCTTGAATGTGGCTAATTGAATGAGGGTTTTCTGAAATGACACCCACTAGGCGGCAACACTGAGACATGAGGTCCAGAAATCTGGCAACAGTGTCATTTTCATGGAAACCTTAATTGAATTTGGTAGTTTCTTTGAGCTAGTTTACAAGCCGCGAGAAAGAAAGCAATGTCAGTCATGTCACAATTAAATTTCGCTTTAAAAAATCACTAGATTAGTAAACGAGTTTACAATCACAGCTTGTACGAGTACTATAATTATTTTTAATGCGGCTGTCATCATTGTCTGTCAAAACATATGTCGATATCTATCTGTCACAGAAATGAGCTAGCTTCTGAGTGAAATGGATAAAAAAAAACATATTTATTAACATAAAAAAAATCATAGCTTAATCTGCTATGAGATAACTAATTCAGAATATTGTTACCGGCCTTTAGCTAAACATTACAAAAATAACAAATAAACCATCACGAATCAAAACACATCACTTTCACCACACGTTTTGGACAAAAACAAAAATAAAACCGTCTGAAATCCTACATGAAAACCGAATTAATACGAGGTGACTATATTAACACGTTCCCTGTGCGTGCACCACATGTGGGTCACTGTGAGGTCACTCTGACACGTGCGTGCACCACATTTGGGACACGACTCCATACAAATTTGAAGCCTTTTTATAGTTTACACGTGTGATTTATTTTAATTTTTTTTGCATAAACGTGTGAACAATAAACTATAAAAAAAGTTTGCTCAAAAACCGGGCAACATTTTTATAAGGTTGTCAGGAAATAAAAGCCTAAAGTTACTAAAAATAAATGAATGTTTTTTTTTTGTAATATAGGATAGAAACAAACAAACAAATGTTTTGTATTAAAAAAAAAAATAATAAAGATTAATGACTAATAATAAACAAAGAAAGTACAAAAAATAAACAAAGAAAGTAAGATTGGTACTTTTAATGGGACGCATTGTAACATGAAAGGCAGAAGGCTTTCTTGCATTGGATGCATTCCGTATCAGTTTTCCTAGCTTTTGTTCTCGCCTGGGTTGCAGAGCATCCTCCTTCGACTAGGGCTTTATAGCACCCAGTGCAACGCCTTCTCGTTATTTTATCCATTCTTCTAGGGAATGACATGTGGGTCAATGAACCTATAGCTAGTACGTGAGTGTACCACATGTGGGTCACAAGTTTTTTTAAAATTTTTAAACAATTAGAGGGCTTATATTTATATAATTTATTCAAAATTATCATTACATAAGCCTCTCTTTACATATTTCCACAAAACGTGTTTGCACGTGAGGGGCTCCTCTCACATTTAGTAGCTGCACTGTTAACGTGTTAACTTACACCCTAAACCGTTTTATCGGACTGAAGCCGGGCGCTAACGATATTAACCCAGATACCATGCCTATTTGCCCCATTCCCCTTTGCCCCGTTCCCCTATTTCCCATTTGTCCATACCATCCATCCCTAGTTAACAGCAATGACAAACAACTTGCCGAAATGATGGCAATCTCATTGATTAATTTTATTCGACACATCGCTTCGTGTAATATGAACATTTGTAGGGTTGTCTGTTATTTGATTGAGTGACGGGATATGAGGTACTGGAGTTTTGGATTTTAGGGGGTGAGGCGACGGCCACTGGTAATTTTAACCGACTTAGAAAGAAGGAGGTTTTCACACAGTGTTTTTGTTTTCAAACTACTGCGTAAGAGCTAATGTTTGTGTAATTAAAAAAAAGCTTTTTCGGCCGTCGCTGTCAGTTGTATCTTGGCACTCCGTTATGCTATAGTATTTTGCATGCAATATTCGAGTTATGAACGAAATCTCGAAAGCTTTCACTTCATTAAGCCAATTTAATTTTTTTCATAATAATAAAAGGAAACAGTTTTGGCCCCACAGAGGCTTTTTTGAACGTACCATTTTGAAGAACATCAGCAGAGAAGATTAGACAAGAAAGCTTATCTTAGTACCAATGGATCTATATTTTGTGCAACAGACCAACAGCAAATGGCGAAAGTTGGAACCAACAACAACGGCCATTTGCAACACATGTGCTGTCTCCATATTGAAGTTGGAGCCATGTCAGAGGTCTTTAGCGGCTCTATAACTCCGACACCAGGATTGGTCAGGTTGACCATCCACTCGATGAAGAAGAAGTTGGAGCCACTCTGTCCTGTCTTATCATATTATCTTGTACTAAAGAGATCTGGACAAGTTTTGTGGTAAATGTATAATACATATATGAAATTAAGAACTTACTGTTATTTCAGTGCTCGTGGCCTAGATTGACTTAGGGCGGCTTGTTTTTTAACGGTTAGTTATTGTAACATACGTTAAAAAGTACAAGATTCATTCATTTCGAGTGGCCAACCCTGGTGTCGGAGTTTTTAGACCGCCTAAAGGCCTCCGACATGGTCTAACGATTGAAACAACCGGGACCGACTGCTTAACGTGCCCTCCGAAGCACGGTACCGCTCAGATAGAAATTCCACTATCGGCCACTTGCTCTCCGAAGCACGGTAGCGCTCAGATAGAAATTCCACTATCGGCCACCCATCCAAGTAAGGACCGAGCTGCACGTTGCTTAACAATTGCAATTAATTAACATAACTTAGTCAAATTACGCCACGAGCGTTACTATCAAATGATATAAGTAGATTTATTATCTAGTTTTGCTTTACTTTTATTACCTTACATCCCCGCGGTTTCACCCGCGTTGTACTCGTTCCCGCGGGAATTTCGGGATGAAAAATAGATGTTGTCCGATTCTCAGGCCTACCCGATATGTACACAAAATTTCATGAGAATCGGTCGAGCCGTTTCAGAGGAGTTCAATTTCGCACCCCGTGACACGAGAATTTTATATATTAGATATACGAGTATATATATATATACTCCTATTCAAGAGGTAAAATCCCGTATTAAAGAACACTCGATCCTCCTGTCTATCTGTCAAGATCCTTTTCTCGGAACAATAGGAGGAGATAGTTGTATGGACTGTAATTTATAACCTGCGAGATCCGACAACTGGTTTAAAATGTATTTAATCCGCTACGGAAAAGTATAGTGGTATGTAGGTATGATGTGTCTATGTCTAGCATCATAGCTCTAGAATAAATGGATTGGAATAAGTTTTGTTTATATATTATTTATATTAACAATGTGTTTTTCCTCGTAGTCATGGGACAAGCCCGGTCTTTTGAGAGGCTTGCGAGGAGATACAAATCGTAGAGGCCTTTTGGAGATATGTTTAAAGTAATTGATCTTCTTCGTCTTGAAGAAGAAGAAGAATGTAATTGATTACATATTATTTATTATTATGTTTATTATATACTAGCAGAGCCCCGCGGTTTTACCCGCGTTGTGCTCATTCCCGTGGAAATTTCGGAATACAAAAGAGCCTAACCTTCCCGTTGAATGTGGTTATCCATTGCAAAAAGAATTATTCAAATCGGGCAGGTAATTCCCGAGATTAACTCGAACATACAAACAAACAAACTTACACATTTTACCTCTTTATAATATTAATATAGATATTTTTTGCGAGACGATGTCAACCGGTATTGTTAATTCTACCAGAGCGGGGCGTCTGAAAACCAGCGCTGCAGCGCTGTACCAAGATCTCTGGCACTGTACAGCATCAGCTGAGACATCTTTTTATGCTAAATTTTTTACTTGTAATTTTGTATTCAGATTTTTTATTTTTCTTGTAATTGTGGCTAAATTGTGGCTGTAAATTGGCTATGACTTAAAAAAGCCCTCACTTCAATACACTTCAATTTTATGAAGTATCAATGTTTATTATTCTTTTATTATAACGAAACGATTCATACGTTTGTATTGCTTTTTATTTTATCTCTATACAAATGGGACCATAATCGTAACATTCTGAGGATTTTTATACGAGTATATCGTTGTAAAAGGTTGTTGTTTAGATTGAGAGAGTTGACGAGTTGGCTAGTTTAATAGGAGCGAGCGTCACATCTTGTATTTATCAAACTCTCGTGTCACATTGTTAGTTACCATACTCCTCCAAAATGGCTCAACCGATTGTCATGAAATTTTGTGTACATTTCGGGTAGGTCTGGAAGTCGATCAACATCTATTTTTCATACCTAAATGTTAAAGGCGGTTCACTCCTTAATTTGTATATAGCAATACTAAATATAATATAATTTTTATATATGGGTCAGCTAGTCTAATATATAAAATTCTTGTGTCACAGTTTTCGTTGCCATACTCCTCCGAAACGGCTTGACCGATTTTGATGAAATTGTTTGTGCTTATCCGGTATCTATGAGAATCGGCCAACATCTATTTTTCATCCCGAAATTCCCGCGGGAACGGGTACAACGCGAGTGAAACCGTGGGGCGCAGCTAGTAGTTATGTAAAATTATTCATTCGCTAACTTTCGAGCAATCTCACCAATTTAAAGACCGCCAGTTCGAAACTTGCAACTTTGAAACTTGCCAGTTCGTAACTCAACCAGTTCACAGTACGCCAACTATCTTAATCAATTTGACATATGTGATAGTCACATTCTATTGAAATCGCCAACTCCAGACCCGTCAATTCACTACCAACCAACTGCTCAATCTAAACGGCGTCTAAAACTGTAGTTTCGTATAATTTAACGTTAAAAACAAATCCGTGTGTACTTTGAAGAGTGGCTGAGTGGAGGCGTTTCAGTCGCCTCGTCTCGAGCAAACATCACGCAAAGTGGGCTGCGCTTACTAAAGGTGAAGCCGACCCGAAAAAAGATGACTGAATACTAAAATCTTACTATCTTAGAATATTATATATGCGAAAATTTGTCAGGACGTATGTATGTTTGCTACTCTTTCACGAAATTTGGATAAAACTTTACAGTAATATAGGCTATACATCAGAATAACACATGGGATACATTTTATCCCGAAATTCCCGCGGGGACGGGTACAACGCGGGTGACACCGAGGTACGCGGCTAGTAATAATTCTAAAATAAACCGATTATACATAATTGTATTGTCATTAGAATTGAAGTAGTAGTGGCTGTAGTAGCCTGTAATATCTCCACGGCTGATCCAAGACCTCTCATCTCACTGAAGATATCAGTGCAATGAGGAGGAACTGAAGATTACAATTTTTAAAATAATATTATTTCAGCTGCTTCACTAAAAAAGCTGATTCGCCTTAACAAAATGTTTACGGTACCTTCAAGAACATCTGAAAGATGGCTCCGGGAGTTTTCACTCTATTCATACAAACTATCCTATACTTTGCTATCTATAAGAGCCTGTGCAGACCAGACCAGACGGGATTTAGACTATCTATCGACTGTCCGAATTTTTCATAGATTTTTTTGTCTGTTTGAGTAAAAAACAGCACTATTTTATTAAACTATCACGATATAAACACATTGTAAATGTGGCTAACATGACATGGTATGATATTAAGGGCCGATTGCACAAAAGTTCTTTAAATCTATTTAGTCCTTAAATATGTTTAAGAAACAAAAGCTATTCTTTCAAAATTGTATTTTACCCCCACCAAATAGAACACAATTTAAATTGAACGTCATTTTGTTTTATAAACATATTTTTAAGCGCTCAATAGATTTAAGATTTTTTGTGCGATTCGCTCTAAATGTTTACTTCGCGACCAAGCCCCGCTTACTGTGTCCAGTCTGTCAAGCCGAGAGACTGGACTGCGTCGAACAAGTCAGTTTTTAGACTGTTTGCACGACAGTCTACGATGCTCCTAAGTTAACATCATTTTGCAGTTTAATCTTTTATCGATATTAAATTGCTAGTAAGACTGTATTTATAGCTTCGTTTATCTATTCTATAGAACATAGCATTTCAAAGCAAATATTTCCTCCAGATAAAGAAGTTAAAATAATATGTGATTTTTATGAAAACAGTTTTTGTGACTCATTCGGACATTACTGGTTTATTCGGAGTAGTGAAATCACAATATATCAATCAACTGTCATTTTGACAGCTAAATTATTATACTACTTCAATAAGGGTCTTGTCCATATACATATACAACCCCATTATTACATAGTAACTAGTTTTATTTGGATATTTTGATGACATACTAAAAAAATCTATAAACGCGCTAACCTCATAAACTATCAATCCGATATGAATATTATTTTTGTAAGGGTGCTAATTAAACAGGCTTCTTTTTAATACCATATTTTGCCCCCAAAAATGTATGTTGCCTTCTAAATTACTAAGTCAGCCACAATTAACGAGCATCTAAATAATACTATCTTAGCCACTTGTTATCTTCTAAAAAAATAACCCTAACCTACCGAATAGTACCTACGCCCGCGGGCTGAATTGACCCGTATTATTTAGATGCTCGTTAATTGTGGCTGACTTAGTAATTTAGAAGGCAACATACATTTATGGGGGCTATGTCATTTTCCCGTTGCTTAGTTATAAAATTAGAAGTTTAATCACGTGTCCAACAAATAATTTTGTGGCTAGACTTATAATTTCCCTTTTTGTAATGGATAGACACATTCAACGGGAAGGTTACAGGCTGTTTTTCATTCCAGTATTCCCACGGGGACAGGCACAATGCGGGTAAAACCACGGAGTACTGTTAGTGTACTTTATTTTAAACTAGCAGCGCCCCGCGGTTTTACCCGCGTTGTGTCCATTCCTGTGGGAATTTCGGGATGAAAAATAGCCTATGTTACTCGTGGATAATGTAGCTTTCGAATGGTGAAAGAATTTTTAAAAACGGTCCAGTAGTTTTTGAGCCTATTCATTACAACCAAACAAACAAAGTTTTCCTCTTTATAATATTAGTGTAGATGAATAAAAAGTCTAATTATGTTCTACAAGAACTATTTATGACGGCTAAACTTCCTTGTAGCTTCCTCCCAGTTCGACATCTTATTTCAGAAATTATTTCGATTAATCACAACATAGTATAAAAAAGTCGCTTTCCGCTGCCTGTCTGTCTGTCGGTCCCTATGTATGCTTAGATATTTAAAATTACGCAACGGATTTTGATGCGGTTTTTTTAAATAGAAAGAGTGATTCAAGAGGAAGTTTTATATGTAAAATTCTCGAAATTCCCACAGGAACGGGCACAACGCCGCGAGTAAAACCGCGGGTCGCTGCTAGTATAATATAATAATATAATATAGCTTGACAAATTCACACACGAATACAAATATATTCAGCGATTTTTAAACGATTTTTGAGTTTATAGTCAACTAGCAGCGCCCCGCGGTTTTACCCGCGTTGTGCCCGTTCCCGTGGGAATTTCGGGAATTTTTTTACATAAAAACCTTCCTCTTGAATCACTCTACCTATTACAAAAAACCGCATCAAAATCCGTTGCGTAATTTTAAAGATTTAAGCATACAGACAAACAGACACGAAACAGAGACGACTTTATTTTAGACTATGTAGTGATATCTACAAAATATGAGGTGGAACGGCTGGATATGAAGTCGGTATTAATATTTTACGAGCTCAAGGTTTATTGCCGTTTACCTACATATATAAGGATCTGATACGTGAACTCTTGTAAGTAACATATGTATGTGATAAGTAGGCGTGCGCAGTTGAACAGATTAATGTGAAGACGTTCGTTAACCGAAGATGTTCGTTAACCGAAGATGTTCGTTAACCGAAGCTGTTCGTTAACCGAAGTAGATTGAAACAAATTCGGCGGCCGCATTGAATAAATACTAAATAAATGTTTACAGCACAAATTAACAGACGGTTAATTAGAACCAAATTAAGCTGCAAGCTTCTATTATGGAATCAGAGTAACTGATATTAAAACATATTACATACACAAATACTTTATAAGAACATAATAATGGACACCCAGACACCCATACCAACAACTATGTCTACACATATTGTTGAATCCGGGTGGGAATCGAACCCACAACCCTCGACTTAGTAAACGCTCTCATAATTATACCACTGTGCGGGCCCGTCAAGACTTATGTTATTATACTATCAAGCTACCCAAATGGGTGAACACATTTCGTAAAAGCTTTTTTTAGAAAAGCAACTTGACTAAAGTGTTCGATGTATAATTGTGTTTATTCCAGAAAAAATAAACAAAAAACCTGTCTATGGTTTCAACCACGAAGTAGAGAAGTGTGGTAATTACTTCGCTTTTCTGTGCTTTCAACAATTCTACTTGTGCTTTTATAATAACCATTAAAACTAACTTGATATAATTCTTCATCACAGAATCTTTTCCCTCATATTTCATAACAGTTTCACATTAAAAAATGCAATTACTTCCTAACGACTTCTCCAATTTTGATCCGCGCCAAAAAAGAGAACGTAGCTTCCTAGAGCGACGTTTGACAAATGATGGTTATCTTGTCGGTTGAGTCGCGTATCTCCGAAGATTTACATTTTTTTCCAGCATATGATTTAAGGGCACACAGATTTATAGCGGAATCTCAAGTAACTGAATAATGACGAGGGTTTAACGTTGATAAATAACTTTTTTTGGAATGTATAACAATGTGCTAAGGCTTGAAAATTGAGTGGGAAGACAAAACAACTGTTTGAATCGTGACTCGTACATATATGTCATTCGATTTGGTCGATTTCAGCTGCAGCCAAAAGGTATTAAGGGTCTTTAGGTAATAAGGGTTCTATGGGCATTAAAAATCATAAAACGTTTAAAGGGTGGGCAGTTTTACACTGTTTGTTACTTGTTACTATATAACATTTGTTCGTTAAAACCTCCACGAGTACATACGCTGTTTAATATCTGTTAAATACAAAGCGTTATTTCATAATTTAAACTACAGTCAGTTTAAGTGATTCGGGCAGCCAGTAGAAAGTCACGATTTTTTATTTTCTTTCGCCTGTTGAGGCTGACATTTTGTGTGTGTTGACGTTTACTAGCGCGTGAGCGTATACGAGTATATATGTACTCGTAGATCATCGTTAATAGTTGGCGATTCATTCACTTAGCGCTCGCTGCGTGCTCGCTGGGTTAGTCTGTCTTTCATACAAATACAAGGACCAACGTTACGTGACCTGCATCCGGCCCGCAGCCGCACTATGTGTGTATTGTGCTTTTTGTAATAAATTCGTAGTATAAAATGCCAATTTAAATAAAAAATAAACGTATTCCGACAAAATATCACCGAATAAATTCATATCCAATTCAATTTGTCAACAACATATTTCAATTCTGTATTCAATTTAGAATGTCAACTGCATAGAGCAGAGCATGAACAGGCAGATAGCCTTAACCGCCAGTTGCGTATAAAACTTGGCAAACTCCATGCCAAGTTTCTGTGGTCTTCCCGTTGCCATGGCAACCAATTTGCAATCTCCAAGCCCAATCTGAGAACGGAAATGAAATATTTGTAAAACAGAACAAATATACGAGCTCTGTTTGATCATAAAATGTTTTCTTGTTTCTCGTTTGTTTTATCTTTTCATGTGTTTGAAATGGACTGGTTTTGTGTTTGATTTATTTCACTTATTAAAGGAAGAATTTTTTTTTCGGATCATTAAAATGGGGAGCCTAAAAGTGATATGTTTTAATATGTTCAGTGAGTGAGAGCTGTTTATTTATTTACTAGCAGCGCCCCGCGGTTTTACCCGCGTTGTACCCGTTCCCGTGGGAATTTCGGGAATTTTTTTACTTAAAAACCTTCCTCTTGAATCACTCTACCTATTACAAAAAACCGCATCAAAATCCGTTGCGTAATTTTAAAGATTTAAGCATACAGACAGACAAACAGTGTGACAGACACGAAAAAGAGACGACTTTATTTTATACTATGTAGTGATTTATTCGGCACAGTAACAACATACAAATTAAAAACACAAAATAAAATAACACTTACAATACATATCTTAGTAAACTTGTACATCGATGACAACCATGCACAGCTCTTAAATACACACATTTATTCTACCGGTATCCTATTTAGTATTTAAGTAAAAGAAAAATTAAATAAAAATATCAAAAACATCAAAAGAAAATTATCAAAAAGCGCAGATAAAAGTTTAAGATTTTCTTGATCATACAGATCTTATATTAAACACCTTATTTATATCTTATGTATTAAATTCAATTCCAAAACAGCAAAGTTTTCGCAGCAGTAGATTGATTACTATTTGAATTCGCGATATTAACCCGAACATACACATGAATACCTCTTTATTAATATTAGTAAAGATAAAGTATCAAACATAAACTCTTTAAAATGAATAACAACTATATATCTTGAGTATCGCCACTTTATGGGATCCAAACCCAAAAAGTTGACGCCGCGGCAGACCAAAAAGGAGATGGCGAGATGACTCGACGGATTTTTGCCTGGTTGGCGTCGTGAAGCTCATAATAGAGAGAAGTGGAAACGATGGGGGGAGGCCTTTGCCCAACAATGGAACACCCAAGGCTAATATAATATTTTTCATCGAGTGGATTGTCAACCTGACCAATCCTGGTGTCAGAGTTATTGAGCCGCCAAAGGCCTCTGATATGGCTCATGTAACGACTACTATCCGTTGAAAGTAACCGGGACCGACGGCTTAACGTGGCCTCCGAAGCACGGAATCATCTTACTTTTCACAAAGTGATTTTTGTGAGATATCCCCACCGGGAATCGAACCCGGAAGCTCCGGATCGTGAGCCGAGCGCTCAAACCACAAGACCACGGAGGCTGTTCATATAATAATACTAATCTAGATAATCCAAATCCAACAATCCATAACTAAATTCGGCTAAACATTGTACAATAACTGAATTATCCAATTATTGCCGCCCCTGGCTTGTTGCCAGGACATGTATCATTTCGCTGCATTATTTCGAGTTTAGATGCGAGACAAGGAATACATTGAACATTATTGTCTGTTACATAATTATGATACCTTTGTAGACGCGTGTCTGTTATGTTTTACGGATGAACAGATGTGCATGTCTTTGGGCTCTTTGTTAATGTTGGGATAGCGGTGATGGAAATCTTATAACTATTATGCAAAAGTTAGGAAGGTTTAATAGCTTTTTTTTGAGTAGGGTCTTACACGCAATAACCTGTAAAGGTTACATTGTTCAGCTCTCATATACGGGAGTGCAGCAACACGGCGACGATGACAAACGATTTTTTGAAAAAAACGTTGGACCTATACTTATTTCATCAGCCGTTGCTCTGCCATGAAATCCTCCTTAGTTCTTAATCACGAAATTCATACTTCATTCTCACTTTTTACCGACCTCAAAAAAAGGATAAGTTTTCTTAATTCGTGTAACCGTGTATATGCTATTTTATCATTCTTAATTACCTTACCGTTAAAAGTAATTCAACAAATTTTCACTCAAACAAATTGAAGAACTAGTATCAAAGTTTTGACAAGCCCGGTGGCACAGTGGCAGTGAGAGCGCTTACTGTGTCGGGGGTTGCGGGTTCGATTCCCGCCCGGAGTCAACAATATGTGCAGACATAGTTGTTGGCGACCACGTCTGGGTGTAAATTATAAAATATTTGTGTATGTATAACTATGTAGTAGTACCAGTAAATTAGATTCCATAACACAAGCTTAGAGCTTACTTTGGGTGTAATTAACCGTGAGTGATATTGTTCAGGTATATTTATTTATTATTTATTTATTTAAAGTTATGTTATCCCTAAATAAAACGTAAACAACCTGAAAAAGTGATTCGCTTACAACGAAACTAACTTGTACGTAACTAAACTGAGTGAAGGCCGTTACTAAAATAGTGAATAGGTACAAAAGTAAATCGATAAAGTATCATTACCGATGCAGTGACGACTTTGACGATCGGCCATTACAACCAATTCTTATGAAACTCGTTTATGAAGATAATTGGGCGCCTGTACAGGGTAATTTTATGCAATCTTACAGGAAATAGCTGCAGTTTTATGGGACGTGGTTATCGTTTTATTAAATCCTACTAATATTATAAATGAGAAAGTTTGTGAGAATGTATGGGTTACTCTGTCACGAAAAAACTACTGGACTGATTTGGATGAAGCTTAATATAGGTTATACTATACATCAAAATAATACATTGGATACATTTTTTACCGAAATTCTAGCGTGTATGAGCGCGACTCCACTAAATTTGGGAAAATAACGTATGCGTGATCTCCAAAATGTTCACACTAGCGCCATATATTTCGCGGAACCGCTAATAATATGCTATGTATTGGTAGATATCTTGCCCTAGAAACAAGACCTTGTTAGCAATTCCATCGTAGATTCGGCAAACAAAACCCTACTTTTAGTATAATTATTATCACTACATAGTATAAAACAAAGTCGCTTTCCGCTGTCTGTTAGTCTGTCTGTCTCTATGTATGATTTTGATGTGGTTTGTTTAAAAGATAGAGTGATTCAAGAGGAAGGTTTATATGTATAAAAATTTCCGAAATTCCCACGGGAACGGGAAAAGCGCGGGTAAAACCTAGTACATCACTAAATCCAATCACTATAGATCTGTAGACAATCCTTATCGTTTCTATGTCTGATATCCGTGTCTTCAAAGAAGTGGAGTAATTAGTGCTGAGTACTGTTCAAAGGTTCGTGACTAATAACCTCCGCCGATTCCTCTCGATTCCAATCGCTTAATGAATATAGGTTTAGGTTACTTTTGGGATACATTAGGCGAATTGGTGTCGTGATTCAAACGGACATATCAAATATTGTATATGGACTTAAACTAGGTAGTTAAGTAATAATAGTAAATTAAATAGTTCTTCTTCTCGAAAAGAGATTGTTAAGGCGTTGTCCTAATAGAACGCGAATCGCGCGAATTTTACTCGTACGAACGCGCGATCAAACATATTGAACTCTAATAGGTGTCCTAACTGACAATCGCACGACGCGGTCTCAAATGTATTAAACACGCGATGGTCGCATCGCTCGCATCGCGCATTCGCGTTCTATTAGGACAACGCCTTAGTCCAGTATTTGGCGAGGTATGCAACTGTATAGTTGACACTAAATTAGGAGTCAAGCCAACTATGATAGGTACTAGTATAAGTAGTATTAGCCTGTAATGTCCCACTGCTGGGCAAAGGCCTTTTGTCACTGAAGTTGAGTATAGTGGATTAGGTGTAATCACCACGCTTGCGTTATAGGTGGTAAAACTTTTAGGGCTCCCACACAAAACTGCGATGCGATGCGATGCGAATTCGCATCGCAGGAACTTGCGATGCGAATTTTTGCGATACGATTTAGTGCGGCAAACCGTTTGGTAGGGCGACCATGCCTTCAAGTGTAGTCAGCCGTACTGGACGTGTTTTTAGGAAGCGTAAGATGGATCGCGAAAAGATCATTGCACTGCTGTTATTGTTAAATAGATATAAAAGAAAAAGAAGATTCTGGGTTCATCCATTTATTACAATTATGAACTCTGATGGGAACTATTTTCTCAAAAGTACTATGCGTTGAGAACTGAAGAAGATAATTTTTTTGATTATTTTAGAATGAGCATATCTTCATTTAAAGAGCTTTTGAGTTTATTATCACCATGCCTTCTAAAACGATCGTACAAGGGAAGAATTCCTGTTATGCCTTTGGAAATGCTGAGACTGACTATCAGGTAAAGTAAAACAAAATGTCTCAGAACGGACTAAAATGGTGTCACCAAGGATGACGTAATATGGCAGGAATGTGCGATGCGAAGCAGATCGGAAATTCTTATGATGCGTTCGTGCGAATTCGCAGATATTTGCGATGCGATGCGAATTCGCAGTTTTGTGTGGTAGCCCTTAATTTGGCATTGACGTTGGAAAAATAAAGATGGCGTTGTTAAATTTGAGCGATTTTATAAGCGAGTTCAATGCAATGTCAGCGAGCGAGCGAACGAGTTACATTGACTGAAACTCGCCGATGTATAGCTTGTAACCTAGTTTATATTTAACTAGCAGCGCCCCGCGGTTCTACCCGCGTTGTGTCCATTCCTGTCGGAATTTCGGGATGAAAAATAGCCTATGTTAGTCGTGGATAATGTAGCTTTCAAATAGTGAAAGAATTTTTAAAAACGGTCCAGTAGTTTTTCAGCCTATTCATTACAAACAAACAAAGTTTTCCTCTTTATAATATTAGTGTAGAAAAACGCCTTTAATAACATTCTTGTCAGATAAACGTACTAACGCTAGATATTTCTATCGGAATAAAGTGGAATTTTCTCGAAAGCAATAAAATGTAGTATTGTAAAGCAAATTAAGCTTGGGAACAGGGCTATGGGCAATGAAGTATGCAATAAAACGCATCGATAATACGTTCCTTTGGTAGAATTTTCTGAAAAGATTTGCAGCGGGATGTGATGCAGGCTGTGCGTTTCATAAAAGCGGAGCGAAGCAGAGTGGAGCTCAACTGGGCAATCACAATGCAGAACGGGGCCAGACTGACCATCACACCACCCTGTCACACTAGTGTGGTGGTCAGGAATTCTATTTCTTAACTGTCCCATTAGTGTGACAGTTAATATTTCCTTGCAATTTTGAATTCTATTTCTTAACTGTCACACTAACATTCGTACAAATAGGTGCTATAAAACCGATAACTATGGAACTAGTAAAAAAAAAATACCCTAACCTACCGAATAGTAAGTATTTGTACGAATGTGGAATTGTACGAATGTGACCTCACACTATTAAACATACTTGATATTATCGTATTTTCTCGATCTTCTTTTGTCGGTGGGACAGTTAAGAAATAGAATTCCTAACCACCACACTAGTGTGACAGGGTGGTGTGATGGTCAGTCTGGCCCATGCAGAATTACACCGAGTCTATAAATTAACAGAGATCGCAGTCGCTGTAGCCGAAATAGGTTATGAAGAATATATAGTACGCCCATCCGGATATCCCGATAAATTCACATACGGCTTATTAGACTTAAACTA
This sequence comes from Cyclophora albipunctata, assembly GCA_963082685.1. NCBI lineage: Eukaryota > Metazoa > Arthropoda > Insecta > Lepidoptera > Geometridae > Cyclophora > Cyclophora albipunctata. The sequence goes on along the minus strand of OY720129.1, from coordinate 8,476,096 downwards.
AACTCTAAGCTTGTATCATGGAATCTAACTAACTGTTAGTATTAGATATACACACAAATACTTTATACGATTATAAAATTGCCATCCAGACGTCGTCACCAATAAATATGTCTGCTCTTGACTCCGGGAGGGAATCGAACCCGCACCTCCCAACATAGTAAGCGCTCTTACATGCCACTGTCCCAACGGGCTTGTCTACATCTAGTATGGCATCAGTGAGTTAGATTCAATAATACAAGCTCAGAGATTACTTTGGGTCTAATAAACCCTGTGTGGATTTGTCCGGGTATATTATTATTATTTATTATAATACTGAAGAGATCGTAAGTATTGCAAGACGTTTTGACAGTTGATATCCTCTGATTGGTCAATCAAGTTCCACTCCGCTCATCTCCACTTCAATTAAACGCACCCTTATAGCGGAATTAGGTAAAAGAATATACGGGTTGTTTTAACTTGATTCCGTTCAATATTTGAAGAGCTAATGAATGTTTAACATTCATTCAGAACAATTTAAAACGACGATGTGATATTTTTAACCGACTTCAAAGAAGGAGGGTCTGTATTCGACTCGTTTGTATCATACATACTCGTGTGTATCTTTATTATGTAAGTAAGTACTTATGCATATATCCGCGTTTTGATCAAACCAATGCGATCAGATTTCAAAAGGATGTTCGTTGTTGAAATGTTAAGAAGTCCGTGTTTTATAAGTTACTAGTCGCGCCCCGCGGTTTCACCCGCGTTGTATCCGTTCCCGCGGGAATTTTGAGATAAAAAGTAGCCTTTGTACTTTCTCAGGCTCTGGACTAACTGTGTACCGAATTTCATTCAAATCGGTTCAGTAGTTTTGGCGTGAAAGCGTAACAGACAGAGTTTCACATTTATAATATGAAAGATGACTGATATGATTTTTTGTAGAAAAAGCGATTTGCTGATGAAATTATGAAAGATAAAGAATGAAAGTATGGATTCCTAAAAATGGTATGATTATCTTTAATTTTATACAAAGGTATTTTGTCTTCGCAAACTTTATGAAACATTGAATGTGTTCACACCGAAACCTGTTAAATATTTAAAATCGTTCACACGGGCCCGTTTACACCAAAATTGCTTCAAAATTGGTATAACCAAGTTTAAGGTATTCATAATTGCTAAGGAATAATAACGATATTACATCCATTGACAAGCCCGTTAGCACAGTGGCAGTGTGAGCGCTTACTGTGTCGGGGGCTGCGGGTTCGATTCCCGCCCGGAGTCAATCAACAATATGTTAAAACATAGTTGTTGGCGACGACGTCTGGGTTTCAATAAAAATGAATTGATTATTTTGATAGCCTGTGATTGCTGTTAAACTATTATGTACCCTCTTAAAGCCTATAAAATACAAATTGATTGCACATAAAACTAACCATAACCAAGCCCTTTTAAAGCCCTGTTATTGCACCTTCAATATAAGTAGGTGTAACTAGAAGGCCTCATAGCTGACCCTTCTGGCATCACTTGATTTATTATTTAATCTAAGGTAACATGGAAAAGGCGATACGCGATCGTTTCGTGGTATGTGATTTTTAAGGTGTGATAAAAAGTTTAATACTTTTTATGGATAATAATACTTTTATCTGTCTGAATATTTTAGTTTATGATTGAACTAGTAGCGCTCCGCGGTTTCACCCGCGTTTTGCCTATTCCCTTGGCAACTTTGGGACGAAAAATAGCCTATAACCTTCCCGTTGAATGTGGCTATCTATTACAAAAATAATTATTCAAATCGGACTGATAATTTCCGAGATTAGCTCGAACATACAAACAAACAAAATTAAAAAAATTACCCCTTTATAATAGTTATTATATAGATAAATAATAAATATACATGAACCTATTTCGAATTAGGTTAGTGCCCAACCCTGGTGACGAAGTTTTTAGACCGCCTAACGTCGCCTCCGACATGGTTTAACGATTGAAACATCTTGGACCGACAATTTAACGTGCCTTCCGAAGCAAGGTGGCGCTCAGATAGAAATGTCGCCATCGGCCACCCATCCAAGCAGGGGCCGAGATGCACGTTGCTTAACGCACACACACACATTAAACATCATTGTCAAACTTATAGCATCTTTTAACAAACTTATAATATACTAGCTGCGCCCCGCGGATTCACCCGCGTTGTACCCGTTCCCGCGGGAATTTCGGGATGAAAAATAGACGTTGGCCGATTCTCAGACCTACTCAATATGCTCACAAAATTTCATGAGAATCGGTCGAGCCGTTTCGGAGGAGTACGCGAACGAACACTGTGACACGAGAATTTTATATATAAGATTTTGCGTCGGGGGCTAAAACCTTAAATTACAAATCTTAAGTGTCAAAGTGATTTTGAAATACACATATTCGTATTTGAACATATGTTAAACATATTTCTCTTTGTTGCAGGAAACATATTCAACTGCACATCATTGAAGAGGACAGCTATGAAAAGGATATGCTTTTCTACGTAAACTTAGGCGAGCCGGAACTGCTAGGGGGTGAGTTTAACTATCAACCCTAATCTTCACTACAATAAGGATCATTTTCTTTTGTATACATTGCAAAGATAAACTTTGCGTAGATAACTTTTCAAATTATGTGAGTGTAATTTTAAGTTTTACTAAAGATATTAACCAAGTCTGGATTTTTTTTATTCAGATATCTACTAGGCGTAAGATATTTCTACCTTTAGATCATGCAAAATGCATGTATTTTTTACATTTCCAATATGTAATCGTACGAGTAGTCTTGTATTTAATTTCTTTACTACAATATTTTTTTTTACAAACAACGTGTTATAAAATGATACATTCACTATGATTAGGTACTTATTATTCGTTATATTCTGTTTTGTCCAACTTACAATTCGTTTGTAATGAAGCAGAGTGGAGCTGTGTATACTCTATTTCTTTTGGATTGGCACAAAATGTGGACCAATTTCCTCAATTTTCCAGCCGAAGACGATTGCTCCTGAAGAGTAAAAAGGTTAAGTAATTTTATTTCATTCTTACCCTATCTCTAAACCGTTTTCCTCTTCAGAAGCAATCGCCTTCGGCTGGAAAATTGACGACATTTAACCATATTGTGTACCAATCCAAAAAACATAGATTATAGAGCTCAAGCGGCCAATCACAACTCATAACGAAAAGATTTTGACAATGTCAATGCATTTGACAAGCCCGTTGGCACAGTGGCAGTGAGAGCGCTTACTGTGTCGGGGGTTGCGGGTTCGATTCCCGCCCGGAGTCAACAATATGTGCAGACATAGTTGTTGGCGACGACGTCTGGGTGTCAATTATATATCCTTATAAAGTATTTGTGTATGTATATGTAGTAGTATCAGTTAATTAGATTCCATAACACAAGCTTAGAGCTTACTTTGGGTCTAATTAACCGTGTGTAAATTTGTCCAGTTATATTTATTTATTTATTTATTATTGTTTGACAAATCGGTTAAGATCTCCGTATAGCTCTGCTCCACTTCACGTGTAAAGCACCTTTAGAGGTACCGATAGGACAGAGTGGAATGGCTTGAAATCATCCCTCTTTTGAAGCAAATATCACTAGCCTATAATATTTCTATTGTTATATTGTTTCGATATACTCTCCTACATATAAATTTATACAGAATAAGTATTTAAATTTGTAATAACAAAGGCAATAAAGTAAGGTACACAATACCATAAGGAAGTAAGAATAAGGTAATGATCTCATCGACTTATTACAAAATCTTCCGCAGAAAAAAGTACTAAACAAATTGGCAGTCAAAGTTTGATTGTTATATAGTTTAAGCTTTTCATAGGGAGCTTTCAGAAGTTCAAGCACTTTGAAGCTCGTACACTTATAGAGGATCGATCGAACTTATCGCAAATTGCCGTTGAATTTTGTATGCGTCGTTGGAGCGCGTTGCAAATTTCTGCGAATTTCATATGAAATGTTCATATTTGAAACGAAAAATTAACAAGATTTTATAGGATTATTTATTTAAATCAAATGCACGTTCTCAGAGTCGTCAAATGTTTCCTTAGTAGTCATTTAATTAGTGATTTTGATATGTATGAAAAATGACGTTAGCTACTCGTAAGTGTCTATTTAATGAACGTCTTTGAGTGCGGCAATAAGGTACGTTTCATTCGCGTCTCATTTTGTATATCTCTTTAAAAAAAAAATAAGAAGAAATTTAATGTTAGCTATAATGTCGAGCGGTCAAAATAGAAAATATTCGTTTAAAGAACTGCATTTTTAGCTGATATCTAGTAATAATAATATACTTTTGTGACGCGGCGCCTAGTACAACCAGTTGTACACACACACGAAACCAGTTACTATGCGCGCCGCTACGCACACTACGAGAGCATCAACTCCCTACTCGTCTCAAGAGCCAGCAAGCCACGCCCCTCCGCCTATATAAACCGCACGCCCGGCCAGCAGCCGGCAGTCGTTAGCTAGACGGCCCAGTGGAGCGATGCCCCGCGTCCTCTCTGAGCTGTGTTGAGCTGATCTATTGCGATGCCCCGCGTCCTTTAGAGAAGTTCTAGACTAGGAAGGTTATGGGAATGCGATGCCCCGCGTCCGTCCTTTGAACCTATAATAGGCTTACTGTAGCAGCTAGAACTGTTGAGCTTGACTGAGCGACCAGCCACAAGCTATAGACTAGGGTGGTTACCAGGAATGCGATGCCCCGCGTCCGTCCTACGAACCCATATTAGGGAAGTCTAGGTACCCCACCATAAGGTTAAGACCTAATTGTAACTTAGTACGTAAGAACCTGCTGAAGAACTATTGAATAAATTCCAAAGTTATCTACAAATCGGTGGTTTCATTGAAGATATACTTATCCACCTGCTGGGATAAAACCTACCCCAGCCATATTGGCGCCCAACGTAAAAAGGGAATACAGGAATAGTTGTTCAACAGCGCCACCTAACGGCGATAAACGTAAGAAGTAATATATATTTGCATCTAAAGAAAGGTTTGGACAGCAGCGCCACCTGTCAGAAAAGGAATTAAGTCGCTCGGCAACACCGCTTATCGTAGCCACAACATTGAAGCCGCTCAAAAGCGCCACCTATCGGTGTCTAGAAATTAATATAAAGGAAAACAAATAGTTGCAATAACAAATAAGCATACGCCAGCGAAATATAATTGTAAACAAGTACAATAATTTTTATCGCCAGTTTCGTAGAAATAACGAAATAAGCATACGACAGCGTAAAAAGAATTGTAAAGAAATTACAATAATATCTCTTATCGCTAAATTCAATTAATTACGTTCCATTGTTAACATGGACGAAAAACCTGGTTTTATGATGATCACTCCCGAGCAATTCACGGAATTAATCAACAAGATAAGCGAAGCTCAGAATAACAATCGTAAAAGTCTCATTCAGTGTTCAGCAAGATACGACGGCGATCGTAATTGTACAAAGCTCGAGGAATTTATTGCAAACGTCGTCATATATAAAAAAATTGAGAATATAAGCGACGAGGACGCTTTGGAGGCGTTAACATTGCTACTTACGGGAACTGCGGCAACCTGGTGGATTGGTGTCAAACACGACATTAAGAAGTGGAACCAAGCCTTAGATTGTCTGAGAAGTGCGTTCGCACCAAAAATGCAGCCACACGAAATATACTTACAGCTATTTGCCACGAGACAGGGAAGCGAGAATATAGACGCATTTATTAGCAATAAGCGCGCATTGCTATCCCAGCTGCCAAATAAACGGCACAAAGAAGATGAGCAAATTGACCTAGTCTACGGACTGCTTAAGGTATATTATAAAAGGCAGATTCCTCGCTCTGAAGTGAAAAGTTTTGCCGAGTTGTTGGAACGGGGACGTCACCTGGAGGCGTCAGTAAAAGAATCAGAGGCATCCTTTACTACTAAAGCAATACGGTGTACTTACTGCACAAAACGAGGTCATTTGGTGGAATCCTGTCGCAAGCGCCAGTACGACGAAAGCAAAACACCAAAGAATCAAGTGGTGACGTGTTATGGTTGTGGCACGCCAGGGGTGTACCGCAGTAACTGTGACACCTGCAAAAGTAAGGAATCACCACCCAAGCCTGTCGCATTCTATGCCATACAAACAAAATTCCAGCAAAGAGTTAAAATCCCTACAATTGAAATTGAATTGGAAGGTCACAAAGGTTACGCCCATATCGACACAGCGGCTCGCACAAGTATCGCCAGCAATCAACTACATAAACTATTGATACGCTTGGGGTACAAATTTTCGGTTCAAACCACAGAAATATCACTGGCGGATGGTAGTGTCAAGCAGACATCACTTTTGACTACCAGTGTAAACATTAAAATCGGAGGACAGACCAAGAACCTGATCATTTCGGCATTACCAGAAGCTAAAGACAACAGGACACTCCTTGGAATAGACTTCCTGGAGTCGGCGGGTATCATCCTAAACATACCACAACGAGTATGGTACTTCATCAACGAGCCTACCAAACTTCATACTTTCCTGCAGCTAAGAAACGAGACGGTCCCGTTAAGTGCCGCAAAAGAAATTCACTTTACGGACACGTCAACGGAAGCCCCAAAAAGTAATGTGGAGCCCGAAAATATATCTAACTTCTTGCAATGGTCCAGGGAGTTACAACTGTTGTCTCCGATTCCAGACACACCACCGAAGGAGGAAGATACGAAATCCCCGAAGAAAAGGAAATGGGAATTACAAAAACTGAAAACTCCACCAAAGCCTGAACGACTAAGGGAACCAGCAGACTCTAAATCATGTACCGATCCTCGTATACAATATGTGCCAATAAATCCTACTCAATTATACTCGATTGATATTTTATTAAATCCTTATGAAGGTACCCTATTAACACACAATGAAAAAGAAAGTTTCAATGAATTACTATTAGAATATAGGGACACATTCAGTAAAACCTCAGAGGCTACACCATTCATAGAACACAGAATAGATACAGACAATCACCCACCTATAAGTACCAAACCTTATAGACTATCGCCTGCAAGGCAAAAACAATTAAGAGATAAACTAGATGAAATGATTAGGGATGATATTATTGAGGAAAGTGACTCCTCATGGGCTTCACCAGTCATACTAGTACCAAAGAAAGATGGTGACGTCAGAGTATGTGTAGACTATAGAAAACTTAACGAAATAACGAAACCTGACAGATATCCATTACCACGCATAGACGATCTATTACATGAGGCGAAAGCAATGCCCTACATGTCCACAATTGACCTAAAAACTGGATTCTGGCATGTGAGTATCCATCCAAAAGATCGAGACAAAACCAGTTTCATCTCACCATTTGGAACATTCCGTTTTAAACGAATGCCATTCGGACTACGCAATGCACCTGCTACCTTCCAAAGATTGATACATAAATTCATTCAAGGACTGAAAGCTAGATGCGTATTAGCATATTTGGATGATATAATAATAAGATCAACTACCCTTACTGAACACCTAGAAGACTTAAAGGAAGTTTTCACGAAACTGGGATCCTATAAATTACGAGCCAACAGAAGTAAATGCAATTTTTGTTGCTCTACCATAAAGTACCTAGGACACTTGATAGTACCCGAGGGTATCAAAACAGACCCAGACAAAATATCTGCCATATCAGACCTAGCTGTACCTAGGAACCTGAAACAATTATTATCGTTCATACAAACAGCTTCATGGTACAGAAGATTTATCCCTAATTTTGCAGACATTGCAAGACCATTGACCAATTTAACTAAGAAAAACAGTACATGGAAATGGGAACAAAGAGAGCAAGAGGCTTTCGATAAACTGAAAAAAGCCTTAACTTCATCCCCTGTTTTAAAACAAGCAGACACTGAGCTACCCTTTACAATAAAAACCGACGCTAGTCAATACGCTATAGGAGCAGCTTTAGTGCAGGGGGAGGATAGCGAGGAACACCCTGTGGAATATGCGAGTAGACTTTTAACGCCAGCCGAATGCAATTACACAGTCACGGAAAAAGAAGCTCTGGCTATAGTATGGGCCATATCAAAATTTCGTGGCTATATAGAAGGAACTCAATTCATCACAATTACAGATCACCAACCACTTAAATGGTTGATGAACCTCAAAACCCCATCCGGCCGACTCGCAAGATGGGCCCTCCAGCTACAACCATATGAATTTAAAATCATGTACACACCAGGGAAAACCAACGTTCTGGCCGATACGCTATCAAGACCTCCATGTAAAGAACATGATGATAACTGTTCATTATGCCACATTGAAGTCGAATTGCCAAAAGTGGGGGAAAAACAAATAAGAGAAGAGCAAATGAAAGATAAAACCCTAGCCTCTATCATAAAGTCCCTCGAGGAAGGAAATGAGTCAAGAGATTATATCGAATTTATAAAAAAAGGTTATCTACTACACAAAGGAGTATTATACCTATATGTACCTGAACAAGACGATGATAACGCAAAGTTGGTTATTCCCAACCACGAAGTACCTAACATTTTAAAAGCATACCATGATTCATCAACTGCAGGTCATATGGGATCAGAGCGTACAATACAACGCATAACAAAACAATATTATTGGACAGGATTACGGAAAGATGTATTAAACCATGTGAAAACATGCATAGAGTGCCAGAAGTACAAACCGACAAACCAAAAAACAGCAGGGTTGTACCAGTCCACTCCAAATGCACAAAGATTCGAAGTATTAGCTGTCGACCTTTTTGGCCCCTTACCAAAAGGACCCTTGGGAGAAAAATGGATACTCATTGTTGAAGATACAGCATCAAGATGGGTAGAGCTATTCCCTCTTAACGAAGCAACAGGAGCAAACTGTGCACTAACTCTTCTCAACGAAATATTTCTACGTTACGGCTTACCAAGAAAAATAATAAGCGATAACGGAGTACAATTCATATCAGCTATAATGCAAAAATTAGCATATTGTTTAGAGATACAACAAATGTTTACTCCAGTTTATCATCCAGAGCCCAACGTTGTAGAAAGGAAAAATAGAGACTTGAAAACATTAATCAGTATAGCAGTTAAGAAAGAGCATAACGATTGGCCATCAACACTACCAGCAATACGCTTTGCTATGAACACTGCCACATCTCAGACTACAGGGTTTTCACCTGCATATTTAACCTATGGAAGGGAACTCCGAACACCCTACGAACTATCACATGACCTCAAGTCTGTGGCAAAATCTGAAAACTTCATCGCAGAGATTACGCCTAAACTGAAACAATTGGCACTAACACTAGAACTAGCAAATGAAAATATAGAGAAGAATAAGGATGCGACGCGTCAAAGAGCTAACTCTAAGAGAAGACCAGACCCAGGCTACGAAAAAGGAGATCTTGTCTTAGTAGAAACACACTTTTTGAGTAACGCAGAGAAACAGTTTACCTCAAAATTTGCTCCTAGAAGAGATGGACCCTATATGATACTGAAGAAACATGGAGCATCTACATACGAAGTAGCTCATCCAGATCGACCAGATAAATCTGTGGGGAAATTTCACACATCCGCAATTACAAAATTTGAAAAACGAGATAACAATGTACCTAAACCAAGTTACCCAATACGTCCCAGAGGAAGACCTCGTAAGCATGCTGAAGCTGGTACTCTGTCGGGACGACTTTAGACTACCAGAGGGGGAGAATGTGACGCGGCGCCTAGTACAACCAGTTGTACACACACACGAAACCAGTTACTATGCGCGCCGCTACGCACACTACGAGAGCATCAACTCCCTACTCGTCTCAAGAGCCAGCAAGCCACGCCCCTCCGCCTATATAAACCGCACGCCCGGCCAGCAGCCGGCAGTCGTTAGCTAGACGGCCCAGTGGAGCGATGCCCCGCGTCCTCTCTGAGCTGTGTTGAGCTGATCTATTGCGATGCCCCGCGTCCTTTAGAGAAGTTCTAGACTAGGAAGGTTATGGGAATGCGATGCCCCGCGTCCGTCCTTTGAACCTATAATAGGCTTACTGTAGCAGCTAGAACTGTTGAGCTTGACTGAGCGACCAGCCACAAGCTATAGACTAGGGTGGTTACCAGGAATGCGATGCCCCGCGTCCGTCCTACGAACCCATATTAGGGAAGTCTAGGTACCCCACCATAAGGTTAAGACCTAATTGTAACTTAGTACGTAAGAACCTGCTGAAGAACTATTGAATAAATTCCAAAGTTATCTACAAATCGGTGGTTTCATTGAAGATATACTTATCCACCTGCTGGGATAAAACCTACCCCAGCCATACTTTTTATTATATGATAAATCTTTTTATCTAATGTTTGTGTTCACTGTACCTGAAACACCGTTACATAGAACAATATTTTTGAGCAAAATCTAGATCTGAAATCAAACAAAAGAATGACTCGTAATATAAACCCACGGGTAGACACATACAATAAACACAGCGTTTTAATTAACACAGATAAGTAATAACGAATGAACAACATAAATGAAATTAAAGAATGAACAATAATACAATAAATTAACTCCGATGTTAACAAAAATGTAATTTAATCCATAAAAACAAATATTGACTCCACATAACGGTAAGGGTGGGTGTACAATAGCCGTTCTTGACACTTGATGGCTAACGTCATTAGTCGTCGTTGATGTTTGTGTACGGAGCCTAAAGCGATAACTTACCCCAAACAAATTATCACACATTCCAGATATGCTTGCATGGATTTCAATTTTGAACATACATTTTCTTGTAAATAATAGAAATAATTACTTGGTATTTTGAATGGTTTAGTGATTTGTAATAATAGTTAATGACATAGGTAGTTGGATTAATTTAGATTCTTTAATTTGGTAACGTTGGGTAGAGAAGTGTGTGTTTATGTGGCGATTTTTGAGATGTTTCGATGCTAACGAGTCATTTAGGCAGTCTTTCATTTAATTAATGCAGGTAGCTTACTACATTTTGATCCTTAATGCAAAAACAGGAATGTTATGCGCTAAATATGAGTCCTATTTGGCATTATTATTTGCATCACCTTACGTACGGTTTCTCTACTTCACGGTACTCACGTACGGTTTATCTACTTTTTTCACTGCAATTGTCACTAATTCAAAATCGTGTTTCTCACGGTTCTAGAATATTCATTCAAATAGACTCATAAATCCTATTACATATCTCAAAAACCGCCGCGTGAATCTCGCACGTAGACACTCAGCTTAACTACCAGTACATTATATATTATTTTGTTTGCATGATGCGTTACTAATCCAGAGGTGTTTGAGACGTTTCCACCGGACGCTGAGGCTTCGGTGTCCGTACAGTTTCAAGGTAAGTTGACGTTGGACACATTGTGAGGATATGTGCACACTATCGAATTCAACGCTTTTGTTTGTTTTATGTATGTGCCTGTCATATGCACAAAATATGTAGAAGTAAGTATACTCTATTTCTTTTGGATTGGCACAAAATGTGGACCAATGTCGTCAATTTTCCAGCCGAAGACGATTGCTTCTGCAGAGGAAAAAGGTGATATAGGGTAAGAATGAAACTAAAATCACTAAACCTTTTTCCTCTTCAGGAGCAATCGTCTTCGGCTGGAAAATTGACGACATTGGTCCACATTTTGGACCAATCCAAAAGAAATTAAAAAAATAAATATATATTTCATATCATAATACAAAGTAGTCGTGGAGTCAACATTTAAGCATAAAATGCCTGTAGTTGGAGACTCCGCTCTTCCCTTACATCAAAGTACATAAACATGGAGTATACTTCCCTTTTCCGTGGTCATAATAATGTGTTATAGTCTTAGTAGGCGTTTTCGTATGAGCGGAGTGGAGCTGTGACCTCAACTGACCAATCAAAACGCATTATTAAAAGATATTGACACGGTCGATGTGTTGTTTGACAATTTCAATGCATTGTGATTGGGTGATTGAGCTCCACTCCGCTTAAATGACAACGCACTCTTATTTGTCTTCCTAGTGTCTGGTATATGTATTTTAAATTCTTCTTCTTCTCTTCATCGAGTGGATGGTCAACCTGACCAATCCTGGTGTCAGAGTTATTGAGCCGCCAAAGGCCTCTGAAATGGCTCATGTAACGACTACTATCCGTATAGAAAGTAGCCGGGACCGACGGCTTAACGTGCCTTCCGAAGCACGGAATCATCTTACCTTTCGGGAAATCAGGTGATTCAGCCTGCAATGCCCTAACCAAACTGAGGACAGTCTTACAAAGTGATTTTTGTGAGATATCCACACCGGGAATCGAATCCGGAACCTCCGGATCGTGAGCCGGGCGCTCAAGCCACAAGACCACGGAGGCTGTTATATAAATTAAGAATGTATGTTCTATTTAGGTAACTACGGAATTTTAATGTTCTGTACTCACTGACATAATTATGATGTTATTCGAGCCGAGTCGAAACCGATTTTATCACAAAGTTTTTGAAAGTGACTTGATCGATATTATTTTTAATTGAGTGTCAAGCGTTTCAAAGTTCTTTATAAACACCTTTTTCACCGTGAAAAGAGGTGCTTTGTCGCCAATACTTTATTTCTTCAAACCCTTTTAACCTGATTAAGCTTCAAAACTTCAAACTTTTCGTTGCTCATTTATCGAAAGCTCGCGAAGAACTTTGAAAGCTTCTCGCTGGTTCCGTTTAGGACTTTTGGTCTCGTTTCGCAATTCGATATCGAAGCTATAACATGTTTAGGTTAGGTGTTTGTTTTGAAACAAGGTGACCTGGCGAAAATCGTACCGCCATATTTTTTTAAATATTTGCTACAATTTTTAAAAATCTTTTTTTCATACAAACCTTCTCCTGACAATAACAAACTCCTGACAATACATATTTTGAATTGAAATTACGTTTACAGACATTTCGCTTTTATTTTTCATTTTTATTTGACGTTTTGTGCCCTTTAAGGTCTCCACCCATTACACCGTATCATACCATGACCGTGCTATGAACGTGCACCGGCAAAATATTCTCATCGAGAATAGTCAAAGTTGTTGGTTGGTGACGGAACGGTCTAGTGAGCATAGTCCCATACTTTTCAATTCAAATAATACTTTTTTGCCTGACACGTTCATAGCACGGGTCATGGTATGATACGGTGTAATGGGTAGAGGCCTTTATAGTTAATAAATAATGGCTACTACTAATATTGTAGGAAAAGACTTATTTCAGAATTTAACAAAATCGCAATCTTTTTTTTTTTGCCATTTTTGCCATGCATACAAACTAAACGTGGATTCAAAATGTAAGCTCATACGATAACCAAGCGGATTGAATTTAACTTGCAAGATTAGTTTACAGTCAACGCCGGGACATACAGACAAACACTCTCTTATGCCCCGTAGCGTGAGAGAGTGAGTGAATGAGTGAGTGAGTGAGTTTACTAATTTATAACTAGGACCACTTTCCACTTACGCTCAAACAAGGCCTATGCAAAATCGTTTTAACCCCATACTACATAACTTCTCCAAAATTGATAGGATAAGCAATTGTGGTGAAGGTTAGGGGTGAATTCGGGTTAGTCGGATAATAGGGTAGAGCCGGCAGATATCGAGGAAAACTAGTCGATAAAAAAATGGGCAAAACGACATCAGGGATGAATGTCATAAAGTTTCTTATTTTATGATGTATCGTTCGTAATGGTTTTTTGTTTCTGTGAATAAATTATTGGGGACTTGGGTTGAATGGGAGGGAAGTATTTGGAAGATGGAGATTTTCAATCTTGAAAGGGATCTTTTTAGTTGATTGGTCAAATAGTTATTTAAAGTACAATGAATATGTTTAATTTCCATAAGTAAGTAGTAAAAGTAAAAAAAGGTATCAGCCTGTAATGTCCCACTGCTGGGCAAATGCCTCGCATCTCACTGAAGATATCAGTACAGTGAGAAAGATTAGGCATAATCACCACGCTTGCCTAATGTGGTTGGTGATTTCAAACCCGAGCCATGTTTAAAAAGTAGGAAACATGTTTTCACTCGACCCGGGAATTAGACCCAGGACCTCAGTCTTGGCAGGCGTTGCACACACCACTAGACCACCGAGGCGGTAATTTCTATAAATTCCAATTAAAATAATTATTTTTGTAATGGATACACATGTTCAACGGGATGGTTATAGTTACTTTTCTTCCCGAAACTCCTACAGACACAACGCGGGAAAACCGTGAAGTGCTGCTAGTACTATAAACTACGATACATCAATAACTATGTACATACCGAAGGTTTTATAGTGCGATAGCTTGTTAACCGCCAAGATAAAGTACCTCAGCCTTTAGTTAGAGGTTAATAAAGTACCACTATAAAAGAACTAAAGCTGACCTAACTCTTAAACCTAGACCTACTTAGGTTCTAGCCTGCTATAAAACTAGCATAAAAATTCTTTAGCTGACCAAACTAAACACTTAACCTAGACCTACTTACGTACTAGCCTGCTATAAGACTAGTTTTAAAGTTCTTTAGCTGACTTAAACCCTAAACCTTAACCTAATTACGTATCAATCTAGTACCCAAACTCTATTTATATCCGCACTATAATATACATAGGTACACCCTGTATCATTAGCCGTCGCGACACTCAAGGCCAATTTCTAGTAATACAATTATATTGAAGGTGATGACGTCACAACTAATACTCTGTGACGTCATGTTACACTTCGATTATTTGACATTTTATTAGAAAGATGAAGTTTGGTTAGTAGGCTGGAATTAAGGGGTCGATATAAAAAGTGATAGCCTGTAATGTCCCACTGCTGGGCAAAGGGCTCTCATCTCACTGAAGAACAGTACAGTGAGGATTAGGCGTAATCACCACGCTTGCCTAATGCGGGTTGGTGATCTCAAACCCGAGTCATTTAGATTTTGATATAGAGGGGAAAGAAATCTAGATCTCATGTTTTGGAAAATGAATAAATATAAATCTTACTAAGTGAATTAAAACTACGTTTACGGGTACACTTGTCGTCTGTGACCACGGTTCCTGTAAAAGGGCCGGAACGTCAGAAAAATAGTAGTTTATGCAACTGTCATATAATGAAGGGTATTAAAACACGAGTGTTTTCATAATAGTAACGAGTGTTTTAATACCCGTGTTATATTATGCAGTTGCATACACTACTTTATCTTCACTAATGCAATTAATCAAACAACAAGAGTAAAAGCTGACAATAGTTTTTCACGCGTACGTGTATTGTCACAGTCAACTTGCCGCCATTAAAATCTAACCAATGAGAGCGCAGCTCGCGCAGGGCCAATCAGGCGCGAGCGCGCGATGTTATAATGAGATTTTACGATATCGATGTGGATATTATACCATCATGTGAAATTGCTTAAATTGAGTGTTTTGTTGTCTGCGCTCTAACAGTAGTAAGTAATTATAAGTCAAGTATTGGAAACATAAGTAGAATGTTACAACATTAGTGTAGATAAAATATAAAATAAAAGCGAAGTGTATAATATAGAAACGTAGTTTCAATTCAAAATTAGTAGTGTTCGTTTAAACTTAAGAAACCAGTAAAATTGTGTTCATTATATCTTCACAAACTTTTACATCCTACCGTACTGAATATTATAAATGCGAAAGTTTTTGAGGATGAATTATTGATACTATGGTTGATCTGAACCAAATCGAAATAGGATTTTGACATAAATAAACATTTTTTTATTAATAACAGTGATAAATAAGCAGATGTGGTCACGGTGTGAGGTTCTCATGTCCATCACATTTGATAGTTTTGGTTACGTGGTTATTCTTTTCAACTAAAAGAAATCGTTGTGGGATTAGAGTTCTTGCTATGCAGTGGGGTATTACAGGTTTATACTGGTACTATGCTTGACCGGAAGAACGAAATTGAAATAAGATTTGAATTATTAATACAAAGTATACAAACAATCTTATTTTTATTAATAACAGTGATAAATAAACTAGCAGACGTGGTCACGGTGTGAGGTTCCAGGTCCATCACATTTTGCTTGTTTCGGATCCAAAGACCTTTTCCGTGTTCGTAAAAAATATAGTTTCCTACAGTGATATATTCGTTCTTCTTCACCAATACATTCTCAAAGGTTAAAACATAAAGTTTTCTGTCCGTCTATCAAATTTATTGGAAGGCTCTGAATAAAATACCCAAGGGTTTACGGTTCACATAACCGGATGGATCCAGATATGAACCGGTTTCAACTGGACGTAACCGCCGCAATCTAGTTTGAACTAGTTTAGTTTGTTGTAGGTTTTGTAATGAGATTGTTGTTTTATTTATGAGGAATATGGTAAATACGTTTTTTTATACAATACTAGCCTTGGGTAGAGGTTTCTCAGATAATCTAGAGATGCTAGTAAATCTATTATAATGTCTGAGTAGGTACTTTAAGCTGTCTGAAAAGACACCTATTTTGTAATGTTAATTTCAGAAAGTTTTTGAATAATTATTGGTAAGTATATAAATAAATATTTTTAGATCTTATTGACTCTTGCTTATTAATCATTTAATTAATAACATCTTATTTTGAAGTAATATTTGGAATCTTTTTTTCCTACTAATATTATAAATGTGAAAGTTTGTGAGAATGTACGTATGAGAATGTATGCTTGTTACACTTTCACGCAAAAACTACTGATCGGATTTGAATGAAACTTTACATGAATATAGGTTATAAGAAAACATGGGATACATTTTATCCCATTTTATTTAATTCCGACGGAAACGGGTACAACGCGGGCTTAGGTAATCAGTACATTACGATTTTTTACAACCAAAAAAGGGCTTCTAACTCACAAAAAAATTTAATTGAAAACATTGTTTTAACCACAACACCAAGCCACACTGGCAACAAAAACAATAAATCTCCCCATTCTCTACACTAACTCGGTAAAGAAAAACCACAGAGCAAAGAATCACCACGTAGCGAACGGCGCGGCGGTGTTTCTATGCTCTGTGGGAAAAACTATAAGACCTTCGTGTTAAAGGACTCTATCGGGCAAAAATCTTTGGAAAGGTTCGTCACGTCTCCCATAACACCGACCCGAGGTCAATCGCTAATAAAGTAGGGGTCCGTATAACATAATCATATGTACGAAACCCACGTATTGGGTCCGTGCGATGTTTCCTTGAATTATTTATTTAAGTCTCTTTTTAAAGTCGATGGGAATGTGGTCTATAAGTTGGTATGGAGCGGTGTGATTTGGACTTTGATTTTGGTAGGAGTTTTGTGATTGATTAGGAAGGAAAGTATTAACCTTATAATCGTAGCAAACTTAATTGCCCCACATTGATCAATTAAAGTTGCTTCACGTAATTTAAAAAACAAACATAACTATCGCCATTAAAACTTTAACTCCACATAACGGTTACTATCACAAAACAATCAACAGTAAAAACTGGCCACATAATGACAATAACAAGAATTACAAAACACGGAACGAACGGTAAAAACACGAAAAATTTGGTATTCTGAATCGTCGCTAGAATAATTTTAACGTATATATTATTCTACCCGAAGAAATTACCCCGACCGTATGTCACTAGGGTTGGCACCTACGTGGTTATTTTGGGTGGCAATACGAATCGCACTATGCCGTTAAAGGCGACATAAATATTAGTTAAGAAGAGATTTGTATAGACAGTTGCTTATGGATAAACAAAAATAGATGTAATTCTAATATAAATAGAGTTGTTTTTGTATTATCCGTTTTCAATAATCTCAATCTTCACCTTTTCAAATCGAACTGTCACATGTTTAAAATTCTGTAAACAAAAACAAATAACCAGCTAATGAAAAGAAAATCCAATAAACCGGATGTTATTCGAAAAACCGGTCAAGTCCAATAAACTCACTTAAATTCACAGTCAGAACAAAAATAACCGAAAATCACCGAATAAATTGAATCGGTTAATCCGCGTCAACCCTGACGGAACTTAATCTGTTTACATTCCTCACCTTGTTTGCATTTTCACGGCGATTGTGTCGTTGTGACTCAATGTTTTTCACTCGACTGTACACAGTCATGTCAGGATTTGATTTCTTTGAGTTAGGGAGCGTCTTTACTCAGCGAACAGTGAGCAAGTTTGTTTTAAATGGTTCGTTATTTTACAGGAACCGTAGTGTGACCACAGTTCCTGTAAAGGGGCCGAAACGTTAGATAAAAATGTAAAATAAAAACGAAGTGTATCCGTAAACGTAGGTTCACTTAAACTTAAGTATTAAATGGTTTGATTTAAGAAATGTGAGAAACTAAAGAAGTCAGTAATTAAATGCTTTAGTTTCTCTCATTTCCTCTAAACGGTTAACCGATTTAGTTGAACATTGCCATAAAATTTTGTGTAAACTGTTTATTTAAACGAGACATTATGCCTTTGTACTTTCACAACGTTTATATAAAGTAACTAGCTGCGCCCCGCGGTTTCACCCGCGTTGTACCCGTTCCCGCGGGAATTTCGGGATGAAAAATAGATGTTGTCCGATTCTCAGACCTACCCAATATGCACACAAAATTTCATGAGAATCGGTCGAGCCGTTTCAGAGGAGTTCAACCACGGTACCCGTTCCCGCGGGAATTTCGGGATGAAAAATAGATGTTGGCCGATTCTCAGACCTACTCAATATGCTCACAAAATTTCTTGAGAATCGGTCAAGCCGTTTCGGAGGGGTAAGGGAACGAACATTGTGACACGAGAATTTTATATATAAGATAAATAATTGAAGAAAAAGTATTAGCTTAAAATATCCCATTGCTGAGCAAAGGCATCTCGTCTCACTGAAGATATCAGTACAGTTAGGAGGATTAGGCGAAATCACCACGCTTGCTTAACGCGGGTTGGTGATCTCAAACACAAGCCAAGTTTGAAAATTATGAAACATGATAAATAAACTAGAAGACAATTATATAATACTCCTGATAAATATAATTCTAGCCGCAAACAGCCAGTAGCTGTTCGGTCAATGGAAACTCACCCTTAAACGTTGTATATTAGAGTTCATCGTCGAGGGAATAAGAGCAGTCACGTTTTAAATTGAATTTAAAAAAGAGATTCGTAATTCGGACTCGGCTCTTTGGACGTAATTTAATTTTGTAGGTATGTTTTATGCATCATGTACCTACGCGGGGTTGGTTTGCTTCATTTATTTGTTAATTAGGACCACCCTTTTGCTAAAGAATAATCTATAAAATAGATATTTTCATTGATTAGGGTATTTTTATTGGTAGGCAGATATTCCACAAGAAATCACTACATAGTATAAAATAAAGTCGTCTCTGTTTCGTGTCTGTTTGTCTGTTTGTCTGTATGCTTAAATCTTTAAAATTACGAAACGGATTTTGATGCGGTTTTTTGTAATAGGTAGAGTGATTCAAGAGGAAGGTTTTTATGTAAAAAAATTCCCGAAATTCCCACGGGAACGGGCACAACGCGGGGAAAACCGCGGGGCGCTGCTAGTATGCTATAAAAAGTAAAAAGTAAGAAAGTTCGAGTAGGCTAACCCTGGTGTCGGAGTTTTTAGACCGCCTAAAGGCCTCCGACATGGTCTGACGATTAATACAACCGGGACCGACAATTTAACGTGCCCTCCGAAGCACGGTAGCACTCGGATAGAAATGCCACTATCGGCCACACATCCAAGTAGGGCCGTGCTGCACGTTGCTTTACAATCGCAATGAGTTAACACTGCTCAGTCAAACTACGCCACTATGCTATGCTATACAAGGAGTATATAATGTCTGCACTGGTGGCGACACCCTTAGGTATACCCCCTTTTCGCGTTGGGGGTTAATAATAAAGCTTATCTTCTATTAAACCTAGACTTATTCGAAGCACTAAGTCACGATATTTTTCAATAACGTATGATTAATTATTTCAAAGTTAACGTTATTCTGAAAATAAACATGAAACCAATTTCAGTTGAACTCCAATTACTACCAAGAAATTGCTTCGCAGTATTAACTTTATGCCTAATTGTTGTTAGGTTTAGGTTTAGGATTAAACCGCTTAGGTAATACAATACCTAGTATTCGTACTTTCAAGTTGATCTACGGTAAAGCGGCTATGCTACCTACTAATATTATAAACTAGCAGCGCCCCGCGGTTTTACCCGCGTTGTGCCCGTTTCCGTGGGAATTTCGGGAATTTTTTTACATAAAAACCTTCCTCTTGAATCACTCTACCTATTACAAAAAACCGCATCAAAATCCGTTGCGTAATTTTAAAGATTTAAGCATACAGACAGACAAACAGTGTGACAGACACGAAAAAGAGACGACTTTATTTTATACTACGAGTATGTAGTGATGCGAAAGTTTGTGAGGATGTATGGATTAATGGATGTATGTTTGTTACTCTTTCCCGAGAAAACTTCTAGACTGATTTGGATGAAACTTTACAGTAATATAGGTTATATATACATCAGAATAAGGCATGAGATACATTTTATCCCGAAATTCCCGCGGAAACAAGTACAACGCGGGTAATACAGCGGGGCTAGATTGATATTGGTTTCTTTGGTCTAAGCAAATACTAATTTTGAATTAAAACTTCGTTTACAGATACATTTCGCTTTTATTTTAACACGCTGTTTTGTGACCGCGGTTCCTGTCAAGGAGCCGAAAGTCAGATAATAATCTATACTAATATTATAAAGCTGAAGAGTTTGTTTTGTTTGTTTGTTTGTTTGTTTGTTTGTTTAAACGCGCTAATCTCAGAAACTACTGAACCGATTTGAATAATTCTTTCACTGTTAGATAGTCTATTTATTGAGGAAGGCTATAGGCTACATTTTATCCCGGATTTCCTACGGGAACGGGCACAACGCGGGTAAAACCGCGGGGCGCTGCTAGTGAAAAATAAAAGCGAAGTGTATCGGTAAAAGTACATAGTTTCAATTCAATACGTTGGATATGTTTGGAACACACACATAACATAGCGCCTAAAGGTCCAAAATCACCATCTAATAACATCAACAGTCTAATAATGATATCTTCTCAAATATTTGACGACTGAATTTTGCTATTATTTACTTTATGATTCTGAATTGTTTACACATATTTTATAAGACCTTCATTTTCGTTCCTGTTTTTTTTATTTCGGCGTAGCATTATAAATTATCTATTATTTAATTCATAATTGAGATCCCTGCAAGCTTATCTTTAATTTATTTACTAACCTATATACTACGATTTTATTTACTACAAATATATATAAGTACTAATTATTATTTTTACTAAGTATAAATGTTATTTTAATGCTTTCTTCCGGATACATACAACTGTCCCGGCAAGTAAGATACGTTCGTAGGAGAAGCTATTTTGTTTTCAGCATTCAAGTATATAGGTATTTCAATGTTTTTTTATTTATATTGTATATATAGCGCTTGTTTTTTATATTTTATTTTATATACGAGTATGTATTGTAGTTTTGTTTTTATCTCATGTATATTTCTTAAACATTTTATTAGTTCAGTATCTTTTGACATTTGTTTGTATAAACGCTATTTCCTGAAAATTCTCTGAAATCTGAAAGTAGTACGTAAAATAAGTATTATCCAGTAATATCCCACTGCTGGGCAACTGGATTTCATCTCAATGAATATATCAGTACAGTGAGGTAGATTAGGCGTTATCACCACGCTATCGACTGCTGGTTGGCGATCTTAAGCGGCCCGTGTTTGAAATGTAAATTGAAAACAAGCTTCGCTTGGTCCGGGAGTTGTGCCCAATACTCTTATCTTGGCAGCTGGTAAATGCACATGCTTATAGACTACCGAGGCGAGAGGGAATTCTTTTGCATTTTATAATTCTATGATAGCTTTAGGAAAGAACCTGAAGATTTCAGGTCTAAGATTACTATAATCACCACTGAACTTAGACTGACTTGTTTAACTCGAACTTTTGGTCTAACAGATAAAAGAAGTATGGGAAAGAAAAAAAATCGTTTGACATTTTGTCTCTAGTGTGCACTCATAAATTATCAAATACCAGAAGACTATTAGGACAATATTTATATAGAGATACCTGTTGACAATATCTAGGTTCATTTTGTATACTTATTGTCTATCTGAGTAATTATATACCATACTTAAAATCTCAAAATTATTTTGGTTTTGTTCTACAGATCTTTTAGTACCTATATAAACTACATTCTTGACTCATACTCCATCTATCGCAACGCAAAGTCAAAATGTATAAAAGTAAGCAAGTCTTATGCCCGTTTTCACCGACATCCCCTAAACTACCACATAAGTATGGGACCCCTTACTTAAAAGCCCCTCTAAACCAGCCCCCAAGTTAAATTTCGTTTCACCATCATTTATAGCACCTAACTAGGGGACACATAAATATATTGTGACGTTTATTTTTCGATATTAGTGACGTGTTAGTGACTGATGCACGACTGATGCGTCTTTGAACTTATCGATACTTTTAAACAATATAGTTTTTTATCAAATTCTCTAAAGTACATCATCATCATCATAAATTTAAGAGCAAGGCTCTTGTCGGTGAGTCCGATGCAGACTACTCTATTGGTGTCTGCATCATTTTCATTTGTTTGGAAGGAGTTGTGCAGTAGTACATGCACATATAAATAAAGTTTATGATAAAGATTGTTTTAATAATAATAATTGATATTATTTTGTTCATATTTTAATTAATATTTGGGTATTTGTATTTGGGTATTTGGGGTATATTGTATTTGGGGGTCATTCATTGACTACTGTGCTCGCGCCCTAAAGGTCATTGACATTGTCTGTACTAACTATAGATTACAGAGGAGTCCTCTGATCCCTACCCATAGTACTTAGATTAAAATGTCACCAACTTAACTCATCATAGTTCAATTGCGACCGTTACTTTGAACTCAACTACCACTTGTACAAAGGATAGTAAAGAGATAGTACTATCAGTAGCAGACCATTGCTATTTTACTTGAACATACGAGATTTAATAACACGAGTTTTCAAACATTTTATTTACTCAGTGGCGTGAACACTAAGGGCCTTATTTATAACCGATAACTATCAAATGGTTTGTCCCTTTCCGACATACGCTATTTGCCAAAGAGCGAAAGAGACAAAACACTTTAAAACACTGTTTAAGTTCAATGTTGTTTATGGATAACTAGCAGCGCCCCGCGGTTTTACCCGCGTTGTGCCCGTTCCCGTGGGAATTTTGGGAATTTTTTTACATAAAAACTTTCCTCTTGAATCACTCTACCTATTACAAAAAACCGCATCAAAATCCGTTGCGTAATTTTAAAGATTTAAGCATACAGACAGACAAACAGTGTGACAGACACGAAAAAGAGACGACTTTATTTTATACTCGTACTATGTAGTGAAGCGGTAAATGACGTTTAAAAAATGTCAGTCTCAACAGACTGAGAGTTTGTGTTAACGTTTATTGGTGGCTGAACGTTAGCAAACCGCCCTAAGGGAATCGTTTTAAGATTCTGAGACTCTACGGATCGTAATCTAGAAATTTACCAATAACAAGTATACCATTAGTAGTATTAGTAGATTACTAAAATATAAATACCTCAGGTTAAAATGAACCCTAATTATTGGTAGATATATTTATTTCCCTGATAAAAACCGTTAAAATGATAAATAAAACACCTGTTTTGTTGATTATTTTATTATCATTTTTTTGTAAACAACAGAAATTGTTTGTTACATTTCAAAGCGATTTGTCACCATTAATACTGATGATTAGCTATATTATTTACTAGCAGCGCCCCGCGGTTTTACCCGCGTTGTGTCCTTTCCTGTTCGAATTTCGGGATGAAAAATAGCCTATGTTACTCGTGGATAAAGTAGCTTTCGAATGGTGAAAGAATTTTTAAAAACGGTCCAGTAGTTTTTGAGCCTATTCATTACAACCAAACAAACAAAGTTTTTCTCTTTATAATATTAGTGTAGAAGAACAGGCTCACGTATACAAACCAAATGTTAAGGCTTTGTTCGGACTATTTAGTAGATGGTTTATGTTAAGTTTGCACAAAATCGGTCGAGCGGTTCTTAAATTCCCACGGGCACAACGCGAGTAAAACCGCGGGGCTCTGCTAGTAATTTATAGTACTTGTGTGCTAAGCTCCAATACCAACATTTGTAGACGTTAAGTTAAACTCAAGGGTTAAGTTAAAGTGGACCCAATCTAAAGTTACGGAATGTTAACGGAACTTCAGTTAATGTTTGAACTACACGCTAAGTCTGAAAACTGGTTGACTTTCTACAAATCGTATATAAAAATAGGTATATTTAAGTCTTACATCATTACTTATTTAAACAAATATGAACACATTGTAAACACTAATCTAGACGGGACTTAATCGCGAATATATTTAAATCATACGTCAACGTTTCGGTCGTATCCCAAAGGCCATGTTCACGAGCGTACTGAATTACGAACGTTTGTTTATATGGTTTCAAATAAGGTACATCATTATCACTACATACTCGTAGTATAAAACAAAGTCGCTATTTTTGTCTGTTTGTTTGTCTGTATGCTTAAATCTTTAAAATTACGCAACGGATTTTGATGCGGTTTTTTGTAATAGGTAGAGTGATTCAAGAGGAAGGTTTTTATGTAAAAAAATTCCCGAAATTCCCACGG
Source organism: Cyclophora albipunctata (assembly GCA_963082685.1). Taxonomy (NCBI): domain Eukaryota; kingdom Metazoa; phylum Arthropoda; class Insecta; order Lepidoptera; family Geometridae; genus Cyclophora; species Cyclophora albipunctata. The sequence continues at coordinate 8,451,483 of OY720129.1, read as the reverse complement.
GAACGGGCACAACGTGGGTAAAACCGCGGGGCGCTGCTAGTTGCAAATAAAATACAAGTCAAACATGGACCGCAGTCTGCAAGACTGCATCTTGTATACTGCGGTCTGTATATAACTATACGCTGCACGTGACACTAAATGTTTCTTTGAATCTATGGTATTAGTACTGAGTTCTGTTTTTCAAACCGCGGCTGCAGCCACTTCAGAATTTAGTATTATAGAGATTCATAAAAACCTATAGTATCGCTTGAAGACTGCAGCTGCATTTTACGGTCTGCAGTCCGTCGTTAACTAGACCGCCTAAAGCCCTTCGAAATGCTCAGCATCCGTGGTCACGTGGTTACAAGTGGCAATCGCAGCATGTTCTATTTGGTTGGCTACTACTACGTATTTTATATAAGAGCGATAAAATAGCGCGTGACGTTCAGTGTCACGCGATAGTCACGTGATGAAGTCGTAATCAATTATTATTGGTAAAAAAACAAATCCATCAAATTCTTCTTTCGATTCAATGGTGCAAAATAATTATTGTATTATAGTATTTATATTTTGATCACTAGCGATCAAGCAGCGTCTATCAACATATTTTACTTATTTGACATTAAGATTAGTTTGACAACTCATTATCATCATCATCATCGAGTGGTGTCACAGTTATTGAGCCGCCAAAGGCCTCTGACATGGCTCATGTAACGACTACTATCCGTGGAAAGTAACCGGAACCGACGGCTTAACGTGCCGAAGCATTGAATCGTCTTACTTTTCGGGCAATCAGTGATTAAGCCTGCAATGCCCTAACCAAACTCAGGGCAGTTAGACAACTATAATTGGTGTTATAATTTATAACATCACTACATAGTATAAAATAAAGTCGTCTCTGTTTCGTGTCTGTTTGTCTGTATGCTTAAATCTTTAAAATTACGCAACGGATTTTGATGAGGTTTTATGTAATAGGTAGAGTGATTAAAGAGGAAGGTTTTTATGTAAAAAAATTCCCGAAATTCCCACGGGAACGGGCACAACGCGGGTAAAACCGCGGGGCGCTGCTAGTTTTTATACAAAATAAGTTATTAATTTCCGAATGATAAATCCGTCGTATAAAAGCTGAGTCCTACACAATTTTCCTTATAAACGCTCTGAAAAGAAATCTCATTAGATAGCTCCTTCTATTTATCTTGACTCGGCGTCAATGCATCAGGGAATGGGGTCATTGAATAACAAATAGGGCGCCTAACCCTTCCATTTAGATAAAATTCTTCAAACCACCCCTTCAGTTTGAGCCAGGCTTAAAAACTCCGTAAAACTGTGTGAAATGTCCGTTTTTATCGAGTGTTTGTGACCGTCCGTTTTTTAATGTTGTTTGTTAGATTTTAAGATTATAAATAGTTGTGGTGTTTTGTTGTATGTATACAAAAGCTATTATTGTATTTGAGGTGTATGTTTAGATTGAGTGAGTCTATGAACTTACTGGATCGAAGCATTTAAAACTCACTCAATCTCACCGAACGCTTCAACCTTAGACAATCAGATTTTTTTATTCAAGCTAATGATGTTATTTAAAACTACTTACTAATTTTGAAATAATAGCAAATATATGTATAAGCCATAAACAAAACGTTATAACCAACCAACAATGATCAACTTAGCTACATCGCCGCTATAACCACAACAAGGCCACTATAACCACAACATGGCCACTATAACTACAACATGGCCGCTATAACCACAACAAGTCTACTATAACCATACAATCACAACCTCAAACTCAAACAACCCCCCTCTTTGCAGACGACGATCACCCTACTGCTGGTTTGAATGAAGCCACTCATCTGGCGACCCTCCCTGAGGAAGAAGCCGTGGTAGCCATGATGGGGCTGCCACGAGCTGGTGACATCACCAGAGCGCAGCTTAGGATTAAAGAGAGCAAGGAGTTTAAAGTAAGTACTTACAAAAAAAAAATTTTTAGTGAAAAACTGACTTAGGTCCATGTTGTATGAGAATTACCACCTTTTAACAGAATAACATATGGGATGCATTTTATCCCGAAATTCCCACGGGAACGGGACCGTGGGGCGCGACTAGTAATAGTAATAGATCATTTATTCCTCAAAAAAATATTACATAAGAAAATAATATTCTATCCATACCTATATTTCTTTCATATTATTGTATGATTGGATTATAAGTATTTACTGGAACAATATTCGTTTTGCATAAATTGGAGGTGGAAAATCCAAGAATTTTAATAAAGTAGATATCCAACTTCTTTGATAAATTGCTTTTCGATGTATTAAGAGATTGCTTAGCTAGAATCGAGCGCATAGCCCATTAATGGGAATTTCCATTCAAAATGGGTATTTTTTAGTTATTATTCGGTAAAAATTATAGTGGCATTTATGGCAATACCGCCTTCGTACAAAGTTTTTTGCCCAAATTCAATATCCTCGGTTTTGTTTCGAATGTAAATGAAGATAACCCCTAAGGGCGTAGTCACATTGCAAATAAATTTTCTTGTTTACATTTTTAGAACTTTCATGTCTCAAAATTGCCTAAAGAGCTACATTAGTAGATAATAGAATATTTTATTGAAATAATTGGTACTGAAAAACGCGTCTTCTAAAGTAAGGTACATAAATAACTTTACTACATTAATAATCAAGTGAATTGTTCATACATAGTTGTCACCAGTAGTATCTTAAAAATAACGACGCTATCTAAGCCATGTTAAGGCAATAAAATTGTTAAGCTACGTGCAGCTCGGCCCTACTTCACTGAGTAATCGATAGTGGTATTATATCTGAGGGCTACCGTGCTTCGGATGGCACGTTAAAATGTCGGTACCGGTTGTTTCAAATGAACCATGTCGGAGGCCTCTACGTAGGTAAATACTTTGACGCTATGGTCGGCTACTAACCTACTCTAACTTCGGTTTTGTCTAAAATGTCCACAATTTTATTCCTAAGGGCCAACACTGCGTGAAGCGTGCGCCCGTCTCGTGCGCCCGCCGTGGTTCACTTTTGTATAAAACCGCACGCGACGGGCGCACGTGACGGTTCAATTTTGGATAAAGCCAAACGCGGCGGGCGCACGCCACGGGCGCCCGCGACGGTTCACTTTTGTATGAAACCGCGGCGTGCGCACGCTTAACGCAGTGTCGGCCCTAAGCGATCATTGTAAAAGCCGCCTAACGGCCACATTTCATTCAGTTGACATAGTAAAATGAGAATAATGCCTGTTCTGAGAGTGGATGAATATTCATGCAATGGAAAACGAATGGCCAATATCGGATGGACTTGAAATAAAATCAAATTCGGACGTTAATTGAAAACTGCTGATTTAGATAGGTATGAATAAATGTTTATACTTTAATATAGGGTGCAATTGGTTTAAAATGTGCAGATGTATGTATACTCTATTTTTTTGCTCCTGGGAATTTCGAGATGAAAAATAGCCTGTACTGTAACCTTCCCGTTGAATGTGGCTATCTATTACAAAATAATTATTCAAATCGGACGGATAATTACCTCGAACATACAAACTTAAAATTTTTACCTCTTTATAATATTAGTATAGAAGAAAATAACGACAATTAGTTAAGTCTCGATTTAATGAACATCTCTGAGGGCGGCAGCCACACTTTCTTAAAGTAACAGTAAGTTCGTAAAGGTACTTACCATACCATTTATCATCTCATCTTTCTCTAATAACTTTAAACTAAAATATGTTTTTTGTTCCAGAACACAGTAGACAAACTAGTGCAAAGAGCAAACGCATCCATAATCATCGGAACATCGTCATGGAAGGAACAGTTTGCGGAAGCTTTAACTGCGAGCTCGGGTATGACGTCATATTATCCTCTTACTCTAGAAATTCTGCCAAAGACAAATGGCAATCGTTTTGCCTTCTCTTTGGTTGTCTACAGTCGAAATATCACGTGATAGTTTAGTTTACAGTTCACTTTGAGTCAAATTATCCTTATTGTGCCTTTGTCTATAAAGTAGTTAATAGCAGTGCCCGCGGTTTTACCCGCGTAGTGCCCGTTCCCGTGGGAATTTCGGGAACTTTTGTACATATAAACCTTCCTCTTGAATCACTCTATCTATTTAAAAACCGCGTCAAAATCGGTGCAGTAGTTTATCGCAAACAGACAGACAGACGCGGCTGGGGACTTTGTTTTATAATATGTAGTGATTTTGATCGTCGATAACCAAATAGAACGTGAAGCGATTGTCTTGGATTAATTTACACATTGTTAAAACTGTTAAAAGACATACTGCATTATTCATAAACGCTACGATTACCAACCCGTAGGTTTGCATGGTGATTACACCTAAGAAAAAAAAGTGTTAGCCTGTAATGTCCCACTGCTGGGCAAAGGCCTCTCATCTCACTGAAGTTATCAGTACAGTGAGGAGGATTAGGCATAATCACCATGCTTGCCAAATGCGGGTTTGTGATCTCAAACTCGAGCCACGTTGGAAAAGTAGGAAACATGTTTTGGCTCGACCCGGGAATTGAACCCGGGACCTCAGTCTTGGCAGGCGAGCGCACACACCACTAGACCACCGAGGCGTCCTTACACCTAATCTTCCTAAATGCACTGATATTTTCAGGATAGCTCGAAACCTTACTTTTACCACATACACAATAGATAACAATATAGTAGTAATAAGTTTATTTCATAAAAATGTAGCTTACAATAGTGTGAGGAGTCTCCGTTTAAGCATGCAATGCCAATAGTTGGATGCTCCGTTCTTCCCTATCATACATTATTATGATGACAATATATAAAAATACGTAACAATATTCACTGCACTGATATGTTCAGGATGGCTTTCTTTCTTTTCTTTTACAACTTTCACAATATGTTGCCAATACTTTACGTTCACTAAAAGTTGGCACAGAAACAGTTTGATCCTACTGACAAATTATCGGTCGCCCAGTGGTCGCCACAGGTGATTGAATCATTGAAAAAGTGCACCGGTCAGTGACTGGTGCCAACGTTTTTGGCAGCCATCCACGACTGGGGTTAGATCATAGGTTATTGCAACTATTCATTTTGTTTACAGTTTTATTATAGAACTAGATGTCTTACGTGGTAATACCCGCTTTGTGCCCGTGCCCGTGGGAATTTCGGGATAAAAATAGTCTATAACGTTCCCGTTGAATGTAGCTATCTATTACAAAAATAAGTATTCAAATCGGACAGGTAATTCCAGAAATTAGCTCGAACATACAAACAAACAAAAACATACAAATGTTACCTCTTTATTATATTAGTACTAGCTGCGCCCCGCGGTTTCACCCGCGTTGTACCCGTTCCCGCGGGAATTTCGGGATGAAAAATAGATGTTGGCCGATTCTCAGACCTACTCAATATGCTCACAAAATTTCATGAGAATCGGTCAAGCCGTTTCGGAGGAGTACGCGAACGAACACTGTGACACGAGAATTTTATATATAAGATATAGACTGAATGTGTCTCGCGTGGTTTTACGGTCTTGCGTTTTAGGAAAAGTAGTCTTCTAACCTTTTTGAAGAGGGCTATCCAACCTTCGATCAACAATAAAGTATCCAACACACTAAATATATGCATATGATGAGTTGGTTGGTTGTGTTTTAATATATGATTGAGTACTGGTTTTTTTGTCTACAAAAAATACCTTTTTATTGATCTACATCAAAAACAACTACTTGTAGGTAGATGAAGGATTGCGTGGTTCCTTAAATACGAACGTACGTTTCAACGACTTGATTCATAAAAAACCGGCCAAGTGCGAGTCGGACCCGCGCACGGAGGGTTCCGTACATTAAAAAACGGCAACTGTGTAGCTATCACCGTTCTTGAGATACAGCCTGGTGACAGACGGACGAACGGACGAACAGCGAAATCAGTCAGTAATAGGGTCCCGTTTTTACCCTTTGGGTACGCAACCCTAAGAACTAGTAAAAGATCGATTTTTTGTTTTGTAAGTATAACCATTTTTAAATGTTCCGATACTTATCCTCAGTATAACCCACAGGTTCTGATGACCCTGACGAGCCTCCCTCCTGGTCGGACTACATTCTCCACATCGTCACCGTTTTTTGGAAGGTGATCTTCGCATTGATACCTCCAACAGGTAAGAGTTATAAGACGAAAACAGTTTTTAAACGCCTAATCCTGCTTACAGTACTGATATCTTCGGTGAAATGAGAAGCCTTTGCCCAGCAGTGGGCCATTACAGGCTAATACTTTACTTTATTTATTGGATTGGAAAATGGTCTTAATTTTTAAACTAATCTGACGACAAACATAAAGTGGGTGATAGACGTGCGAGTAAGTACGCGAACTTGTGGCTCGACGACCTTTTTCGCATGTGTGTCACCTTAAAAACGCGTACTTTAAAATTGCCGCGCAAGTTCGCCGGCGATCCAACCTGTTTGAAATCTTACTCGTAGCTCGTCTCGGCTCGTACGTGTGGCAGCGCTGCGAGCCGGGAGCATTCATACAGCGGTTCAGGCATTCTGAAATAATTGTGGAAATCTTCCTTTTCATTACGTAACTCTCTTACTAAATTCACATGCGATAAACGCTCTCTTTTCGTAATCCAGTGCTTTACCCACACTTGTCGATTTCGTATTTTTTATTAGTTTTTAAAATGTAGTATGATATAATTCCCAAATAACACAAAGCTTCTTCTCTCGACGACATCGCGATATAGTATGAGCAAGCTTCACGTGTGTCACCGACGTCGAGCCGAGTAAGTTCACGATCTTAAAAAGCGCGTACTTTAAGTTCGTACGTCTATCACCCACTTAAATATTTAGACTAACACTTAATAACCTAAAATCTAGCTGATTCTGAAAGTGTTACGCGGAATTAAATACAAAATGTAAGGTAGGTTATAGCATTAAAATAATTACCATGTAACATTACACGATATTTCAATAACAAATATAGTGTACTTGCATTGCAGGCCACAATTAGGCTTCAACCTATAGTTTATGTAGATTTCAGTGGTACAGTTCTGCAAGCACTAGTTTGATCGTTCGTTAGATAAAGAAGGCTAGCTTTAATGGCAGGTTTATTGAAGCTAGGTATTAACCAGAAGTTGTTGTTATGAAAGAGGTTAATATGAGAAGTATGGTTGTTTTATGAGCGCTCCTGAGTCATACTTGTAATAATAATTGTAATGATTTCTTCTTCGTGTCGAGTTTTTAGACCGCGTTAGGCCTCCGATATGGTCTAATGATTGACACAACCGGGACCGACTGCTTAAAGTGCCTTGCGAAGCACTGTATCGCTTAGATATGCCACTATCCATTCAAGAAAGAGCGAGCTGCATTTTGTTTAAAAATTGCAATGAACTAAAATCGCTTAGTCAAAATACGCCATGAGCGCTACAGTTACTCATTGTAATGACTAAAGACACGCGTCTTTTGTGTGTAACTATCAGCTGTCAGTACCGTGGGCACGATCATTGTTTATATGTATTCATTTGATATACCTCACTGCAAATAACCAACGAATGACTCCGTTTACTCTTTAAATTACTGACAGCATGGTAGCCATGCTGTCAGTAATTTAAAGATAATTTTAACAGGGTTTTGACGCCGACCACAATGCACACGATATACATGTATAAATCAGCGCTTGTGAGATAAAGCTTTTAGTAGAAAAGGCCTAATTAAACATATGTATAATAAACGGCGCCAAATCAAATTAAGAATACTTATGCCGCCCTAATTGCCGTACTCAAAGACATCAATTAAATCGACAATAACTACTGACATAATACTCTTAATTCGAATTACATGTCAATGTCAATCTTAAACATCTCCGAAGCATGAACAGAGGATAGATACATTTGACAAGTCATTTGACGTCTCTGAGTACACCGATAAGTACTTACACTTGTTATCTCTCCACAGACATCGGAGGCGGCTACGTCTGCTTTATAGTTTCCATCATCTGCATCGGTCTAGTGACAGCTGTCATCGGTGACGTCGCGTCACATTTCGGCTGCACTCTCGGCATCAAAGATTCGGTCACTGCCATTGTGTTTGTGGCTTTAGGGACGAGTATACCAGGTAAGATTTCAATTTAGATTTTAGTAAAGTGGTTTTTTTTTTCATGCCTATAAAGACGAATTTCCGACATGTACCTAGCGACCAATGACTTTCCATGGCCATACAGGAAAGCCCAGCATAATGTTTATTGACTAACTAGTAGCGCCCCGCGGTTTTACCCGCGTTGTGCCCGTTCTTTTGGGAATTTTGGGATGAAAAATAGCCTATGACCTTCCTCGATAAGTGGACTATCCAGCACTGAAAGAATTTTTCAAATCGGACCAGTAGTTCCTGAGATTACCGCGTTCAAACAAACAAACAAACTCTGCAGCTTTATAATATAGATAACGATGTGATGATGTAAAGCTCTTTCACGCCAATTAAAAATGAGCCTATTGACTAATTTTGATGAGACATATGTCATTGTGGCGGATTTGTAACACACATACAGAGGCCATAATCTAATAATCAATCAATCATAATTCTATCATTGTAAAGCTTTTTCCATGTTTAATTGTACGAATAACTTTCATTGTCAAGTTTTTACCAAACTTATCATAATTGTGCGCATGGTGATTACGCCTAATCCTCCTCACTGTACTGATATCAGTGAAATGAGAGGTAGATGAGAGGTGGGCCCAGCAGTGGGACATTACAGGGTCATACTATTGTTGTAACAACTATAAACTTTCTACCAGATACCTTCGCCAGTAAGGTGGCGGCAATACAAGACAAGCACGCCGACGCGTCTGTGGGCAACGTTACGGGGTCGAATGCTGTCAACGTGTTCCTCGGTATTGGCGTGGCGTGGACGGTAGCCGCCATCGTGCATTGGAGCAAGGGCGAGAAATTCATGGTTGATCCGGGGAAGTAAGTAGACTTATGTCGTACATGTTATGAAGAAGTGATCAAATTACTTATGACAGCGTGAGTCTATTAAAGTTTTTTTTCCATAAAAAAAACATGTTTGGACGTGTAATACTCCTCACTGTACTGATATCTTCAGTGAGAAGAGAGGCCTTGGCCCAGCAGTGTGACATCACAGACAATTTTTATATTAGTGACATTTTATAATTCGCCAACTTACATCTAATAAAATCGCCCAATCAAATTGTCTCCTAACTCAACTATTTACCCACAGCTTAGCCTTCAGCGTCACCATGTTCTGCTCGGAAGCAGCTCTTGCTGTCCTCGTCCTGGTTCTCCGGAGACGGAAGAGCATCGGCGGCGAGCTCGGAGGCCCTCGCCGCCTCAAGATCCTCACGTCCATGTTCTTGTTCTCTCTATGGCTGGTCTACCTTACCATGTCCACTTTAGAAGCCTATGACGTCATCCAAGGATTTTAAATTACTTTTTGATGGGTCTGTATGGTTTTGGATTTCAGTATGTTTAGCTGAGTTGAGGTGAATAATGTTGGTTTGTGTTAATTTTGTATTGATATAATCGTTTTTTGTTTGAAGATGTTTTTGCTAGTATAAAGGGAGTTTCAAATGGTTTTCTGGTTACGTACATTTTCGAAACTTTAAGATCACTTTGACTTATAATAACTGCCGTACTCAGAGACGTTCATTAAATCGACACTTAACTTATTGACGTAATTTTTCATACATTTAGAGCGGATTGCACAAAAACTCTTAAATCAATTTAGTACCTAAATAAGTTTAAGAAACAAAAGGTGTCCCTTCAAAATTGAACTTTATGGTGCATCAAATAGAACACCATTTCAAACGAACGTCATTTGTTTTTTAAATAAGTTTAGGCGCTAAATCAAATTAAGAATCTTTGTGCAATTCACCCTTAAATGTCAAAATCACTCAAAATCATCTTTACCAATGAAGCATTTGACGACTCTGAGTATGGCTGTCTCTCTTTTTTTGATAATGTGAAAAATATGAAGATGTAGATATTTGGACGAAAAATGTAGATCCAACCTTGAATAAATACGTTTAAAAATCTGTACAAAACCCGAGCTAAGCTCAGCAATTCAAAACGAGACAGACTTGAGAACAAAGCACTAAAAGGGCAGGATCTCCTTCGGCAGATTTAGGTCAAGAAGATGTATTGGGGCAGATAAGGCAAAAAACCCCGTACACGACAAGAATAGTAATTATGTAAATTGTACGAGACACGGCCGTTTGTTACGACCGAATATAAACTTTATTGACATAAATTGCAAATTTATGTATTTCCCAAAATTATTCCAAGACGTAATTTCAGTTCAAATATATTTAAAACAATCACTCACTTGAGTTAATACGCCTCATCTTGTTAACATCAAAAATTGAGACGAAAATCGAATGGAGTGCTAAATTGATTTTGTATTTTAATGAATCTATTGTCTAAGCAATATGGTTCAATTTCCAATGTAATTGTGTGAAGCAATTCAATCGAATTTCGCCTCTAAGAGTTAGTAAGTGCTCAAATGTACAGTTTAGTCCTTCGATGTTCATTCTTCCTCTAAAATTCTCGTATTTCAAATTTTCCTAATGCTGATAATAATATTATAAGCCTACAAGGCTGTGCTATGTTAGAGAAATATTATAAATTTTAACAAAATAATGCTTCTATATTGTAGATCTTAATACATATAAAAATTAAAGAGATATGAACAAAATTGAATCTACAAATTAATTTGAACCCAAAAAATATATTTTAAAATACCGCAAACATTTTATTTTTATCTCACAATTTTCCAATTTTGTTCATATCTTACTCTAAATATCGCGTGCGATTATATACCTTAACTTTTAGATGGTAGGGTTCATTTTATTGTGTTCAATTATGTTAATTATAAACCGTTAATTAACACGATTCAAAGAATATTTAATGAACGGGAATCTGTAGAGAATCGCTATTTATAGAGTTAATGATACCGAAGCGAGGCACCAAAATGCTGTTAAAAGAATATCAGATCAACCACAACATATAACTATAACACGGATATTTTAAAAATGTAATTCCTCGTATTAATTTTATATATGTATTTTCATTCTTAATAATATAAAAGCTTTTTAGCAAATATGATTAGCCTACACTACGTACAAGATATACCTACATTGTGTCGCGGCGGGCCTCAGGCAGCGTGTCCACTTGCGCGACCTCAGGGCGAGGCAGTTTGAGACCCGACTCGGGTCTCAAACTGCCTCGCCCTGAGGTCGCGGTTATATACTAGAGGCATATACCGGTTATATACTAGAGGCAGCCTCGGGTCACCCGAGGCTGCCTCTAGTATATAACCGGCTATACGAATAGTACTAAATGCTGTAGGTAAGACAATGCAGGTCCAGTGTCGTATGGTTCTAATGTGGTATGACTTTCACCTGTTTATATTAATGGTTTAGATGCAAAAAGACCGTAATTAAATAATATGGAGAAAAAATTCAACCTCCAAATTCAGTATTAAAACCGGTCCAGCGACATACAAAGGCATTACTTATTTTAAATCATATTTAAACAAAATCCAGCGCCATTTTCCATTCATTTAGGCGTAAAATTAATTTCATTAAAATACGTTGATATTTGCAAAACACAAAACTTAATCACAAATACAGCGTGTTCACAAAATAACGTAACGTAAAACTATTGTTTCCAATTTGGTTACGTTAAATTCGCTGATGGTCGATGCGGATTGTTTTAATAATAAATTGATAGCGTTAAACGTTGATTGCTTACATGACAGATATTTAAGTGTGGAATGCAGTTACTATTATTTTTAAATGTATGTTTTTTCATTTGTTGTTATTGTTTAGGGTACTCTCAATATATAAGGTACTCTATAGGTAATCTCTCTCTCTCTCTCTCTTACGCTACGGATTGTATTGGTCGTGTTTTGATTAGATCTTTAAAATGTTGTGAGTACTATTTTGTCATACTCTTTTGAGTCATTTTAAAATGACATTATAATTTCTTGTCAACCAAATAGTAGCAGAATCGGTCTTGAGCAAGACACCTAACAAATTATTTATTTAATAAATGCATGATTATTGACGTGCGTGATCGCTAGAGAATATATTTATGTATATAGACTATAACTTATTATTTTAAAATCACGTGTTCAAATGTAGTTATTTGACTATATTTAACTTTATTGTGGTGAAAAGAACTTTTATTTTTACATGGTTGTTTTTCTGAATTTATTTTTTAACGTCAAATTGCAACGAATTTCTGTCCAACATTATAAAATATCACACTAAAGTTAAATATTTTTTAAGTGAAAATAATAAAGTATATTGAGTAGGACATACAATTATTAGTATTGTATTTTGTAAATAAAACAAGTTACAGAATACTTAGCTTAGAAGCTTTAAATAGGTACGTTTTGATTGTGATTTGTATTGTTTTTTTTACGACAAATTGACAAAAAAACTGCCGTTTAAAAGAACAAATTCATTGGCATATATACAAACATATTTTTAATATTTTTTTTTATGAATGCTTTTACAAGAACTAGATCTATATATTATCAATACTTTTATAAATGAGAAAAATGCCGTTCTATATATTTTAAAATTTGTAGGCGTGTCTTTCTGTCTGCGTGTTTCAAGTCTCATCTATTTATAAATAAATAATCTACCCTAGTTTTATTAGTGTTTCATGATAATTTTAATCTTTCATACTAGCTTATAGGCCAATTACCTCATTAAATGGCAGTCTAAAGCGACGGACACACTGAGCAACAAAAGTTGCCGACAACATTCATCATTTCAAAGATTTATAAAAAGACAACTGAATAAGCTATAAAATATTACATAAAAATCTTAAAAAAACAATTTTAAAAGTTGCTCAGTGTGTACACAGCACTAAATTATATAATTATAGTTGTATCTTCTTATTGTATCTTCTCTAAGCTGTTTAAATATATATTAAACTAAATAAATTTTAAACTATTTCTGCCTGTATTGGACCAATATTATTAATTTCGAATTTATTTATTAAAATAATAGATTTTTTAGGCATCTTTCTCTCTTTACAGTAGATTTTTTAATAAAACATTGTATTTGTTTACCCATTCGTTTGTAGAAATTCATAGAATTGCTTTGAATTCAAATGGAATTAAACCTCGATCCTAGTATGAAACTTCAATTAATTGTTTTTAATATTGTAATGCTGTCTATTTATAATATACATGAAGGCACTGTTTTTATAACGAACTATTTAACAACTGTAAATGAAATGTCATACGATCCAAATATGGACCGTATCCCAAATATGGCCCATGTCCCAAATATGGTCCATGTCTCAAATATGGACCATAGAACATATATGGCCGTTTGTTTTTAACTAATGCAAACTTATTGCCAAAGTACGCGGTAACGCTAATAAATAAAAAAAAACAGTGTCTAAACTATATCAAAATAAATATCTAAATGTTGTTCGTGCTAGATCTATCCAAAATTCAATGTATCATAACATTATGTCTAGTAAAAGAAATGATTGTGTACATACACTTTATTAATAACCGCAATAATAAAAATAAAATACTTATATATATTTATTTATAGAATTATTTTTCTTCAACCGTCCTGTCAATTTAAATATTATTTGTTAAGTGTAATGCAAACTTTTGGAGCATCCTGTAGATGTTTGAAATGTCGTCGGGAGAATTACGATTGTCTGAAATATTGTCTTTGTTAATACATAATTGTCATTCTACGCCTGTTTCTTGTTGTTGGAAGAATTAATTTTGACAATAAGGCTCTCTCATTCTGTACAATGGAAACTTTGTCCTCATATACAAATGCGATGATAACACTAACAATAAAGCAATTTTGTCAGCATAATAGCAATTATAGTTGCTTTTACTTGGTCAATGTTCTCCTAGAGATTGTATCTATGACCTGAAATTGTAGTCACTTATACTTTGTTAATATTGGAACTATATATGTTGTTAAATTCATAAAAATATTTTGTTGACGTTGTCGGTATCTTATTAAAACAAAAGAGAAACGAATCGACTTTTTTACAGTCGATTAAAAAAAGTCTCTAAACAAAGTCATCCTGTACATTAGTTCCAAAAGTTTGTACAATTTACTTAATTTTTTAATACATAAAACTTAAAGCTATATATTAATAGATCGCTGGCCTAAACTAAAAGTATTAGACGTTGATTTTAAAGCTACAATGATTTAAAAGTAAACTTTTCTTAATAGAATCTTCTCATTGTCTATTCTAAATGTTGTTAGGGTTTTGGATCAAAACTTTTTGCGGTAAAACTGACTAGTAATGTCATCTGGCGTTGTTTCGTCACACTTTATACTCCATTGTCACGTACGTTCGTCTAACGCGGTCGCCGACATAATTAGTTCAATCTACTTCGGTTACCCACTGTTCTCTTCTTCACACTAGACTGTCCACCAACTGCAAATACCTTATTAGTTGACAGCTGCTGTTTCTCGCTGAATGCGGTCAACTAACGTATTCTTTACTTCTGTTGCGGTCACCGCATGTTCCTTATGGCGAACTACTTATTGACATCAGTTTTAACAAAAAAGGAGAAAAAAAATTCAACAAATATATTTTTTCTCATGGGACATACCATTTCCTAAAGTTTTGACCCAAAACAATAGTCGCATTGTAAATGGTATAGAAAATAAAAAAGCACGCCAATCAATGGTTATAATTAATTATGTTTTGATAAATAATAATTGTTAAAATAAAGTGTTTGTTAAGTACTTATTGTGATGTTTTATTTTCCTGTAGTTCTAACCCACCTTAATGGTCTAGTAGTAAGTGCACTCGCCTGCAAGGCGGAGGACCCGGGTTCAATTCCCGGGTTGAGCAAAAACCATGGTTCCTACTTTTCAAACATGGCTTGATTGAGATCACCAACACACATTAGGCAAGCGTGGTGATTACACCTAATCCTCTTCACTATACTTATATCTTCGGTGAGATTTGAGGCCTTTGCCCAGCAGTGGAACCGATAATATAACATTCATAGATAGGAGTATTTATTAACTTAACTAACGTAGGTCCAAAGCGTTGCTTACTTTGAGCTAATTTACAAGCTGTGTTAATTTGGTAAGTAAATTGAAAAGTGAAAGTAGGTGAATGATAACATACAATACTCAGAAGAGAAGCAAAGATGTAGGTACTGCCAAACATGGCTACTTCCCGTTTCTTTAACTTCCCGTTTCTACAACCACACAAAATACCTACACAAAAGTAGCGTTTCTACAACTTTTTAATCTCCATACATTTATTCCCATTTCTACAACCATGTACTTACGTACGGTACTGTCACTTACAATTACTTCATATTTTTTATTAATTCAAAGAACATCTTAAATCAGCGCATTCTCGTATTTTAATAGTTAAAAACCAGAACCTCCTATTTTCTTCACTGATTTGTATCAGTAACGTAAAAAAAAAACCCTAACCTACCGAATAGTACGTAAAAACAATTTTCTTCACTGATTTGTAACCAGTAACGTAAAAACAATTGTCTTACTATTCGGTAGGTTAGGGTTATTTTTTTAAATCTCAACATCATGACACTACTAAAGTGGAAATTCCCAAGATTTTTAAAAAGGATCTGAAATTATAATGTAGTTTTTTTACACGACTGTACTTGATTGTCAAAAAGTTGTAGAAACGGGAACTTAAACAAAGGGTTTAAAAAGTTGTAGAACCGGGAATAAATGTATGAAGGTTTAAAAGTTGTAGAAACGCTACTTTTGTGTAGGTACTTTGGGTGGTTGTAGAAACGGGAAGTTAAAGAAACGGGAAGTAGCCCCAAACATGTATCGGCGTTCTGTCTCGATACATCGGCGACAAAAGAGCCGTCAAGTGTACCGCTAGCCTTATGCTACAAAATGTTCAAAATTGAAAAACAAATGTGTGTTCACGAGAGAGCCCAAAAGTTTGTGTAACACATAAAAACACATTAACAGAACAACTTTGAATGAATGTTTACACGAACATACTCGTACTTCTAACTTTTGCATCGTTACAAAGTCAGTTTTTGGACACATTTTTGTTGTTAGGTTTTTAATTATATTTTGGTTCCAGTTTATGTCTAATATTAAAATAAATACTTTTTACGTACAAGGTAGGTTACCTTGTACATAATAAACTAACTATCTGTTTTGTTAGTTATATCTGATACTAAGTACTGGACCGATTATTTTTATCGTGATTAATGTTTTAAAGATAAAGAAAGTTTTAATTATAATATAATACATATTTTTTTCCATATTAAGTAAACATTTCGTAAAGACTATGCTAACAATTGTATTTATTAATAATACCTGAGCTTTGAAACACTAATCTTCCGTAACATTTGAGTATACTACAATTAGAATACCGCCGCCCCGCTGCTGTGAATATACTACTTATTAGTACATATACTCGTAAATTACTACACAATATTTTACAACAGATCGCGAATGATGTTTCCTATTAAATTCTTCATTTCAAGCAGATTCAAAAAAGTATGTAAAAGTGACTTTAATTCTGTTAACCTAGTTTCAACAAATTAATAAAAGTGACTTTCATTCTGTTAACCTAAAAACGAAAACATTAACCAACACACACACACTGACAAAAGTCATTCAAAAGCCGACAAAAAGGCTAAACCATCCACGTAGAGTACAGTTAAAAGATCACAAATCCCGATGGAATGGCGAATCCCGGTTAATCCCGGCCGATGCGATGGACGTGTAATCTCTGGAGGCACTGAATGTTGTCAAGCGTTCCTGATAACGATACCCATGTGTGTAGATTAAAGGCGGATTACGCTTACGGACCAGTTAACGTTAACATAAAATGTCAATCTCAGATGTAAGGAAATTAAAATCGTAGCTCTCTACTGGCGGAACCAGTAACTTAAACAGACTGTTATTTAAGTGTATATTTAAGTAACAACGCTTTGTATTTAACAGTGTCCACGGTAGAGCGAAGCACTTAATAACTTATTTATTTCGTAGTAATTGTACAACTTAATATATTATAATTATTATTCCCGGACAAATTCACACACGGTTAATTAGACCCACACTAAGCTCTAAGCTTGTATTATGGAATCTAACTAACTGATAGTACTACATTATACATACACAAATACTTTATAAGGAAATATAATTGACACCCAGACGTCGTCGCCAACAACTATGTCTTCACATATTGTTGACTCCGGGCGGGAATCGAACCCGCAATCCCCGACACAGGAAGCGCTCTCATTGCCACTGTGCCAACAGGCTTAAACAAATCATGAACTTTTTAACGAACGTATGTAATGTTAATCAATCGTTTAAAACAGCCCACCCTAGTTAGGGTGACAGGAAGAGATTGTAAAAAGCTTGTGTACAGAGTTAATGATGTGATGTGTCGTGATTTATATCAATGTAAAAACGTAAAATAAAATAGGAATTTAGCTGCTTATAGATATAGCTGATAGATACCATATTATAAAACAAAGTCCCCAAAAACCTTCTGTCTGCATGTAATTGATTTTCTCAAAAACTATTGAAGGGATTTTGATGCAGTTCAATATTTTTAACAAACTTTACCTAATCTTAACGACTTACCATTTCACGAAGGTAATGCATTAAATGTTTTATTCCCGATTAAGTCCCGTCAAGATTATTGTTTACAATGTGTTCATACCGTGATAGTTCAAATAGTGCAACATTCTATAAACTAGCAGCGCCTCGCGTTTACCCGCGTTGTGCCCGTTCCTGCGGGAATTTCGGGCATTTTTATACAAATAAACCTTCCTTTAAAATTATTTTTATTATTTAAAATACCGCGTAAAAATCCGTGCAGTAGTATTTAAGTTTTTCGTGAACAGGTAGACAGACGCGGCCGTGGATTTTGTTTTATAAAATGTAGTGATTACTCGTAAGTAAAGTGAAAAACCTTTTCGACAAGCCTGATGGCACAGTGGCAGTGAGAGCGCTTACTTTGTCGGCGGTTGCGGGTTCGATTCCCGACCGGAGTCAACAATATGTAAAGATATAGTTGTTGGCGACGACGTCTGGGTGTCAATTTTATATTCTTATAAAAGTATTTGTGTATGTATATGTAGAAGTACAGTTAGTTAGATTCCATGATACAAGCCTAGAGCTTAGTTTGGGTCTAATTAACCGTGTGTAATTTGTCCGGGTATCTATAATATAAAATTCAAAGTCCTGACTGACTGACTGACTGACTGATAATCGACGCACAGCCTCAACCGCTACACCTAGAAACATGAAATTTGGCAGGAAGGTTCTTCAAGTGACGTAAGTGCACACTAAGAAAGGGTTTTCGAAAATTCCTACGGGAACGGGCTCAACGCGGGCAAAGCCGCGGGGCGCTGCTAGTGTATTATATTTTTTAAAGTCAGTTATTAAAAGAGATAGCTGCTTGTTATACTGGGCGGATCGTTATGTAGTTAGTAAGTTAGTGAAGAGTTAATTACGCACCGCTCCGTGCAGTATATTGCTTTTGACATCCACAAATTAATGGAAGCTCGCGAATAATTTGATAACACCGAGCTGGTTGTTATTTTTAGTTAATTTTCATGTTGAACTTGCTTACTTTATTTACTTGAAAGATTAGGTAAAGTATAGCCTTGTTAACGTATAATAGATGTTGGATTTAAATGCTAATCAGGTAAATATTAAGTTGGAGAAGGAATGTGGGTAAACATAGTGTCCGTTCCTATGGAAATTTCGAGATGAAAGATAGCCTGTAACATTTCGTTGCATGTGGATATCTAGTACAAAAATAATTATTCAAATCGGATTGATAGTTTCTGGGATTACCGCGTTCAAACAAACATAAAATCCAACTGTACAGCTTTATTATATACTATAAGCAGCGCCCCGCGGTTTTACCCGCGTTGTGCCCGTTCCCGTGGGAATTTCGGGAATTTTTTTACATAAAAACCTTCCTCTTGAATCACTCTACCTATTACAAAAAACCGCATCAAAATCCGTTGCGTAATTTTAAAGATTTAAGCATACAGACAGACAAACAGACAGACAGACACGAAAAAGAGACGACTTTATTTTATACTATGTAGTGATAAAAATAAGTCGGGTTTTCCTCCCTGACGCTATAACTCCAGACCGCACGAACCGATTTCCACGGTTTTGCATTCGTTGGAAAGGTCTTGGGCTCCGTGAGGTTTATAGGGAATCTCAAAATTCCCACGGGAACGGGGGCGCTGCGGGTGAAACCGCGGGGCACAGCCAGTATTAGTATAGATTTTAATCGAGTATCTGTATCTTTGTGATTATTTTTGGATGTACGAATAATAGGACGTCCGATTAAAAATGGACTTATACAGCTGACCAGTGAAAACAGACTGCAGGTTGTAAGTTAATTATAGGTGTATAACTCTCTCCCAATTTCCAATACCGGTGTAAATTTTATTGCTAGTTTGTCAGAGCATATTTCACACTGGCTGTCATTATTCTTGTAGTGAAACTGGTCTTCAGAGACAAAGACAAACTAGTCGACTATCTCCCTCTAGAAGCCGACGAGCATGAGATTTCGTCCACTACCTTTGCCCAGCAGTGGGATATTACAGGCTTACTTACTTTACTTTATACTAGCAGCGCCCCGCGGTTTACTCTTATTATGCCCGTACCCGTGGGAAATTAGGGATAAAACATAGCCTATAACCTTTCCGTTTAATGTGGCTATCCAATACAAAAAGAATTATTCGAATTGGTCTGGTAATTCCCGAGATTGAACCGAACATACAAACAAACAAAATTACTAAAACCTCTTAAATTTTTTAGTATATATACTTTTTATATACTTTACTTTTTACCTTTTGGTTTCATATAACGTCCCTTGAAAAAGCTTCCTCGTATATTCTCCTCTCTCTTCTTGTTCTTCTCGTATCGGACGTAGGTAAGAGGTTAACGACTCAAATGAATTTTTAATTCCCTCTGAACGCAACTTAAGTTTTACTCAAGAATTAATGTTCTCTCGTAAAAAACTAATGGAATAACTGCAACGAGAAAGAAAGTAAAGCTATTAATGTGATTTTAATGTTTTCAATATTGCTTTACATTGATACTTTTGAAATATGCCACAAGAATAATATTTCTGCATAAAGCAAACGTTACTGCCTGTTACCATGGGAATTTCGGGATTAAAAAGAAACCTTTCCGTTAAATTTGACAACATAAAAAAATCGAACTCTTCATCTTTATATAGTGTTTTTACCCGCGTTGTGCCCGGCACCGTGACAATTTCGGGATTAAAAACAACCTATAACGTTCCCGTTCAATGTGGCAACGCATTCCAAAAATAATAATTCAAATCTTACTTGTAGTTTCTGAGATTAGCACGTTCAAACAAATAATAAACAAAAAATCTCTTCAGCTTTATATATCAGATAGCAGCGCCCCGCGGTTTTACCCGCGTTGTGCCCGTTCCCGTAGGAAATCCGGGATAAAATGTAGCCTATAGCCTTCCTCGATAAATAGACTATCTAACAGTGAAAGAATTATTCAAATCGGTTCAGTAGTTTTTGAGATTAGCGCGTTTAAACAAACAAACAAAACAAACTCTTCAGCTTTATAATATTAGTATAGATTCAGATCAATCATAATAACGACACATGAACCACATAAGGCATGTATACATTATATAAGGCGTTGTCCTAATAGAACGCGAATCGCGCGAATCGCGCGAATTTTACTCGTACGAACGCGCGATCAAACATATTGAACTCTAAGGCGTTGTCCTAATAGAACGCGAATACGCGATGCGAGCGATGCGACCATCGCGTGTTTCATACATTTGAGACCGCGTCGTGCGATTGTCAGTTAGGACACCTATTAGGCGTTGTCCTAATAGAACGCGAATGCGCGATGCGAGCGATGCGACCATCGCGTGTTTCAAACATTTGAGACCGCGTCGTACGATTGTCAGTTAGGACACCTATTAGAGTTCAATATGTTTGAT
Source organism: Cyclophora albipunctata (assembly GCA_963082685.1). Taxonomy (NCBI): domain Eukaryota; kingdom Metazoa; phylum Arthropoda; class Insecta; order Lepidoptera; family Geometridae; genus Cyclophora; species Cyclophora albipunctata. The sequence goes on along the minus strand of OY720129.1, from coordinate 8,430,522 downwards.
CGCGCGTTCGTACGAGTAAAATTCGCGCGATTCGCGCGATTCGCGTTCTATTAGGACAACGCCTCAGAGTTCAATATGTTTGATCGCGCGTTCGTACGAGTAAAATTCGCGAGATTCGCGCGATTCGCGTTCTATTAGGACAACGCCTAATAGGTGTCCTAACTGACAATCGCACGACGCGGTCTCAAATGTTTGAAACACGTGATGGTCGCATCGCTCACATCGCGCATTCGCGTTCTATTAGGACAACGCCTAAGAGGTTGCAGTTAATACACATAGACATCTGATTAGAATTCAAAACGCGGTTGTATTTCAACATGGCTCGTGTCGTGGGTTTTATTCGCGGGAGCGGTGCGGTTGTCTTGTGGCTTCTGAAATAAGGCTCAGACTTCATTAAGTTGGAGGAGCGATTTAATTATAACATGGTACAGGGTAAAAATGAAAAAGTATGAGAACTGGTGTGAGAGAGTAGATTACTTGAGATAATATAAAATCGAAGAGGGAAGATGGTAGGACATCTCATACGATATGACAGATATGTACATAAATAACACCATGGAAGGGAAAGTCGAAGGAAAGCGAGGTAGGGCCTAGGATCAGTTGCATGAGCCAGATCAAAAGAAAAGGTGTCTGTTATGTCGTATACAAATGTGAAAGAGCTTGCACTGAATAGGAATAGATGGAGAAGTCTGCATCTGACCCACCGACAAGAGCCTTGCTCTAAAATTTATGGTGATGAGAGGGCGTTGTGATATCATCCGAAGTTTTGTTTGAAGAAATATAAAAAGTACAAACACAAACATAAAGTTTTCTGAATCAAACTGGCAGCTTCAGAGAATCTTGATATCAGTCTTATTGCGCTTTCAGAATAAGTTTAAATAAATGTGCTTAAAACTCAGTATGACACGAATGGAACAAACATTCAAACAGAGAGGAGTTTTGGATTGATTTATTTTCTCCTCCTATACATTTATATGTTCAGACATATCAGAGTATGTATTTTATTAATGTACGGAAGATGGTAAGAAACTTAATTCAAAAGGTAATATTTATACACTATTTTTATATTATTTCCTCTTCAAGACTAGTCGTCTTCGGCTGGATAATTGTCGACATTGGTCCACATTTTGGGACAAAGAAGAAAAAATTGAGTATACAATCGCGTCTCCCATTAACAAGTCCTCTATATATATCAAACGTAGTGTAGGCGAGTGTTTGCCTCAAGATATATCATACCGCAAGTTGCGTCCTGATTTGTTGGCAACTGCTTAAAATACCAAACTTAGTTGCATACTACATGATATTAATATTTAAGTTAGGCTATAAGTTTGTGCTTGTGTTATAGAAACGGGGTTGTCTGAGAAATTACGTTTATCTATTTGGTGAGAGCTAGATATAGATATTAAAGTTGCCATGACTTTAGCGGTAGACATAGTACGATTAAAGTACTTAGCCCACTTATACGATTCCACTCCCACACCGCTCCTACCCAACACTGCCCTGAACTAAGGCGACAGCTTGCTTCGACACCGAGCAGTCTGACAGCGGTAAGCGCGCTGTCAGCGAGCTATCTGCAAATTTATATTGCCAATGTAAAATATATCTAAAGAGCGATACTTTTAGCCCATATTTGAATTATATTATTTTTGCCGGGCGGTTCTACTATAAATCAAATAATTTATTATACTCGTAATATAAAAAGGAGAATAAAAAAAACAAAAAAGTGTTCTATTCAATACTTACAAAAATCTTAATTTAAAATAATAAAAAAAACACCGTGAGAACACTAATAGCAAAATACAATCAAGCACAAAACTCACATCGCGTGTTTCATACAATTCGCCCCACGTGCCGAATCCACGTAAAATAAATTGGTACACAATAACCCAGCATTGTAACCGCGAGCTTTCCTTATTTCTAGCAGGGATTCTCAAACTTTGACCTCTTGTCCTTTTTTCCTTTACTTAAAAAGTTCACAATTTTCTGAAGCTGTTAAATACAAAACGTTGTTTCATAACTCAAATAACAGTCTGTTAAAGTTATTCAGGCGACCAGTCAGAAAACTACGACTTTTCATTTTCTTACGTCTGTTAAGACTGATATTTTGTGTTAACATTAACTGGTGCGTGATTGTAAACTGAAGCAACCCTTGGTCAAACTAGACACAAGCGCTTCTCACGTAATGGGTACCGAATGGTCCATACGAATACTCGTATGGACCATTCGGTACCCATGTACAGTTTGAGTAACACTGTACTAGATTATTCGAGATTTAGAGAACTTGTACTAGGATAAGTGTTATGTTGTGTTCTCGATTGTACTGCGGAAGACAGGTTTAGTTCAAAGCTATCTTTTCGTGAATAACTCTATGTTGCAGCTCTACCACGCGTTTTCGTTTCAAATATTCGATAGTGATTTGTTTTAATCTTATATATAAAATTCTCGTGTCACAGTGTTCGTTCGCGTACTCCTCCGAAACGGCTCGACCGATTCTCATGAAATTTTGTGAGCATATTGAGTAGGTCTGAGAATCGGCCAACATCTATTTTTCATCCCGAAATTCCCGCGGGAACGGGTACCGTGGTTGAACTCCTCTGAAACGGCTCGACCGATTCTCATGAAATTTTGTGTACATATCGGGTAGGCCTGAGAATCTGACAACATCAATTTTCATCCCGAAATTCCCGCGGGAACGGGTACAAAGCGGGTGAAACCGCGGGGCGCAGCTAGTAAATGTATAGTTTCTTACAGATTTTGAGTCGTTCTATAGTTTCTCTTTCAATTGTTTTACGTATGTGGGCGCTAAGGTACAGCGTCGTTAACCACCGATGTTTCTCATAAAAGAACATTAAATACAAGCTCTTATAGTTTAATTTTGTGTATTAGGAATTTGCTATTAGGTAACCTCTTTTCTTTGAGTTGTCATTTTTACGAAAACTCATAGTAAAGCTTCTGAAGTTGATATTTATACTACAGTCAAGATTCTGGTTTAATTTATTTTACGCGTAAATGTAAGCCTTTCTTTGGGTAGAAAGGGAAAGCTTTTTCAGTAATGTAAACTTCAAGATTATCTTAGAATTGTAACTTATTTCAGGAATAAGTTTGATACGCACACATCTTTGTTCTCATTGTTGGAGCAAGCATTTCATTTCACTTGAGTAACTGCCTTAATTTAATTTTGATTTAGTTGAAAAGTATATTTCATACAAGTAGCTCCCAATGGTTTTACTCTCTTAGATTCTATGTATATATACAAAATCCTATCCTACTTAATATTATAAATGCGAAAGTTTTTGGGGATGGATGTATGGATGTATGTTTGTTACTCTTTCACGCAAAAACTACAGAAAGGATTTGGATGAAATTTTACAGTAATATAGGTTATACATCAGAGTAATACATGGGATACTTTTTATCTCGAAATTCCCGCGGGAATGAGTACAACGCGGGTAAAACCGCGGGGCACTGCTAGTACTAAATAAAAAGGGACTTACTATGGACCATTTATGGATGGGGTGGCCGATAGCGGCATTTCTATTTGAAGCGCTACCGTGCTTCGCAGGGCACGTAAAATTGTCAGTCTTAGTTATTTCAATCGTCAGACCATGTTCGAGGCCTTTAGGCGGTCTAAATGCAACGGTTTTTATAAAATAAGTTTATTTTTGTTTAGTTAGATAAAAACCTTGGTGTTTAGACGCAAGAGAAGTCGATACAAAAATCCTATTTTCATTTATTTTCAATCTTCATTTGGCACCTGATAGTACGTCAAATCATGAACGAAGAATAAAAAGGAAACGATCCATCAAACAGGACTGAGCTTAATAACGTTTGACGGAAAAGTTTTACCTACAGAAATACTGGCGGAAGAAAAATAAGAAATATCTTGATACCGAGAAATGTGCGTTTTCCATCATCCTATGTGTTAGCCAAGTAATGTAATAAAGGTGAATGTTTTTATGCGAGAATGTCCGGTGTGTGGATGGATGGATGGATGGATGGATATTGGATAAAAATCATGAACGCGAAATAATAATATAACAAAAATATCATATTTTTCTTATAGATTAAGAGCATTTTGAAGGGCACGTTAAGCAGTCGGTCCCGGTTGTATAATCGTGTTGGAGGCCTTTATGCGGTCTAAAAACTCCGACACCAGGGTTGGTCACTGACCTACTGGAAATGAATGATGAATGTAAAAACAATACAGGACTTCAAAAAAATTTGATTATCGCACAGATTAATTTATAAGGCTTTTTATATCTCGATATAAATAAGTTCAGCGGCGTAAATAATGAAATATTTATTTGCTAAAAAGTGTATAAAACATATTAGGGTATTTTCCACATTTTGAGCCTTAATTCGACATGCAAATTAATTTTTTCTAGATAGAAAAGCGAAGATGATCGCTAAACATGTAAATTTTTCAAAATATGGTACTTCTAAATTTGTTAAAGCTATACAAAAATATACCAACCAATAGATAGGTAACAATGATTCATGACATATCTATTCTCTATGAATGACAGCTATAAATAAATTGTAGGTAATCAATAAAAATGTCGCCATGTCCGTAACTTGTAACTCAAACAAAAGAAAACCATTAACTTCGGTCCAATTGTAACTAGTGACGTCTGTGATGTCACTTTCTTTAATAAATTGTGGTTCATGTTTAACTAGCTGTGCCCCGCGGTGTTACCCGCGTTGTACCCGTTCCTGCAGGAATTTCGGGATAGAATGTATTCCATATGTTATTCTGATGTATAATCTACATTACTAAAAAATTTCATCCAAATCCGTTCAGTAGTTTTTGCGTGAAAGAGCAACAAACATTCATCCATACATCCTCATACATCCATCCTCACAAACTTTCGCATTTATAATATTAATTACATTAATTAATTAATTAATAATAGTTTATTAGGAAGGACAGGGTAGGAGGTTGAACTTGTATTACAAAACGCTAGTGTAGTGTAATGGAAGCTGACCACCATTTTCTAACAGTTAGATAGATAATTAATTTTAATCATTTTCTGTACTGATATTTTCAGTGACATGAGAAGCTTTTGCCCACCTGTGGGCTGATAAAGGCTTATTTCGGAACCCTAATTACTTAGGATTACCAAATTCATACGTAGTACATATTTTCTTTTATATGTAACTAGCAGCGCCCCGCGGTTTTACCCGCGTTCTGCCCATTCTCGAGGGAATTTCGGGAATTTATATATGTACATATAAACCATCCTTTTAAATCTCTCTATGTATTAAAACAACCGCATCAAAATCCGTCGCGTAGTTTTAAAGATCTAATCATACATAGGGACAGACAGCGGAAAGCGACTTTGTTTATACTAATTTATTGATAGTGATAGCGAAGTGCAGGCTCCACATAGTTAATAATGAGGTTTCTCTGTAGTTAACCTTTAAAAACTGAACATAAATAACTAAAATCCAAAGATTTGAACAGTATTTTGACTTTACTTTCATCTAAAAGAAAGGTTATCGTTTAAACTACTCTCAAAACAATTAGAAACAAAAGAATCAACAGCATGAAACAAATTCGTGGAACTGTGACCATTGACGCGAGAGATAAACCTCACTTTTGGCACAGAATAATAACTAGTACTACGTACTTTTGGCAAAATTCAGGCAAATTTCAGTAGAATTTGGCCAAACGGCGAGCTATCTCGTTGGGGGCGGCAAATAAAAATACGAATACAGTGAGAACTGGCCTATTTGATACGACGACTTGTTCGGAGATAAGAAGGAACGTACCTACGAACGTAACAAAGGTTCTTGTTCGATGTGTTGTATGGTTTCGTCTTGTTAAACTTTGAATGGTCTTTTTTAAACTTACACGATTTGAACATAGTTCACCCGCGACCGCGAGAGGTGCAATCCTCTCGAAACGTCGGGAAATAAAAAGTAAGTTATTACTTGCTTTATTAACCCAATCCAATCCAAAAGCCCAATAGACCCAATAGAGGTTGCCACCCAAACGCATACAAAAAACAATCATTCAAATCGGTCCAGCCGTTTAGGAGGATTTCAGTGACATACACACGTATAGTAGAATTATATACAAAAAAAGATATAAGAGAAGAAGAGATGTTTTTTTTTATTTAAAGTACTAATATGGCAATACTTTTTGAAAATGTTTTTTGCGAACAAATCAGTTTTGACAAATGGCCAGTGAGGTTTGTAGAGAGCTCGGATGAAAAGATCAACTTGACGGTGACGAATGGCTCTTTTAGTTTATATTTCGTATTTTTATTATATTTTTTTATGAGATTTATAAAGTTGATAATATAATGAGAATAAAAGTATTGCAAATCTTAGAAGACCTCACGGAACTGCATGAGACTGTCTTTTAATTAAATAGTTGGTAGTGTGTTGTATAAAATCCCATAACTGAAGTACTTACATATTTTAAATCAAGGTTAAAAAATATAGCTACAAATAAAAAAGAAAATTTCAATATATTTGCATCTGCGACTGCTCTCGTAGCATCGTAGCACTATCTGTAGCACCCTTGTAGCGCTACAGCGTAGCCCGCAGGCTACGAAAGTGCCTACTTATGGGAGAAAATTCCACATTTATTTCATTGCTAGTAAATCAAAGTAGGTTGGAAAACCAGTTGTTATAGAGCTCTAGTACTCTTTTTACATAAAAATTTGTTTTTTTTTATTGAAATGGGTCAGAAGGATAAGAAATCCATTATTTTTCTATAGACATTTTTATTTATTTTCAGTAAGTTATAGACAGGGGCTTCGATTTTAGAGCCAAGCATTTTAGTTTTCAAATTCCAACACAAGATTATATAATAATATGGTACGACTACTACGGTAGGTAAAGTTTCTGAAGCTACTTAGAAACTTCGCTGTAGAACTTGTCACCTTCAGTTCTACATACATTGTACTAATAATATACGTAGCCAAATTCACACACGGTTATTTAGACCCAAACTAATCTCTAAGCGTGCATAGCTCTAGTCGTCTATTAATAAGTCCGGTTTATTAGTGTAAAATAATATTATATTGAATCTACAGCTTCTACCTATGGTTCCCGGTTGCAAACAGTGTCTGTGGTTTATACATTTTGTTGAACAAGAAAAAATATTTCTCCTTAATAAATCTATACTAATATTATAAAGAGGTAAAATTTGTAAGTTTGTTTGTATGTTCGAGCTAATCTCCGGAATTACCGGTCCGATTTGAATAATTCTTTTTGTAATGGATAGCCACATTCAATCCCGTTGAATGTGGCTATAGGCTATTTTTCATCCCGAAATTCCCACGGAAACGGACACATCACGGGTAAAACCGCGAGGCCCTGCTAGTTAGAATATATTTTTATATTTCTTATGGGTACATACCACTCCAAAAAAATACATATATCCTCTCCATGGTTTTAAAAGTGTTTTTATATTTTTTACTATTATTTTAACTCGATATCCGAAACCCGCACGGCCCCAGTAGACACTAAGAAGCTTGTTACATAAAATTACCTTAAAAATATAAAATAATTACGTCGCGTACAATCTCTTTACAAAGGATAGAACACACAAAATGGAGGATAATTAGCTGCTTTATTTAAATAAGTTGTAATGTTTTTACTAACTCAGAAGAGAAAGAAAAAGTAAAATAATATTATCTTGTTCTATTTTTTTGGTTGAGATTGAATGGAGTGAAATGTTTTGTCTGTGGTAATAATTTGCGTGTTAAATTTTAATGAAACGTTGTTATTATTTGCGTATCATGCGCCTTAACAAAGCGTTAATTTGTCTCTTAATGAAATACATTTTTAGTTACTGAGGTTAAACTTACTGAGGTGTTAGCCCTTTTGAGGTGCAGACATTAATCGTGTGTATCATTTTAAAAAAACAAGAGGATTTGAAGTAAAATGGATCTATTTAAATCTAAGCTTTGATTATGGGTATAGAGAATGACTGGATGCTTTTGAAATGCGGTGCTGGAGGCATTAGTTGGATGGAAAGGAAAAATAATGAGTAGGTGTTGAATTTGGTTGGGAAGGAGAAAACTATAAAGACTTTGAAACTAAAAGAGGAAATGTGTTTGGCCAACTTGTACGACACGACAACATTATTAAAACAGAAGGACAAACAGAGGCGAAAAGAGGCAGAAGAAGACCGAAACGAGCGTATGTTGAAAAAAGGCGAATGTGTTGTATAAAAGTTGAAGAGGATAGTGGAGGACAAAGAGAAATGGGATCCATCGACAATAACCTAGCTCTTAACATAAGAATCTTACCAATGAATACAAAAAAAATTACCGTCGGAATATAATTATTTTTTTAAAAGAAATACTATTTTCGCTATTTATCTCAAAATATCATTAACAAAATCGACTTTATTTTCTTCACAAAACAGAAAATAAGACACGTCTAAAATATTTTATTCTTCGAAGAAATCACTTACAAGAACCATTTCTCAATAATAAACTTTAATTAAAGCAAGCTAAGAGCTTTATTCCGTTAATGGCATCGGCGAAGTTTCAACATTTACCACATAATTGAATCGAATAAGAGAAGCCATTGTTTTAAATCATAGTTCGTTAACGGGAGCGCTTTGAGATAGTTTTTAAATTAGAAATAAAGATATAAAACTATTTTCAATACCCTCTGTTGCCTAATCCTCCTCACTGTACTGATATCTTCAGTGAGATGAGAGGCCTTTGCGCAGCAATGGGACATTACAGACTAATACTTTACTTTTTTTAAATACCCTCTGTTGAATAGACAAGTACCGTTATGCTTTGGTCATCCTTCTAAAGAATAGTGTTAAAATAATGTCTATAGCAAGTGCTTTAAGGTGCGTTTCCGGAAGCGACCGCAGAAGCAGACAGCAACTGCCGACCGCAAGCAGCAAAGTCGCTGCGCTCGCAATTCTATAGAGATTAATAGAAACCAGTAGTAGTGCTTACTGTCGGCAGTTGCTGCCTTTACGGTCGCTACCGAAAACCTACCTTTATGTCGTTATTTAGTTTTGATGATTGTATCAATTTCACACGAATAAAATCTAATTTTTAGTCAAGGATGCGTCAAGAAACTTTTGTGCCATATTTAAATAAACATTCAATTTAGGTATATTTCGAGTATAAACAACGAATTATTTTATGTTTTTTTTATTTTAATTAAACATGTCTGAAAATAACTCCAAAACTTTTATTACACACCGTCTCATTGAAGACTGCTCAAAGTATTTATTAACCTTTTCTCATTAAAAAACTTTATTTGACATGAAATATTACGATGAAAACTCAACTCTTAGCTACTCTTTGTTACACGAATAATTAACTTGTTAAGCTTAGATATTAATATTAACAACGAGTTGTATTAAAATAAATGTGTAAATGTGACTTTGACTTTTGATTAAATGTTTCTTGGGAAAAAGGGTACCTTGAAGAGAATTTAACTTTAAAGAACGTCGCCGTATTGCCTTTTCATTGAGTGATAAAAGAAATATCACCGTACCTTCTGGAAGTAAGTGAGTGTGAGAGTAAGTAAGAGATTTGTATATCACAAATTAAATACATCAAGAAAACCAAGAACAGTTTATGGTCTAAAACAGGCCCACATGCACATACTCGTAGATACGAGGGTTGCCTTTTAAATTCTGTCGTTTCCATATTTCCCGGCAATTTTTATTTTAGAACTGTGTGCTTAGTGTGAGTTTTCCAAATAACTTTACCGTCCCGTAAGCGAAGAAACTCTGTGAGTCTGTTGACATTGTTTGTTGTTTGTAAGTTGCCATAGTTATTTTTACGCGTTCACCGCGTCAACATTAAGGCCGACGCCGACGATGAACGAGAAACGAGTAGAACTAGAAACTATGTATAAACGAGTTGGCGATCAACAGGAAGTCAGTGTGTAGTGTCGATAGTATTGTAGCTGGGCTATAAGCGAATGTGCAAGTGCGACAAGCGATTACTCGCGCAACTCGCCCGCAGTTGCTCAATCCTGTGCAAACCTACTTCTATCTACTTTCATTGTCGCACTGTAAAGAAATGATAATTCGAGCTAGCATCGTTGAACGAGTATCGCTGAGCGAGTTTATTTTTGAAGCTCCTCGCTCAGCGACAAAACTAAGTACCTAGTAAAACGAGTCGATGCCGGCAGTGTGAACAGTCAGCGAGAAACTTTTAATATTTGCACCTCTTTCGTTTATACGGAATATGCATTTATTGTGCGTTTCTTGAGAGAGAAAATCGCCGAGAGTTACTCGTTTTCTCGCCGGCGGTGGGACCACTGCCTAACTCAGAAATATATGTAGCTAAAAAGCGCCCCTAGTGGTCACAATGCGAACTAAAATCTGCCATCGACTTAGTAAGCGCGTAAATTAGACCGGGCGCTAGAGGTAAGTGAGTATGCATAATATGAGTACCGAATTTCGCCAACGGATTTAAGTGAAGAAAAGGTCAAAGAATAATAATGTGGATCTTGCCGGTCAATTTTTTGGTCCATATTTTTTTTATCCCTCTTCTCTTATTCGTAAAGGGAATATATTGAGTACATGATATAAAATCATTTTAATGATTATTTTCGTAACACAGCTAGTGTATATATAAAAACACGACTTAACAAAGCAACGTCTTTACGTCAATAGATGTAGAAACACACTAAACGCGTACGCGCGCTATGCTTACTGTATGGGCGAAGAATATGAAAGAAGCGGGAAGGGACCAGCACACCCGGCGGCAAGATGTGTTTTGTCATTATTTAGGGTCTCAGGAATAAGAATCCGGTCATAGTTGCCGTCACTCGGATTTTGCATACTCAACTACCTCTAGCGCCTGGACTAAATGTACATTTCGCGAGTGTGAGTTGCAAGTTTGACAGTTCAGTCGCTTTACGCTCACTGTGCGTAAAGTAAAGTTCTCACTTTAGTCACACGTTTTTATATATACATGAAAATAATCATTAAAATGATTTTATATCATGTACTCAATATATTCCCTTTACGAATAAGAGAAGAGGGATAAAAAAAATATGGACCAAAAAATTGACCGGCAAGATCCACATTATTATTCTTTGACCTTTTCTTCACTTAAATCCGTTGGCGAAATTCGGTACTCATATTTTGCATACTCACTTACCTCTAGCGCCCGCTCTACTTTGAATTTATTGGTGAGAGACGGGCGAACGGACGTAATATGTAATTGTTTGTTTGTAACTATAGTGATTTATCAATACATAGTATAAATCAAAGTCGCTTTCCGCTGTCTGTCTGTCTGTCTGTCTGTCTGTCTGTCCCTATGTTTGCTTAGATCTTTAAAACAACGCAACGGATTTTGACGTGGTTTTTTTAAATAGATAGAGTGATTTAAGAGGAAGGTTTATATGTATAATGATTCCCGAAATTTCTACAGAAACGGGCTCAACGCGGGTAAATAAACCTCGGGGTGCTTCTAGTAGTGTTATAAAGAAACGATGTCATGGTCAGCATATCATTTTTTCGCCTGGAAGATATTTACGACCGCAAGAGCTCAAGATGATCTTTGTTATAATGTCCAGTGTTCGTTCTACTGCTCGAGTTTCTAGTGATCCTCTGACGGAATTGACGGAAAACTATTTTTTTAAAAAGATATCGCTTTACCAAAAAATCATATATACGGTTGAATTGAGAAACCTCCTCCTTCTTTGAAGTCGGTTAAAAATGTCTTATGTAAGGAGCTATGGCAACCTACAAACAACAAACAATGTCAGTCAAGTGCGCGACGTCGTTGTCATGGAATTAGTATGTACTACGTACAACTAGAAGGTTATTTTTTTACACATCGACCATGGAATTAGTATGTACTACGTACAACTAGTACATACTAATTCCATGGTCGATGTCTAATAAAATAACCCGCATAAATGTTATATGTACCTTATGAAAACACAGTCGATATGGTATATTCCATTTTGCCGGTTTATTGTTTGGACGTTACAGAGCTACGGTGAATAAACGTGAATACTCAAAGAGACTCGTACTCACAATTATTCGATGCTTACTACGTACAGAGTTTAGCATGGGTTCCCAACCTTTTTTAGACCGGAGACCACTTTTTAATTATTGTTGTCATCAAGGACCTCCAGTCAATTTTTTTACATTAATTAGCGATTTAATTTATTTGTATTTCACATTGAACGTGCGCGAGTCCGACTCGAGCATGAATTATTATTATCTTGGACCTCAAAGAAAATGTATTTTCGACTTCATTCAATCAAACATTTGAGCGAGCGCGGAACGCGATCAAAGTTTGTGCATGTTTTACTTCTCCCTTAAAGCCATTTTAAGTCCGATTTTACCTTTTTAAACTTACAGAATGTTAATTGAGTGACCAAATTTTCTTAGAAATAAGAATAGAAAAGTTTTCTATTCTTATTTGGTCACGCTGGGTAGAAAAAAAGTAGGTGCACACAATATGAGTATGTTGTCGGTATTAAAAACCAGCGGTCGGCTACATTTAGGCCGCACTTGTGAAGTGAGCGAAAATTGTACTGGAAAAGTTTACTTGTAACGTAAACAAGAGACGTAGAGAAGCTTATACAATTCAGAACAAGCGAGCGCCAAGAAAGAAAAGTGTTAACTTGGACGGAAGACGTAGAGAAGCATGTTTATGAGTGTATGTAATCGAATTTGTGAAATATATTTCGTTCAGTATTTTATCAACGACTTTCCTTCAATTTTCATAAATTAATTTGAAAATGTTCGCGAATTATATTTCGACTTTTGGTGCGTCTGTGGACCACATTTTGTCTTCCGCGGACCACCAGTGGTCCACGGACTACTGGTTGGGAACCCATTTAAACGCAAACGTAAACTGTTTTATATTCAAATGTGTTTAAATTTTGAATCTCAAAACAGTTAAAAGTATTAGGATTAATGCTATTAGTTTAGTCACAGCGTCGATTGGAATCTGTCAGGTTACGTACGAAAATGAATCTTTCTAAGGAAAATGTTCGTGCAATAGTTTTCTACAACTTTAGAAGAGGCCTGACACGGCTTCAGTGTTTTCCAGCGTGGACATACTAGTGTTAGTGACAAATCTCCCGAAGGACGCCCTAAATCCGCTTTCACTGAAGATAACATCATTGCTGTAAGACAACTAATTCTCGAAGATCGTCATGTGACGTATCGAGTGATAGAGGCTCTATTAGGCATCTCAGGGACACCCATTCAGAAGATCTTGCATGAAGTGCTTGGTGTGTAAAAAGCTAGTTAGCCGTTGGATACCGCATCTGCTTTCCGACGATCACAAGGTGGCCCGCGTCGGATGGTTTAAGAAAACTCTGCAAAGGTTCAACCGAGGAGAGTCAAATCACGTCTACGACATCATCAGTGGTGACGAATCTTGGATCTATGCCTACGATCCTGATTACAAACAACAATCTACAATCCGGGTCTTTCAATACGAGCCAAAGCCGACTAAAGTTGTTCGTTTTTGAAGCATTTCAAAGAAGATGGTGGCCACGTTCTTTGGAAAAACCGGCCATGTTGCGACTATTGCACTTGAAGATCGTAGAACGGTTCACGTGGAGTCGTATACCACAGTTTGTTTACCAGAAGTCATCGCCGAACTTCGAAAATCTAACTCAAAGCGAGGCATCACGATGCACCACGACAACGCAAGCTCACACAGCGCTCGTCAAACGATTGAGTATTTGAAGCAGGAAAAAGTAGAAATTCTTGACCTTCCTCCAGACAGTCCTGACCTAAGCCCTAACAATTTCTTAACATGTCCTAAAATTAAGAAAAGTGTTCGTGGTCAAACGTTCCAGTCCGGTGAAAAAGCAGCCGACGCTTTCAAGTCAGCCATTTTGAACACCCCCCACTTTAGAGTGGAATAAATGTCATAGTAACTGGTTTGAGCGAATGGAAATGTGTATTAAGCTACGTGGTGAATACTTTGAAAAACAATAAAAAGTACTATAAGTTTCTAGTTGTGTTTTTTTCTTCAAACGACAAAACTTAAAAGGCACGGTATTATAATATCAGTTACGAAAGGTGTCTAACTAATGCCAATGGAGATTTGCTACAAGGGCTACGAAAAGTTAGTAGCTAGTCCAGTTGGGATAGACATTGAAATAGAACACATTAGGGACAGCGATTTTTTAGTCGTCGGGGTATGTGGTTGGAAGTCTAAATATCGATTTTCAGCGCAACAGCCAGTGCATTCGCCGCCATCTTGATTCTCGGGACCACCCTCGGAATATCTCCTTCCCAACAGCAAAAGAATCATCGCAATCGGTTCATATACAAGGAAGTTATCCGCAAATAATATCTAGTACAGCAAAAAGAATTATTTAAATTGGACTTGTAGTTCCGGAGATATGCGAACACGAACACAATAACCTCCTTTTTTGAAGTCGGTTAAAAAAACAATGTACGATCGCAATCAATTATCATTTTGAGTGCGGTATCGGCTCTTATCTAATCAACATGTTGCAGAACTTTCCTACGGCGCGGTACGAGATTTGCTTGACTTTCCCTTGGTGCAAGGGCTATTATCTTGGGAACTATAATGAGTCAGAAAGTGATAAAAATATTTTTTTCAATGTTACTTCAACTGTAGGTGTTTCACATCAAAAAGTATGATCGGGTTACGACCTCATACTGCAACTTTTTTTTTTCATTTGGTGCGGATATCGGGTTGAAAGGACCTGCAACCCGATTCGAACGCATCAGTGCCATTGGGTATTTGACAGTGTTTTTTTATTCTTCCTATTAACTCATCTTGTTATCATGTGTAAGAGACTAAAATCCGTTTTTTTATATCGCTATTATTTCCAGAGTTACACGCGGTCAAAGTTGCTGATTAGACAGAGACAGGACTACTAGCTCTGTGACGTCACAAAGTTAGAGCGCCATAGACGTCACATACAAAAAATCGTTTTGCAAGAAAGGGACAGAATCAGATAGGAGATAATATTTCAGAGCTTATAATTTCTTTATTATTAATCGATTTTGATTCTGATTTCAGTTTTGATCATAATTTTAGTTATTTTACTAAATTCATCTCTCAAATTGTACACTTTTATTAATAACAGTCATGTGCCCTATTAGTGCAGTGTTTGATTATAGTTGTATTCGCACGCTCATTGTATAAAATAAATAACACCATGGAGAGATGTCTACAGCCGATACCGTCAATGCTGAAACACAAAATCCTTTAGAAAATTGTTCTAAAGAAATCGTGTGAGTGATGTCACAAGTCCTACAAAGGGAAAACTGGTATTGAAATCCTAGAATCTAAGAGAGTTAAACACTGCGTTAAGCGGGCGCACGCGACGGGCGCACGCGGCGGGCGCACGCGGCGGGCGCACGCGAAGGGCGCACGCGGCGGGCGCACGCGAAGGGCGCACGCGGCGGGCGCACGCGACGGGCGCACGCGACGGGCGCACGCGACGGGCGCACGCGACGTGCTCACGCTTAATGCAGTGTTGATCCATAAAGATCCTATATTTACTTTTTTATTACATTTACTTTTTTTATTACGTTAGAGTACTCCTACTTAAAACGGATATGACAAAGAAATTTGTCAATTATAATTTTTATTGGAAGAAAGTTCCTTGCGCGTTGCGAAAGGGGGCTAGACGGAAAAAATGGTAACGACATTTTTTAGGCCAGAGAGGGACAGACAGAGAAACTTGCGCACGCCAGAGAGAGAGACAGACACAGAAACATGCACGGCGCGCATGTTTCTCTGTCTGTCTCTCTCTGGCGTGCACATGTTTCTCTGTCTGTCTCTTTCTCTCTCTTATAGAAAGCAAGCTAGATATTTTCGTTCCGTCTTTCTATTTTTTTTTATATTTATGTCAATTTCACATAGAAAAACTAATTTGAATAGAGAAAACTGGAACAGATCTAATGGACTGTCCCAGATCACGATCGTGTTGGATCGATAATGCCATCGGAAAGTTTATTATTTTGCCAGCCACGCTCTACGTGTAAAAGGCATTCCCGATTAGAATTTATTTAATCCAAAAATAAACAAAGATTTTACGATAAATATGTCTAGAGATAGTGGGGAATCGTCACTTTTTGCGATAATTGATCCAATAAATATAGTGCTCTCTAGATTGAATGTCGTATTGTGTTATTGTTCAGTGTCAGTAATCAACATGAAGGTTCTTGTGGTCGTGGCTGCTTTTGTGGCATGTAAGTAACACCAGGAGTTAATGTATAGTGATAAAAACACACTACGTATCTTAAAGACAAAGGCTCAAATGACACTGGACTTGGTGTTGAGTTTGTTCCCCCACTTATTGGCGGTTCTAATTTGAACTGGATTTTGGCGAAGCAGTTGATTCCTCTGGGTGTAAAATTGTTGAGGCATAAAGTTGGAGTCCAAATAGTGTGAATAGCTTCATATTAAATGTTCAACTCCAGAGAATTTATGAAATTTAGCCCTGATAGGTGATAAGTAGAAAAGGGCTGTAAGATGTGTGCGGTTGTACAATGGAAACTAAAAATCTCTTTCGTTAGTTATTTACTTTAGGTGGTCTAAAACGTCCGACATCAAGGTTGGCCACTAAACTATACGAAGTTACTTGCTTTACGTAAATAAAAATAAAGTAACATAGTACATAAAAATAAAGTTGTGAAACATCTCTTTTAAGTAATTTTACAATAGTTGTTGTAAATATGAAAAATAAACATGAACTTAAATTTATCAAAACATTCTCGATTGTTAATATTTTAACCACGAACATTATTAATTATGGCCACACAATATAAGTCGACTACTATTTAGCCCGTTGGCACAGTGGCAGTGAGAGCGCTTACTGTTGCGGGTTCGATTCCCGCCCGAAGTCAACAATATGTGAAGACATAGTTGTTGGCGACGACGTCTGGGTGTCAATTATTTATACTTATAAAGTATTTGTGTATGTATGTGTAGTAGAATTAGTTACTAAGATCTCATAACACAAGCTTAGAGCTTAGTTTGGGTCTAATTAACCGTGTGTGAATTTGTCCGGGTATATTTATTCGAACGAAGTTCGTTATCGCGCGTTGCGAAAGGGGGCTAGACGGAAAAACATGGTAATGACACTTTTTAGGCCAAAGAGGGACGGACAGAGAAACTTGCGCACGCCAGAGAGAGACAGACAGAGAAACATGCGCGAGAGACATAGGCAGAGAAACTTGCGCACGCCAGAGAGAGACCGACAGAGAAACATGCGCGAGAGAGACAGACAGAGAAACATGTGCACGCCAGAGAGAGAGACAGACAGAGAAACATGCGCGCCGCGCATCCTGTTTCTCTGTCTCTCTCTCTCTCTCGCTCTCTCTCTCTCTCTTATAGAAAGCAAGCTAGATATTTTCGTTTCGTCTTTCTATTTCGCATTGAACAGTGTGGTGTCGCAACGATTATTTTTGTTGATTATAAATAAACTTCGTTCCATCCGGGTGTCCCTTGACACCTCTCAAGTTTTTATTATTTGTTGTTATTATTATCACAATACGCGTCTTACTTGTTACATACGTCACCTATATGTAAAGTGCCAACTCTGCCAAAGCACTATTACATACCTATTAATATTGGAAACCGCGTAAACAACGAAAATGCAGAATTGCCCGAAATCTAGGACAAGTCTTCCAAGTGTAAGAACACCGACGCTGCACACGAGGCATCGTCGGACTACGCAACTGGACGAGGCGCCATCTTGATCCAACCTCGATCATTATTACATCTTTTAGTCGGTAATTAATTATAAATTAATTGTAACTTTAATTTTTAATAAATTAATTCTAAATTAATTGTTTTTTTGGTGGCACCAATCCTTTTGCGTCGAATCATACAATTCTATGAAGAACAACAATTTGTTGTTGTTCTTCATAGAATTGTAAGATTGTAAGAAGAAGAAAAGTTGTCCCTTCCTTTCAGTGTGCTCCAGCAATGTCATCCCCAACATGATTCCTGGAAATAGCTCTGGCTACACTGAAGGTGAAAAAATGCCAGACAACAAAAGGAAGCCGGTCCTCGAAGACCTTCAGACCCCAGTTGACGAGGCTGTCTTGGCTTCCATGAATAAAGTCATCGTGGAATGGTATTATGGAGTGAAACTCGAAATTGTGGGCAGAATAATAAGAATAAACCAATCTATACTAATATTATAAAGCTGCAGAGTTTGTTTGTTTGAACGCGCTAATCTCGGGAACTACTGGTCTGATTTGAAAAATTCTTTCAGTGTTGGATTGTCCACTTATCGGGGAAGGCTGTACGCTATACATATTTTTCATCTAGAAACTACGGGAACGGGGACAACGCGGGTAAAACCACAGGGCGATGCTAGTGATACAACATATGTAGTTATGTTCAAAATTAACACAATAATACGGTTATACTAAATGAAACGGGTCTATATCGCGTTAGCGTACCCGACGTTTCGAGCGTTTACACCGCTCATGGTCACGCGATGACGGGAGTCATATACGTAATACTAGCAGCGCCCCGCGGTTTTACCCGCGTTGTGCCCGTTCCCGTGGGAATTTCGGGATTTTTTTTACAAAAAAACCTTCCTCTTGAATCACTCTACCTATTACAAAAAACCGCATCAAAATCCGTTGCGTAATTTTAAAGATTTAAGCATACAGACAGACAAACAGTGTGACAGACACGAAAAAGAGACGACTTTATTTTATACTATGTAGTGATTATCTAACGCGATTGACCCGTTTCATTTTGTATAATGAGTGCAAATCGTGTGAGTTTAAAAAGTACAATAATACGGTTATTGTGTTCAACACCTATTTTATTTTTCCAGGTATAGCTACCAATATATCAACGTCGTCGGTAATAGCAATCACGTCGAGAATAACGTCTTCAACAAATACGTTGGAAGCCATGAATTAAACACCATCGAGGAGGACATCAACCGCATCGTCAGAACCGCTTGCCGTGCCACCCAAGGCTGCAACGTCTTCGTCGTCGACCGGAGTACCGTCGCCAACTCTACCTACACTACTGCTGCACGTGATTTACCCTTGCGCAGGTTCGTTTACAAGAGTGGTTAAGCTAGGTTAACACAATCTTCTTGTATGAACGGCTGTGAGGCAAGGGCTGCTGTTCAGAGGTGCTTCTGTTCAGTGTTGGATTGTCCACTTATCGAGGAAGGCTGTAGGCTATATATATTTTTCATCTCGAAATTTCTACGGGAACGGGGACAAAGCGGGTAAAACCGCAAGGCGCTGCTAGTGATACAATATAGTTACATTCAACATTAACACAATAATACGGTTTTACTAAATGAAACGGGTCTGTATCGCGTTAAATAATATTACGTATTTTTGTAAAAATACGTACCTACCCGACGGTTTGAGCGAATTACACCGCTTGTGGTCACGGGATGACGGGAGTCATATACGTAATACTATCTAACGCGATTGACCCGTTTCATTTAGTGTAATGAGTGCAAATCGTGTGAGTTTAAAAAGTATAATAATACGGTTATTGTGTTCAACATCATTTTATTTTTCCAGACCGGACTTCAATTATATCAACAACGTCGGTAATAGCAATACGGCCGCGAATCACGTCTACAACAGCAACAAACTAGTCCATGAATTAAACAACATCGAGGATTATCTCAACCCCATCGGCAGAAACCCTTGCCGTGTCAACCAAGGCAACGTATTCGTCGTCGACAACTCTGCCTACACTACTGCTGCACGTGATTTACCCTTGCGCAGGTTCGGTTACAAGAGTGGTTAAGCTAGGTTAACACAATCTTTCGGCTTGGTCGGACCAACGCATGGCCATGGCCGCCGCAGTCGGTTTTGACTTCTCGCTGCGGGCCGTAGTTCACTCTATGGTCCAAAGTGAGGAGTCCTGGACCGCGGTGGCCACCTTCTGCGAGAGCGTGCTCATGCAGAAGGAGGCGGCAGAGCGCGAGCGTGAGGCGGTCTCCGACTGCCCCATGCGCCGCCGCCGAGGAGGCCGGCGTAGAAGGGCGTACGCGGACGCCCTTCTACCTCCTTAGTTGAGGCTGCGGTGGCCTCCGGGGTGCGGGTGTGCCACTGCGAAAAGGCCTCGAGGTGGCGCGCGCGCGGTGTCTTCCGCGCGCCACTTGACGAAAGACCGGGGGGTGTTAACCCCTAACACCCCCCGAGGAGGGGGCCCCCACCCCAAGGGGCCCGGCGCTGTCGGGTTCGGTGGATGAATCTCCGTTTCCCACGTTCCCGACACTAAGCGCACTGAAGACACAGCAGTGGTTTTAGTGGGTAGTCACTGCGATAGGTGCGATGAGCCCCGGCAGCGGGGGGAGCTTGCCTACCGGGTTGAGCCCCACATACCCCTGCCGTCTGACACCACCCGGACGGCGGGGGATGCGTAAATGCATTTCCACTGCTAAACAAAAAAAAAAAAAAAAGGTTAACACAATCTTCTTGTATGAACGGCTGTGAGGCAAGGGCTGCTGTTCAGAGGTGCTTTTGTTCAGTTTTGGATTGTCCACTTATCGAGGAAGGCTGTAGGCTATATATATATGTCGGGGACACCTCGATAATCATCCTACTTCTGATGTCGGGTAACCTCGATAATCATCCTACTTCTGATGTCGGCCGAACACAGCGATATTTACCCCATTTCTGATGTTGGGGACATGTCACATCAGGATAAGCACGAGCATTATACTGTCAATCCAACACCTTAGGATTTCTAGGTCTTGATCTTGAAATAATAACTCACAGGACTTCATTACAATGACATTGCTTGTATTTTACACACGATCATCATGGATTACAGATTACAGTTAGGATACGTCTAGATTCAATTAATTGATGGAACCTAAACGACCTCCCTTCGCCCCATTAGTCGTCCTGTCCACGCCATAGAATCTTTTCCTAATCCTATACTCGATTCGCAATACGATCGTGATGTCGTCAACCCATCCTTCCTCCAATCTACGTTCCAATGTAATCGCCATCCAACCATCTCCATTCGTCCCATCCCGTCTAATGTACGCCATCTTTTCTTATCATAGACTCCCTCACTCACTCACTGCCACAGACTACCAAACCAGCTCACATCCCTCTATCGAACAACTGTCATCTGTCATAGTGCGTAACACCACAGACTTAACATAGTCTATTCTCATACCACAGACTACACCACGAAGGTAAAACTCACGTCACGGAATAACAACACTACCGATTCCATCAGTCAACTGAATTTACAAACTACTCTTTAACTTCTATAGCTTGATTATACGTCCATCTCCGACACGGCCATCCTGCTAGCACACGTCCTCGTGTGTTATTCTGTAACAATAAAAACATAGCACAGTACATACCGTTCGGCTACTCCTGACACCCAACTTTAGTATTAACTCAACTTTGAGAAGGTAAATTGAAATAAACTTCTCGGCAAAACTATTGTTTTCTTTTGACTTAAAAAAAGAACAGAAAAAAAACACTTTAAAGAAGTTACAATAACCGAAGAAAATGCTAGAGCAGCAAAGTACCACTTTCATCCACTATTTACAATCATTAAAGCAACATAGAGATACTTAAGCATACGGCAGGAATCTTATTCGTGGCCTGTGGCTTTTCACTAAGCCCCTCCATCGAACCTCATGTTCGTTTCCTTGCATTCCACGAATGCCGATTCCCTCGGAATCTATGGTCTCTACCAGACCCGACCTCCACCAGAGCCACCCGCTACCGCGCATCCACGGTCTACTCAAAGCAGATACCGACTTCTAACGGACTACGGCTACGAAATGGTCACTGGTATTGTCTGACCAGCCGAACTAAGATTCCCCACCATCCTCCCCAGATTCAGACTCTTCTACCTCAAGTGGTACTTCGCCCTCGGGCATCCGTCTTAACCTATCATGCGCGTACTCGTAAGTACGTTTAGAGTTCAAAGCTTTCAACGTGTAACAATCACCATCGTTCGGTCACTCCTGACCTAATTAACTACTTCAACGAAAGACTTAGTAAAGCTCAAACTATTATTCTTTTCCAATCAACAATTTTAACTATCTCAATATTCATAATCACATTGCTTATCTAAACATTAGAACTAGAACATCGTCAGGCGCAAATACCCATTAAAATTAAATTAATCTCAAATCAAAGTAAAAGTCAAGTGTGTGTGTCTCTATTGTCCGGCTATCCCCGTAGCCCTAATACGCATTCATCCCTGTGACTGGCTGTGATCATCCCAGTGATCAACCATAAACCTGATCATCCCAGTGATCACCCATAAACCTGATCATCCTTGTGATCAGTCACTCTCGTGATCATCCCTGTGATCAGCCGCTCCTGTGGTCATCCCAGTGACCACCCGTGATCATCCCCGTGACCACCCAGACTCAAGAGGACACGCACAACTAGTTACCACACAGTCAAAAGTGACTACAGTTCATCCTCACAAGGCTCAGAATCACTAACAATGGGTACTTGCCCTTCAGGCATTTTCCTATACCAGTCAATGACATTAGATTGTGTACTCGTTTTCCTCTAAACCTCGCGGCCACATTAATTTGCACTCGCTCGGATAACCTGACTATTAAGAAGCTTGTTCTTTCTTAAATTCTTGATTTCAATCAAAAGTTAATTAAAATTATTATCAATCGGGAAACTTCAATGCTATGTAACACATGAATACTAGGTACCACGTCATTTTCAACTTTAACTTCAATAGACTATTAATCTCAAATGCACATTACAATATGAGCCATGAGTAAGTAACAGTAAGCTTGTCTAGTCACGTCTAGTCACGGCAACCAGCCGACGAGCAATCACATTGCTCAACAACACACGGTCTCAGCAGACCACTCCACAGTACGGTCAATCCAGACCACGATCATCGCCGAGTTCGAACATTGAACTCAATAAGTCACATAGTCACATAGAAACCCTTACTCATACTCTCATATTTTACAACGGCATAAACATCCAGAATACTTTTAATAAGCTTTCTACTTTATCAAGTGGTACGAAGATTCACTACAAAACTCTCAATGTTAACTGACTCAAATATCACAAAATAGCTCACCGGATATTTCCCAACTAAGATACTTCAATACGCCAATTCATGCCAATCATTACCGCAATCCCTCATATTCCTCAGGTAACAGGATTGAGAAGAGAACCACGTTCTTCCCAGGACGAGGTTCATCAATTCTCACAATAATTACCAGCATTGAACCAACATGAAAATAAGAAAACATATTAGAACATATCACATTACGTACAAGATTAAACTTGACTCTTTCGGAAGCTCATAATTACCTTCTTAACTCCACAATAGAGTAGAAAACTAACTAACTAACTATACTCACAGAACATTCCAAGTTTTATAACCAATTGCAAAATAAACATTACGTAAGGCGCATGACAGTAGCGCTTTTGGCGGATGACAGTAGCACTTTTGGCGGAATGATGATTCAGCCATATCTCCGAATACTACGAGCTTCATAATCCAGGGGAAGGTACATGAATTTCAATCTCGCACTATAGTACAGGTCAGTGCAATCTCCTCGTCGTCGTTGTCACCGTCGTCGTCGCCGTCGTCGTCGATAACATGCACTAACGAGCTCAGCTTGCAGCTCTCAATATTCTTTCATCTTATCATAAACCTAGCTCCGTGGTTGATCTTGAACACAATCCATGGCGATATGATATTCAGCACAGTGGGCAATCCAGGCTCAGTGGGCAATAGCGATCTTTATCATTCTCTGCTGGACGCTCGGTGGGCAATCCAGGGCGATCCAGGCTCAGTGGGCAATAGCGATCCTTATCATTGTCTGCTGGACGCTCGGTGGGCAATAGCGATCTGTATCATTCTCTTCTAGATGCACGGTGGGCAATAGCGATCTTGATCCCACTTCTGATGTCGGGGACACCTCGATAATCATCCTACTTCTGATGTCGGGTAACCTCGATAATCATCCTACTTCTGATGTCGGCCGAACACAGCGATATTTACCCCATTTCTGATGTTGGGGACATGTCACATCAGGATAAGCACGAGCATTATACTGTCAATCCAACACCTTAGGATTTCTAGGTCTTGATCTTGAAATAATAACTCACAGGACTTCATTACAATGACATTGCTTGTATTTTACACACGATCATCATGGATTACAGATTACAGTTAGGATACGTCTAGATTCAATTAATTGATGGAACCTAAACGACCTCCCTTCGCCCCATTAGTCGTCCTGTCCACGCCATAGAATCTTTTCCTAATCCTATACTCGATTCGCAATACGATCGTGATGTCGTCAACCCATCCTTCCTCCAATCTACGTTCCAATGTAATCGCCATCCAACCATCTCCATTCGTCCCATCCCGTCTAATGTACGCCATCTTTTCTTATCATAGACTCCCTCACTCACTCACTGCCACAGACTACCAAACCAGCTCACATCCCTCTATCGAACAACTGTCATCTGTCATAGTGCGTAACACCACAGACTTAACATAGTCTATTCTCATACCACAGACTACACCACGAAGGTAAAACTCACGTCACGGAATAACAACACTACCGATTCCATCAGTCAACTGAATTTACAAACTACTCTTTAACTTCTATAGCTTGATTATACGTCCATCTCCGACATATAGTTTTCACCTTGAAATTTCTACGGGAACGGGACAAAGCGGGTAAAACCGCAGGGCGCTGCTAGTGATACAGTATAGTAACATTCAACATTTACACAATAATACGGTTTTACTAAATGAAACGGGTCTGTATCGCGTTAGATAAATTACGTATTTTTGTACAAATACGACGCGACGTTTCGAGCGAATTACACCGCTCGTGGTCTCGGTATGACGGGAGTCATATCACTACATAGTATAAAATAAAGTCGTCTCTGTTTCGTGTCTGTCTGTCTGTATGCTTAAATCTTTAAAATTACGCAACGGATTTTGATGCGGTTTTTTGTAATAGGTAGAGTAATTCAAGAGGAAGGTTTTTATGTAAAAAAAATCCCGGAATTCCCACGGGAACGAGCACAACGCGGGTAAAACCGCGGGGCGCTGCTTACAAAATAATAATGCTCGATGGGGGTCTCTTATGGCTATTTACTGTTTCGTGCGGCCAAAGCGCGCGGGGATATACCTACCTACGAACTACGAACGACGAAGACGCGCTATGTAGGTATTATCCCGAATTCTTCCTCACATGAAATCTTGATTGTGTATACATATATACTCGCGCGAGACATGTAATATTTTATCCCCAATTTCCCACTTGAAATTTTGATTGTTTATATTCCTGCGGGAGACACGCAATGTTTTATCCCGATTTTCCTAAATGAAATCTTGATTACCCGAAGCGAAGCGAGGGCGGGTCGCTAGTCTATAATATAATAATGTGTTCCATAATGTCAGGACAAGGTTTTTATATAAAAAAAATAAGGAATAAAAATCCCAAAATTCCCACGGGAACGGGGGCGCTGCGGGTGAAACCGCGGGGCACAGCAGCTAGTACGTAATATGTATTATCTAACGCAATTGACCCGTTTCATTTAGTATCTATAATGAGTGCAAATCATGTGAGTTTAAAAAGTATAATAATACGGTTATTGTGTTCAATACCCTTTTATTTTTTCAGGTCGAACTACCAATATACCAACATCGTTGGTAATAGCCATAACATCGAGAAATACATGTGTTGTTACAACCAACATTGTACTGAACAATTCAAACAATAACGGAAAGGACATCAACCGCATCGTCAGAACCGCTTGCCGTGCCACCCAAGGCTGCAACGTCTTCGTCGTCGACCAGAGTACCGTCGCCAACTCTGCCTACACTACTGCTGCACCTGATTTACACTTGCGCTGGTTCGGTTACAAGAGTGGTTAAACTAGGTTAACACAATCTTCTTGTATGAACGGCTGTGAGGCAAGGGCTGCTGTTCAGAGGTGCTTCTGTTCTTGGAGGTCTGTAGCGAGTGTGTCTATTGCGTTCAACTTTGCGCGTTTTAGGACTGAAACTGTGTTAAGCGGGCGCACGCGACGGTTCACTTTTGTATGAAACCGCGCGCGACGGGCACACGCAACGGGCGCATGCGACGGTTCACTTTTGTATGAAACCGCGCGGGCATAACGCAGTTTCGGCCATTTTACTTTATTCCGTGCACCTCTGCACCCCCCTGCCTCGACCCTCTGTTTATTTCATTAATAAAACTTAGACTATTACAAATCTAAAAACTACGTTTATTTCTATACATGGACCTTAATAATTTATAATTATAATTTATTACAAATAAACTATACAATCTTAAACTAATACATTAGGGGATGTGCACATTAGGAGGCTACTATAAATATACGCCTGCCGGCAGCGCACTCAGCGGTCCACGGCCGGCAGCGCGCGCGTCGGTCGCTCGCCGCGCTATCGGTGTAACGTCACTACGGACGACAACAATTTCTCTAACATACTTTTTTCATTTAGTATAATGAACTATTTCTCTATTTCCTAAACTATCCCTTTGTTATCCTACCTATTCTTAAACTATTTTAAAATCCTAATACTACAGCTAATAAAACACACGAAAGACAATCATTTAGGCTATGTACACATGTAACGCGCGTCAACGCGCGATTGTCTGCGTCTAGAAACTTTTTCTCTGAGCGCCGCGTTGACGCTCGCTGACGCGACGCGCGCGCATGTGAACGGTTGCTAGGTATATATTAGGATGTCTAAGCGCGCGATTTGAAAACGCGCGTCATAATTCAGCCATCTGAACATAGCCTTATTTACAGAAAACCTAAGATACATACAAACTTTTGACTATTTACATTAAGTCATCGCGTGCATATGGGTTGTACATTACCCATAGCACCCATAGCATGATAGCACAACTTCTTCCATAGGTATGCTCGTATATAAAAGAAAGTTGTGTTACACCATTTATAACTCGAGAACGGCTGGGCCGATTTTAATGATTTTTTACTTTATTTGCCTTGATCAGGAATAGACTAATAAGAAATAAAAATCCTGAATTTCCTGCGGGAACAAGTGCGCTACGCGTGACGCTGCGGGGCACAGCTAGTATACTAAAACTTAAGAATGGATATTTTACAGACAGCACAACATATTCATTAAGCTCCATTCACGCCCATATCTGTCTAATCGTCATATTTCAATTCACCCTGAAACGCAAATAGCGATGAAACAAAGTTGCGAGTTTCACGGCATTCAGTATTACGACAATAACTCTGGGTCTCGCCTTACCCTAAGGCCCATCGCAGACGACAGACTTTTTGTGCGATCGAGTCTGCGGCGCACAAAAATTCGGTCGCGGATTGTCGCGGATTTTTGCGCGTCGTGTGCGTTACTGCATATAATTACATAGGTTCTATTTTCACAGACTAAAAAGTGCGTCACGGATAGTCTGTCGTCTGCGATGGGCCTTAATGACAACCCTTTGAGCTGAGCGCTTGTGGAACTTTCCAGATAAATCGTTCGACTTCCACAGTACAGTGTGTATTGTATCTGTTTTGTTTTTATCAATGTACCGTGGTTTGGGTTTTATTGCTTTTTGAGGGCGAAGTAATTTATAGAGGTTAGTACCATAAGATACGTAAACTGTGTTCAAACTAGGCTGGGGTTTTTCATTCTTCTTCTTGAACATAATACAATTAAAGTAAATAAAGTCATGTCTGACCGCAATGTTCCACGGCTGGGCAAAGATCTCTCGTCTCAACGAAGAATATTGAAAGTGTATTTTTAAGTTCGTGGTTCGTGGGTATATTGAATAAGTTACTGAAGCAAGCCCTGTAACTATAATCTATACTTATATAATAATTTTGATGTTTGTTTGTTTGAACGCGCTAATCTCAGAAGCAACTAATCAAATTCAATGTTTGTAATGGACTCACACAAGGGGAAGGTTGTAGGCTATTTTGTATTCCGACATTCCCACTGCAACGGGCACGACGCGGGTAATACCGTGGATCTTGGAGCGGCTAGTGAATAAATAAACAGCATAGTATTAATGTACACTCAGTAAGTCCAACTCAAACTAAGCTACAACCTGTCCTGATCCAAAACAAAGGCCGCGTCTGTCTGTCTGTCTGTCAGTGTATTCGCGATTAACTCAAATAGGTACTACTGCACGGATTTTGACGCGGTTTTTTTAAATAAATAGAGTGATTTAAGAAGAAGGTTTATATGTATAAAAATTATCGAAATTCCCACGGGAATGGGCACAACGCGGGTACACCCGCGGGGCGCTGCTAGTATACACTTATATTGGCTACAGTGTAATAGCGATTACACACACTACCGCACCATAAGTTAGACGTCTCAAAACATCTATTACAACGATGTAGAACAATCGCCTCTTACCCTCATATGGAATTCCTTGAAAAAGACAAAATGGTCTTACTATTTGATGCGAGAATCTACGAGCTCTTTAACTTGGACCAAATAACAAGCCCACAGAGAACCAAGTACTAAGTGCGCCTTCTCTATTTCGTGTGAATATATGTACCCATACGATTACAATTAGAGACCGGATTATATGCAACATAAAAAGCTTGTTATATGCATGCAAATATGCATGAAAAATGCTTGAAATATGCACGAAAATTAGCAGAATATGCGAAATTCAATGAAAAATTTTAGGAATCCCCAAAAAAAGAGATAAGTAAGTTTTCATTTACACGTCTGTCGGGTCCACTAGTATAGTGGACCCGACAGAAGTGCCATCTGCCGGGCTGATTTGTGAATCTTAACCATCCAGGGTGCCACCCAAACGCATACAAAAAATATCATTCAAATCGGTCCAGCCGTTTAGGAGGAGTTCAATGACATACACCGGTACAGTAGAACCTATCCCATCAAAAACATTCTGTAAAAAACTAGCCAAGTCTCGATATAGCTGCTTGTTTATCTCTAAAAAGTAATGATATCTAGACAAAGTCGTGCCAAGTTTAAGGTTCCTTACTGCGATTTCTTTATTGGAACGAAGTTTTGGAACGAAGTTCCTTATCGCGGGTTACGAAAGGGGGCTAGCCGGAAAATGGTAACGACATTTTTAAGGCCAGTAAGGGACACACAGAGAAACTTGCGCACGCCAGAGAGAGACAGATAGAGAGACATGCGCGAGAGAGACATACAGAGAAACTTGCGCACGCCAGAAAGAGACAGACATAGAAAATGCGCGAGAGAGACAGACAGAGAAACATATGCATGCCAGAGCCGCGCATGCGCGCCGCGCATGTTTCTCTGTCTGTCTCTCTCTGGCGTGCACATGTTTCTCTGTCTGTCTCACTCTCTCTTATAGAAAGCAAGCTAGATATTTTCGTTTCGTCTTTCTATTTCGCATTGAACAGTGTGGTGTGAATAATAAATAAAATAATACACTCCCGGACTCCTAAATCGAGCCACCTAGCATAATGATTTAGTAACGTCCATAAACGGTCCACGACCCACCGCCATAACTTACTTTTTCTTCTATGCAGCACTGCACGAAACGTTCTCCCTGCCTACGGTAGACCTTTCTCCTTCCATCGTTACCATGAAGCATGATTTTTGTCTCGTCACTAAAGAGCACCTGGCTCCAATGCCTTTGTGTCCAGCGTGAATGTTGGCGCGCAAACTGAAGGCGCGACATTCGGTGAGCACGCTCTAATTTGGGCCCATTGACTGGCTTATGCGGTCTTAGTCCACGTTCTGCAAGTCTTCTTCTCACAGTACGAGCACTAACAGCTACTCCATGAAAGTCTCGAAGCTGTTCCTGGATCTGGACTGAAGTTAGATTTCTCAAACTGGTCGTAACCATAAATCGATCCTGTCGTTCTGTTGTTACCCGAAGGCGTGGTCCACGTAAACGACGAACATATCCCCCAGTCTCTAAGAACCTGTGGTACACTCTTTGAACTGCGGATCGGCTTATGTGGAGTTGCGTACTCACGTTTCTCTGGCTTAAACCGGACTGAAGAAGAGCCACAGCTTGAGCCACTAATTCAGGCGAAGTATCCATAATTTCAAACCAGAAACGATTAAAAAATTAACAAAAGCAATTGAGGAACTTTTTCACCCCGTAGATACGAAAAAATCAATAATCAAAGCTCTTAATTTACAGTTTCTGTATTGTTCAGGTTTCCTAAACACAACAACAACTACAGCTCTTCATTTGTTTTTCGAGATTACAAATTTAAATTTAGAACCAATTGCATGTCAACTAGGCGACAAATATGCCAGCTACAAAACTGCATAAAAACTTTTTGGTCATTCATATAATTTTTTGAAGATAAGGTTAGAAACTCATTATGCTAGGTGGCTCGATTTAAGAGTCCGGGAGTGTAGTAAATAATAAAAAATAATAACAATAACAAAACCTGACAGTGTTTAATTATTATTTGCACAAGCTCCGGATATTGCTGATGGAGTTAGTTAAGTAGAGATTCTATACAGACAATAATAAATGCTTTTATCTACACTAATGTTGTAACATTCTACTTATGTTTCCAATACTTGACTTATAATTACTACTGTTATAGTGCAGACAACTAAAACACTCAATTTAAGGAATTGCACATGATGTTATAATATCCACATTATAACGTGTTTTAAAATAGACTAAAACCTACCTACCTAAGTTAGGTTCAGTCGGGTAAAATAAGAGAAAACTCTAATTTAGAACAATTTAATAAAAAAAGAATTTACAACAACACGTTAATAGAATGAAAAGTAATTAAATGCATGAACTTTTAAATTAAGAAAGAACTCAGGGTCGTACTAAAAAGGCGCAGGCAGTCTCCCGGGGAATGAAGGGGAGACTTAGCTTTTTAGGTTAGGTTAGACGACGTCGTGTGGTGACTCGCTGGCGGATCCGCCGTCGCTGCGCCCAGCAGTGGGAATCCGGCTTGGGCCAACAAGGTTAACCGCACATGCGGTTACACCGATGACCCCAAACAGGAACTCCCCTAGCGCAGCCCGTCGGATGAAACCCACCGGTGGAAACCCCGGATTGGAACCCTGGAATGAGATTAAGCCAAGCTAAATATGCAAAATAAAATAAACCAGGCATGGGGGAAAAAATGGAGACGTGATCACCTAAGCGAGAACACCAAAAAGACACGAGGTTATAAAAAATATTAAAAACGCAAATAATTAGGTTTAATGCAGGGCTTAGGTTTAGTGCATTGTGCAAAGGCTAGCAGGTGATGGATGAAGTGAAAATAAAAGGCCTAAGCGTCCTGTAAAGGAACCATGATTCGCACACGCGGCACACACACATGTGGTTACCCGGCGTGGTCCCGCAATTCACCTCACATCCAGAATACGCACAAGATGGATTGATAAATGGCACTGTAACACTAAATAAATCCACAGCATTGATTAGTTTAAAGAATCTAAAGGGCGAAAACGACACAACTCTTACCAGTAAAGGCTGGGTTCCAAAAAAGAGATAATCTGAGCGTTAGCGCTCCTATTTATAGTCTTTGCTTCAACCAACTTCAATTTTTACAATCAACCAACTTCATTAGCAATCAATATCAAACTGACATTACAACTGTCAAGTAACTTTGACGTTTTTATAACTGAAACAGATTGTGTTAATATCGACTAATTATCGATTGATCGATCTCAATAACTGACAAACTAAGAAGGAAACGTCAAAGTCCTAGTTATATTACTTGTCAGCTGTCAATTGTCAGACATGTTTACAATTTTTACAAATTCGTTTATAGCATACAACATAAATTATTGTATGTTTTGAAATACAATTTATAAAGAATTTCACTGAGATATGGTGTTTGTGAGCCAAGGAAGATATGCCAGCAATGAAATTGCTACTACATCGATATCGTAAAATCTCATTATAACATCGCGCCCTGCGCCGCGCCGCGCCGCGCCGCGCAGGGCTCCAGGGCGCGGGCCCTGCGGCCCTGCGCACGCAGCTGCGCTCTCATTGGTTAGATTTTAATGGCGGCAAGTTCACTGTGACAATACACGTACGCGTGAATTTAATGTTTCGCAATGTGTTTTGTTTTTAAAATTTTGTTGATTAATTGCATTAGTGAAGATAAAGTAGTGTATGCAACTGCATATAACACGGGTATTAAAACACTCGTTACTATTATGAAACTCGCTGCGCTCGTTTCATAAACTCACACTCGTGTTTTAATACCCTTCATTATATGACAGTTGCATAAACTACTATTGTATTTTTAGCAAGTACGCATTATAACCTCTCTTTACTATTGTGCTAACCAAGTCATACTATAATCTCTCCATTATTGTGTGTTTAGCAAGTGTCATGTCATAACTCATAACATATTGCAATACAATAGTATGAATGAATGAAACTTACATACCTATTTTTCCTGCGTTAGATTAAGAAATGGCCGCGGCGGTCGGACCGCCGCAATCCCGACAATTATGTCAATTTTATTTTGAAATGTTTTATTATTATTTTGTATTTGTACCATATTTTTTATATTGTGTTATTATTGTGCATTGTGTGTGTACCTACCTAATTAAAACACTGTATTTGCATATACCGTCTTGTTTATCCCAATAAAATGGGAACTCCAAACCCTGACGAGATACCCCTCGGCACTCCTGATCCTACATATATAAAATTCAAAGTCCTGACTGACTGACTGACTGATAATCAACGCACAGCCTCAACCGTTATACCTAGAAACATGAAATTTGGCAGGAAGGTTCTTCAAGTGACGTAAGTGCACACTAAGAAAGGATTTTCGAAAACTTCAACGGGAACGGGTTTAACGCGGGCAAAGCCGCGGGGCACTGCTTGTATTACATTATATTTGTTAATAATAATAAAAAAAATATTATAACTTAAAAATAAAATTTAATACGATATTACTATTCCTTCACTTTATTACAACTTATTACAACACTTTATTACAATTAATCGAAAGGAACTTCGTTCCAACCAGGTGTCCCTTGACTTGACACCTCTCAAGTTTTTTTAAAATTTATAGTTAATGTTGTGTGACTTGGCCGTTGACTGTACCCACTAACGCATAAAGAATTTTCAAATTATATTCCCAACAAACATTCATACTACGTAATCCTCTGTTTAAAAATGTGTTGAACATCCACCTTTATATTTGAATTTACGACAAGGGTACGGCCAAGTCACACAACATTAACTAGAAATAATAAAGAAATCGCAGTAAAGAACCTTAAACTTGGCACGACTTTGTCTAGATTTAATTACTTTTTAGAGATAAACAAACAGCTATATCGAGACTTGGCTAGTTTTTTACAGAATGTTTTGATGGGATTTCACTTCTTTTTGTAGAAACGCGGGCTTATTGATTTATTTTATTAGATTTTCTTATTTGACACAGTTTTTTAACATCAAATGAAGCGGCCCACCAGGTTGAATATTTTTGTAAAGGCGGTATATGTCGATATCTATAGTTTGGTTGGGCTACGGTGTTTTCTAATGAGGGTCACCAGGTACTCCAGATCTTCGATTATCCCAGTTTTTATAGTTTTCCCTTTATGTGGCTATTAAACCCTAACTCTGTACCAAATTTCACCTCTCTAAGTATTTATGGGAAGTACTAGTTCTATTTTGATGATCATGAGTGAGTGAGTGTCATAAATGCGAAACTTTGGTTTCGTTTAACTGCGGAACTAAATGACCTACAGACTTGAAATTTTGGATTTTACGTATGTGGTTATAGCTTACTGAATGACGAAAATTTCTACGTTCTGGTCTTATCCAGAGGTTCTCAAATAGGGGCCTGAAAATGCAGCGAAATGGTTCCAGTAAAGGATGGTACGGCAGTGTTTGCTTCGCGCTCGACTTGGCGGGGGCACTGCTGTGCCCTCAGATATAATAATATTTTTAAGCTGCAGAGTTTGTTTGTTTGTTTGCGCTAATCTCAGGAATTGCTAGTTCGATTTGAAAAAATATTTTTTTAATGGACAGCCACATTCAACGGGAATATTATAGGTTACTTTTCATCCTGCAATTCCCACGGGAACGGGTACAACGCGAGTAAAACCGCAGGCCCTGCTAGTTATATACATAAATATGTATCATTGACATCTATAAACAAATTAACCGTAATGAGGTTGACTTGTAGTCTGGTTCAAAACACATAAATTTACCGACAGGTTACAACTCAATTTGGTTATGTTAACCAAACTGAGCTTAAGCAAAACGAGGTGTAATTTGGTTGTAAATGTGTGTCGTGCAGCTATGTGATTCTGTAAGACTTCATTCTAAACTTCGAATCTGAATCCGCTGTGAGTTTCTTGATTGGCATTCTAAAACTCGGTTGTTAATTCGAATCTACACTAGCGCTACTCTTGCGAGCGTGTTTGCGAGTTGAACTAAATTGACTTCGAGATTTTGACAGATAAAGTATGAGATGACGTAAAAAGTGGCATTCTATACGGTAATTCCACCGTCACTTCGACGGTCACTTCGCACTCAAACCCGATTTAAGGGCTCCCACACAAAACTGCGATGCGATGCGATGCGAATTCGCATCGCAGGAACTTGCGATGCGAATTTTTGCGATACGATTTAGTGCGGCAAACCGTTTGGTAGGGCGACCATGCCTTCAAGTGTAGTCAGCCGTACTGGACGTGTTTTTAGGAAGCGTAAGATGGATCGCGAAAAGATTATTGCACTGCTGTTATTGTTAAATAGATATAAAAGAAAAAGAAGATTCTGGGTTAATCCATTTATTACAATTATGAACTCTGATGGGAACTATTTTACTCAAAAGTACTATGCGTTGAGAACTGAAGAAGAGAATTTTTTTGATTATTTTAGAATGAGCATATCTTCATTTGAAGAGCTTTTGAGTTTATTATCACCATGCCTTCTAAAACGATCGTACAAGGGAAGAATTCCTGTTATGCCTTTGGAAATGCTGGGACTGACTATCAGGTAAAGTAAAACAAAATGTCTCAGAACGGACTAAAATGGTGTCACCAAGGATGACGTAATATGGCAGGAATGTGCGATGCGAAGCAGATAGGAAATTCTTACGATGCGTTCGTGCGAATTCGCAGATATTTGCGATGCGATGCGAATTCGCAGTTTTGTGTGGGAGCCCTAAAGTGTCAAAATAAAAGCATCTATTTTACGAGTGAAAATAGAAGAACTCATAGTTATATAGTGTTTAAATTGAGTTTTTAAAGTTTTTAATATTAGGTGAAGGGGAGTTTTATATGTTTTCTTTGTTATATTTTAATTTTAATCGTCAAATATGGAAGAATTTGTGGTGGCGGCGACCGTCAATTCATTGGAAAAGGTATGTAAAAAGCAAAACACCTATTTTTCTTGATTTACAGAACAAGTTGTGAGTTTGCGTGTTGTTCAACTACTTCGGTGATAAAATTCGAATCTAATTATTTTTGCCAAGTGAGACTTCGATTATGAAATATTAGGGAAGCTTCAAATCCTTTTAAGATTGAAGAGGAAAAATTTAGGAAGCTATTTCGAGTTCCAAAGTCTGGAGCTCAACAGTAGATTGATTCTCTCAGATTGAGGTTGTATATCGTGGCCTCCTCAGCATGTTATAGTATAAAGAAGCTAGATTTATATCTGTACTAGCTGCGCCCCGCGGTTTCACTCGCGTTGTACCCGTTCCCGCGGGAATTTCGGGATAAAAAATAGATGTTGTCCGATTCTCAGACCTACCCGATATGTACACAAAATTTCATGAGAATCGGTCGAGCCGTTTCAGAGGAGTTCAACCACGGTACCCGTTCCCGCGGGAATTTCGGGATGAAAAATAGACGTTGGCCGATTCTCAGACCTACTCAATATGCTCACAAAATTTCATGAGAATCGGTCGAGCCGTTTCGGAGGAGTACGCGAACGAACACTGTGACACGAGAATTTTATATATAAGATAATAAAAATGTATATCACTTTGCAGATGAGGATGACACTGGAGACCAGTTACAGCGAATTGAACCAGCTCTTGATGCAATAGAAGGGACAGAGGAAGATCATGATCATGATTTTCTGTCATAAGCCAGATTAATACAATAATATTTAATTGCTCGTTTTTAATAAAACAAATTGTAATAAAAACATCATTATATACTAATAATTGTTTATTGTTGTAAAATTAGAAGAATTAAAAATTAGAAATTATTAATAGGAGAATAGTGCCCGCAACTTACTGTACACATGATGAGTAAAATTACACGCGCGAGGGAAAGAGACAGCGCTATTACAAAATTAAAAACAAAGCTAAGCTAAACTAAATGAACTACGGGTTTATTAACAATATTAAAGTTTTATAAGAGGGTTTTATGAGAGGGTTGGTTGAGAGGGTTGATCTTCCCCGTCGTCCGCAACAGTCTCCCCCCGGCGCAGGTCCCCGCAGCCTTCCTCCACCGGCAGGACGACTAGACGCCTGATAGGGCGTCTAAAAATGCCACCCTTCGTCCACACATCCACGCTTCGCACAACACCGTCCGGGCCCGGATACGTCTCCATGACTTTTCCCAATGGCCATACGTTCCTGGGCAGCGTTCCGTCTACGATTAGGACGATGGTTCCCGGCGTGATGTTCCCGGTGTCTCGATGCAGCTCTCCTTGCGCCGTCAACACCTGCCTGGTGGCCGAGTCGTATATTCCAATGTGAGGCATTCCGATTGCAGTCCCCAACAAGAAATGGTTGGGGGTCAGTGCCTCGGGATCATCGGGACTCACGGACACGTGAGTCAATGGTCGCGCGTTCATCGTGTATTCGATCTCGGCGGCCAGCGTCGACAGTACCTCCTCCCGCACAGTTTTTCGGTTGAGAATAGTGTTCAGAGATGATTTGAACGTCCGTATCAATCTCTCCCACGCGCCTCCTTGATTAGGCGCCCCCGGGTCAATGAACTTCCAACTAATTCTCTTTTTGAGGTAAAAATCTCTAATTGTAGGCTTCCAAGCCTCCAGTGCCTTCCTAAGTTCCTCGTCAGCGCCGTGAAAGTTAGTTCCATTATCCGATACGATCGTTTCGGGCCATCCTCGTCGTGCTGCCATTCGCCGTATCGCCATGATTGCTGAGTCCGTACTTAAGCTGGGAATCAACTCGATATGTACCGCTCGCGTGACTAAGCAGGTAAAAATCATCCCCCAGCGCTTTTCCTTGCGCCGTCCAACTGTCACCCACATAGGGCCGAAACAATCAACTCCGCTTCTCGTGAATGGGCGTGTGTAGGCGTCCAGTCTTACGCGGGGTAGATCGCCCGTGACGGGGGTGCGGGGGGTGCCTTTTCTCCGCTTGCAGGTAACGCAGTTGTTCACTATCGAGCGAACCGTAGTTCGTAATCGCAGTATCCAGTACTTTTGACGTAGATTGTTAACCAAATGCTCTCTTCCAATGTGATGCTGCGTTTCGTGTTCGCGGCGTATCCCGTGCAACGTTTGAAGCAGGTCCGGTCCGTCTAACAGCATATCGTTCAAACAAACTCCATTCGCTTTCGCCGCCGCGTCGAACACCATACGTACTTTACCCGGCTTGTTCGGGTTTGTTACTGCGAAGTGAGGTAAATACCAATTCCGTGCATTTCCTTCCTCGGGGTTATCGCATAGCGAGGCGTAACCTTTTTCCAGTAAACTCTCAACCTGTGCGGTGTATGCGGTCTTGAATGCTTCTGAACGATCCATTTTTCTTTCAATTCCTTTCAAGCGAGTCCACGCCATATTATAATTGCGAATGGAGTTTGCGCTTCTTCCTTCCTTTAGGCCCATAGCACACGGCGTATTTTATACGCGCAGGCGACGCGCGTATTAGGAACGCGCGTCTTCGGCGCCGTAGACGCTGATTGTTGCGTTTGCATTGATGATATAAGCGCGCGCATGAAGCGCGTATACGCGCTTTTGAAGCGCGTACAAATGAGCAATGTTGTCTCAACCGACACCATTGTACAACTGGAGACTGGAGGAGTCTCTGGTCAAAACGGAAAGGCTACGAGCGGCTACAGCGCGTATACGCGCAGGAGACGCACGTTTCATGATCGCCCCGTGTGCCTAGGTTACAAGGTTGCGTTCAAATCTCGTTTGAAGCTCGTATACGTGCGTCATCTGCGCGTCGCCTGCGCGTATAAAATACGCCGTGTGCTATGGGCCTTAGGAGCGCTTCTTCTTTGATTCAGAATTCGAGACCAAAAACGTAAACAAACAAATGCCACTGATAGTCACTGTCAAAGAGAAAAACCATAGATGAAATGATGAAAATAAATTGTCCACAGATTACTAATGGTATTGTCTGTCACTGTCAGTAATTTTTTTCGTAATTTAAGGTAATTATTAAATTCACGGCACGAATTTAGAGTTTTCTGTTTTTTTTTGTTTACTTATTAGCTGCCTCAAATTACTTAAAATACAAAACAAATAATTTAACCTTCAAGCGGGCGCGCGTAGTCGAATCGACCGCGCTTAGTACATTTTCGTTCATATTATTATTATAAGTCATCACACGCATTTCTAATTTCTAGTAGCCTGTCGCTATTTCATTCACAGTGAAATAAAGACAATACCGTCGCTCGGGGTGCTCTCCCCACTCCGCAAATTGCAATTGTTTTAGTTCGGCCGCAGTCGTCAAAAAGACTACACGCGCCTGTCGTCGAAAAAGTTACGCGCGACGCTCAATGCGACATTCACTAATTACGTGCTGGTTGTAGTTCTTCGGCCTTCGCTGAATATTATCTTATTATATCGAAGTTTTGTTATTTTTTTTATAAAATGAGTCGTTTACGGTTATCACAAAGTGCTATAGTCAAGCAATTACAAAGAGAAGACGAAGAAGAGAGTGACTCAGAGCTCAGCGACCAAGGCTCTGAAACTTCCGACCACATCGTTTCAGAGGAGAATCGATCTGACGAGGAATCATACTGCTCGGACTCAGATGAGGATAATTTGCCACTTTCGGAAATAAATAGCTGTTTTACAGGGCGTGATAAAGTTACGAAGTGGCAGAAATCTAACAATAACAGAGTATTTGAACGAAAAAACTGATTCTGATGAAAACTAAATCAAAGTTAATTGTTTTTTATTCTTATTTTGTAATTTTTAATGTTTGACTAGGTGTATAAACTAGTCTGGGGTGTGTAAAAGGGGTAATGTGTTCCTAATTTTTGTTTTGATTCAAAGAATATTTAAGTTATGTTACTTTATTAATTCATTGTTTCTTTTTCATAATTTCAACTACTTGTTTTGACTAATTAGACTATAAAGACTGATGATGATATATCTGCGTACAAAAAATAAATGATTATTGTATAATTTTTGCTTTATTTCTCTTATTCATCCAATAGGTCTTTTCGGTTACGCGCGCCCGCTCCCGTTACAAATGACCGCGCGCCCGCTTGAAGGTTAAACATCAAAATAGCTAAAATTCAGTGTCAAAAATTAGTAAAATAAATATCGACTTACATTTTGTCGAGTGTGGTAATCACTAGTACAGTATTGGTCGCTTTGGAGCTCACTTCACTTCGCAAGTGCCTAGGTGATGCTTACAGAATGCAAAATCAAGGTCAATTTGAACCTTACGCGAAGTGAGAGTGAATAGCGAAGTGACATGCGAGTTCTTGTCTGAATTTTACAGAATCGACCTACTGGAGTTGGGCTAAACTGATTATGGTAAACTGATTTCGAATTGTTAATGTAATGAATCTGCAAATTACACAAGGTGTCCAACTAATGCCAATGGAGATTGACTACGAGCGCTA
This sequence comes from Cyclophora albipunctata, assembly GCA_963082685.1. Taxonomy (NCBI): domain Eukaryota; kingdom Metazoa; phylum Arthropoda; class Insecta; order Lepidoptera; family Geometridae; genus Cyclophora; species Cyclophora albipunctata. The sequence continues at coordinate 8,390,851 of OY720129.1, read as the reverse complement.
CGAAAAGTTTGTAGCTAGTCCAGTAGCTTGAGTATGAGTTACATTCGAAAATTGTGTAAACTTTACTACAGCGTTAATCGGGTTTTCAACAAACTATTCGTAAAGTGAAAGTGTGCGAGTGTGAGTCCGAAGAATCTTTACTTTACTAAATATTGTCCGCGTGAATGCCGTGTGACAGTTTATTTTGTTTACTACCGAACTGACCAAAAAGTTTTAAAACAGTTCGAAGTTCAACCTAATTACAACCATGACACCTAGCAATAAATTAGCAAATCTTTAAATATTATCATTATCCAATATATTACTCCTGTCCCTTAGAAACGAAAAGACAACATTTAGTGTGAAATCAAACATAACGACCTACAAATAAAGTATTTTATTTCCGTGTTTACCTTCCTTTCGTTTTGTTTCTTTTTGAAGAATTACAAATGGTATAGAGTCGTGTTGAACACTTATATAATTTGTAATATGCACGTAAAAGTTTACTTAAAATTATTTATGTTTTGGGCTATCTATGTTTGATAGTATACAAACTTGTTTACATTACGTTTTTTTGATATACTTGATAGTATAACTCTGCAAATTTTGGTCCTAGCGTATAAATGATGATGACCAAACTTGTGAGAAATTAAATTTCCAACAACTTTGGATGTTATTTTTGCTCTAAAGTTGAAAATTAACGAGTTATTTCAGAAAAACTAAAAAAATTAACTTAAAACAAGATGGCGGCGAATACTCTACCGGGATTAGTTAGAAAATCGAGATTTATAAGTACAACCCCCCCCCCCCCCCCCGACGACCACGACATAAAAAAATAAATCGCCCCCCGGATTTTTTTCTATTTCAGTCTAGTTTTATGTCTGCCCCGACTGGATGATAGACACAATTACTACTACTTGTAAGCAATTTTAAAGTTTTGGTAACAAATAAATTATTACTCCAAAACAAATCTACTCCATGTTTCTGCTGTTCTGTTTCACAAAATTTGCGCCAACGTTGGCCAAACATTTGTAGCGGTGACTTCAAATCAGTTTTTTTTTTCAAAATTTTATATTATCTATTAGTTTAAAGCTTAAAATATAACTTATTCTACATGTACTTACTGAAAGTAAGACACTCCGGACGTTAAATTGTTTTTCCGGCCAATATTTTTGCAACTTTTGAATAAACATTGCGGCATTACACGTGTTTACATTGGCTGTGGTTCGAGGGAACAAAATAAAATAGAATCTCACTTTTCAAATGAGGCTTTATTCACCAAGACGTATTATTTGCGCCGACCCGAAATCTAGTTGTGTATTTTTGATCGAAGTATCTGTGCCTCTAAGTTGCTGTCTGATGATACTAGATGGCGCTTAAAACAATTTCAAACCAATTAATACCAAAAGTGATCGTTAATGATTGATAATATAATTATTTAATTAAAAGTTGGATGTTGTATTTATATATAAATTATTGCGTTCTTCTTGGGTCCGAGCTAAGGATAACATCCTCCAAGCCAGGTAAAATCGACTAGCCATTATTGTTTGTACTTCTCTCACTACTAAATATGGAAGTGAAAGACGTAACTATCGCGTCAACGTTAGTTTACTATAAGAAGTGTCGAAATGGCTCCTCACACTCGCGTCAGTGTCGAAAACGCTCTATGTACGCGCCCGCACTTACGTTACGTTCCGTTTACTATAACTATAACGTTTGCGTTTACGACTCACACTCACATTCTGAGTTTCACAATTCGTCCGCAAGAGGCGCTTTTTCGGTTTTCATACGATTTTTACGAAAAATAAACGCGGTAGTAAAGTTAGAAAAACTCACACTCGAGCTACAATTGGGATAGACATTGAAATAGAAAACATTAGGGACAGCAATTTTTTAAGCGTCGGGGTATGTGGTTGAAAGTCTCTAAATATCGATTTTTGGCGCAATACAGCCTGTGCATTCGCCGCCATCTTGATTCTCGGGACCACCCTCGGAATATCTCCTTCCCAACAGAAAAATAATCATCGCAATCGGTTCATATACAAGGAAGTTATCCGCGAAAATACACCAAAAAGTCTCAAAAACTACTGAACCGATTTTGATGAAACATGCAGTATTCCCTAAGTTGAACAATATCTAGTACAGCAAAAATAATTATTTAAATTGGACTTGTAGTTCCGGAGATATGCGAACACAAACACAATAACCTCCTTTTTTGAAGTCGGTTAAAAAAACAATGTACGATCGCAATGAATTATCATTTTGAGTGCGGTATCGGCTCATAACTAATCAACATGTTGCAGAACTTTCCTACAGCGCGGTACGAGATTTGCTTGACTTTCCCTTGGTGCAAGGGCTATTATCTTGGGAACTATAATGAGTCAGAAAGTGATAAAAATATTTTTTTCAATGTTATTTCAACTGTAGGTGTTTCACATCAAAAAGGATGATCGGGTTACGACCTCATACTGCAACTTATTTTTTTTTCATTTGGTGCGGATATCGGGTTGAAAGGACCTGCAACCCGATTCGAACGCATCAGTGCCATTGGGTATTTGACAGTATTTTTTTATTCTTCCTATTAACTCATCTTGTTATCATGTGGAGACTAAAATCCGTTTTTTTATATCGCTATTATTTCCAGAGTTACAGGCGGTCAAAGTTGCTGATTAGACAGAGACAGCACTATTAGCTCTGTGACGTCACAAAGTTAGAGCGCCATAGACGTCACATACAAAAAATCGTTTTGCAAGAAAGGGACAGAATCAGACAGGAGAGATTAGAGCTTATAATTTCTTTATTATTAATCGATTTTGATTCTGATTTCAGTTTTGATCATAATTTTAGTTATTTTACTAAATTCATCTCTCAAATTGTACACTTTTACTTTTAATAACAGTCAAGTGCCCTATTAGTGCAGACTTTGATTATAGTTGTATTCGCACGCTCATCGTATAAAATAAATGACACCATGGAGAGATGTCTACAGCCGATACCGTCAATTCTGAAACACAAAATCCTTAAGAAAATTGTTCTAAAGAAATCGTGTGAGTGATGTCACAAGTCCTACAACGGAAAAACTGGTAGTGAAATCCCAGAATCTAAGAGAGTCCAATTGCCGAGCTTCAGAAAGGCGTATGTTGATTTTGTTCTAACTGATAGTTAATTACTTATAACAGTAATTTTTAAAACATAGGTATGGTTATACAGTAGTAATTGTTGTCTGTATAGAATTCAAGTGTCACTTCTCATCACTAAATTTGATCGACAAGTCGCTTAAATTTTATCGCCTGGTGCGGATATCGGTTCTTAGGGTCAACACTGCGTTAAGCGGGCGCACGCGGCGGGCGCACGCGACGGGCGCACGCGACGTGCTCACGCTTAATGCAGTGTTGATCCATAAAGATCCTATATTTACTTATTTCATTACAGTTACTTTTTTTATTACGTTAGAGTACTCCTACTTAAAACGGATATGACAAAGAAATTTGTCAATTAGGTATTATTATTTTTTTTTTATTTATGTCAATTTCACATAGAAAAACTAATTTGAATAGAGAAAACTGGAACAGATCTAATGGACTGTCCCAGATCACGATCGTGTTGGATTGACCCGATAATGCCATCGGAAACTTTATTATTTTGCCAGCCACGCTCTACGTGTAAAAGGCATTCCCGATTAGAATTTATTTAATCCAAAAATAAACAAAGATTTTACGATAAATATATCTAGAGATAGTGGGGAATCGTCACTTTTTGCGATAATTGATCCAATAAATAAAGTGCTCTCTAGATTGAATGTCGTATTGTGTTATTGTTCAGTGTCAGTAATCAACATGAAGGTTCTTGTGGTCGTGGCTGCTTTTGTGGCATGTAAGTAACACCAGGAGTTAATGTATAGTGATAAAAACACACTACGTATCTTAAAGACAAAGGCTCAAATGACACTGGACTTGGTGTTGAGTTTGTTCCCCCACTTATTGGCGGTTCTAATTTGAACTGGATTTTGGCGAAGCAGTTGATTCCTCTGGGTGTAAAATTGTTGAGGCATAAAGTTGGAGTCCAAATAGTGTGAATAGCTTCATATTAAATGTTCAACTCCAGAGAATTTATGAAATTTAGCCCTGATAGGTGATAAGTAGAAAAGGGCTGTAAGATGTGTGCGGTTGTACAATGGAAACTAAAAATCTCTTTCGTTAGTTATTTACTTTAGGTGGTCTAAAACGTCCGACATCAAGGTTGGCCACTAAACTATACGAAGTTACTTGCTTTACGTAAATAAAAATAAAGTAACATAGTACATAAAAATAAAGTTGTGAAACATCTCTTTTAAGTAATTTTACAATAGTTGTTGTAAATATGAAAAATAAACATGAACTTAAATTTATCAAAACATTCTCGATTGTTAATATTTTAACCACGAACATTATTAACTATGGCCACACAATATAAGTCGACTACTATTTAGCCCGTTGGCACAGTGGCAGTGAGAGCGCTTACTGTTGCGGGTTCGATTCCCGCCCGAAGTCAACAATATGTGAAGACATAGTTGTTGGCGACGACGTCTGGGTGTCAATTATTTATACTTATAAAGTATTTGTGTATGTATGTGTAGTAGAATTAGTTACTAAGATCTCATAACACAAGCTTAGAGCTTAGTTTGGGTCTAATTAACCGTGTGTGAATTTGTCCGGGTATATTTATTCGAACGAAGTTCGTTATCGCGCGTTGCGAAAGGGGGCTAGACGGAAAAACATGGTAATGACACTTTTTAGGCCAAAGAGGGACGGACAGAGAAACTTGCGCACGCCAGAGAGAGACAGACAGAGAAACATGCGCGAGAGACATAGGCAGAGAAACTTGCGCACGCCAGAGAGAGACCGACAGAGAAACATGCGCGAGAGAGACAGACAGAGAAACATGTGCACGCCAGAGAGAGAGACAGACAGAGAAACATGCGCGCCGCGCATCCTGTTTCTCTGTCTCTCTCTCTCTCTCGCTCTCTCTCTCTCTCTTATAGAAAGCAAGCTAGATATTTTCGTTTCGTCTTTCTATTTCGCATTGAACAGTGTGGTGTCGCAACGATTATTTTTGTTGATTATAAATAAACTTCGTTCCATCCGGGTGTCCCTTGACACCTCTCAAGTTTTTATTATTTGTTGTTATTATTATCACAATACGCGTCTTACTTGTTACATACGTCACCTATATGTAAAGTGCCAACTCTGCCAAAGCACTATTACATACCTATTAATATTGGAAACCGCGTAAACAACGGAAATGCAGAATTGCCCGAAATCTAGGACAAGTCTTCCAAGTGTAAGAACACCGACGCTGCACACGAGGCATCGTCGGACTACGCAACTGGACGAGGCGCCATCTTGATCCAACCTCGATCATTATTACATCTTTTAGTCGGTAATTAATTATAAATTAATTGTAACTTTAATTTTTAATAAATTAATTCTAAATTAATTGTTTTTTTGGTGGCACCAATCCTTTTGCGTCGAATCATACAATTCTATGAAGAACGACAATTTGTTGTTGTTCTTCATAGAATTGTAAGATTGTAAGAAGAAGAAAAGTTGTCCCTTCCTTTCAGTGTGCTCCAGCAATGTCATCCCCAACATGATTCCTGGAAATAGCTCTGGCTACACTGAAGGTGAAAAAATGCCAGACAACAAAAGGAAGCCGGTCCTCGAAGACCTTCAGACCCCAGTTGACGAGGCTGTCTTGGCTTCCATGAATAAAGTCATCGTGGAATGGTATTATGGAGTGAAACTCGAAATTGTGGGCAGAATAATAAGAATAAACCAATCTATACTAATATTATAAAGCTGCAGAGTTTGTTTGTTTGAACGCGCTAATCTCGGGAACTACTGGTCTGATTTGAAAAATTCTTTCAGTGTTGGATTGTCCATTTATCGGGGAAGGCTGTACGCTATACATATTTTTCATCTAGAAACTACGGGAACGGGGACAACGCGGGTAAAACCACAGGGCGATGCTAGTGATACAACATATGTAGTTATGTTCAAAATTAACACAATAATACGGTTATACTAAATGAAACGGGTCTATATCGCGTTAGCGTACCCGACGTTTCGAGCGTTTACACCGCTCATGGTCACGCGATGACGGGAGTCATATACGTAATTCTAGCAGCGCCCCGCGGTTTTACCCGCGTTGTGCCCGTTCCCGTGGGAATTTCGGGATTTTTTTTTACATAAAAACCTTCCTCTTGAATCACTCTACCTATTACAAAAAACCGCATCAAAATCCGTTGCGTAATTTTAAAGATTTAAGCATACAGACAGACAAACAGTGTGACAGACACGAAAAAGAGACGACTTTATTTTATACTATGTAGTGATTATCTAACGCGATTGACCCGTTTCATTTTGTATAATGAGTGCAAATCGTGTGAGTTTAAAAAGTACAAAAATACGGTTATTGTGTTCAACACCTATTTTATTTTTCCAGGTATAGCTACCAATATATCAACGTCGTCGGTAATAGCAATCACGTCGAGAATAACGTCTTCAACAAATACGTTGGAAGCCATGAATTAAACACCATCGAGGAGGACATCAACCGCATCGTCAGAACCGCTTGCCGTGCCACCCAAGGCTGCAACGTCTTCGTCGTCGACCGGAGTACCGTCGCCAACTCTACCTACACTACTGCTGCACGTGATTTACCCTTGCGCAGGTTCGTTTACAAGAGTGGTTAAGCTAGGTTAACACAATCTTCTTGTATGAACGGCTGTGAGGCAAGGGCTGCTGTTCAGAGGTGCTTCTGTTCAGTGTTGGATTGTCCACTTATCGAGGAAGGCTGTAGGCTATATATATTTTTCATCTCGAAATTTCTACGGGAACGGGGACAAAGCGGGTAAAACCGCAAGGCGCTGCTAGTGATACAATATAGTTACATTCAACATTAACACAATAATACGGTTTTACTAAATGAAACGGGTCTGTATCGCGTTAAATAATATTACGTATTTTTGTAAAAATACGTACCTACCCGACGGTTTGAGCGAATTACACCGCTTGTGGTCACGGGATGACGGGAGTCATATACGTAATACTATCTAACGCGATTGACCCGTTTCATTTAGTGTAATGAGTGCAAATCGTGTGAGTTTAAAAAGTATAATAATACGGTTATTGTGTTCAACATCATTTTATTTTTCCAGACCGGACTTCAATTATATCAACAACGTCGGTAATAGCAATACGGCCGCGAATCACGTCTACAACAGCAACAAACTAGTCCATGAATTAAACAACATCGAGGATTATCTCAACCCCATCGGCAGAAACCCTTGCCGTGTCAACCAAGGCAACGTATTCGTCGTCGACAACTCTGCCTACACTACTGCTGCACGTGATTTACCCTTGCGCAGGTTCGGTTACAAGAGTGGTTAAGCTAGGTTAACACAATCTTTCGGCTTGGTCGGACCAACGCATGGCCATGGCCGCCGCAGTCGGTTTTGACTTCTCGCTGCGGGCCGTAGTTCACTCTATGGTCCAAAGTGAGGAGTCCTGGACCGCGGTGGCCACCTTCTGCGAGAGCGTGCTCATGCAGAAGGAGGCGGCAGAGCGCGAGCGTGAGGCGGTCTCCGACTGCCCCATGCGCCGCCGCCGAGGAGGCCGGCGTAGAAGGGCGTACGCGGACGCCCTTCTACCTCCTTAGTTGAGGCTGCGGTGGCCCCCGGGGTGCGGGTGTGCCACTGCGAAAAGGCCTCGAGGTGGCGCGCGCGCGGTGTCTTCCGCGCGCCAAAGGGGCCCGGCGCTGTCGGGTTCGGTGGATGAATCTCCGTTTCCCACGTTCCCGACACTAACAGCCTTATCACACTTGCGATTTACAAGCGTATTGAAAGCGAAGCGTACGCGCGGCGTGTTCGTCGCGTACCCGTAACCAATTCGCCGCGAGTGCGTCGCGATTTTGCCGCGATTGCGTAACGAATACGCTGCGCAGCCGTCAGTAAATCGCTGAGAGTGATCTGAGTCTTGGACAGTCACTTACATAATGGATTCCGACGAGGAAACACTTCTGTTAGCTTTATTGCTTCGAAGAAATAAGATACGGAAACAAAATCAAAAACGGCGTGTTTGGGAGGATCCATTTTTAAGTAATCGACTGCAAGAGAGCGACTGTTTCGTTAACGAATCAAAAAGAATCCCAAAAAATGCGCGTCTGCGCATGTCAAGACTTACATTTTACGAGTTGTTAAATGTGATCCAAAATTATATAAGACGTGCAAACTCGCGTTTAAGATTGTCAGTGTCACCTGAAGTGGGTAGAAATGAATTTCGATGACGAATGTACGGCATGATGTCTCAACTCTTGACGCGGCGAACTCGGTGCGCAGACGCGGCGTATTCGTCACGCGGTCGCGGCGTAATCGCGACGCCTTCGCGGCGAATTGGTTACGGGAACGCGACGAATACGCCGCGCGTACGTTTCGCTTTCAATACGCTTGTAAATCGCAAGTGTGATAAGGCTGTTACAGCCTTATCACACTTGCGATTTACAAGCGAAACGTACGCGAAACGTACGCGCGGCGTGTTCGTCGCGTTCCCGTAACCAATTCGCCGCGAGTGCGTCGCGATTACGCCGCGACCGCGTGACGAATACGCCGCGTCTGCGCAGCGAGTTCGCCGCGTCAAGAGTTGAGACATCATGCCGTACATTCGTCATCGAAATTCATTTCTACCCACTTCAGGTGACACTGACAATCTTAAACGCGAGTTTGCACGTCTTATATCATTTTGGATCACATTTAACAACTCGTAAAATGTAAGTCTTGACATGCGCAGATAGGAACGAAATTTTTTGGGATTCTTTTTGATTCGTTAACGAAACAGTCGCTCTCTTGCAGTCGATTACTTAAAAATGGATCCTCCCAAACACGCCGTTTTTGATTTTGTTTCCGTATCTTATTTCTTCGAAGCAATAAAGCTAACAGAAGTGTTTCCTCGTCGTAATCCATTATGTAAGTGACTGTCCAAGACTCAGATCACTCTCAGCGATTTACTGACGGCTGCGCAGCGTATTCGTTACGCAATCGCGGCAAAATCGCGACGCACTCGCGGCGAATTGGTTACGGGTACGCGACGAACACGCCGCGCGTACGCTTCGCTTTCAATACGCTTGTAAATCGCAAGTGTGATAAGGCTGTAAGCGCACTGAAGACACAGCAGTGGTTTTAGTGGGTAGTCACTGCGATAGGTGCGATGAGCCCCGGCAGCGGGGGGAGCTTGCCTACCGGGTTGAGCCCAACATACCCCTGCCGTCTGACACCACCCGGACGGCGGGGGATGCGTACCTAAATGCATTTCCACTGCTAAACAAAAAAAAAAAAAAAAAGGTTAACACAATCTCCTTGTATGAACGGCTGTGAGGCAAGGGCTGCTGCTCAGAGCTGCTTCTGTTCAGTTTTGGATTGTCCACTAATCGAGGAAGGCATTTTTCATCTCGAAATTTCTACGGGAACGGGGACAAAGCGGGTAAAACCGCAGGGCGCTGCTAGTGATACAATATAGTTACATTCAACATTTACACAATAATACGGTTTTACTAAATGAAACGGGTCTGTATCGCGTTAGATAAATTACGTATTTTTGTACAAATACGTACCCGACGCGACGTTTCGAGCGAATTACACCGCTCGTGGTCTCGGTATGACGGGAGTCATATCACTACATAGTAGGTATAAAATAAAGTCGTCTCTGTTTCGTGTCTGTCTGTCTGTATGCTTAAATCTTTAAAATTACGCAACGGATTTTGATGCGGTTTTTTGTAATAGGTAGAGTAATTCAAGAGGAAGGTTTTTATGTAAAAAAAATCCCGGAATTCCCACGGGAACGAGCACAACGCGGGTAAAACCGCGGGGCGCTGCTTACAAAATAATAATGCTCGATGGGGGTCTCTTATGGCTATTTACTGTTTCGTGCGGCCAAAGCGCGCGGGGATATACCTACCTACGAACTACGAACGACGAAGACGCGCTATGTAGGTATTATCCCGAATTCTTCCTCACATGAAATCTTGATTGTGTATACATATATACTCGCGCGAGACATGTAATATTTTATCCCCAATTTCCCACTTGAAATTTTGATTGTTTATATTCCTGCGGAAGACACGCAATGTTTTATCCCGATTTTCCTAAATGAAATCTTGATTACCCGAAGCGAAGCGAGGGCGGGTCGCTAGTCTATAATATAAAAATGAATCGCAAAATGTGTTGGTAAGCGCATAACTTCAGAACGACTGAACCAAATTGGATGATTCTTTTTTTAATGTGTTCCATAATGTCAGGACAAGGTTTTTATATAAGAAAAATAAGGAATAAAAATCCCAAAATTCCCACGGGAACCGCGCTGCGGGTGAAACCGCGGGGCACAGCAGCTAGTACGTAATATGTATTATCTAACGCAATTGACCCGTTTCATTTAGTATAATGAGTGCAAATCATGTGAGTTTAAAAAGTATAATAATACGGTTATTGTGTTCAACACCATTTTATTTTTTCAGGTCGAACTACCAATATACCAACATCGTTGGTAATAGCCATAACATCGAGAAATACATGTGTTGTTACAACCAACATTGTACTGAACAATTCAAACAATAACGGAAAGGACATCAACCGCATCGTCAGAACCGCTTGCCGTGCCACCCAAGGCTGCAACGTCTTCGTCGTCGACCAGAGTACCGTCGCCAACTCTGCCTACACTACTGCTGCACCTGATTTACACTTGCGCTGGTTCGGTTACAAGAGTGGTTAAACTAGGTTAACACAATCTTCTTGTATGAACGGCTGTGAGGCAAGGGCTGCTGTTCAGAGGTGCTTCTGTTCTTGGAGGTCTGTAGCGAGTGTGTCTATTGCGTTCAACTTTGCGCGTTTTAGGACTGAAACTGTGTTAAGCGGGCGCACGCGACGGTTCACTTTTGTATGAAACCGCGCGCGACGGGCACACGCAACGGGCGCATGCGACGGTTCACTTTTGTATGAAACCGCGCGCGACGGGCACACGCAACGGGCGCATGCGACGGTTCACTTTTGTATGAAACCGCGCGGGCATAACACAGTTTCGGCCATTTTACTTTATTCCGTGCACCTCTGCACCCCCCTGCCTCGACCCTCTGTTTATTTCATTAATAAAACTTAGACTATTACAAATCTAAAAACTACGTTTATTTCTATACATGGACCTTAATAATTTATAATTATAATTTATTACAAATAAACTATACAATCTTAAACTAATACATTAGGGGATGTGCACATTAGGAGGCTACTATAAATATACGCCTGCCGGCAGCGCACTCAGCGGTCCACGGCCGGCAGCGCGCGCGTCGGTCGCTCGCCGCGCTATCGGTGTAACGTCACTACGGACGACAACAATTTCGCTAACATACTTTTTTCATTTAGTATAATGAACTATTTCTCTATTTCCTAAACTATCCCTTTGTTATCCTACCTATTCTTAAACTATTTTAAAATCCTAATACTACAGCTAATAAAACACACGAAAGACAATCATTTAGGCTATGTACACATGTAACGCGCGTCAACGCGCGATTGTCTGCGTCTAGAAACTTTTTCTCTGAGCGCCGCGTTGACGCTCGCTGACGCGACGCGCGCGCATGTGAACGGTTGCTAGGTATATATTAGGATGTCTAAGCGCGCGATTTGAAAACGCGCGTCATAATTCAGCCATCTGAACATAGCCTTATTTACAGAAAACCTAAGATACATACAAACTTATGACTATTTACATTAAGTCATCGCGTGCATATGGGTAATGTACAGATAGCACAACTTCTTCCATAGGTATGCTCGTATATAAAAGAAAGTTGTGTTACACCATTTATAACTCGAGAACGGCTGGGCCGATTTTAATGATTTTTTACTTTATTTGCCTTGATCAGGAATAGACTAATAAGAAATAAAAATCCTGAATTTCCTGCGGGAACAAGTGCGCTACGCGTGACGCTGCGGGGCACAGCTAGTATACTAAAACTTAAGAATGGATATTTTACAGACAGCACAACATATTCATTAAGCTCCATTCACGCCCATATCTGTCTAATCGTCATATTTCAATTCACCCTGAAACGCAAATAGCGATGAAACAAAGTTGCGAGTTTCACGGCATTCAGTATTACGACAATAACTCTGGGTCTCGCCTTACCCTTAATGACAACCCTTTGAGCTGAGCGCTTGTGGAACTTTCCAGATAAATCGTTCGACTTCCACAGTACAGTGTGTATTGTATCTGTTTTGTTTTCATCAATGTACCGTGGTTTGGGTTTTATTGCTTTTTGAGGGCGAAGTAATTTATAGAGGTAAGTACCATAAGATACGTAAACTGTGTTCAAACTAGGCTGGGGTTTTTCATTCTTCTTCTTGAACATAATACAATTAAAGTAAATAAAGTCATGTCTGACCGCAATGTTCCACGGCTGGGCAAAGATCTCTCGTCTCAACGAAGAATATTGAAAGTGTATTTTTAAGTTCGTGGTTCGTGGGTATATTGAATAAGTTACTGAAGCAAGCCCTGTAACTATAATCTATACTTATATAATAATTTTGATGTTTGTTTGTTTGAACGCGCTAATCTCAGAAGCAACTAATCAAATTCAATGTTTGTAATGGATCACACAAGGGGAAGGTTGTAGGCTATTTTGTATTCCGACATTCCCACTGCAACGGGCACGACGCGGGTAAAACCGTGGATCTTGGAGCGGCTAGTGAATAAATAAACAGCATAGCATTAATGTACACTCAGTAAGTCCAACTCAAACTAAGCTACAACCTGTCCTGATCCAAAACAAAGGCCGCGTCTGTCTGTCTGTCTGTCAGTGTATTCGCGATTAACTCAAATACTACTGCACGGATTTTGACGCGGTTTTTTTAAATAAATAGAGTGATTTAAGAAGAAGGTTTATATGTATAAAAATTATCAAAATTCCCACGGGAATGGGCACAACGCGGGTACAACCGCGGGGCGCTGCTAGTATACACTTATATTGGCTACAGTGTAATAGCGACTCGTTACTATTATGAAACTCGCTGCGCTCGTTTCATAAACTCACACTCGTGTTTTAATACCCTTCATTATATGACAGTTGCATAAACTACTATTGTATTTTTAGCAAGTACGCATTATAACCTCTCTCTTAGATTATAGAAAGTACTAGATGTAGCATTCAAATGTATTTACAAGCTACACGCTGTGTCCAAAAACAGAACAAAGTCTCTCGCGTAGTGTTGTTAGCTCTCGCATTATTTGCCCATTTTTGGGGTAAATTTTGGGAGTTTCGAAGGTAATATGATAATAGAATAAAAATTGTCCTTTTCTTTATAACTATGTACCTACCTGATTATCTCAAGAAATAGATAGGTATATTAAATAAAACACGGTGTTAAGGTGGATGTTTACACACTTTTATCGGGTGATGGAAAAATTATATATTTTTATTTTATTTTAAAGTATTCGGAAAACTTACAGCTAGGTACAAGAGTTACATAAAAAAATAATAATAACTTAGGGCCAATTACAATTTTTCACTATCTAAGATGGCTAATATAGAAACATAATTTTATACCCGCTCCCCCTCTCCCCTTCTACCTCACACGCACACCAAAAATTTGTTTGGAAATCCTATAGACTAACATACTTACTATTTAATAGGATTGTTAGGTTAGGTACATAGGAGCCGCACTTACGCTTTATACTTTCTTTTTTCAAGTTGGTTATTTTTTATTATATTACTTATTAATATTCTACAACGAATTAAAGCCCTCAAAAGGTAATAAAAAGAAGGGTAAATCAAAACTCTTATATTGGCAACACTAGCATAGATTGACGCATCACTCTCTATGACAATTGAAATCTGAGAAAATAATTAAATATTTAAATAAGACGATACCTAAATGCGATACTTACACGTGAAATGTGATCCCATCCTGTTTCTTTTTCAGATCCACTGCATTTTTACAGGTAGGAATGACACAAGACGGCATAGTTTCGTGAAATTGGTCACGGGTAAAACACGTTAGCGCGTTCCGACGGTCACAAAGTGACTGATCGGTTGCGCATCAAACTACACTATTTAAGGCTAGTTTGAGTAGCTACAGTATTATGCGCGCTCACGGGTTCTGGTTATTCTGTATTCTGAGACCTCTCTTTACTATTGTGCTAACCAAGTCATACTATAATCTCTCCATTATTGTGTGTTTAGCAAGTGTCATGTCATTACTCATAACATATTGCAATACAATAGTATGAATGAATGAATGAAACTTACATACCTATTTTTCCTGCGTTAGATCAAGAAATGGCCGCGGCGGTCGGACCGCCGCAATCCCGACAATTATGTCAATTTTATTTTGAAATGTTTTATTATTATTTTGTATTTGTACCATTTTTTTTATATTGTGTTATTATTGTGCATTGTGTGTGTACCTACCTAATTAAAACACTGTATTTGCATATACCGTCTTGTTTATCCCAATAAAATGGGAACTCCAAACCCTGACGAGATACCCCTCGGCACTCCTGATCCTTACATATATAAAATTCAAAGTCCTGACTGACTGACTGACTGATAATCAACGCACAGCCTCAACCGTTATACCTAGAAACATGAAATTTGGCAGGAAGGTTCTTCAAGTGACGTAAGTGCACACTAAGAAAGGATTTTCGAAAACTTCAACGGGAACGGGTTTAACGCGGGCAAAGCCGCGGGGCACTGCTTGTATTACATTATATTTGTTAATAATAATAAAAAAATATTATAACTTAAAAATAAAATTTAATACGATATTACTATTCCTTCACTTATTACAACTTATTACAACACTTTATTACAATTAATCGAAAGGAACTTCGTTCCAACCAGGTGTCCCTTGACTTGACACCTCTCAAGTTTTTTTTAAATTTATAGTTAATGTTGTGTGACTTGGCCGTTGACTGTACCCACTAACGTATAATGAATTTTCAAATTATATTCCCAACAAACATTCATACTACGTAATCCTCTGTTTAAAAATGTGTTGAACATCCACCTTTATATTTGAATTTACGACAAGGGTACGGCCAAGTCACACAACATTAACTAGAAATAATAAAGAAATCGCAGTAAAGAACCTTAAACTTGGCACGACTTTGTCTAGATTTAATTACTTTTTAGAGATAAACAAACAGCTATATCGAGACTTGGCTAGTTTTTTACAGAATGTTTTGATGGGATTTCACTTCTTTTTGTAGAAACGCGGGCTTATTGATTTATTTTATTAGATTTTCTTATTTGACACAGTTTTTTAACATCAAATGAAGCGGCCCACCAGGTTGAATATTTTTGTAAAGGCGGTATATGTCGATATCTATAGTTTGGTTGGGCTACGGTGTTTTCTAATGAGGGTCACCAGGTACTCCAGATCTTCGATTATCCCAGTTTTTATAGTTTTCCCTTTATGTGGCTATTAAACCCTAACTCTGTACCAAATTTCACCTCTCTAAGTATTTATGGGAAGTACTAGTTCTATTTTGATGATCATGAGTGAGTGAGTGTCATAAATGCGAAACTTTGGTTTCGTTTAACTTCGGAACTAAATGTCCTACAGACTTGAAATTTTGGATTTTACGTTTGTGGTTATAGCTTACTGAATGACGAAAATTTCTACGTTCTGGTCTTATCCAGAGGTTCTCAAATAGGGGCCTGAAAATGCAGCGAAATGGTTCCAGTAAAGGATGGTACGGCAGTGTTTGCTTCGCGCTCGACTTGGCGGGGGCACTGCTGTGCCCCCAGATATAATAATATTTTTAAGCTGCAGAGTTTGTTTGTTTGTTTGCGCTAATCTCAGGAATTGCTAGTTCGATTTGAAAAAATATTTTTTTAATGGACAGCCACATTCAACGGGAATATTATAGGTTACTTTTCATCCTGCAATTCCCACGGGAACGGGTACAACGCGAGTAAAACCGCAGGCCCTGCTAGTTATATACATAAATATGTATCATTGACATCTATAAACAAATTAACCGTAATGAGGTTGACTTGTAGTCTGGTTCAAAACACATAAATTTACCGACAGGTTACAACTCAATTTGGTTATGTTAACCAAACTGAGCTTAAGCAAAACGAGGTGTAATTTGGTTGTAAATGTGTGTCGTGCAGGAGTTGGGCTAAACTGATTATGGTAAACTGATTTCGAATTGTTAATGTAATGAATCTGCAAATTACACAAGGTGTCCAACTAATGCCAATGGAGATTGACTACGAGCGCTACGAAAAGTTTGTAGCTAGTCCAGTAGCTTGAGTATGAGTTACATTCGAAAATTGTGTAAACTTTACTACAGCGTTAATCGAGTTTTCAACAAACTATTCGTAAAGTGTAAGTGTGCGAGTGTGAGTCCGAAGAATCTTTACTTTACTAAATACTGTCCGCGTGAATGCCGTGTGACAGTTTATTTTGTTTACTACCGAACTGACCAAAAAGTTTTAAAACAGTTCGAAGTTCAACCTAATTACAACCATGACACCTAGCAATAAATTAGCAAATCTTTAAATATTATCATTATCCAATATATTACTCCTGTCCCTTAGAAACGAAAAGACAACATTTAGTGTGAAATCAAACATAACGACCTACAAATAAAGTATTTTATTTCCGTGTTTACCTTCCTTTCGTTTTGTTTCTTTTTGAAGAATTACAAATGGTATAGAGTCGTGTTGAACACTTATATAATTTGTAATATGCACGTAAAAGTTTACTTAAAATTATTTATGTTTTGGGCTATCTATGTTTGATAGTATACAAACTTGTTTACATTACGTTTTTTTGATATACTTGATAGTATAACTCTGCAAATTTTGGTCCTAGCGTATAAATGATGATGACCAAACTTGTGAGAAATTAAATTTCCAACAACTTTGGATGTTATTTTTGCTCTAAAGTTGAAAATTAACGAGTTATTTCAGAAAAACTAAAAAAATGAACTTAAAACAAGATGGCGGCGAATACTCTACCGGGATTAGTTAGAAAATCGAGATTTATAAGTACAACCCCCCCCCCCCCCCCCGACGACCACGACATAAAAAAATAAATCGCCCCCCGGATTCTAGTTTTATGTCTGCCCCGACTGGATGATAGACACAATTACTACTACTTGTAAGCAATTTTAAAGTTTTGGTAACAAATAAATTATTACTGCAAAACAAATCTACTCCATGTTTCTGCTGTTCTGTTTCACAAAATTTGCGCCAACGTTGGCCAAACATTTGTAGCGGTGACTTCAAATCAGTTTTTTTTTTCAAAATTTTATATTATTTATTAGTTTAAAGCTTAAAATATAACTTATTCTACATGTACTTACTGAAAGTAAGACACTCCGGACGTTAAATTGTTTTTCCGGCCAATATTTTTGCAACTTTTGAATATACATTGCGGCATTGTGACACGTGTTTACATTGGCTGTGGTTCGAGGGAACAAAATAAAATAGAATCTCACTTTTCAAATGAGGCTTTATTCACCAAGACGTATTATTTGCGCCGACCCGAAATCTAGTTGTGTATTTTTGATCGAAGTATCTGTGCCTCTAAGTTGCTGTCTGATGATACTAGATGGCGCTTAAAACAATTTCAAACCAATTAATACCAAAAGTGATCGTTAATGATTGATAATATAATTATTTAATTAAACGTTGGATGTTGTATCTTATATATAAAATTCTCGTGTCACAGTGTTCGTTCGCGTACTCCTCCGAAACGGCTCGACCGATTCTCATGAAATTTTGTGAGCATATTGAGTAGGTCTGAGAATCGGCCAACGTCTATTTTTCATCCCGAAATTCCCGCGGGAACGGGTACAACGCGGGTGAAACCGCGGGGCGCAGCTAGTTTATATATAAATTATTGCGTTCTTCTTGGGTCCGAGCTAAGGATAACATCCTCCAAGCCAGGTAAAATCGACTAGCCATTATTGTTTGTACTTCTCTCACTACTAAATATGGAAGTGAAAGACGTAACTATCGCGTCAACGTTAGTTCACTATACGAAGTGTCGAAATGGCTCCTCACACTCGCGTCAGTGTCGAAAACGCCCTATGTACGCGCCCGTACT
The DNA here is from genome assembly GCA_963082685.1 of Cyclophora albipunctata. Taxonomy (NCBI): domain Eukaryota; kingdom Metazoa; phylum Arthropoda; class Insecta; order Lepidoptera; family Geometridae; genus Cyclophora; species Cyclophora albipunctata. Next base: position 8,372,727 of record OY720129.1, on the reverse strand, counting down.
CGTTACGTTCCGTTTACTATAACTATAACGTTTGCGTTTACGACTCACACTCACATTCTGAGTTTCACAATTCGTCCGCAAGAGGCGCTTTTTCGGTTTTCATACGATTTTTACGAAAAATAAACGCGGTAGTAAAGTTAGAAAAACTCACACTCGAGCTACAATTGGGATAGACATTGAAATAGAAAACATTAGGGACAGCGATTTTTTAAGCGTCGGGGTATGTTGTTGAAAGTCTCTAAATATCGATTTTCGGCGCAATACAGCCTGTGCATTCGCCGCCATCTTGATTCTCGGGACCACCCTCGGAATATCTCCTTCCCAACAGAAAAATAATCATCGCAATCGGTTCATATACAAGGAAGTTATCCGCGAAAATACACAAAAAAGTCTCAAAAACTACTGAACCGATTTTGATGAAACATGCAGTATTCCCTAAGTTGAACAATATCTAGTACAGCAAAAATAATTATTTAAATTGGACTTGTAGTTCCGGAGATATGCGAACACAAACACAATAACCTCCTTTTTTGAAGTCGATTAAAAAAACAATGTACGATCGCAATGAATTATCATTTTGAGTGCGGTATCGGCTCTTATCTAATCAACATGTTGCAGAACTTTCCTACGGCGCGGTACGAGATTTGCTTGACTTTCCCTTGGTGCAAGGGCTATTATCTTGGGAACTATAATGAGTCAGAAAGTGATAAAAATATTTTTTTCAATGTTATTTCAACTGTAGGTGTTTCACATCAAAAAGTATGATCGGGTTACGACCTCATACTGCAACTTATTTTTTTTTCATTTGGTGCGGATATCGGGTTGAAAGGACCTGCAACCCGATTCGAACGCATCAGTGCCATTGGGTATTTGACAGTATTTTTTTATTCTTCCTATTAACTCATCTTGTTATCACGTGTAAGAGACTAAAATCCGTTTTTTATATCGCTATTATTTCCAGAGTTACAGGCGGTCAAAGTTGCTGATTAGACAGAGACAGCACTATTAGCTCTGTGACGTCACAAAGTTAGAGCGCCATAGACGTCACATACAAAAAATCGTTTTGCAAGAAAGGGACAGAATCAGACAGGAGAGATTAGAGCTTATAATTTCTTTATTATTAATCGGTTTTGATTCTGATTTCAGTTTTGATCATAATTTTAGTTATTTTACTAAATTCATCTCTTAAATTGTACACTTTTACTTTTAATAACAGTCAAGTGCCCTATTAGTGCAGTGTTTGATTATAGTTGTATTCGCACGCTCATCGTATAAAATAAATGACACCATGGAGAGATGTCTACAGCCGATACCGTCAATTCTGAAACACAAAATCCTTAAGAAAATTGTTCTAAAGAAATCGTGTGAGTGATGTCACAAGTCCTACAACGGAAAAACTGGTAGTGAAATCCCAGAATCTAAGAGAGTCCAATTGCCGAGCTTCAGGAAGGCGTATGTTGATTTTGTTCTAACTGATAGTTAATTACTTATAACAGTAATTTTTAAAACATAGGTATGGTTATACAGTAGTAATTGTTGTCTGTATAGAATTCAAGTGTCACTTCTCATCACTAAATTTGATCGACAAGTCGCTTAAATTTTATCGCCTGGTGCGGATATCGGTTCTTAGGGTCAACACTGCGTTAAGCGGGCGCACGCGACGGGCGCATGCGACGGGCGCCCGCGACGGGCGCACGCGGCGGGCGCACGCGACGGGCGCACGCGACGTGCTCACGCTTAATGCAGTGTTGATCCATAAAGATCCTATATTTACTTATTTCATTACAGTTACTTTTTTTATTACGTTAGAGTACTCCTACTTAAAACGGATATGACAAAGAAATTTGTCAATTATTATTATTATTTTTTTTATTTATGTCAATTTCACATAGAAAAACTAATTTGAATAGAGAAAACTGGAACAGATCTAATGGACTGTCCCAGATCACGATCGTGTTGGATTGACCCGATAATGCCATCGGAAACTTTATTATTTTGCCAGCCACGCTCTACGTGTAAAAGGCATTCCCGATTAGAATTTATTTAATCCAAAAATAAACAAAGATTTTACGATAAATATGTCTAGAGATAGTGGGGAATCGTCACTTTTTGCGATAATTGATCCAATAAATAAAGTGCTCTCTAGATTGAATGTCGTATTGTGTTATTGTTCAGTGTCAGTAATCAACATGAAGGATATTGTGGTCGTGGCTGCTTTTGTGGCATGTAAGTAACACCAGGAGTTAATGTATAGTGATAAAAACACACTACGTATCTTAAAGACAAAGGCTCAAATGACACTGGACTTGGTGTTGAGTTTGTTCCCCCACTTGTTGGCTGTCGGTTCTAATTTGAACTGGATTTGGCGAAGCAGTTGATTCCTCTGGGTGTAAAATTGTTGAGGCATAAAGTTGGAGTCTAAATAGTGTGAATAGCTTCATATAAAAGGTTCAACTTCTGAGAATTTATGAAATTTAGCCCTGATAGGTGATAAGTAGGAAAGGGCTGTAAGGTGTGTGCGGTTGTACAATGGAAACTAAAATCTCTTTCGTTAGTTATCTACTTTAGGCGGTCTGAAACCTCCGAACAGCCTCCGTGGTCTAGTGGTTTGAGCGCTCGGCTCACGATCCGGAGATCCGGGTTCGATTCCCGGTGGGGATATCTCACAAAAATAACTTTGTGAGACCGTCCTCAGTTTGCTTAGGGCATTGCAGGCTGAATCACCTGATTGCCCGAAAAGTAAGATGATTCCGTGCTTCGGAGGGCACGTTAAGCCGTCGGTCCCGGTTACTTTCTACGGACAGTAGTCGTTACATGAGCCATGTCAGAGGCCTTTGGCGGCTTAATAACTCTGACACCAGGATTGGTCAGGTTGACCATCCACTCGATAAGAAGAAGAAACCTCCGACATCAAGGTTGCCCACTACCTATTCGAAGTTACTTGCTTTACGTAAATAAAAATAAAGTATTAACATAAAGTACATGAAAATCAAGTTATGAAACATCTCTTTTAAGTAATTTTACAATAGTTGTAAATATGAAAATAAACATGAACTTAAATTTATTAAAACATTCACGATTGTTAATATTTTAACCACGAACATTATTAACTATGGCCACACAATATAAGTCAACTACTATTTAGCCCGTTGGCACAGTGGCAGTGAGAGCGCTTACTGTTGCGGGTTCGATTCCCGCCCGAAGTCAACAATATGTGAAGACATAGTTGTTGGCGACGACGTCTGGGTGTCAATTATTTATTCATATAAAGTATTTCTGTACGTATATGTAGTAGTTAGATTCCATAATACAAGCTTAGAGCTTAGTATGGGTCTAATTAACCGTGTGTCAATTTGACCGGGTATATTTATTATTATTTATTGTTATTATTATCACACTACATTTCTAACTTGTGGCACCAATCCTTTTGCGTCGAATCTTACAATTCTATGAAGAACAACAACAAAATACTCCCTTTCTTTCAGTGTGCTCCAGCAATGTCACCCCCAACGAGGCTGTCTTGGCTTCCAGGAATGAAGACAATAACCAATACTGGCCGCAGCCACAGTACCCGCAGCCTAGGTTAGTTTTTTGACTTAGATTGGAGAACAGAATTCAGACCTTCTTTTGGAAAAGTTGATAAGTTTCTTTTTACTCAAAGTCTTCATCGAGTGGATGGTCAACCTGACTAATCCTGGTGTCAGAGTTATAGAGCCGCCAAAGTCCTCTGACATGGCTCATGTAACGACTACTATCCATAGAAAGTAACCGGGACCGACGGCTTAACGTGTCTACTCAAAGTAACAAGTTGGATGCTGCGTAGTCTTCTTTTCGCAAAAACACTACTGGTATGAGGGACCCTAACATAGGTATACTAATGTTTTGTACAACGCTTGGCGTCAAGGAATGGTATTTTGGAGTGAAACTCGAAATTGTGGGCAGAATAATAAGAATAAACCAATCTATACTAATATTATAAAGCTGCAGAGTTTGTTTGTTTGAACGCGCTAATCTCAGGAACTACTGGTCCGATTTGAAAAATTCTTTCAGTGTTGGATTGTCCACTTATCGAGGAAGGCTGTACGCTATACATATTTTTCATCAAGAAACTACGGGAACGGGGACAACGCGGGTAAACCACAGGGCGATGCTAGTGATACAATATACGAGTATGTAGTTATGTTCAACATTAACGCAATAATCTGGGGGCACGGCAGTCCCCCCGCCAAGTCGAGCGCGAAGCAAACACTGCCGTAGCATCCTTTACTGGAACCATTTCGCCGCATTTTCAGGCCCCTATTTGAGAACCTCTGGATAAGACCAGAACGTAGAAATTTTCGTCATCCATTAAGCTATAATTAAATACTTGAAATTTTGGTTTTTAAGTATTTAATAATAGCTTAATGGCGTTGAATATTCACCTTTATATTTGAATTTACAACAAGGGTACAAGTCAACTGCCAAGTCACACAACATTAACTATAAATAATAAAGAAATCGCAGTAAGGAATCTTAGACTTGGTACGACTTTGTCTAAATTTCATTACTTTTTAGAGATAAACAAGCGGCTCCATCGAGACTTGGCTAGTTTTTTACAGGATGTTTTTGATGGGATACGGTTTTACTAAATGAAACGGGTCTGTATCGCTTTAGATAATTTTCCGTATTTTTGTAAAAATACGTACCCGACGTTTCGAGCGTTTACACCGCTCGTGGTCACGGGATGACGGGAGTCATATATGTAATATTATCTAACGCGATTGACCCGTTTCATTTAGTATAATGAGTGCAAATCGTGTGAGTTTAAAAAGTATAATAATACGGTTATTATGTTCAACACCATTTCATTTTTTCAGCCCAAACGAGCAACATATGGGGGTCATCGGTGATAGCAATCACGTCGAGAATTACATCTACAACACCAACGTCGTAGTCCACGAATTAAGCAAAAACGGAAAGGACATCAAGCGCATAGTCAGAACCGCTTGCCGTGCCACCCAAGGCTGCAACGTCTTCGTCGTCGACTGGAGTACCGTCGTCGCCAACTCTGCCAACACTACTGCTGCACGTGATGTAAACTTGCTCGGGTAAGTTTCTTTTTACTCAAAGTCTTCTTCTTCATCGAGTGGATGGTCAACCTGACCAATCCTGGTGTCAGAGTTATAGAGCCGCCAAAGGCCTCTGACATGGCTCATGTAACGACTACAATCCGTAGAAAGTAACCGGGACCGACGGCTTAACGTGTCTACTCAAAGTAATAAGTTGGATGCTGAGTAGTCTACTTTTCGCAAAAACACTACTGGTATGAGGGACCCTAAGATAGGTAGTCTACTAACGTTTTATACAACGCTTGGCGTCATGGAATGGTATTTTGGAGTGAAACTCGAAATTGTGGGCAGAATAATAAGAATAAACCAATTTATACTAATATTATAAAGCTGCAGAGTTTGTTTGTTTGTTTGAACGCGCTAATCTCAGGAACAACTGGTCCGATTTTAAAAATTATTTCAGTGTTGGATTGTCCACTTATCGAGGAAGGCTGTAGGCTATATATATTTTTCATCTTGAAATTTCTACGGGAACGGGACAAAGCGGGTAAAACCGCAGGGCGCTGCTAGTGATACAATATAGTTACATTCAACATTTACACAATAATACGGTTTTACTAAATGAAACGGGTCTGTATCGCGTTAGATAATATTACGTATTTTTGTAAAAATACGTACCTACCCGACGGTTCGAGCGAATTACACCGCTTGTGGTCACGGGATGACGGGAGTCATATACGTAATACTATCTAACGCGATTGACCCGTTTCATTTAGTATAATAAGTGCAAATCGTGTGAGTTTAAAAAGTATAATAATACGGTTATTGTGTTCAACACTATTTAATTTTTCAGGGAGAACTCCCAACATCTCAACTGCGTCGGTAATAGCAATAAGGTCTTCAATAACATCTACAACAACTACATTGTAGTCCATAAAATAAACACCAACGAGGAGGACATCAACCGCATCGTCAGAACCGCTTGCCGTGCCACCCAAGGCTGCAACGTCTTCGTCGTCGACCGGAGTACCGCCGCCAACTCTGCCGACACTACTGCTGCACGTGATTTACACTTGCGCAGGTTCGGTTACAAGAGTGGTTAAGCTAGGTTAACACAATCTTCTTTTAGGAACGGCTGTGAGGCAAGGGCTGCTGTTCAGAGGTGCTTCTGTTCTTTGAGGTCTGTAGCGAGTGTGTCTATTGCGTTCAACTTTGCGCGTTTTAGGAATGAAACTGTGTTAAGCGGGCGCACGCGACGGGCGCACGCGTTACTTAGTTTCGGCCCTTATACTTTATTCCGTGCACCTCTGCACCCCTCTGCCTTACCTCACCCCTCTGTTTATTTCATTAATAAAACTTAGACTGTTACAAATCTAAAAACTACGTTTATTTCTATACATGGACCTAAACAATTTATAAACTATACAATGTTAAACTAATACTTTAGGGGATGTGCACATTAGGAGGCTACTATAAATATACGCCTGCCGGCAGCGCACTCAGCGGTCCACGGCCGGCAGCGCGCGCGTCGGTCGCTCGCCGCGCTGTCGGTGTGACGTCACTACGGACGACAACAATTTCTCTAACATACTTTTTTCATTTTTTCATTTAGTATAATGAACTATTTCTCAATTTCCTAAACTACCCCTTTGTTATCCTACCTATTCTTAAACTATTTTAATATCCTAATACTACAGCTAATAAAACACACAAAAGACAATCATTTATTTACAGAAAACCTAAGATACATACAAACTTATGACTATTTACAAACTTTTTTATAAACTGAAATGAAAAATAGCCTTTAAAATTAGGTTAGTGTTTCGTTAGTTTAATGTCACTTTAAATTGTAAGTCATCGTTTAATCCCTTTTGTACTTTGAATTTAGGTGTAAATTAATCATGTTTAATGTGATTTGTTATGAATAACGATGATTTTGAAAGACTGTCTTTTGAAGGATTAATGAATATTACTAAACATAAAAGAATATAAACACTTTCATTGATCAGTTAAACCTATGATACGTCAATAATATGGAATGTTGGCAATTTCGACTTTCGTGATAATTACTTCAATCTATAATTGACCATTGTTCTTATGAAATTCGAAATAGAGTAGTCATGTCATGTTTTATGTCACGTATTTACTGACACAACCATACCGACATACTTCACACTGGAAGTGCATTTAGCATGCGATAACAATTGAACATCAATTGTAAAAAAGAATCAAAAATGTAATTATAAAAAAAACGTTATTCATTTGACAAAATACGTTTTTTCGAATAACTTGCCAACGTTCCAATTTAACAATACCTCGATTCGAACATCACACTTTGATATTTCAATTCACCCTTAACACGTTTGCTGCGGGGGCTAAAAACTTGTTCTTAATTCAAGTGCGTTACGGGAAATAATGTGCCCCGTAATGATCTACTCCATTGTGCGTTACGGGTATAAAAGTGCCCCGTAGACCTATGTTGCTTTAAACCTCTATAACTTACTGAAATTTAACTTTTTCAATTATTTTTTTTTTTCAATCGAAAGATTACAAAATTTACTATCCAGCACTCTTTTCGCCTGTAGATTGAGCAAAAACTCAAGAAATTATAAAGAAATTAAATTTTCGGGGTGATCTTGTCCCCGTAACGCACTACAAATGATGAAATACGGGGTTTTAAGTTCCCCGTAGCGCCCACAATTAGTTTTTGTCGATGAAATGATAGTGATGGGAATGAAATAAAACGATAATTTTAATGAAAATATTGTTTATTTCGATTGGTTTCACATAGGTGTTACACAATCTTATAATTGAATGAAAAGTATTTTAATTAAATATAAGCATATAAAAAGGATAAGAAACAATCTTTGACAAATCCACTTATGATAAAGAAACTATTTAAAAATTGCCACATAAAAACTAAAAAAAAAATGAAACTATGTCCTATTATTAAATTTAAAAAATTAAACAAAGTTTTACTTGGTAAAATTACAAAAACTTTTTGAAAGATAAGGCCAACATACGTCGCGAACGCTTCATTTTCAATAAGATATCGATACGTTGTTTGTTACTGACATCTCCAATGTAAATGAGGTCAAAACCCCGTACGGGCAAGTAATTATTTCTACGGGGTTTTTTGAACCCCGTATCGCACTTAAATAGATTTTTTACTATCTGGTCGGAGCGGGGTTCATAAAACCCCGTATATTTTTTTAACAAATATGAATTATATATTCGACAAAACACACAAATATATAGTTATCTCAGTCATGCAGTCATAAATGCCTGAGATAGAGCTCCCGCACCAGCGGATAGACAGCACTTTTTTGCCCCGCACTGAATGAAAGTAACGCACGGGGTTGAAAAGTCCCCGTAACGCAGTGAACGTGTTAAACGGAAAAAGCGATGAAACAAAATTGTGAGTTTCACGGCATTCAGTTATCGGATTACGACAATAACTCTGGCTCTCGACCTACCCTTAATGACAACCCTTTGAGCTGAGCGCTTGTGGAACTTTCCAGATAAATCGTTCGACTTCCACAGTACAGTGTGTATTGTATCTGTTTTGTTTTCATCAATGTACCGTGGTTTGGGTTTTATTGCTTTTTGAGGGCGAAGTAATTTATAGAGGTAAGTACCATAAGATACGTAAACTGTGTTCAAACTAGGCTGGGGCTTTTCATACTTCTTCTTGAACATAATACAATTAAAGTAAATAAAGTCATGTCTGACCGCAATGTCTCACTGCTGGGCAAAGATCTCTCGTCTCAACGAAGAATATTGAAAGTGTATTTTTAAGTTCGTGGCTGTCAGTAGCATTCCCGTTTCAATACTTTGGCGGCAATATGTTTTTTTATAGGTATGCCTAGAATCGGACTTTTCTGTCTCTATTCTATTCTATAATATATGAATATAACATACGATTACCAAACCACTAATCTTTTGGGGCTAGGTCTAAAGAAGACCATACATTCACCCCCTCAGCTCTCCCCGATAGCATTGCATCGAAAAATGCAATTTCGACAAAAATATTCCATGTTTTCCAAATCTCCCGGCGCGGTCTCCTGACATTTCATCATTTAGCGCCGGTACAGTGAGTAGTTTTCCAAACCGGATAAAAACTGGTCAAGTGCGGGCCGGACTAACACATGATGGGTTCTGTACCAGTATCTATAAAAACGGCAAAAAAATGTCTTGTTTTATCGGAATCCCCTTAATTTTATTCTGTTTTTGGTATTGATGTGATTCTATTATTATTATAGTAACACCAGAAATCATCTATGAAAATTCAACTGTTGTCAGACAGGCTGACGTACAATAGAGCCTTAGTAATAGGGTCCCGTTTTTGCCCTTTTGGTACGGAACTCTAAAAAAGGGAAGTTTCCACTGAGCTGCACATTTTACGGCGATGGCTAATGTTAATTAAGCCGTGGTCTTTCCTACGTTTGCAAATTGATAAATTTAATCGTCTGGCGATTTGTTATGAGCCTTATTTTTGAATAGCTGGACGAAATATATTGAATAAGTTACTGAAGCAAGCCCTGTAATAATCTATACTTATATAATAATTTTGATGTTTGTTTGTTTGAACGCGCTAATCTCAGAAGCAACTAATCAAATTCAATGTTTGTAATGGACTCACACAAGGGGAAGGTTGTAGGCTATTTTGTATTCCGACATTCCCACTGCAACGGGCACGACGCGGGTAAAACCGTGGATCTTGGAGCGGCTAGTGAATAAATAAACAGCATAGCATTAATGTACACTCAGTAAGTCCAACTCAAACTAAGCTACAACCTGTCCTGATCCAAAACAAAGGCCGCGTCTGACTGTATGTCTGTCAGTGTATTCGCGATAAACTCTAATACTATACTGCACGGATTTTGACGCGGTTTTTTTAAAGTAAATAGAGTGATTTAAGAAGAAGGTTTCTATGTATGAACTTCTTGATATTTCCACGGGAACGGGCACAACGCGGGTACAACCGCGGGGCGCTGCTAGTATACACTTATATTGGCTACAGTGTAATAGCGATTACACACACTACCGCACCATAAGTTAGACGTCTCAAAACATCTATGACAACGATGTAGAACAACGTTCGCCTCTTACTCTCATATGGAAGTCCTTGAAAAAGACAAATGGTCTTACTATTTGATGCGAGAATCTACGAGCTCATTAACTTGGACCAAATAACAAGCCCACAGAGAACCAAGTACTAAGTGCGCCTTCTCTATTTCGTGTGAATATACATATGTACCCATACGTTTATAATTCGAGACCGGATTATATGCAATATAAAAAGCTTGTTATATGCATGCAAATATACATGAAAAATGCTTGAAATATGCACGAAAATTAGCAGAATATGCGAAATTCAATGAAACATTTTAGGAATCCCAAAAAAAGAGATAAGTAAGTTTTCATTTACACGTCTGTCGGGTCCGCTAGTATAGTGGACCCGACAGAAGTGCCATCTGCCGGGCTGATTTGTGAATCTGAACCATCCAGGGTGCCACCCAAACGCATACAAAAAAAATCATTCAAATCGGCCCAGCCGTTTAGGAGGAGTTCAATGACATACACACTACAGAAAGCAAGCCAGATATTTTCGTTTCGTCTTTCTTTTTCGCATTGAACAGTGTGGTGTCTCGACGATTATTTTTGTTGATAATAAATAAACTTCGTTCCATCCGGGTGTCCCGTGACACCTCTCATGTTTTTTAATGTAATGAATCTGCAAATTACATAAGGTGTCCAACTAATGCCAATGGAGATTTGCTACGAGCGCTACGAAAAGTCTGTAGCTAGTCCAGTTGGGATAGACATTGAAATAGAAAACATTAGGGACAGCGATTTTTTAGTCGTCGGGGTATGTGGTTGGAAGTCTAAATATCGTTTTTCGGCGCAATACAGCCTGTGCAATCGCCGCCATCTTGATTCTCGGGACCACCCTCGGAATATCTCCTTCTCAACAAAAAAAGAATCATCGCAATCGGTTCTTAGACAAGGAAGTTATCCGCGAACATACACAAAAAAACTCTCAAAAACTACTGAACCGATTTTGATGAAACTTGCAGTATTCCCTAAGTCGAAAAACATCTAGTACAGCAAAAATAATTATTTAAATGGGACTTGTAGTTCCGGAGATATGCGAACACAAACACAATAACCTCCTTTTTTGAAGTCGGTTAAAAACAATGTACGATCGCGATCAATTATCATTTTGAGTGCAGTATCGGCTCTTATCTAATCTACATGCTGCAGAACTTTCCTACGGCGCGGTACGAGATATTTTGCTTGACTTTCCCCTGGTGCAAGGGCTATTAATATCTTGGGAACTATAATGAGTCAGAAAGTGATAAAAGTAGTTTTTTCAATGTTACTTCAACTGTAGGTGTTTCACATCAAAAAGTATGATCGGGTTACGACCCCATACTGCAACTTATTTTTTTTTCATTTGGTGCGGATATCGGGTTGAAAGGACCTGCAACCCGAAAGCATCAGTGCAATATACAATAGGGTATTTGACAGTGTTTTTTTATTCTTCCTATTAACTCATCTTGTTATCACGTGTAAGAGACTAAAATCCGTTTTTTTTAAATATCGCTATTATTTCCAGAGTTACAGGCGGTCAAAGTTGCTGATTAGACAGAGACAGCCCAACTAGCTCTACGTCATAAAGTTATATCGCCATAGACGTCGCATACAAAAAATCGTTTTACAAGAAAAGGGCAGAATCAGACAGGAGAGAATATTTCAGTGCTTATGATTTCTTTATTTTTAATCAATTTTGATTCCGATTTCAGTTTTGATCATAATTTTAGTTATTTTACTAAATTCTTCGCTCAAATTGTACACTTTTAACTGAAACTTTTAATAACAGTCAAGTGCCCTATTAGTGCAGTGTTTGATTATAGTTGTATTCGCACGCTCATTGTATAAAATAAATAACACCATGGAGAGATGTCTACAGCCGATACCGTCAATTCTGAAACACAAAATCCTTAAGAAAATTGTTCTAAAGAAATCGTGTGAGTGATGTTACAAGTCCTACAACGGAAAAACTGGTAGTGAAATCCCAGAATCTAAGAGAGTCCAATTGCCGAGCTTCAGAAAGGCGTATGTTGATTTTGTTCTTACTGATAGTTCATTACTTATAACAGTAATTTCTAATAGGTATGGGTATACAGTAGTTATTGTTGTCTATATAGAATTCAAGTGTCACTTCCCATCACTAAATTTGATCGATAGGTCGCTTAAATTTTATCGCCTGGTGCGGATATCGGTTCTTAGGGTCAAAACTGCGTTAAGCGTGCGCACGCGACGGGCGCACGCAACGGGCACACGCGACGGGCGCACGCGATGGGCACACGCGACGGGCGCACGCGACGGGCGCACGCGACGTGTTCACGCTTAATGCAGTGTTGATCCATAAAGATCCTATATTTACTTTTTTTATTGCGTAAGAGTACTCCTACTTAAAACGGATATGACAAAGAAATTTGTCAATTATTATTATTATTTTTTTTATTTATGTCAATTTCACATAGAAAAACTAATTTGAATAGAGAAAACTGGAACAGATCTAATGGACTGTCCCAGATCACGATCGTGTTGGATTGACCCGATAATGCCATCGGAAACTTTATTATTTTGCCAGCCACGCTCTACGTGTAAAAGGCATTCCCGATTAGAATTTATTTAATCCAAAAATAAACAAAGATTTTACGATAAATATGTCTAGAGATAGTGGGGAATCGTCACTTTTTGCGATAATTGATCCAATAAATATAGTGCTCTCTAGATTGAATGTCGTATTGTGTTATTGTTCAGTGTCAGTAATCAACATGAAGGTTCTTGTGGTCGTGGCTGCTTTTGTGGCATGTAAGTAACACCAGGAGTTAATGTATAGTGATAAAAACACACTACGTATCTTAAAGACAAAGGCTCAAATGACACTGGACTTGGTGTTGAGTTTGTTCCCCCACTTGTTGGCTGTCGGTTCTAATTTGAACTGGATTTTGGCGAAGCAGTTGATTCCTCTGGGTGTAAAATTGTTGAGGCATAAAGTTGGAGTCCAAATAGTGTGAATAGCTTCATATAAAAGGTTCAACTTCTGAGAATTTATGAAATTTAGCCCTGATAGGTGATAAGTAGGAAAGGGCTGTAAGGTGTGTGCGGTTGTACAATGGAAACTAAAATCTCTTTCGTTAGTTATCTACTTGCGGTCTGAAACCTCCGACATCAAGGTTGCCCACTACCTATTCGAAGTTACTTGCTTTACGTAAATAAAAATAAAGTATTAACATAATAGTAGTTTATGCAACTGTCATATAATGAAGTAATATAGAAGTAATAATAGTAACGAGTGTTTTAATACCCGTGTTATATGCAGTTGCATACACTACTTTATCTTCACTATTTAATGCAATTAATCAAACAAAATTTTAAAAACAAAACACATTGCGAAACATTAAATTCACGCGTACGTGTATTGTCACAGTGAACTTGCCGCCATTAAAATCTAACCAATGAGAGCGCAGCTGCGCGCGCAGGGCCGCAGGGCGCGCGCTGCGCAGGGCCGCAGGGCGCGCGCCGCGCAGGGTGCGATGTTATAATGAGATTTTACGATATCGATGTGGATATTATACCATCATGTGCAATTGGGCTTTTGAAAAAAAAAATATTGATTTTTTTTATATATTTTAAAACTTTATTATTAATAATATTGATATTTAATTCAAAAAACTTTAAAAAAATGTTTTTTCAATTAATTATAAACAATTAAAATTGATGAAATTTAAATAAAAATCACGTGACTATAAACGCGCCAAGATTGGTCACCGTAGTGGTGACGTCATAATGATATAGCTATTTAACCATAAGTACGTACAGCGTTTACAATCAAGATTCCCGCCCTTTTATTCTCTTTCCCTCCAAAAGTTTGCGATGTAACCGAACCTCTTTTCATAAACATATAAAAAGTTTGCGATGTAACCGAACCTCTTTTCATTACATTACATTACATTTCATTTCTTAACATTATCACGTCACTCGCGCTCGGGTTTGTTCGGGAGCTGTCAGCGTGTCTTTGGTACTGGATTCAAAAATTAATTTTTATTTTGAAATAACTTTTGAATTATTGCGAAAAATTAAAATAAAAATAGTTTTGTTATAAAACTAATATATAATCTTTCCAATTATCACAAAAAATTTTTTTTTTCCAATTGCTTAAATTGCCCAATTAAAAAAGCCCAATTGCTTAAATTGAGTGTTTTAGTTGTCTGCGCTATAACAGTAGTAATTATAAGTCAAGTATTGGAAACATAAGTAGAATGTTACAACATTAGTGTAGATAAAGTACATTATAACAACCAAGTGGTGAAACATCTCTTTTAAGTAATTTTACAATAGTTGTTGTAAATATAAAAATAAACATGAACTTAAATTTATTAAAACATTCTCGATTGTTAATATTTTAACCACGAACATTATTAACTATGGCCACACATAAGTCAACTACTATTTAGCCCGTTGGCACAGTTGCAGTGAGAGCGCTTACTGTTGCGGGTTCGATTCCCACCCGTAGTTAGTTGTTGGCGACGACGTCTGGGTGTGAATTATTTATTCTTATAAAGTATTTCTGTACGTATATGTAGTAGTTAGATTCCATACTACAAGCTTAGAGCTGTATGGGTGGGTGGGTGTATGGGTGTGTGGGTACACACTTATTACATGTAATTATGTAATGTAAGAAAACGATGTTCGTTGCACTCCTTGCACCTCTTCGTACAATTGCATTGCTTTCCATTATGACAATATAAGCAATTTCGACATATGTTTAATTTATTTTTTCCTTTCCAATCATGTTTCGAAATTGTAGACAATAAATTAAAATATGATTATTTTTGCAGAGAGGGCATTTCCTGTTGTTGTTAGCCTGAAATACTGCTGTGTATGCTAATTAGGCTTTACAACACCTTGTTCTAGTTTGTTAAGCAAACTTTTCCAAGTAGCTTTTGCTGTGAATGCATATGGTTGGGGCTGTCCGTAATTGGTTCGAGAGCTGTAAATTTTCTGTCCAAAAACTCCATGAGTTCGTCACATGAAGGAAGTTCGCGAGGCGACCTTCTTGACTCCATTATGCTGCGTATGTTTCGGGTTCAATTTTGTGACAATAATGTAAACCAGAATGGGATCCCAAGATGTTGTCTCCACTCCAAGGTTTTGAACCGCATGCGCTGTTTCCATACTGACATCGTGTAGTCTCTTTAAGGGCTCCCACACAAAACTGCGATGCGATGCGATGCGAACTGAAATAGTTATATCTATCGCCATTACTACGGTACAAAGAAAAGAGATGAATATATTAAATGGAATTCGCATCGCATCGCATCGCAGTTTTGTGTGGGAGCCCTAAAAGTGTCGAAGATGGTTTAGGAACGCTGGGCTGATCCATAAATGTCTTCATTTGTTGGTTAAACAATTTTTGTATATTGTTGTATCTATGTTTCAGTAGATCCCAGCATGTTCCATAGTTTTCCTCTGTGACTGTTAAATGTTGTACTAAACGCTCAGCTTCACCTTTGAGCTTGCCCTTAAGAATGTGCATTTTCTGGGCCTGCGTCAAAGTAGCGTTGTTGTGGATAGCCATGTACAGGTCCATAAATGTTGGCCATGCGTTGTAATTGCCAAAGAAGAAAGGCAATTCCATTTTTGGTGTGGAGTTGCGCTCGTGAGCCGCTGCTGTTAATTTGTGATTTAACAACTTGATGGTATGTTCAAATTTGGTTTCATGTTGTGAGTAATCCGCTTCATAGTTTGCATCTGACCCTTCCAACAGTTTGTCGATTCGCCAATGACAGTTCTCAACCACTTTCCATCTCTCCTGTAACTTCTGTAGCTTGTACTCAATATCACACTTCTCAGAGATACCTTGCACGTCTATACCATTGGCAACTCTCGAAAATGCTCTAAAGTTAGATCGTTGCTCACCCTTCAACTCGTCTGCCTTGGATGACGCACCCTTTTCAATCATGTATTGCCCTTTCGACGAACCCGATGAACCAAATGTATCAACTCGAATACGTATCTCCTCGTACATTTTCGTAACCCTGTCGAACACTTTGTTGCGTAAAATACTCATGACTCCTGTCCTCCGCCGTGCGCAATTCTTTGTCGTTATCGACGAACTCGTCGTACTGGCTATCAAGCGATTTCAACCGCTTCCCGAAGTAGTCTCCTACTTTACGTTCCACCGGATCTTTGTTGAAGTTGATCCCTATTTTCTCGATGTTTTCCATCAACTCCCGTTGGCGAGTTAACAAAAACTCCATTGTAACGGTAAAGATCTACCCAAAGTGTAAAAAAAATGGAATGATCTTACTTGTGAGTCGATGCGATGCAATGTATGTATGTTGACGAGGTAGCCTGGTGTGTGTAGGCAGCCCTCGTAGAGATGTGCCGCGAGCTGTGTTGCCCACGAATGTGTAGATACAGCTGGACTGTTTGCCCAACCTGTGTTGTTTAGTGAACTGGGATGTCCACAAAAATGTATGTTGAATGTCGATCACTAGCACAAGGTGTCACTAAACTAATTCAGTATGTTACCGAACTTGTAAGTACAATGTGCAACTGCACTGTAATCCAATGGCACTGTTCGTGAACCTCAACCGATAAGAGGCCTCGGAAATCCTTTTGTCGAAGGACCGATTGTTTAACAACCCGAGGTTTAGTCTCTACAGTTATCGAGATCCGGCTCGAAGGACCAAAAATGTGTGGGTACACACTTATTACATGTAATTATGTAATGTAAGAAAACGATGTGCACACGGGTTGAGGGTACTAATAAAATGACTTGCACTTTTGATAAATACTTATATTCTAAAATCCAACACACTATGTACACATATTACATTAAATCCTAAACCTAATCCCACCACCAATATACTTATGATCTAAGCTTACTAACTAGACTTAACACTAAATGGTTGGACGCCAGGAGGGTCTTTGTCTGGAGAGAAGGGAACCCTCCGAAACCCGATGCACTGGCTAGCGTGCGGTCTGTCAAGGACCTGGGACTGAGACTTCGAGGTCTCTTCTATGGTTTGGCGAATGGCCAGCGTCTTAAGGGCGTTTCTGGAGGCTAAAACAATACGTTTTGTGAGATTGATTTCAAACGTATCTTAAAGCATTAACAGACGATCGCACCGCACCGTGACCTTGGTGCGCTCCGGACCATATTCGATAGTGTGTACATCGGTCCGCCGCACATTATTATTATTATTGACGGTCCGCTCGGTCCGATGGTTCTGTCAAAGGATTTGGTGCGGTTCGCGCGTTGTTCGTTCGTGTGGCCCACGCACCGCACCGTTTAGCGCTTTAGTCGCAATTCTGCCTCCGAGCGAGACACGCGTAACGAAGTTGTAATATATGGTTTCACCATTTCCAGCAATTCAACAAATAGATCAGAACTCATGCGAAGGTATATACGAAAGTCTTCATCGTCTAGTTCCTTTATCAGTCGCATATGACTGTATGAGTCTCTGTATCTTAAATAAAATTTTGCCCATTCTTTCCTTTTCTTTCTTTGCCTTTGGATAGGCGTGCTAGCTACGACGGTTGCCGCAATTAAAGCAATTTTAGCTTCCTTTGACAAGGTTGGAGGCATGTCTGACGCGATCAAGCACGGATAGCACACTGGACCATCTCGTGTGCGGTGCGGTGGTGTGGCGTGTCGAGCGCACCGTACCGGTCCGGCGGTTCGGGCGGACAAGTTCGATCGTCTATTAATGCTTTAACGGTTTACCTTATCATTATATTACTCACCCCTTTTAACGCACACAACACACACTTATAGCACCAGTCACGGGAGCACTGTTTAAACTACAGCTCCAGGTCTATCCCGGAATTTTGAATAAGGATTTACACAATCGTTTTAGTGTTCGGCTCCTTTGACCGTTCGACCTCCACTGCCCCTCAATGCGGTCGTCTCACGAGTCGTGCCGAGGTTGCCCGACGCGTCGCGAGCGCAATAACGACCATAACATAATAACACGTTGAATGCGTTTATTCCACTCAATATAATTAATACCTTATAATTAAATGTTAACTTAAGTGCGCCGCGTCAGCACATACAATACTCCCTTCCTTTCAGTGTGCTCCAGCAATGTCATCCCCAACGAGGCTGTCTTGGCTTCCAGGAATAAAGACAATAACCAATACTGGCCGCAGACTAGGTTAGTTTTTGACTTAGATTGGAGAACAAAATTTCAGATCTTCTTTTGGTAAAAAATGATAAGTTTCTTTTTACTG
Organism: Cyclophora albipunctata; assembly: GCA_963082685.1. Classification (NCBI taxonomy): domain Eukaryota; kingdom Metazoa; phylum Arthropoda; class Insecta; order Lepidoptera; family Geometridae; genus Cyclophora; species Cyclophora albipunctata. The sequence continues at coordinate 8,354,362 of OY720129.1, read as the reverse complement.
AAAGTCTTCTTCTTCATCGAGCGGATGGTCACCCTGACCAATCCTGGTGTCAGAGTTATAGAGCCGCCAAAGGACTCTGACATGGCTCATGTAACAACTTCTATCCGTAGAAAGTAACCGGGACTGACGGCTTAACGTGTCTACTCAAAGTAACAAGTTGGATGCTGCGTAGTCTACTTTTCGCAAAAACACTACTGGTATGAGGGACCCTAACATAGGTATACTAATGTTTTATACAACGCTTGGCGTCAAAGAATGGTATTTTGGAGTGAAACTCGAAATTGTGGGCAGAATAATAAGAATAAACCAATCTATACTAATATTATAAGGCTGCAGAGTTTGTTTGTTTGAACGCGCTAATCTCAGGAACAACTGGTCCGATTTGAAAAATTCTTTCAGTGTTGGATTGTCCACTTATCGAGGAAGGCTGTAGGCTATATGTATTTTTCATCTCGAAATTTCTACGGGAACGGGGACAACGCGGGTAAAACCGCAGGGCGTTGCTAGTGATACAATATCGTTATGTTCAACATTTACACAATAATACGGTTTTACTAAATGAAACTGGTCTGTATCGCGTTAGATAATATTACGTATTTTTGCAGCTACGTATGGTATTCCGAAATACCGCTCACCGAAAGGACGGTTGGTAGTCCGAATGAATCCTTCGCCGATGTAACGGTTCACCGAATACACTCTACTCCGACGGTTGGTAGTCCGAATGAATCCTTCGCCGATGTAATGTTTCGCCGAAAGTATTATTTATATTTTTCTATCAAGTTACTCTTTTGAATTTCCAGTTTGATGCTGGAAAGCCTTAAACCGTAGGTTAGGTTAGGTTAAGTTTATATCAGGCCCGAAGGCCCAAAATAAGGCGAAAATATGAGCTCCGCGAAACGGAGCTCCGTCGACACTATTATGGCACAAACTGGAACTTCAAAAGAGTAATTTGATAGAAAAAAAAAATAATACCTTCGGCGAAACGTTACATCGGCGAAGAATTCATTCGGATTACCAACCGTCGGAGTAGAGTGTTTTCGGTGAAGGCCGTCCTTTCGGTGAGCGGTATATCAGAATACCATACGTAGCTCGTATTTTTGTAAAAAAACGTACCTACCCGACTTTTCGAGCGTTAACACCGCTCGTGGTCACGGGATGACGGGAGTCATATATGTAATATTATCTAACGCGATTGACCCGTTTCATTTAGAATAATGAGTGCAAATCGTGTGAGTTTAAAAAGTATGAAAATACGGTTATTATGTTCAACACCATTTTATTTTTTCAGCCCGAACAACCAACATATCAAGCTCATCGGTAATGATAATCACGTCGAGAATTACATCTTCAACACCAACATTGTAGTCCATGAATTAAACACCATCGAGGAGGACATCAACCGCATCCTCAGAACCGCTTGCCGTGCCACCCAAGGCTGCAACGCCTTCGTCGTCGACTGGAGTACCATCGTCGCCAACGCTGCCGACACGACTGCTGCACGTAATTTCGGGCAAGTTTCTTTTGACACAAAGTCTTCTTCTTCATCGAGTGGATGGTCAACCTGACCAATCCTGGTATCAGAGTTATAGAGCCGCCAAAGGCCTCTGACATGGCTCATGTATCGACTACTATCCGTAGAAAGTAACCGGGACTGACGGCTTAACGTGTCTACTCAAAGTAATAAGTTGGATGCTGCGTAGTCTACTTTTCGCAAAAACACTACTGGTATGAGGGACCCTAACATAGGTAGTCTATTAACGTTTTATACAACGCTTGGCGTCATGGAATGGTATTTTGGAGTGAAACTCGAAATTGTGGGCAGACTAATAAGAATAAACCAATTTATACTAATATTATAAAGCTGCAGAGTTTGTTTGTTTGTTTGAACGCGCTAATCTCAGGAACTACTGGTCCGATTTGAAAAATTATTTCAGTGTTGGATTGTCCACTTATCGAGGAAGGCTATATATTTTTTAATCTAGAAACTACGGGAACGGGGACAACGCGGGTAAAACCACAGGGCGATGCTAGTGACAAAACATATGTAGTTATGTTCAACATTAACACAATAATCTGGGGGCACGGCAGTGCCCCCGCCAAGTCGAGCGCGAAGCAAACACTGCCGTACCATCCTTTACTGGAACCATTTCGCCGCATTTTCAGGCCCCTATTTGAGAACCTCTGGATAAGACCAGAACGTTGAAATTTTCGTCATCCATTAAGCTATAATTAAATACTTAAAATCCAAAATTACAAGTAGGTCATTAAGTTCCGAAGTTAAGCGAAAGCAAAGTTTCGCATTTACGACACTCACTCACTCATGATCATCAAAATAACAGAGTTAGGGTTTAATGGCCACATAAAGGGAAAACTATAAAAACTAGGATAATCGAAGATCTGGAGTACCTGGTGACCCTGATTAGAAAACACAAGAGCCCAACCAAACTGTTAGAGATATCGACATATACCGCCTTTACAAAAAATATTCAACTTGGTGGGCCGCTTCATTTGATGGCAAAAAACTGTGTCAAATAAGAACATCTAATAAAATAAATCAATAAGCCCAAGTTTCTACAAAAAGTAGCGAAATCCCATCAAAAACATCCTGTAAAAAACTAGCCAAGTCTCGATGGAGCCGCTTGTTTATCTCTAAAAAGTAATGAAATCTAGATAAAGTCGTACCAAGTCTAAGGGACCTTGCTGCGATTTCTTTATTATTTCTTGTTAATGTTGTGTGACTTGGCCGTTGACTTGTACCCTTGTTGTAAATTCAAATATAAAGGTGAATGTTCAACACATTTGTACACAGAGGATTACATAGTATGAATGTTTGGTGAGACTATAATTGGAACATTCTTTATACGTTAGTAAGTAAGGATATAAGTCAACGGCCAGGTCACACAACATTAACTATAAATAATAAAGAAATCGCAGTAAGGAACCTTAGACTTGGTACGACTTTGTCTAGATTTCATTACTTTTTAGAGATAAACAAGCAGCGATTTCGAGACTTGGCTAGTTTTTTACAGAATGTTTTGATGGGATACGGTTTTACTAAATGAAACGGGTCTGTATCGCGTTAGATAATATTACGTATTTTTGTAAAAATACGTACCCGACGTTTCGAGCGTTTACACCCCTCGTGGTCACGGGATGACGGGAGTCATATAGGTAATATTATCTAACGCGATTGACCCGTTTCATTTAGAATAATGAGTGCAAATCGTGTGAGTTTAAAAAATATATATTAGGAGGTCATTGATGAGATTTTTTGAATAAAATTACTATTTCCTTTATTGTTTCTTTTATTTATCGCCATAAACTTTAAAATAAGTACATCTTTTCACTTAGGGGCGCCATGACAGAGAGAAAGATATTTTTTTTCTTAATCTAATCTATGAATAGAGATGTGTATTGCCATATTTCAACAGTATAATAATACGGTTATTATAAAATTGTATTAACAATTTTATTTTTTCAGTTCGAACGAACAACGTATCGTGGCCACCGGAAACAACAATCACCTTGAGAATTACATCTTCAACACCAACATTGTAGTCCACGAATTAAACAATAACGGAAAGGACATCAACCGCATCGTCAGAACCGCTTGCCGTGCCACCCAAGGCTGCAACGTCTTCGTCGTCGACTGGAGTACCGTCGTCGCCTACTCTGCCAACACTACTGCTGCACGTGATTTACACTTGCTCGGGTAAGTTTCTTTTTACTCAAAGTCTTCTTCTTCATCGAGTGGGTGGTCAACCTGACCAATCCTGGTATCCAGAGTTATGGAGCCGCCAAAGGCCTCTGACATAGCTCATGTAAGAGTGAAACTCGAAATTTTGGGCAGAATAATAAGAATAAACCAATCTATACTAATATTATAAAGCTGCAGAGTTTGTTTGTTTGAACGCGCTAATCTCGGGAACTACTGGTCCGATTTGAAAAATTCTTTCAGTGTTGGATTGTCCACTTATCGAGGAAGGCTGTAGGCTTTATATATTTTTTATCTCGAAATTTCTACGGGAACGGGGACAAAGCAGGTAAAACCGCAGGGCGCTGCTAGTGATACAATATAGTTACATTCAACATTTACACAATAATACAGTTATTGTGTTCAACACTATTTTATTTTTCCAGGCAGAACTACCAACATCTCGACGTCATCGGTAATAACAATAAGGTCTTGAATTACATCTCCAACACCAACATGGTAGTCCATGAATTAAACACCAACGAGGAGGACATCAACCGCATCGTCAGAACTGCTTGCCTTGCCACCCAAGGCTGCAACGTCTTCGTCGTCGACTGGAGTACCGCCACCAACTCTGCCAACACTACTACTGCACGTGATTTACACTTGCGCTGGTTTGGTTACAAGAGTGGTTAAACTAGGTTAACACAATCTTCTTGTATGAACGGCTGTGAGGCAAGGGCTGCTGTTCAGAGGTGCTTCTGTTCTTTGAGGTCCGTAGCGAGTGTGTCTATTGCGTTCAACTTTGAGCGTTTTAGGACCGAAACTGTGGGCGCACGCGACGGGCGCACGCGACGTTTCACTTTTGTATGAAACCGCGCGCGACGGGCGCACGCGACGGTTCACTTTTGTATGGAACCGCGCGCGACGGGCACACGCAACGGGCGCATGCGACGGTTCACTTTTGTATGAAACCGCGCGGGCATAACGCAGTTTCGGCCCTTATACTTTATTCCGTGCACCTCTGCACCCCCCTGCCTCACCTCTCTGTTTATTTCATTAATAAAACTTAGACTATTACAAATCTAAAAACTACGTTTATTTCTATACATGGATCTAAATAATTTATATAATTTACAAATAAACTATACAATCTTAAACTAATACTTTTGGGGATGTGCACATTAGAAGGCTACTATAAATACACGCCTGCCGGTAGCGCACTCAGCGGTCCACGGCCGGCAGCGCGCGCGTCGGTCGCTCGCCGCGCTATCGGTGTAACGTCACTACGGACGACAATAATTTCTCTAACATACTTTTTTTCATTTTTTCATTTAGTATAATGAACTATTTCTCTATTTCCTAAACTATCCCTTTGTTATCCTACCTATTCTTAACCTATTTTAATACCCTAATACTACAGCTAATAAAACACACAAAAGACAATCATTTATTTACAGAAAACCTAAGATACATACAAACTTATGACTATTTACAAACTATTTTAGAAACTGAAATGAAAAATAGCCTTTAAAATTAGGTTAGTGTCTCGTTAGTTTAATGTCACTTTAAATTGTAAGTCATCGTTTAATCCCTTTGGTACTTTGAATTTAGGTGTAAATTAATCATGTTTAATGTGATTTGTTATGAATAACGTTGATTTTGAAGGACTGTCTTTTGAAGGATTAATTAATACTTATAACTAAACATAAAAGAATAAAAGCACTTTCATTTAAACCTATGATACGTCAATAATATGGAATGTCGGCAATTTCGACTTTGGTGATAATTACTTCAATCTATAATTGACCATTGTTCTTATGAAATTCGAAATAGAGTAGTCATGTCATGTTTTATGTCACGTATTTACTGACACAACATAGACCGGGCGCTAGAGGTAAGTGAGTATGCATAATATGAGTACCGAATTTCGCCAACGGATTTAAGTGAAGAAAAGGTCAAATAATAATAATGTGGATCTTGCCGGTCAATTTTTTGGTCCATATTTTTTTTATCCCTCTTCTCTTATTCGTAAAGGGAATATATTGAGTACATGATATAAAATCATTTTAATGATTATTTTCGTAACACAGCTACATAGTGTATATGTATAAAATTCTCGAAATTCCCACGGGAACGGGCACAACGTGGGTACAACCGCGGGGCGCTGCTAGTAAACACTTATATTAGCTACAGTGTAATAGCGATTACACACACTACCGCACCATAAGTTAGACGTCTCAAAACATCTATGACAACGATGTAGAACAACGTTCGCCTCTTACCCTCATATAGAATTCCTTGAAAAAGACAAATGGTCTTACTATTTGATGCGAGAATCTACGAGCTCATTAACTTGGACCAAATAACAAGCCCACAGAGAACCAAGTACTTAGTGCGCCTTCTCTATTTCGTGGGAATATATGTACCCATACGATTTTAGTTCGAGACCGGATTATATGCAACATAAAAAGCTTGTTATATGAATGAAAAATGTTTGAAATATGCACGAAAATTGGCAATTTGCGAAATTAAATGATAAAATTTAAGAATTAAGAAAAAATGGGAAAAGTATGTTTTCATTTTCACGTCTGTCTGACAATGTTGTCCTGCATGATATTTCAAAGCGTCATCTGCCGGGCTGATTTGTGAATCTGAACCATCCAGAGTTCCACCCAAACGCATACAAAAAATTCATTCAAATTGGTTCCAGGTGTTTAGGAGGAGTTCAATGACATACACACGTACAGTAGAATCTATATACTAATAATATTATAAAGCTTCAGAGTTTGTTTGTTTGAACGCGCTAATCTCAGGAACTTGCCCGATCTGAAAAAATCTTTTTGTAATTGATAGCCACATTCAACGGGAAGGTTAAAGGTTACTTTTCATCCTGAAATTCCCACGGGAACGGGTATAGCGCGGGTTAAACCGCGGGCCCTGCTAGTTATATATATGTATATAAATATGTATCATTGACATCTATAAACAAATTATCCGTAATAAAGTTTACTTGTAGTCTGGTTCAAAACACATAAATTTACCGACAGGTTACAACTCAATTTGGTTATTATAACCAAACTGAGCTTAAGCAAAACGAGGTGTAATTTGGTTGTAAATGTGTGTCGTGCAGGAGTTGGGCTAAACTGATTTCAAGTTGTTAATGTAATGAATCTGCAAATTACATAAGGTGTAATTCTACAAGCTTCACTGTATAGTTCGCATCATCTGGATTTTTTATTAAGTCTAGGATCTCTAACATATTGTGCCGAAGACAAAGGAACCTCCATTTTTTTGTAAGAAAGAATTCACGGTGCCGTCCAATAAGTGTGCGGGGGATTAAAGTCGGTAAGTTTATGTGAGGAAGCGCGAGTAATAGAAAAAAGTAAGATCAAAGTAGTTAGCAACTTTCTTAGCGAACTTGTAGAGCAATAGACTATTACAAGCTCGATGTAGAACAATCTATATACTAGCTGACCCGGCAAACGTTGTTTTGCCATATAAAAAATTAAGGGTTGGAATATTATATAATATTCAGTCTCCTCTCGCTATTATAATAATCGTACATAATTAATAAGCCGACAATCCTTGTGAGCAATTAAATAAACCCATCTCAAGACTAAAACTACATTGAAATCTGTTCATAAATTGTTAAACATCTCTACACCAAATAATCATCCAAGTAAACCAACATTCAGGACACTCTTCAATACGAAACAACATTTATCTCAGCTTGGAAGCAACCACGCTAGTTTCACATACCAGAAACGTTAGTAAGTGGACATATTGGACAGCAGTGGGTCGAAAGATTGGTGACCGAAATTCGCACCGTCATCCATCAGGCAGGCTCGAGTCGATTTGTATCCGAAGAACAAATTAAGCTTTTTGCATTCCAGAGATGTGGGAAGAAAAATAAACTGTAGATAGAGATATGTTAGCTAGATGTGTTTATATTAATGTTACAATATATTGTAAGCTAGCTGTGTCACTGTGTCCCCGGTTTCACCCGCAGCGCACCCATTCCCGTGGGAATTTTGGATTAGTTATCCTATTCCTGACCTAGATAATTTAAATTAAAAAAGAATCATTAAAATCGGTCAAGGCGTTCTCGAGCTATAAATGATGTAACTAACATGACTTTGTTTTATGTATATAGAGATAGCAGCGCCCCGTGGTTTTACTCGCGTTGTGCCCTTTTTCGTGGGAATTATCTTCCCGTTGAATATGGCTATAAATAGTTTCCGAGATTAGCGGGTTTATACAAACAAAAAAACAAATATTTTTTTCAACATCTGACATCATATATACTCTTATATAAAATGTTCTCAACAAAAGGGATGCACATAAACCGAAGTTTATCAACAGAACCGTAGGAATACACAAAACAGTATATCTAAACTGCTTAAAATTTTCTAAATCGATTTTATCTCTAGATAATACTTGATACGAAAAAACACAGTTGGTCGAACCATCAAAACAAGTTATGCATTCCCTGATTATTATAGCCCTATCAATATTACAATCGATATTTATCAGCTAATTGCACCCGATTAGTAGAGTATAATTAAATAACATTGATAATTATGGTTTTATATTAATTACTGTTTTTATCATTTGCGATATGGATGTTTAATAAAGGTTTGTAAGTTTGAATGAAGAGATAACCTTCCAAATATCATTGAGATAAAATTAATTTAATGCGAATACTATTTTTGTTGATTAACTTTGGTCATGTCGGAGGCCTTTAGGCGGTCTAAAACCTCCACCACCAGGGTTGACCACTGATTTAACGAAGTCACTGACGCTCTGATAAACGTTGGTATACTTAGGTCAACTATGCACATATCTTAGGTGCATAGATGACGCTCGCGACAGAGTGCCGGGAGAGACGCTGTCGCGAGCGCTTCACCCACCTCCTGATGAAGGTCACCGTATGTGACCGAAACGTGTTGAGGAACTCTCAACAGCAGTGTCCGTCTCGTACGTAAGTTCCCGTTTAAATAAATAATAATGAGATTGATTTTTGTTTGTTTGAACGCGTTAATCTTAGAAATTCCCAATCCGATTTGAATAGTTTTTTTCGCATTGGTTAGCCACGGCGGGCGGGAAGATTTTAGGTTAGGTTAGAAACGGGCACAACGCGGGTAAAACCGCGGGGCGCTGCTAGTACAGAAATATGGTATAATGAATATATTAAAGTCACATAAATCGTATACCAATAAATCTAAATAAAGTTTGTCCAAAATGATTCAACTTGTCCAAAATAGGATTTCTAAAACGATTTTAGTTACCTCTTATTGACTATCGCCAGCAGCTGGCTGTACTCGTTCCGAATAAACAAACAAACAACCTAATTGTGTTTACTCGTGTTGTTTTGCAAACATTCAGTTTCTCTTGTTTCAGTAATGGATTGTTCCGTTCGTTTCTCATAATGATTGTTTCAGTTTACGATAATGTTATAAGGCCTATAAAGTGTTTGTTTTAAAATTTTAATGACGTTGTAAAAGTATTCTTAATAGAGGGTAATATGCTTCATTTTTTATGTAAATTGTTGCGGGCTTTGCTGTGGATAAAGAAAGTTATGATTTTCGTAGAGAAAACGCTAGTTTGGTACCAGAGGAATGTGTAGAGGCAGACTCCGAAAGAAAGGTGATGATTATATTTATTTTATATAGACAGTGAAGACAGGGAAATGAGACGCTTGGAAATATTTTTTTTACCTTTGCCTTAGGAGTGAGACAGTGTCCGTTGACAAAAGCAGCCCGTTCAGAGTTGTTGAGTGTTGTGTACAGATTTTAGTAGCACACTCCCACCTCCGCCTCGTAGCACACTCACGCCTCCGCATCGTAGCACACTGAAGCCTCTGCATCGTAGCACACTCACGCCTCCGCATCGTAGCACACTCCCGCCTCCGTGTCGTAGCGTCGTAGCACACTCTCTCCTTCGCGTCGTAGCGTCGTAGTACACTCGCCTCCGCGTCGTAACGCTCGTAACACACTCCCACCTTCGGATCGTAGCACACTCACGCCTACGCATCGTAGCACACTGAAGCCTCCGCATCGTAGCACACTCACGCCTCCGTATCGTAGCACACTCACGCCTTCGCATCGTAGCATACTCCCGCCTACTCGTCGCAGCACACTCAAGCCTCCGCATCGTAGCACACTCCCGCCTCCGTGTCGTAGCGTCGTAGCACACTCTCTCCTTCGCGTCGTAGCGTCGTAGCACTCCCTGTCCTCCGCATCGTAGCGTCGTAGCACACTCTTGCAAGACACCACACAAGAATAAGCGTTATCCGTTTCATTTAATTCTAAGCAAATCGTATCAGTTTAACAAGTATCCATACAATACAACTTCAATTACACCTATAAACAGAACCCTTCAAACTTCAACCTTCATACCTGGTCAAGAACAAAACACTACAAAGTTAAACCCTTCCATTCCGGTGATCATGAAACCCGAGCGGTCAACAAAGGGAACGATAGTAACTTTCCACGTTAAAAGGAATATAAATTGTTTCCATCCGTCGGGAACTGTACACTAAACACTCAGAAACATTTATTTATAGTGAAATGTGTGTATATTTGTATATTATATGCACTTAGTAAAAAGCGGTTATTTCAATATTACAAACAGACACTTCAATATTATTTATTTGTGTGTATGTATAGAAAACCGAATTGGTACTGTAAGCGCGCTCATAAGTGTATATGTTACGGCTAATACCCGAAGTGCGGCTACACCTAGTTTTAGCCGGTTAGAACTAGGTGCATATATATGTCATTTTAATGAAAAGAGAGAGTTTAAACATGAAAAAAAAAATAACCCTAACCTACCGAATTACTTACTATTCGGTAGGTTAGGGTTTTTTTTTTCATGTTTAAACTCTCTCTTTTCATTAAAATGACATACGGCTAATACCCGAAGTGCGGCTACACCTAGTTTTAGCCGGTTAGAACTAGGTGTAGCCGCACTTCGGGTATTAGCCGTAACATATACATAAGCACACATACAATCACAACTTTACTATATTACTATAGACATCAAATGTGAGTCACTATATCACAAAGACAAGACTGTCAGAATGGTATTCTCCATTACACGGTGATTAAAGCCGAGTCGGACAGACGTAACGGCACCCAAGGTTTATTAACTCAATTAATCTTCGTCACAACTCGCTGATATTTGATTTGCTACATTGAAGAAGGAAAGCGTGGTAATAGCGTCTTCCTTTATAATGGAGTGATATATTTTGTAGGCGACAGGTTTTATTGCAATGTTCATTCATTAATTTTGAGTAGGTTAGTAGGTAACCCTGGTTTCGGAGTTTTTAGACCACCTAAAGGCCTCCGACATGGTCCAACGATTGAACCGACTACTTAACGAGCCTAGATGTTTACTACAGGACATGCTTTCCTTAAAAAATATGACTAAAGGATTAAAATTCAGCATGCACTCACGCAACAGTATGTCAGTCTGAGCAGAGGGAAATTTAAATCCTGACTTTCTACTAGTCGCCCGAATAACTTTAAAATACTGTCATATACGTTAGGCAGTACTTTGTGTATAATAGATATTTATTTTAACACCGTAAAAAAATATAGACTTTTCAACGAACGTATAACGGATAGCCAACCGTCTAAAGCAACCCGCCCCAAGATCAGATTGGATCCTATTACCACTTATCAAAGTCGAAAGTTAAGTCATCGCCTATCAGATCCCAGTTCGAATCGGGTGTTGGCACCTCTATTCATTTCTTATCGGAGTGTCAGATTAAAATCTGAGCCTGGCACCCGATAAGTGGGAAGTCAGTGAATAATTAAAAGCCAAAAGAAGTTTTCATTTTCATAAACAAATATGGTATTCTAGCCGCGCCCCGCAGTGTTTTCAACGTTGTACCCGTTATTCTGAAGTATAATCTATATTACTGTAAAGTTTCATCCAAATCCGTCCTGTAGTTTTTTCATGAAAGAATAACAAACATACATACATACATCCCTCCTCAAAAACCTTCGCATTTATGATATTAGTGGGATTGGTACTTAGGTTTTAAATCGACCCAGCAATGTACCAAAGCCAAAAAGAGGTGCACCTCTTTTTGGCTTTGGTACATTGCATCCTGCATAATAATAAGAATTCAAAAAGTAAGGCAGCTTAAAGAAAACCTATACGTAACAGTTATGGTTTGTACGAGTACAGTTATGCAGCAGGCCGAATGATACATAGTTTTGTTATCTAGTATAAGACAACATTGGATACGTAAAGTAAGTATGTAGTACGAAAAGAACCAGTAAGATATTTATTTCCATAGCTCTTAAAGGCACACATAGTGCAGCCCGCTTTAGGGCAGTGTGTCGCACACTTTTTCATATAAATACAAGAAATACATAGTTACGTGTCTCGCACCCGGACCGCACCCGCACTATGTGTATGTTGCATAATTCGAACTTAAATATTTTCACTGTTCTGGTCTTAAAGTTGACTGATTTTACCAGTCCTTTACTATTAATACTACTGATTGTAATAAACACTATCACAATCGTACTAAACCCTGATATTTTATGAACTATGCTGATAAAATTAACTTGATCAAAAAAATCAAACCCATCGTGCAAAATAAATCATCTAGATAACATTGTCAATTCAAACACTTTAAATGTAGAAACATTATCAGAGTAAAAAACATCGTACGATCGCGATCAATTAAAGACAATCCCGATTAGACGTTATTTAATCCAAAAATTGGCAAAGATTTTACGATAAATATGTTGTTAATTAATTCTAAAGATAAAGGGGCAACGTCACATTTTGCGATAATTGACCCAATAAATATAGTGTTAGAGATTGAATGTCGTATTGTGTTATTGTTCAGTGTCAGCAAACAACATGAAGGTTCTTGTGGTCGTGGCTGCTTTTGTGGCATGTAAGTAACACAAAACATTAATGTATAGAGAGAAAAACACCTTAAAGGCAAATCAAGACAAGACAAATCAAATGACACTGGACTTGTTGTTGCGTTTGTTCCCACTTGTTCTACATTGAATCGAATTTTGGCAAAGCAGTTGATTCGAAAATTGTGGTGGCGTAAAATTGGCGTCCAAATACACTGATAGGCGATTAGTAGGAAAGGGCTGTAAAATATGTGCGGTAAAAAAATCGAAAATAAAAATCTCTTTTTTTAATCGTCTCCTTTAGGCCGTCTAAAACTCTGACACCAGGGTTGGCCACTAACCTATTCGAGGTCACTTACTTTATGTAAATATGAGAAACAATTTATAAAAGTAGATAATGAGAAATACTAATACCAAATAAAATCAAGAATTAAAACATTCTCAACATTATTTATTCCAAGAATATTATTGACTATGGCACATACAAAGTCATCTACTATAATTAGACGTACTTCTATTACTCGTCTAACTTGTGGCACCCATCCTTTTGCGTCGGATCTCACAATTCTATGAAGAACAACAACATGATACTCCCTTCCTTCCAGTGTGCTCCAGCAATGCCGTCCCCAACATGATTCCTGGAGATAACTCTGGCTACATAGAAGGTGAAAGCCGTTACATATGGATGCCAGACAACGAAGGAAAACCGGTCCTAGTAGACCTTCAGACCCCAGTAGACGAGGCTTTCCTGGCTTCTAGGAATGGAGCCAATAACCAATACTGGCTGTACACTAGGTTAGTTATTGTTTTGACTTAGATTAGAGAACAGAATTCAGACATTATTTTCAGACAGACATTTTAGCCATGTCAGAGGCCTTTGGCGGCTCAATAACTCTGACACCACGATTAGTCAGGTTGACCATCCACTCGATGAAGAAGAAGAAGAATACATTTTTGATAAAGTTTGAATAAGTTTCGTTATGCTCAAAGTATTAAATATTAAAAGATGCTGAATCGTCTGCTTTTCGCAAAGAATGTTTTGGAGTGAAACTCGAAATTGTCAGCAGAATAATAATAATAATAGGACAATAATATCACATAACATAATTATATTCGTCATTTACATAATTACACGGTTAATGTTCAACGTTTACCATTCTATTTTTCTAGACAAAACCAAAACAACCCACAATTTATCGTCAACGGTAACGCCAACACGATCTGGAATTCCAATTACAACGCCAACCGAGTCACCAACATTATTGTCCACGGCTGGAACAACAACGGAAACTCTGACGTCAACCGCATCGTCAGAACTGCTTACCTTGCTGCCCAAGACTGCAACGTCATCGTTGTCGACTGGAATGCCCTCTCCAACTCTGCCTACACTACTGCTGTCGCCGGAGTGCCCAGTGTTGGCCAGTTTCTGGGCAATTTCCTCACCTGGCTCATCAACACTTCTGGAACCAACTGGAATAATGTTCACCTGGCTGGACACAGTTTGGGAGCTCATATTGTGGGTGTTGCTGGTAGAACTACTGGTGGTAGACCCGCTAGGGTTACTGGTAAGTTTCTACATTTTAATTCGGAATAAACTTTCCCTAACTGCCCACCAGATGCTGTAATCAGACTCACCAATATATATAGACAGAATGGCCAACAGAATGAAATGGAAACAAAAACATTGGCCAACACAAGAAGATTTTGTTAACAAATTTTTATGAGCAATTTTCGTTCAATCTATATCAATATGACGTCACAAAGACCCATCAAATATCATGATGCATGATTTACCACAATTCTTTCTTCCAGGTATGGACCCAGCAGGTCCTCTATGGCAAGGCAACTCCAACTCTCTGAGCAACAACGCCGCCCAATACGTAGAAGCCATCCACACTGACGGTGGTCTTCTAGGTATCTTCAACCCTGTAGCTAACGCCGACTTCTACCCCAACGGAGGAAGCAACCCTCAGCCTGGCTGCTGGATCAGCACTTGCTCCCACAGCAGAGCATACGAGCTCTTCGCTGCTACAGTCACACATAACCATTTGGTTGGACGTCTTTGTGGTAATATCAACCAAGCCAGCAATGGACAGTGCACGGGCGGTACTTTCAATATGGGCAATGCTATCGTTACTAAGCGAGGGTGAGTCAGTTTTAGTATTTATCGGTTAAGGTTAATAATAAGTTTAGTTAAATAGTTACATTAGAGTGCTATACCAAGACTATCATCATGTTTTGGGTTCATATTTGCTCCATGGGCACTTCGATCTAATATACTTATAAGTGCTATATTTTGTGTGCTCAAAAACGAGGTATTTTGTAACACGAATAGATAGTTTAGTAGTGATTGTTGTTGCCTTCAGGCGATCTCTACAACCAGTTAACAAAATCTGGACTGTATTGAACTGAAAATTAGGAAACGAAAGAAATAGGTCGAATTCTATTTAATAACTTTGTTACAAAAATCATGAATCTCATTTGTTTTGTTGCTTTAAGAAATCATTTTTGTAACAAATACCTTATTATCTGACATTGCCAATTTTATGATAATATATAGATTAGTGAAGACTGGTAATCATTGATAATATGCAATCAATCACTTCACATTACGTGCATACCTTATCACTAAGATATAATCTGTGTTAAAAATGGCCCTATCATTGATTTAATTTAGCTAACTCCTTTCACGATTTCCGGTAATTTAACGTGTAAAGCTGTTATTTTCGATCATTTTATTATGTAGTTTTATTTTTAATCAGTTTTCCTAAAATATCTACCTATTTGATCTAGCAAGTTAAGCAAGTTAATTCTTATAAGTTAAACATTTCCCGGAATAAAGTACCAGTGCTTACTTATACACCCATTTAATTTCATTTAACACTAGCGTTATGTCTAGTCTGAATTTCGGGGTAAAATTAACTAATAAAAAATTAAATTGTGGTTATCCAATTCAAAAATAATTGTTCAAAATGTAGTAATGTCACTGTTGAGCATTACGATCAGGGTCCACAGCATAACTCAACTCCATTCTTCGGTGGTCGAAAACACCGAGTTGGTCGTCGATTTCGATGTAACTGTCTAGGAGTAACTTGTACAACTCTTCAAGAGCTTTCAAATGACATAGGTCATGTCACTGTTGAGCATTGAGCCGAATTTCCCAAGGTCCTTTGACGAGTAGTTCCTATTAGCTAGTTATGTTGCTTTTTGTGCGAAAAAGGCCTTAATCTAATATCGGTGCTTTTGTTTCAGATCCGGACTTTACGGACTCAACACAGGCGCATCTCATCCCTACTAATCAACCTATTAATTTAATACCAACTATGATATTTATATGACAAGACGATAATTTAATATGTAAGAAAAGATTGTTATCTGTACAAAACATGTTGAATGAAAATAAAATGACACATACAAATAGACGTTGTTTCATGTTTCCGAATTCTTCCAAGAAGCTTCTTTGGGATCAAAACTTTTTTGATTATTTCTTAAAGGTAAGTTAAAGTTTGGTGATTACACCTTATCCTCCGCACTGTACCAATATCTTGAGATGGTGAGATAAGAAGCCTTGTCCAGCAGTGGGACATTATACACTAATACTTTTTTAAAATTTGATTATAGCCTGATTACCCAACACGACGACAACAAATGCGTTGTGCTTTTGTTTCTAAAACATTTTCTAGTTTGCAAAGAAAATAAACTTTTCTAGATACTCCTATTTAAATAACCAAACAATTGTATACAGTTTAAGCCCTAGATAAGTTCTTTTGAAGGTAACACTAGCACATCCAGTTCCTAATTGAATACTAAAGCTAAATACTAATTCAGTGCCAGTATTATCAGTACTTGAGTGAGCTTAATTTCGTTACCACCTAACCGTGAGTAATATAGCTATGCGTCTGACAGTATTCGAGTCAGCTCACACGTCGGTTAAGATCTAGAATTCTAGATACAGGCTGTGTCTAGATTCTGGCCACGTTCCAACTATATCCTTGTATGCGTGTAGTTTTATATTGTTATTGTTTGTAAGCCAGCAGTTTTTGGTAGTTTTTGGATCAAGTACTTATTTCAGGTAGTGTTTTCAAACACATAGCCGGTATTGTAAAGTTCTGTAATGGTAGACATAAATATAGGGTTCCATAGATGATGATTGCTCTCTTTATGAATCATTTAATTGATATATTTGTTCTCATTTATAAATAATACTTAGGGGAATACATTTACCCTATGGGAACACACCGCTCTGTTAGTTTTTCTTAATAAAATTTGTTGATTTTTATCACTTGAAGTTGGTATATTTCAAAACATAAATTGACGCATTTCTTTAATTAAAAATTTATCGGGAATCATGTCACATCAGGATAAGCACGAACATTATACTGTCAATACAACATCAGATATCTTGAAATAATAACTCACAGGACTTCATTACAATGACATTGCTTGTATTTTACACACGATCATCATGGATTACAGATTACAGTTAGGATACGTCTAGATTCAATTAATTGATGGAACCTAAACGACCTCCCTTCACCCCATAGTCGTCCTGTCCACGCCATAGAATATCTTTTTCCTATTCTATACTCGATTCGCAATACGATCGTGATGTCGTCAACACATCCTTCCTCCCATCTACGTTTCCAATCCAATTCCCACCATCTCCCTTTCTCTCATAAAACCCCAATATACGCCATCTTTTTATATCATCGCCTATCCTCCCTCTGTCCAACAACTATCATAGTGTTAAACACCACAGACTTAACACCGACTATCCTCATACCACAGACTACACCACGAAGGTAGAACTCACGTCACGGAATAACTACACTACAGATTCCATCAGTTAACTGAATTTACAAACTACTCTTAAACTTCTATAGCTTGATTAAACGTCCTCTATCAAACCAGTGTTGCCATCCCCGCATCGACCTCACCCAAGCTACCCGCTTGACGTTTCTGAACGTAAACAGAATGACTGATAGATCAACTGACAGCTTGATTAAATTGACTACAGACTAAAAATAATGTAGTGACGTGATAAACCGCTATCTGGTGTGGCGCCACTGATGCTACGCTCCGACACGGCCATCATGACGTTTCACACGTCCTCGTGTGAGGTATCTGTAAAGAAAATAAGTTTTGCCACAGTAATTTGCACTCGCTCGGTCAATCCTGACAAGCTATGACTAGTAGACGCAATGCTACTGTCACACAACTATAACTGTCTCAGAACAAAGCAAAAGCGTGCGTCCCTTCGACCACTCATGGACCGTACGGCACCCCTCTCCAATCACTCAACAAACATTGCACTCTCCATCGGCATGTCCCTCCCTTAGGATCAATTTTTCACACATTATCAATTTGGACCGGACGGGTGTTTCCTTTCGACCAGCCACACGTGCATGGCCCGGATGACACTGTCCCTTCGACCAATCACACTTAAGGTTGGACCTGATGAATGTGTCCCTTCAACCAGCCGCTATAAGCTGCATGGCCCGGACGACATTCGGCCACCTTCCGCACACCACATTACTCGATTAAGGTTGGACCTGATGAATGTGTCCCTTCCCAGACGACATTCGGCCACCTTCCGCACACCACATTACTCGATGACTCTTCTCACTCAACGTGCCAACATAGTTAAGTAGACTACATGCAAACAATGCTTACAGATTACACATACCTATAATTTACGGGCTGTCTTGTTCTGCGTGAATTTGGACCTCATGGTCAATGATTTCGCGATTTGAGATGTTACTTAGGGTATCAGACTCTGCTGTAAGTGTGGTTGATCGGTCACTTTTTCCACTTAGTTTGCCGGTGAAGTCTATATGAATCGTGTGCCTACTTGTAAGTACATTTAGAGTTCAAAGCTTTCAACGTGTAACGGTCACCATCGTTCGGTCACTCCTGACCTAATTAACTCTACTTCAACAAAAGACTTAGTAAAGCTCAAACTATTATTCTTTTCCAATGAACAAATTTAACTATCTCAATATTCATGATCACATTGCTTATCTAAACATTAGAACTAGAACATCGTCAGGCGCAAATACCCATTAAAAATCAAATTAATTTCAAATCAAAGTAAAAGTTTCAAATCAAGTGTGTGTGTCTCTATTGTCCGGCTATCCCCGTACCCCTAATACGCAGTCATCCTTGTGACTGGCTGTGATCATCCCAGTGATCACCCATAACCCTAATCATCCCTATGATCAGTCACTCTCGTGATCACCCAAATTTAAGACTCAAGAGGACACGCACAACTAGTTACCACACAGTCTAAAGTGACTACAGTTCATCATCACAAGGGTCAGAATCACTAACAATGGGTACTTGCCCTTCAGGCATTTTCCTATACCAGTCAATGACACTATATTGTGTACTCGTTTTCCTCTAAACCTCGCGGCCACACTTTCTTTAATAAGCCAGCACTCTGCTCCAGAATCGTAATGAAATCGAAACGACTGACCTTGATGCTCAAGAGTTCCGGATGGAGGTTCAACCTGACTATTAAGAAGCTTGTTCTTCTTTAAATTCTTGATTTCAATCAAAAGTTAATTACAATTATTATTAATCGGTAATCAAAAATACACAGGAAATCAATCTGCCAGACAGCACCAAGTTCTAAGCCAGTTACTTCAACCATACTTTCAAAAATAAGGAAAACTTGCAAATCGCTTGGTAGGTACCAAACAACATTTAGCGTCTGATAAACCTCAAGATAACCTACGATCAAAGTCTGACAACGCTACCAAGAATGTAGGAATTTAGGTGCTGTTTGTCAGTTTAACAAAATAAGAAAACACCCTAACTGTCAGCGTCAACATCATTGTCATTGATGTCACAAGTACTCTCGGGCATTTTGTGTAATCTGTTATGTGAACTACTTAACTTAAACTCCCAAATTATTATTTTAACGCTTAACTTCAAACTAACATTTCCCAAAAGCTACTTCAATTAAAGTACTCAAAAACTACTAACAGTTATCAGAATTGACTATTAACTATCAGTTACTAGTTTATCAATAATTGGATTGTCTTAAAATCATTAAAATCTCACATGAATCATCAATGCTATCATGTAACACATGAATACTAGGTACCACGTCATTTTCAACTTTAACTTCAATAGACTATTAATCTAAAATCCACATTACAATATGAGCCACGAGTGGGTAACAGTAAGCTTCTCTAGAGTCACGGCAACCAGCTGACCAGCGATCACATTGCTCAACAACACACGGTCTCAGCAGACCACTCCACAGTACGGTCGATCCAGACCACGACCATCGCCGACTTCGAACATTGAACTCAATAAGTCACATAGTCACATAGAAACCCTTACTCATACTCTCATATTTTACAACGGGATAAACATCCAAAATACTTTCAATAAGCTTTCTACTTTATCAAGTGGTACGAAGATTCACTACAAAACTCTCAATGTTAACTGACTCAAATATCACAAAATAGCTCACCGGATATTTCCCAACTAAGATACTTCAATACGCCAATTCATGTCAATCATTAACGCAATACATCACCAATTTAACATCCAATGTGAATTTGTCGTGATAGATTCTTGAATAACTCGGCATACCGCAATCCCTCATATTCCTCAGGTAACAGGATTGAGAAGAGAACCACGTTCTACCCTGAACGAGGTTTATCAATGCTCACAATAATTACCAGCATTGCACCAACATGAAAATAAGAAAACATATTAGAACATATCACATTACGTACAAGTTTAACGGAAGCTCATAATTACCTTCTTAACTCCACAATAGAGTAGAAAACTAACTAACTATACTCACAGAACATTCCAAGTTTTATAACCAATTGCAAAATAAACATTACGTAAAGCGCATGACAGTAGCGCTTTTGGCGGGATGATGATTCAGACATATCTCCGAATACTACGAGCTTCATAATCCAGGGGAAGGTACATGAATTGCAATCTCGTCGTCGTCATCGCCGTCGTCGTCGACAACATGCACCAAAGAACCGCAAGCCGCAACATTCTTTCATCTTATCATAAACCACGGAGCTAATCTTGAACTATTCCAGTAACGAATAACAAATCTTAAATTTCTTTCTCAAAATATAAGAAGCCATTTTTCCATCAACGCCGTAGTCCACCCGTGGGAATATAGCATCCAAATTTCAAATACCACAATCCATGGCGATATGATATTCAGCACCAATCTCTCAGTTGCTATGATGAAATTTATCATTCTCTGCTGGAGGCTTAGTGGGCAATAGCGATCTTTATCCCACTTCTGATATCGGGAATCATGTCACATCAGGATAAGCACGAACATTATACTGTCAATACAACATCAGATATCTTGAAATAATAACTCACAGGACTTCATTACAATGACATTGCTTGTATTTTACACACGATCATCATGGATTACAGATTACAGTTAGGATACGTCTAGATTCAATTAATTGATGGAACCTAAACGACCTCCCTTCACCCCATAGTCGTCCTGTCCACGCCATAGAATATCTTTTTCCTATTCTATACTCGATTCGCAATACGATCGTGATGTCGTCAACACATCCTTCCTCCCATCTACGTTTCCAATCCAATTCCCACCATCTCCCTTTCTCTCATAAAACCCCAATATACGCCATCTTTTTATATCATCGCCTATCCTCCCTCTGTCCAACAACTATCATAGTGTTAAACACCACAGACTTAACACCGACTATCCTCATACCACAGACTACACCACGAAGGTAGAACTCACGTCACGGAATAACTACACTACAGATTCCATCAGTTAACTGAATTTACAAACTACTCTTAAACTTCTATAGCTTGATTAAACGTCCTCTATCAAACCAGTGTTGCCATCCCCGCATCGACCTCACCCAAGCTACCCGCTTGACGTTTCTGAACGTAAACAGAATGACTGATAGATCAACTGACAGCTTGATTAAATTGACTACAGACTAAAAATAATGTAGTGACGTGATAAACCGCTATCTGGTGTGGCGCCACTGATGCTACGCTCCGACAAATTCATTAATTTCACTTAACAAAAATAAATGTTTGTATCGTTAATAGTAAATGTCCCGATTTCTAAACTATCGGTGCCAATTTGATATTGAAAAGTCAAATTATTTTGAACACGTTACAGCAGTTAAGTTTCTAGATTTTCTATTCGAGATTCTAAAAGATCATGAATGGTATTGGTACGGAATATAATATTCAAAATTGAAAGGAAAGGAAACCAAAACGACGAAAACAGCTGGTCTCAGTTATATTTAGGTAGTTCTATATTTTCGAAAGAAAAAAGTTCATAAACAAAATGCATTTTAATTATTTATGCCCATTATGTAAAATTCTCTACATAATAAGGACTATTTTTAATTAATTAAACCTTTAAAATATTGAATATAAATAAATCTTAAATCATATTAAAAACACACTCTATTTAGGGTGCCTGTCCATTGACGCGGGCGAGCTGGCGGAGCGGAGAAACGGACAAATATTAACCAATACGATTGCATAAAATATCTGACCGCATCAATGGACAGGCACCCTAAGGGTACCTTTATATCACAACGAGCAGCGCGATATGGTATCCGCATTGTACCCGTTCCCATGGAAATTTCAAAATGAAATACAGCCCAAATAGACCCAAAGATACCCGAAAGAAGTATTCATCTAGGTACATCCCATTTTCAAAAACATAAGAAATAAATTTAACGTCGTCATCAATTTTCCACGTAAAAGGTAAACTTCGCGAAGAGAAAAATATAAAACAAATTGTTCGTTAATGGGTCGAAACTTTGAGAACGCAATTCATTGTTTGTACAAGCTCCGAGCTAAAAGCCTAAAATATTGATGTTATATTCTTGTTTGTTTCTGACTCACGGAATGACTTTACTTGACTTGGTTTCTGCTTTTATACTTTTAGTATTTGTTTACTTTAGGTACTCTTAATGCGAGAAATGTACTTCGGAGGGCACTTTTAGCTGTCGGTCCCGGTTACTTTCTACGGATAGTAGTCGTTACATGAGCCATGTCAGAGGCCTTTGGCGGCTCAATAACTCTGACACCAGGATTGGTCAGGGTGACTATCCACTCGATGAAGAAGACTTATGTAATAAAGCTAATGAGATTGATGTTCTCGGGAAGTACCGGTCCGATTCGAATAATTCTTTTTGTATTGGATAACTACCTTCAAGAGCAAAATTGATTTTTCTCGTAATTAACGCGTTCAAACAAAAAAACCCTTCAGCTTTAATAAATTCGTATAGATTGCCATTTTTCTTTAAACGTGGCTGGCGCGGCAGATATTGGCTATCAATACCTTCTTATGTCATCTAAGCTGAAAATTGACGTCAGTCTAAACCTGATATTGCTGATGTAGAATCCATTAATGTGCCAGCCGCGACGTTGACGCGTTTGCAAAATGTTGACTAAAATTATGTGGACGAAGCTCGATTCTTGAATATCAAATTTTCGAAGACAGGTAATGTTTATATACGGTAGAGGCTATGCAGAATATTACCTATTTTTGCCTTTTTGGTTAGATATTGAGCGTGTACCAAACTAGCAGCGCCCCGCGGTTTTACCCGTATTGTGCCTATTGGTGACTTATTGGTGCACTGGGAATTTCGGAAAGAATAATATTACTTTAAAAAAAATATAACAGTAATCTCTTATATATAAAATTCTCGTGTCACAGTGTTCGTTCGCGTACTCCTCCGAAACGGCTCGACCGATTCTCATGAAATTTTGTGAGCATATTGAGTAGGTCTGAGAATCGGCCAACATCTATTTTTCATCCCGAAATTCCCGCGGGAACGGGTACAACGCGAGTGAAACCGCGGGGCGCAGCTAGAAGTCTATAAATTTCTAGTTGCATGAGACTATTCATTTCAAAAATAATTATGTATATTAAAATCGGATTGGTAGATGCTGAGTTAAGCGCGTTCATGGAAACCAAATATGAAACTCTTCTGCACATACTCGTATAAAAATAGATAGATGCAATACCTAGCCTTTATTTTATTATACTTTAAAGTAATACTCATCAACAGATTCATCATTTTCGATATGTACATATGTAGGTACTTATTAATTTGTAGATGCCACTGAAGTCACATTTTGTGTATTGTTTTTGTTAATTTTTGCTCTTTATTAGCCTCTTAACAAAACGTAAAAGCAGAATGTTAAAGATAGGTACCTATATTACCTACATATAACCTATAAACAACTTTTCCTTACTTAAACACTTTCTCTAATGAAAAGAATTCAATTTTCCCGGTAAAACCATGTTTGATCTAGTTAAGACAAACAGGAAAAAGCTGAAACAAGGATGTTTTAGCAAAGAGAATTAATATCAAAGGAAATATACGGTAATTGACTTAGTATTGACTCGGAAAATGTGTTCTAAAAGCTCTTCGAGGTTTATTAGGAACTAGCTGTGCCCGCGACTTCGTTCGCGTGGAATAGTGACTATGAGCAGCGTTTTTTTTTTAAATATATACTTATTTTTATTTTGGATCATAATCACAGTCATTTTGGGTAGCTAAAAAACCTACTTTACTTTACTTTACAGCTGATTTGGAATGGCGCGGCGCGGTTCTCGGCGCGCTTTATATACCCGCGCGCGCAGTCGTCGTATGCAACCGACAAACGTCCATCCTAAGCTGAACCGCGATTCCTAAACCGATAATTTTTATTTAACTTCTCTATAAAGATATTTATTATTAAAAGATATTTATTATTAATTAATTATTAAATTAAAATTATTATAAAGTTTCAGTAAATTCTACTAACAGAGAAAAAAAGTAGTTATTCATAATAGAATTAACTCTTACTAATAATATGAACGCGAAACTTTGTATAGACGCATATTTGTTAGTCTTTCTCGCAAAAACTACTGAACGGATATGGATGAAATTTGGCAAACAGTTAGTTTAGGCTTGGAAATAACAACACTTATGTTACTTTTTACCGCGGGATAACATCTCAGACCCACGGGAAACTGGAAGGAATCTGTTCGACATTATTCTTAAAATTCAACAGCTTACAAACTACCTTCAGCCGTAAAAGAACAATGTTTTTTCATTCCCATGGGAGTACTATGATTTCCCTCGGTAAATTATTCTTATAGTTTATGATATCAGCCTAAACTAACTTAAGTAGAAAGAATTTAGATGAGCCCTTTTAATTTTTTTCCCATGGTAATCCAGTCAATTCCAAGGTAATAAGTAGCTATAACATATTCTATTAATGATTGTAATTTACCTATCTAGTAACAATGATCGACGTCGTTCGTTGACCGGAACAGGCGTTAAAAAAACAATAAACTACCGATTCCCATGGGAAACGGATGTTTTCCCGCGGTAAAAAGTAGTCTTTATGTTGCGCCAGGCTCTAAAATATGTCGGTACAAAATTTCAACCAAATCCGTCAAATAGTTGCGGAGATTAATGGTGCCTATGTACAAGCATAGAATAGTGTTCGACGTGATTCTTTAATTTGACATAACTTTTTTATTTATGAACCGATTGACATGAAACAAACACTAAAGCATAACTGAAGCATACCACAATATATTCGTGAAAACCGCATCCAACTCGGATCAGCCGTTTCTGAGATTAGCGTGAACAGACAAACAGACAAACAGACAAACAGACAAACAGACAAAAAAAAAGTTGATTACATTTTTGGGTTCGACATCGACATAACAATAACCCCTGCTATTTTTTTTATTTTTATTTTCAATGTACAGACAGCACTTTTCTACAATTTTATTATATGTATAGATAGATTTTATTTTTATGCATCTTCGAGTAATGAGGGTTTTCACAAAAATGACACTGTTCTGGCAGATTTCTGGACCTCACGTCTCAGTGCTGTCGCCTAGTGGGTGACATTTCAGAAAACCCTCATTGCTTTAATTACTACTTAACCTTATTCATAAATGATATTTAACATATACAGCGTTCTTTCCATTTTTCTCTATCTTCTGCCATCCTCTTCAGCTGTTCGTACGACACGACCTTTGCTCTTTCAGTTGGTCTACATATGCCCTTCTTGGCCTTCCTCTTCCTCTCTTTGCCTCTATGTGTCCTTATGCTATAGTTTTTTATAAATTCGTCGTGTCGTCAAAGCTGTCCAAACATCTTCCCTCTCCTGATTTCATTTCAAAATATTTTCCAACAAACCTAGGGCATCACGTAACGTATATAAATATCTCAGAGTACGAAAGCATCCAGCTCTCGCATTTGAATGGAGGAGTCGTTTAAAACACTGCTTTGTGTGAACCCGGCGGTCAATGGATGGCGTTATTTAAAGGGTTGCATGCAAACGATGCCTATTGAAATAATGTTCGTGGAAAATAAGGCGTCTTTCACGCTATGGTTGTTAGTAATGAGTGAAGTAAGTAGTAAGGGGAATGCGGATATTTAATGCACGGGCTAACAAATTCTAGGTAACTTACTGAAGAGAAAGGAAGGTATGGGCAAAAAGTAATAGCAGCACCCCACGGTTCTTCCCATATAATGCCCGTTCCCGTGGGAGTTTCGGGATGAAAAATAGCCGTTAACCTTCCCGTTGAAAGTGGCTATCAATCACAAAAAGAATGATTCAAATCGGATTGGTAGTTTCCGAGATAAGCACTTACAAACAAACAAACAATGTAAGCAACTTTACCTCTTTATAATATACTAGCTGTGCCCCGCGGTTTCACCCGCAGCGCCCCCGTTCCCGTGGGAATTTTGAGATTTTTATTCCTTATTTTTCTTATATAAAAACCTTGTCCTGACAATAAGGAACACATTAAAAAAAGAATCATCCAATTTGGTGCAGTCGTTCTGAAGTTATGCGCTTACCAACAGATTCAGCGATTCAATTTTATATTATAGATGGTATTAATTTATAGTATAGATTATATTATAGTATCGATTAATTATGGTCGTTACTATTTAATAATTATTACTTTGTTTACTCCTTAATCTAGTAGCAAATATACCTAGTGACACAATTATTCCTGGTAGGAGGTCATCTTATCCATCACTCATTAGCTTAAGAAATAGTTTAGTTAAGTAAATACTAGCACATAGCAATAAAAACAACCGAGACCAACTGATGATCGAGAAATTAACGTATAATTCCATAAAAAAGGTTCTCACTCAATCCGTCACTGATAGGTACTTATGCTCCAATCTACGAACGCTTATCGAAACCGATAAGCGCTGGTGACCTACACACAGGCTACCTGTTTTCTGTTCTGTGTGTATAAAGATATATAACTGAACTCATAGTATAACGTTAACTGAGATATATTATCGTTGATTGAAGTACTAGCAAGTCGTCTTATATTAAGCATCTGTGTTTAAAAACTTCATCAAATCAGACAACAAATCTACTAACTACCGCATAGAGAAACGTCCATTAAATCTGCATTAACTAATTGTCGTTATTTTTCATACTTAACATGACCAAACCACTTATTTAAATCTCTGTTATGGAAGAATTTGACGTACCTGAGTGCGGGCGTTTATTTATCAGTGACTAGCAGCGCCCCGCGGTTTTACCCGCGTTGTGTCCATTCCTGTGGGAATTTCGGGATAAAAAATAGCCTATGTTACTCGTGGATAATGTAGCTTTCGAATGGTGAAAGAATTTTTAAAAACGGTCCAGTAGTTTTTGAGCCTATTCATTACAACCAAACAAACAAAGTTTTCCTCTTTATAATATTGGTGTAGAAAATCACATTAAATAGAAAATCACATTAAAGTTACAAATAAAACTTACGACAAAATTAATGATTAGATGCACTTTCTATAAGTGTTTCTATCATCATTAGAAATTGAAGACCAAACCTCTTGTCGGTGAATCCGATGCAGACTCCATTCTCCATCTATTCCTATTCAGTGCAAGCTCCTTTACATCTCTATACGACGCTAAATGATGCAGGTGTTTCTATATTGAACTCTATTAATTCAGTATTAAACAACTGGGCGGGACACGTCTGCCGCATGTCGGATGATTGGTGGGCCAAAGTCACCACTCAGTGAGTCCCACAAGATCGGAAACGACGTCGCGGCAGACCGAGGAGGCGATGGCGAGACGAGCTCGACACCTTCACGAAGGATTGGCCCAGTCTAGCACTCAATAGAGAAAAGTGGAAAGACGGTAGGGAGGCCTTTGCCCTGCAGTGGCACAAGTCAGGCTGAAATAAAATAAAATAAATACTTATAAATATCTCAGGTTATGTAATCATTTATCATTCGTAGCCATAAATAAATCATTTCACGTACTCTATAAATGTTTGTTTATTAATCTTGCAATCATTTTGTCGTTAACCGGCAGCTAATTGAGACTAATTATTTAAAAAATTACCTACACGTTTTGACACGCTCGTTGAAATTTCAAGTTAGAGGTTCAATTTTAATGGTGGGTTCCGTACTATTAAATAATAATTATTTTTGAGTGTACTGATACCTATCTTCGGTGAGATGAGAGGCGAGGCCCAGCAGTGGGACATTACAGGGTAATCCTTTTTAACTACTGCCATTCTAAATTCAAAATAAAAAAATGTGGGAAGCCTTTTTCATATTTACAAAAAACTTATATTAGATCACAGTCACATTCAACGCGAAAATTACAGAACTTTAATCCTGAAATTCCCACAAATACAAAAAAAAAAGACGTGTGGCACTCGGGGACTGCCGCGGTGAAGCTATTGCATAGCATTTTGTATCAACTTATGCAATTATATTTGATATATTTGATATCTCTTCTCTCTCACCCCCACCCGCCTCCTCTCTCTCACCCCTCCCGCCTCCTCTCTCTCACCCCTCCCGCCTCCTCTCTCTGACCCCCTCTCTCTCACCCCCTCTCTCACACCTCTCTCTCACCCCTCACTCTCACCCCTCTCTCTCAACCCCTCTCTCACCCCCTCTCTCACCCCCCTCTCTCACCCCCCTCTCTCACCCCTCTCTCACCCCTCTCTCACCCCCCTCTCTCACCACCCTCTCTCACCCCCCTCTCTCACCCCCTCACTCACCCCCCTCTCTCACCCTCTCTCACCCCCCTCTCTCACCCCCCTCTCTCACCCCCCTCTCACCCCCCTCACTGACCACCCTCTCTCACCACCCTCTCTCACCACCCTCTCTCACCCCCTCTCTCACCCCCCTCTCTCACCCCCCTCTCTCACCCCTCTCTCACCCCTCTCTCAGCCCCCTCTCTCACACCCCTCTCTCACCACCCTCTCTCACCCCCCTCTCTCACCCCCCTCTCTCACCCCTCTCTCACCCCTCTCTCACCCCCTCTCTCACCACCTTCTCTCACCCCCCTCTCTCACCCCCTCTCTCACCCCCCTCTCTCACCACCCTCTCTCACCCCCTCTCTCACCCCCAACGCACAATCGTACACAACGCCGTGTCGAAGACTGCCGAACTGAAACGACGTTAGACGATGCACGGCCTTCAAGCCACACCTCCTTCCCGTCGGATCGGGTAAGCGTGAGGTTTTTTCGTTACGGAAATTTTGGATTTGGTCCCCGCGCTCAAGGCCCGCGATAGAAGCTATGCAATAGCTTAAAAATACAATTGTACCCCACAATACAATACAAGTGACGCATGTTAAGTTGCAACTAAAAAATTAAAACCATTTAAGAAAAAAACCAACCAAATCTAATTTTTTTATAATATTCCTTGAAGTACGAGGTGGTTCTTACGGAGAGCAAAATTTAAAACTTGCCTGAAAAGTTTAAATATCCCAATATTCCCACGGGAACGGGCACTACGCGGGTAAAACTGAAGAGCGCTGCTAGTCTACACTAATATTATAAAGAGGAAAACTTTGTTTGTTTGGTTGTAATGAATAGGCTCAAAAACTACTGGACCGTTTTTAAAAATTCTTTCACCATTCGAAAGCTATATTATCCACGAGTAACATGGGCTATTTTTCATCCCGAAATTCCCACAGGAATGGACACAACGCCGGTAAAACCGCGGGTTGCTGCTATATTAAAATAAAGTGGTTAATTCATCAATACCATTGAACCCTAAACTTATTAATATCAACATTACTAGTCTTTTACTGTTATCATTAGGTCGGCGGTCAGTCGTTCCGTGCTGCCAACAGCAACAAGTGATATTGTTCATTGTATTGTGAACATGGATCCAGAGAAACAACCGCTTTTG
This sequence comes from Cyclophora albipunctata, assembly GCA_963082685.1. Taxonomy (NCBI): domain Eukaryota; kingdom Metazoa; phylum Arthropoda; class Insecta; order Lepidoptera; family Geometridae; genus Cyclophora; species Cyclophora albipunctata. Next base: position 8,324,582 of record OY720129.1, on the reverse strand, counting down.
CACCAAGGACGATCAGAATTGAGGAGGAGGATCAGGTATTCACTTAATCTATATAGGTATACTTAAAATATAACAAGGTAATTTTTTTATTTTTGTTTGTTTGTATGTTCGAGTTAATCTCGGGAATTACCGTTCCGATTTGGATAATTGTTTTTGTAATAAATAGCCACATTCAACGGGAAGGTTATAGGGTACTTTTTCATCCCGAAATTCCTACGGGAACGGGCCCGACGCGGGTAAAACTGCGTGGTGGCGCTAGTTCTTTACTAAAATTTTAACAATGTATTTTTGTAAATTTTATATGTTCGGTTTATTCTCGGAAATTTCCCGTCGGAATCGAATAATTATTTTTGTATTTAGTAGCTTTATTCAAAAGAAAGTCTATAGGCTTTGTTTTGTAACTCTTAAACTTTCGCATTTACCTAATAATATAAGTAGATTGATATCCTAGTCAAAAAGCATTAGTGTTCTCAGAAGTATATGAGTAGACTAGCAGCGCCCCGCGGTTTTACCCGCGTTGTGCCCGTTCCCGTGGGAATTTCGAGATATTTTATACATATAAACCTTCCTCTTGAATCACTCTATCTATTAAAAACCGTATTAAAATCCATTGCGTAGTTTTAATGATTAAGTATACATAGGGTAGGGACAGACAGCGGAAAGCGACTTTGTTTTATACTATGTCGTGATATTTATATGGCGCTCTAGTCAAAACACAATTACTAATAGTTTGAACTGTATTTAGTACGTCTCAAAGTGTGATATGCAACTACAGTATAGCTAATCATAACAACGTCTTATCTCCTCAGGCCTTTAACCTACGAAGAAGTGCAAGAAACACGTCACGAAGCGACTTGGAAGCGAACTCGGTACTGCCTAGTGTTCATGTTCTGGTCGATCATGGCTATGTTCCTATCAATAATCACTTGTCTTTTAGTCTCTGCGCCTAAATGTAACAGTATTGACAGGGTAGGCAGTGCTGTGCCGCCCGTACACTTGAGCTTCGCGCCTCTATTGGCTAGAGTTATTAATGCTGATCCTTTGTAGTCACTTATTGTAGTACTAGTTATGTACTGAAGTGAGTAATGTACTGAAGTGAGTAATGAACTAAAGTAAGTTAGAGTAGGTAGATCATGGTATCGTGACCTTGTTTTAAACCGCTTAAAGGTTTCCAAAATTGTCTAACTCTACCCTCCGAAGCAGGTAGCGTTCAGATTGAAGTCACTATCGGCCACCCATCCTAGTAGAGGCCGAGTTGCACTTTGCTTAACAATCGCAATGAACTATAACATGGCTCAATCAAACTACACCACGAGCCACGGTCGTGTGCTTACACTTTCTGGTTGACGGGGCGCAATCTACCCACATCAACCAAAATGCATTTGGCAATGCAATCTATTTATTCCTATTTTAAAAAAATGACATTAGGTCCGTACTCCACTGCACTATTTAAGGTCCATGCACACTACACCGACAACGTCTGAAGGTGTCCTACATCGCGAAGTTAAAGGTTTTATGTTTACCGCCTTATCCATCAGTGTTATAAAGTGTTTTGTCTCTTTCGCTCTTTGGCAAATAGCGAATGTCGGAAAGGGACAACCATTTCTTAGCTAAAGTGCTTTTAAATAAACGTTTATGAATAAGGCCCTTAATGTTTTTTATAGTTCGACTGTACATATAACTAAGTGTATAGCAAAATTAATTACAGTCGACTCTCGTTAATTCCAACCTGCGATAATCAGAACCTCTCTATAATTCAAAGTTATCACGAGTTCCCTACAAAATCTCTTTATATTTCGAACTAAATCAATACATTTTTATGCACTTGGTAATTCGAACGAAAAAATCATTGCTATATAATAAAACGACGCGTTAATTCGAACTCATCGGCGTCCAACACTCGACAATTCAAAGTTGCAGAGAGAAAGAGCGACAAGTTCAAACTTGTTACAACAAGTTCAAACTTGTTACAACAAGTTCAAACTTGTATATAATAAAACGACGCGTTAATTCGAACTCATCGGCGTCCAACACTCGACAATTCAAAGTTGCAGAGAGAAAGAGCGACAAGTTCAAACTTGTATCAACATAGGTACACGAACCATTTGATATTTCAAACATTCGATAATTCGTAATATTTGAAGAGTCCCTCAAGTTTCGAATTAACGAGAGTCGACTGTAATTCAAGTTTTTGAAAAACTGTAGATATCAAATTGATCTCGAATTGGTTTTAGTTTGTAAGTTATTTAACAAATATTTTAATGTATTTTTTATTTTCTCTTATGAGAGTTAAAATTCAAACTTGACTCATTTTTTAACCAAAGAAAGTTTTTCCATTGGGAAAAAGAGTTCAGTGATGGGATACAAAAGGAATTATATGACTTAATCTTTTTCCTCTTAAAGAGGAATCGTCTTATGTTGGAAAATCACCCACATTAGTCCACATTTTAACCCTCGTAAGAAAAAAAGAGTGTACTGTGTTATACCTATAATTTATAATTAATTTTACTCATATATTGTGATTATTAGGTACCAAGTTGTAAATAAATAACATAAGATATACGTATGAATGTTCTGTTTTATTCACTGGTAAAAAACTATGATAACAGATCAAAAAATACATTTCTGAGGCAAATAACATTAATATATACTTACTTTACTTAACTATCCCTTATCTAAGAATCAAGTATATAAATTACTAGCAACACCCCGCGGTTTTACCCAAGTCATGCCCTTTCCCGTGGGAATTTCGGGAATTTTTATACATATAAACCTTCTTCTTGAATTACTCTATCTATTAAAAGAAACCGCATCAAAATCCGTTGCGTAGTTTTAAAGATCTAAGCATACATAGGGACAGACAGACAGCGGAAAGCGACTTTGTTTTATACTATGTAGTGATAGATTGACTACCCAAACGCTGAAAATACAGTGTGGAGAAAGAACTTAAACGTATGGAAAAGTTTAAAATCTAATTTAAAACTTGTCTGTGGTGAGGAACCAAAGATAATTCTTTCTATCAAAGAGAAAGCTTTAAAGATGGGGTATGAATGGAATGAAATAACTAAATATTTTTAAGAAGAAAAAGAAAAACACAGATTTTTTTTCAGATTAATAACTGATGAAGTAAGAAGTATCTCATTATTTCACTGTTTTAAAAATAATTAAATCTCGTATTCACAAACAATATTAGCCAACATTTAGCTACTAAATAATAACTTAAAATAGTACTAATTTGTGCTAAAAACAATTAAAAATTATTAAAGAAATTGAAAAATTGCATTGAAATTCTCATCCATTTCGAGACAACAAACTGAATGTCACAAACATTAAATTAATTTATTAATTTTATTAATATGAAAATTCAAATAACGCGCCTTCTAACCGTAGCATTATAAACTTAACTTCCCATTCAAAAATAAATGACCACTATTAACATAATTATCTCTCCTTTTACCATTATTTAAGATACTTAAGATACTTAGCCGTTCCCCGCGGTGTACCCACTTTGTACCCGTTCTATCTATCTACTGGCAGAGCCCCGCGGTTTTGCCTGCTTTGTGGCCGTTTTTGTGGTAATTTCGGATAGAAAATAACCTTTTAAAGATAGTTGCAAGTATAATAATTCGAATCGGACTAGTAATTCCCAAGATTACCGCGTACTAACAAACAAAAATCGAACACTTTCTGCTATAGTATAATATGGGCGCTATCAGTCAGATTTGTAAGATATTTTTTCTATCTGACAGCCGCATTCAAGACGAACATTATGGATTAGTTTTTATCCCGAAATTCCCACAGGAACGCGGATAAAAAAAATAGTATAATTACGTTATCAGTTTGCAGATTGAATCGGGTATGGAATAAATAGCGTACAATTGTATTTCATCGGAGGATCGCGTCTGGTTGCATTGCTTCACCATATTTGACAATTCTTCTACTGCTTCATCGATTATTTTCCGCTTTTTGGGGTAGCTGAAAAGGAAAAGGAAATGATTAGAACAAAAGTTATAAAAGTACATTGCAGTCATGTCAGCACTGCGGGTGTGATTTAATTTAATTATTCAATTCATCAAAGACAATTTCAAAATGTTCTATTTATTTAAGAGTTACGATGTCACACACAAACACGGATATACATACACACATGCATACACACTTTTATGGTCGGGAGTTACAATAAATATTTTATTCATATTTCTTCACTTACTTTCTACGGATAGTAGTCGTTACATGAGCCATGTCAGAGGCCTTTGGCGGCTCAATAACTCTGACACCAGGATTGGTCAGGTTGACACATCCACTCGATGAAGAAGAAGACTTAGTAATTACATACATATTATATTGATTGATAATAAGCATTTGAATATAGTACTAATTATTCTTGTTCTTAGCCTGTTGTGTCCCACTGCTGGGCAAAGCCCTTCCTACTCTCTTTCCACATTTCTCTGTTGGACATAGTACTTAGTACTCACGTGTTATATAGCATGTTCAAATCCGGAGTATGTTTGGGCGGGTGTCCCATAGCTCCGGCGAGAAGCCGCACGGCGGGCGCGTCGCACGCCAGCGCCACCGCGCACACGCGCACGCGGGATAATACTGACTGCAGCCCCAGCGAGATCAGAGATGATGTCACTTGGGTGTTAATCTACAAACAATATTCACAATGTTTCAAGTCAAATCTTATATATAAAATTCTCGTGTCACAGTGTTCGTTCGCGTACTCCTCCGAAACGGCTTGACCGATTCTCATGAAATTTTGTGAGCATATTGAGTAGGTCTGAGAATCGGCCAACATCTATTTTTCATCCCGAAATTCCCGCGGGAACGGGTACAACGCGGGTGAAACCGCAGGGCGCAGCTAGCATTTATATATTAGGTATACTAAATGAAACGGGTCTGTATCGCGTTAGATAATATATATAGAAAAATACGTACCCGACGGTTCGAGCGAATTACACCGCTCGTGGTCACGGGATGACGGGAGTCATATACGTAATACTATCTAACGCGATTGATCCGTTTCATTTAGTATAATAAGTGCAAATCGTGTGAGTTTAAAAAGTAAATATTTATATACTTATTACACTTCTTGAGGTAAATTAACGGTAGATGGCAGAAAAAAATATGTATAACTTTAATATTACCTATCGACTTCATTTCAAACATTAATTCTTAAGCTCCTTTATATAATCTTGCCATAGCTAAATCAATTAACAAGAATAATATTATAGTCTAATAGTTGACAAGCCCGTTGGCACAGTGGCATGTGATAGCGCTTACTGTGTCGGGGGTTGCGGGTTCGATTCCCGCCCGGAGTCAACAATATGTGCAGACATAGTTGTTGGTCTGGGAGTCAATTATATATTCATATAAAGTTTTTGTGTATGTATATGTATTAGTATCAGTTAGTAAGGTTCCATAATACAAGCATAGAGCTTAGTTTGGGTCTAATTAACCGTGCGTGAAAATAATAACCAAAACTGAGGTTCATTTTGACAGTACTGATATTAATGACACTAACCTGACTCTCGCAAGCTCTTTTAGCGTTTTTGGTCATCTTGTCACTAGCTGTGATGAATGTCACAGATATTATCGGGCTGTTTGGTTTGTCGCATTCCTGCCAACTGATGGAGCGACTAGGTCCTGTAACATTCAAAAAAGATAATCAATTAATCTGACTCTTTCTTGAGAGAAGGTAAAAATGAGAAGTTATATTTTGTATTCGTTTGTTTTATTTTACATACCTTCATTGTATCTTGGTCCTTCTGGATTTAATTGTTGCTTAACAAAATCTAAAACATCGATGTACGGTACTTTGTATTCTCGCATTCTGAAAATAAAATAAATTCTTTTATAAAAGAAAGTCGCGTTCATTGCTCTTCAATATTCTTCTTATATTTATTCTTAGTATAGATATAGTACTAGCCGCGGCCCGCGGTTTCACCCGCGTTGTACTCGTTCCCGCGGCAATTTCGGGATTAATTATATCCCGTGTGTTATTCTGATGTACAATCTAAATTTTATTATTAGTTTTAGAATCAGCAGTAGTTAAATTAACCATATATAACTACTTGGTAAACATAAATTACGAAGACACAGAGAACATGTTATTGATATTAAAATAAAATCTCAACTATAAAAATCGCTGTAAATAATCCACTACCACAAATGTAAGGCTTTATGATAAAGTATGTATTCAGATGAAGTACTACCTTCTAAAATACAGTGGAATAGTAGTTTATGCAACGTCATATAAAGAAGGGTATTAAAACACGAGTGTGAGTTTATGAAACGAGCGCAGCGAGTTTCATAATAGTAACGAGTGTTTTAATACCCGTGTTATATGCAGTTGCATACACTACTTTATCTTCACTATTTAATGCAATTAATCAAACAAAATTTTAAAAACAAAACACATTGCGAAACATTAAATTCACGCGTAGGTACGTGTATTGTCACAGTGAACTTGCCGCCATTAAAATCTAACCAATGAGAGCGCAGCTGCGCGTAGGGCCAATCAGGAGCGAGCGAGATCTTACCAAAGAGTTTTGTGTATGTAGTTTCGACGAAGTTTTCACGTATAACCCAACTGTTTTCAAAAGCCAGCCTAATATCAAAATTTTATGCAACTAGTATGAGGATTTTGACATAAGGCTCGCCAGGTTAATTGGTCGCGTTATAATGATGTTATAATGTTATATTATAATGATATTATAACATCAGTGCAATTGCTTAAATTGAGTGTTTTAGTTGTCTGCGCTATAACAGTAGTAATTATAAGTCAAGTATTGGAAACATAAGTAGAATGTTACAACATTAGTGTAGATAAACTAGTTTAGAAGGTACGGACTAGTTCTGTTTATTTAAGTTCAAATTATTACAATTTATATAAGCACTTTTATAATATTCATTATTTGTATTAGGCATTTTTATGAAATAAAATTTTTGTATTTGAATTTGTAATCTATATTACTGTAAAGTTTCATCTAAATCCGTTCAGCAGTTTTTGCGTAACAAACATACATGCTCACAAACTTTCGCATTTATAATATTAGTAGGATATATAGACCATACCTCCTATTATCGTCACAGACGACTCTAACATCGGCGTCGTGCAGCGTCAGCAGTATGTACGGCTTGCGGAGCTCGTGCGTGTCGGCGGCGGGCGCGAGCGCGGCGCAGTGCCCGCCGCGCCACAGCTCGCGCGCCAGCTCGCCGCTCGCGCGGGGGTTACTAGGAGATATGGTTATGTAGATCACTGTGCGCTGGAATAATTAAGATCGACTAGGTTAGTGGCCAACCCTGGTGTCGGAGTTTTTAGACCGCCTAAAGGCCACCGACATGGTCTACCGATTGAATCAACCGGGACCGACAGTTTAACTTGCCCTCCGAAGCACGGTAGCGCTCATATAGAAATGCCATTATCAGCCACTCATCCAAGTAGGGACCGAGCTGTACGTTGCTTAGCAATCGCAACCAACATCGCTTAGTCAAACTACACCACAAGCGCCACAACTGCGCGGTGAGAAACAAAGTTAAGACTGAAAAAGTTTACATATAAAGTTATGTATAAAAGTACTGAAAACGACCAAGAACGAATCGGACCCGTTAACGAAAGGTTCTGCCGAACCGCATCTATAAATAGACGGCAAGGTTAAATATGTTTTGTTTAATATGACAAAAATATGTTTTTTTTTTAATATTAATCTTAAAATTGTAGTATGGTATGCCCTTCCATATTTATTTTAATCTGTATTTATTATTTGTTGTTGTAGCCGCAGCAGAAATACATCAACTATCAGCAAGCTATCACAGTTAATATCATGAAATACAGCCCGGTGACAGACATACGAACGGACGGACGCTCAATAGAGTCTTAGTGACAGGGTCCGGTTTTTACCCTTTGTGTACGGAATTGAGAATACAATGTAATTAAATAATGACAAGCCCGTTGGCACAGTGGCAGTGAGAGCGCTTACTGTGTCGGGGGTTGCGGGTTCGATTCCCGCCCGGAGTCAACAATATGTGCAGACATAGTTGTTGGCGACGACGTCTGGGTGTCAATTATATATTCTTATAAAGTATTTGTGTATGTATAAGTAGTAGTATCAGTTAATTAGATTCCATAACACAAGCTTAGAGCTTACTTTGGGTCTAATTAACCGTGTGTGAATTTGTCCAGCACGGGTAGCATGACAAGTAGACATACAAATATGTCTACCATCTATGGCGCAAGTTTGACGTCATCGCGATTTTGTCTACAGTAGCTACCGCGACATAGATTTGTCTTGTCGCGTACGTCATTTGTATACAAATGTCTACGCCCTTGAGCATGACGACCATATTATGTCTACGTCAGAGAGAAAACAAGAAACAATAACCACAGACAAAAACGCACTGAAATGAATGAATGGCGAATGAATGAAATAGTGTTGTGACGGTGTTGTGCTTCAATAAATTTATCGGTAATCATGTGTGACCATGTTAAAGATATAATATATTTGTAAAGGGTAATATTTCTATGTCTTCCGTAGCGAAAGTTTTGTATACAGTAGAGATTTTCGCTTCCTGTCATTATGTGCTCGCAACCGCGCCATAACCCGTAGACAAGACAAAAGTTTTAACCCTATAGAGATATATGTCTACCAGTGTTCATGCTACCCGTGCAGGTATATTTATTTATTTATTTATTTATTTATTTAAATACATAGGAAAGGCTATACCAAAATAAAATAAGAAAAACAAATGTATACCTCTGCATTTTTCAATACGGTAGGTACGTCATGGTCCATCTTTTTCAAGATGGCCGCCATCCGCTCCAACGCCATAGAGAAGCCGACGGAACACGATTTGAGTTCGGAATTGTCTTGATCTTTTTCAGTTCGCGCCACCTTCCAGAACTCTTCGACTAGGGCATCATATCTGAAAGGGAAGACATTTAATTTGAATCACATGAAAAAAACGACGCATCTTACATAATATTTATGGTCTGTAATATTTTTATTTCTATTAGCACCTTGCTCTACTGATACAAATTACATTTGGGATATTCCAGGCTATAAGAAATACTAAATGAGACCAAATAGGTAATAAAAAACCAGACAAGTGAGAGTCGGTCTCGTGCACAAAGGGATGCGTATCCATATGTCAATAAACAGAAATATATTAGGTATCGGCTCATGAGATACAGCTGGACGGACAGACAGCGGAGTATTAATAATAGGGTCCTATTTTTACCTTTAATAATATTATAATACTCATTTTTACGTTTTGGGTACGAAATCCTGAAACTAGTTGTTACCTGCCCCCAGCGGCAATAAGGTCGCCTGATCTCCGTTTGTGCTTCATCTTGTGATCGTCTCTCACGACGTACATCTGCCAAAACACGCCGCTGTATTGTGTCGCGTTGTAGGCGAGGAATGGCGCTACTGTCATTTGACACTGGGAAAGATAAATATGTATTTAATTCTTGTATTTTCATAGAAAACTTTAGAAATTAGAAATAAATGGTTGTGTGATGAATATTGAAATATATATTGTTTCTTGACTTTACTTACACATAAAACTCATGATTTATTTTATGAATACGTTGAAATATTACAATGATCAATCAGTAATATAATAAAGCTGATTGAAAAGATTTTGTTTGTTTGATCGTCTAATCTGTAGAAATCTAGATGCACCAGAATCGAACGGATTTTTATGTTGGAGATCTTATCATGAGCTTAGAGCAATGGCATTTATTTGCACGAGGAAGGCCTTTCATCTCTAAATTCCTATTGAGCCATGTCAGAGGCCTTTGGCGGCTCAATAACTCTGACACCAGGATTGGTTAGGTTGACCATCCACTCGATGAAGAAGAATTCAAAAACAAGACACACGACACTAACCTCACACCCCAAAACCTTAGCATTCTTCCAAACGGTTTCCAAGTCATGTACAGCTCTAGTGACACATTTGCTCCACTTGGCTTGTTTCACTAGCGGAGTGACTAATTCCTTCAACTCTTGCACCGGGACATCTGCCTCCATCAGGCGTAGGAGATTGGATATATCACGGTTCGTGATACATAGAGACGTTAGATGGGTTTGGAGTTGAAGGTTGGTTATGCGACCTGTAGGGAGACATTTTATAATTTATTAATGACAGGTATTTCAAAGATAATTCGCAATCAATATTTTGATACAATTCTCTTTTCAAAATTCTTATATTAATCAAAAAAGTGGGTAGAAATGAGGGCACTGCTAATTGATCATAAGAACACTAAAATAAAATGCTATTTGAATTTCAATTACTTCGAAATAAAATACAATTTGAGTTTCAATCGCTCCAGGTATCAGTGGCATAGCTCGCTGATAATGAGCGCAGTGTCAGTTTAGGGTCGATTCTCGCTGTAGCTGTTAGCTTTCTAATTTGTTTTGACAAGTTCACTGTCCAGTCATCTCCACTGGCCACAGTGGAGCCGCTGCCACACTGGCCACCGAACTAGGTGATTATCAAACATGTTCCAAATAATTTTCGCTCCAAAACTCACCGGGTCAGTGAACTAGTTAATTGTCAACATTTATCAATTGATTTTTGAAAATTCCATATAATTTCCGCTCCAAAACTGACCTAAGCTGACGTCGACGAGCACGGGGTAGATGTCGCTGTGCTTGTCGGGCGACACGCCGCACGCCAGCAGCAGCACGCGCAGCAGCGCGCTGTGCGACAGCTGCGCGCGCGCGCGGACCCGGCACGCCGCCGCCGCGCCGCCCGCCACCGTCAGCAGCTCGGCGTCGGGCCACAGGCAATCTGGAAATAACATATTCCTAGTTCATATTATACAATGTTAAAGTAGTTGACCTAAATTTCATCAACAAGTTTTTAAATATTAATAATCATATACAATTTTGATTTTTTTTATGTATGTTCGGATTTATTCCGGGAACTATATAAATACGAATAATTCTTTTTGTATTACATATGTACATTCAAGTGGAAGGTTATAGTACGCTTTTTTATCCTGAAATTGATAAAATACGCACCAGTCTTAGGCGTAACGATATCGAAAGCGCACTCCAGTATTTCTCTCGGGTGAAACCCTTGCACGTGCCGTTCTCTGTAGACGCGGTCGATACAATAACGACGCATGCTCTTTATGTCGGAGTAGGCTGTGTGCCTGCAATACAATTTATTGGGGTAAGTATCGCGAGGTATCGAAGACAGACGTCAATTAAATGGATAATTTGGTGTAATTTTACAGGTCAAAAACTATTCATTTGTAACTGTAAGTGCGGCATTATTGCAATGGGTAGTCCCAATGACTTTTTATCTATCAGTTATCTCTAAAAACAGATGACAATTTCTCATTTGTACCTTAATAATTATTAAACCATAAGAAACTTAAAGAACGTATTATTGTTTTACATAATAATATGTCACTTAAATTGATAATTATATTATTGTCTGTTATTTGAGATTGTCAGTCGAGACAGGTTATTGAGTTGATATTGAGAGATTAGACGGGTCTTTAATAAGCAAATTTTATATAAATGTCAAATCAGTGTCTGTCCAATTCAATCAATTTATTGGCATATCGAAGGCAAAAATCAGGCAAAGTGTAAAATTATCCGAGCATGCTTGTGTGCATGGACGTATGGTGTGTGTGTGTGCATGGCCATGTACGTATGCATGTGTGTGTTGGGCGCGAGTGCGTGTACGTATGCATGTGTATGTTGGATGCAAGTGCGTGTAAATATGCATGTGTATGTTGGATCCAAGTGCGTGTACGTATGCATGTGTTTGTTGGGCGCGAGTGCGTATGTTTGTTCGTACATTAGCTACGTGTATGAATGTGTGTAAGCGCAGTACATACCTGGCGAAAGGCAGGCGCAGGTCGTGCGGCAGGTGGCACACGGCGCCGGCCGCCGTCATGACGCGCGCGGCCGCCGCCTGGTCCCAGCGCAACGCCCGCGGCGTCAGCAGCGCGGGGGAGAACTCCTCCGCGCCGTGCCTGCGGAATATCTGCCGGTTCCAACATTACTAAGGATTTTGGACTCTATTTACAACAGTAGAGTAAAGAAAATATAAAAATGTGTATTAACGTCCTAGTGATTATCAACGTTTCGAGTGGTCCTTCGAATCTAAGCAATCATTAACCACCAAAATAATACCACTAAACCACCACCATAACTATGGAACCAACCTTAACCACAAGTTCATTTAAGACCGGCAGCATATCACAGGTCTGCCTCATCTCGCTGTGGTAGGTGTAGTCCTCCGCCGGCGGTACCCGCTGGTCCATGCACGCCGCGACGAGGCGCGAGTACTGGCGCGAGCCTCTGTCGGAGAGCGCGTGCGTCAGCAGAGCGGACAGCGCGCCCTCGCCCACCGCGCGCGGCACCGCGCCCGACGACAGCAGCTCGGCGCACGACGGCCGGCACGACGGCTCGTGCGAGAGCAGCCATCTAGGGGTTGTATTGCCATATTCATCCATTCATTTCAAAAATATAGGTCATTGGTCATTGGTCAAATAACAGGCCAGTGGCCAACCCTGGTGTCGGAATTTTTAGACCGTTTATGGTAACGATATGGTCTAACGATTGGTCGACTGCTTAACGTGCCCTCCGAAGCACGGTAGCGTCGTCAATAGTCGTTAGGGCACAAAATTGACGACTATAATATATTCGTAATACAAATAAAATACACAAACGGTTAATTAGACCTAAAGTAAGCTCTAAGCTTGTGTTATGGAATCTAACATACATATACATAAATAATTTATAAGAATATATAATTGACACCCAGACGTCGTCGCCAACAACTATGTCTTTACATATTGTTGACTCCGGGCGGGAATCGAACCCGCACCCCCGACACAGTAAGCGCTGTCACTGCCACTGTGCCAACGGGCTTGTCGTCTTGTTGTGTTGTCGAATGTGAATAGTTAAGTATAGATATCAACAGAACTCACCTAACAACATGAATCTGCTTAGCATTCTCCTCCGTATCGAATCTCCCTGGGACCACAACAGCGGGAGACCTCAACTCAGTCAAGACAGCCATTCGTTCCATAGCAGTAGACAATGGGTGGAACATCTCGAACAATATGATCCCGAGGGAATAAATGTCCACTTTCTGGTTGTAAATCACTTTGGATGAGGATTGGAGAAGTTCGGGGGCTACGTAGAGAGCTGTTCCAATCTGTTTAGAATAGTGAAATAGTAGTTTATGCAACTGTCATATAATGAAGGGTATTAAAACACGAGTGTGAGTTTATGAAACGAGCGCAGCGAGTTTCATAATAGTAACGAGTGTTTTAATACCCGTGTTATATGCAGTTGCATACACTACTTTATCTTCACTAATGCAATTAATCAAACAACAAGAGTAAAAGCTGACAATAGTTTTTCACGCGCGTGTATTGTCACAGTGAACTTGCCGCCATTAAAATATAACCAATGAGAGCGCAGCTCGCGCAGGGCCAATCAGGAGCGAGCGCGCGATGTTAAAATGAGATTTTACGATATCGATGTGGATATTTATTGGATGAATAGTCAACTTATTTATAATATAACTAGCTGTCCCACGCGGTGGTTCCATCCGCGACGCAATAAATGTCGCTAGTGTAAATCTAAACCATTTAAAGTGCCACCCAAACGCATACAAAAAAAATCATTCAAATCGGTCCAGCCGTTTAGGAGGAGTTCAGTGTCATACGGACTTACAGTAGAATCATTACATAGTATAAAACGAAGTCGCGTTCTGTTTGTCTGTCTGTATGCTTAAATCTTTAAAATTACGCAACGGATTTTGATGCGGTTTTTTGTAATAGGTACAGTGATTCAAGAGGAAGGTTTTTATGTAAAAAAAAATCCCAAAATTCCCACGGGAACGGGCACAACGCGGGTAAAACCGCGGGGCGCTGCTAGTTATATATATAAAGATAAAGCTAATATTAATTTATAATGTTTAATTGAACGCGGAGAATACCTTGTATAAAATGATATTATGTAGTTAATTTGCATTCGGTTGCTACTTTTGGGACTATGACGTCACAAATACGCAGAAGTATGTCATCAGTATAGTAACTTTACATACAATGTATGTCATGCTAGCCTATATTTCTTAAAATAAAATAGAAAACTTACTTGTCCAGTCAAAGAACCGCCAATCTCTTCCAGTTGTTTTGATTTTTCTGAAATAATAAATCATTACGATTTACACTTTATTGTATACTTGGATTCTGTAATTAATAAATATGTTTTTTATTGATATAAGCTTACTTTTATTATTTTTATAGCTAGGGGTGATAATGGGCCTGGACTAGGCCTTGTGTTTCAGGAAAATCGATACGATACTAGTAAAAACGAGTTTAAAATAATAATAAATATTAAACAAAGCAAGAAAACTCTACCATCTATCAATCCAGTAAAAGCTTTAGTAGCCAATCCGAAGTCTCCAATCTTGACGTGGTCATTGGAATCCAAGAAGATATTGACAGGTTTCAAATCTCTATGGATCATGCCTCTTTGGTGAACGTGCGCAAGACCTTCAACGATCTCTCTGAATAGACGCCAAGCGCGAAACTGTTCGTTATAGAGGCCGTTGTCTATGGCTTGTCTGAAAAAAAATACAAAATTTTCTCAAAAACAAAATTTTGTTGGGGCCTTTGCCTTTGGGGCTTTTTTAGTTCTTTACTTTTCAAAATTGTATAAAAAATATGACTCAAGATTGGAAGAAACAACATAAAAATACTATGTCATATAAACATAGTTCCTAATTTTAACGGAATTATTTTCGAATAAATAGAGATTCTGTTTTTAGGGTTCCGTAGCCAAATGGCAAAAACGGAACCCTTATAGATTCGTCATGTCTGTCTGTCTGTCTGTCCGTCCGTCTGTCTGTCTGTCTGTCCGTATGTCACAGCCTTTTTTCTCCGAAACTATAAGAGCTATGTTGTTGAAACTTAGTGTGTAGATGTATTCTGTGAACCGCATTAATATTTTCACACTAAAATAGAAAAAAAATAAAATTTTAGGGGGGTCTCCCATACTTAGAAATGAAAAAAATATTTTTTTTTTCATCAAACCCATACGTGTACATCTATGGATAGGTCTTCAAAAATGGTATTGAGGTTTCTAATATCATTTTTTTCTAAACTGAATAGTTTGCGCGAGAGACTCTTCCAAAGTGGTAAAATGTGTGTCCCCCCCCTGTAACTTCTAAAATAAGAGAATGATAAAACTAAAAAAAATATATGATGTACATAACAATGTAATCTAACACCGAAAATTGGTTTGAACGAGGTCTAGTTAGTAGTTTTTTTTTTACGACATAAATCGTAAACCGCAAAAAAATACTGATTATTCATTCAATAACTCAAATGTAAATAAAAATACATTTATTTCAAGAACTTCTTTATTATGTTACTCGCTGCTACGGAACCCTTCATGGGCGAGTCCGACTCGCACTTGGCCGCTTTTTTTACATCATTAATCATCAGTCGCGAGACTTCGTGTTTAATAATACTCTACTTTTCCCATTCAACTTAAAATTGTCGGTCCCGGGTCCCGGTTGTTTCTACGGATAGTAGTCGTTACTAGAGCCATGTCAGAGGCCTTTGGCGGCTCAACAACTCTGACACCAGGATTGGTCAGGTTGGCCATCCACTCGATGAAGAATGGATAAACCAAGTCGGCGGTCTTTAGGCGGTCTAACCTACTCGAAGTTACTTACTCACCTAAGCGTATGTTTCTCACAGAACTCCATCTGTATATAAAGCACCTGATGCAACCGATCGGACTTGGGCCTGGCTGCGTCCACCACGTCTTCTGAGGGTATGGTCTGCGACTCGTTCTGGGAGTCGGACTCGAACTCTATGCCTTCACTTGACTCTTCATCTTCAGGACTGGAAAATGGTTTATTGTAAACGAATCTTGGTAAAAACTAAATTATTCGAGTCATATACCATTCTGGTTTGCTCCTTACTGGTTTCATTCTATTAGCAATTTTGGGATGATGAGTTCAAAACTGTACCCGTGAGTCACTCTGTCTAGTAGACAGATTGGTAGACAGTTTTTTGTAGACAGTGTCTGGTAGACAGTATTTGGTAAACAGCGTGTGGTACACAACGTCTGGTAGAAAGTGTCTGGTAGACAGTGTCTGGTAGACAGTGTCTGGTAGTGTCTGGTAGAGTGTCTGGTAGACAGTGTCTGGCATACAGACTGGTAGACAGTGTCTACTAGAAAACCCCATATGCAAATTCGTTGAATAGTTTTTAGTTCACGAACAGG
The DNA here is from genome assembly GCA_963082685.1 of Cyclophora albipunctata. Taxonomy (NCBI): domain Eukaryota; kingdom Metazoa; phylum Arthropoda; class Insecta; order Lepidoptera; family Geometridae; genus Cyclophora; species Cyclophora albipunctata. The sequence goes on along the minus strand of OY720129.1, from coordinate 8,308,302 downwards.
CATATAGGCGAATAAACGCAGCGCCGCATATAAAAAGAAAGCAGTCTGCGCTGATCTGCTAGAGCTTATCGGAACTGATATCTAAGATGGTTTTTAGAACCAGCCCTTTAGATGGAATACAATGGGATCTTACACTAACCGCAAATCTTAAACCTCACCTCATAATATTAAACCACGGATCCTGTTCATCATCCTCCTCATCATCTTCGCTATCAGAAGACGTATTCTTCTGCACAGGTCCTTCGGACATCGACCACTCTACTTTGACCTCCTGCCCTAGTTTAGCCACTATACACTGCAGACTATCATCAGAGGTCTTGACTGTTGGACTTTTGGTTTCTTGATTACTGTCCACTGTATCTTGATCTATGGTTGTCTCTATCCATGCGTTGTAATAGCGGACCACGTTTTCGTGGTTGAGTCGTGATAGTAGTTTGACTTCGCGGGTTATTTTTTTGTTCAGTTGCACGCTCTCTGGGTTCAGTTTGATGCGTTTGATGGCGTAGAAACCGCCGTCTAGTTTGTTTTTTACCTGAAAATGGGAGATAGCAGGGAAAATATAAATTTAAAAAAAATAGAAATAAAATAACAAAATCACTGGCGACGTAGCGTCTTAAAAAATGGCCACAGTAAAGAGAGTTCCACAAGCAAGTTTTTCACATTGAATCATCACCATTGGACAATATTTTAAGCGTGTGAGACAGCAATATATTTGAAGGCGATTGCAAGATAAATGGCTTTGTCAGAGCACAATTTTCATTCTGTTGTATACCGCACTTCACTCGAAAACAAATGCTCGAAACAGAACTGTTCGTCCGAACTTTGACGCCTAAGTGAAGAAACCTTTTAAGAAATCTTACCTTTAAAACATCCCCAAAAGCGCCTTTCCCTAACCACGTGAGCACTTCAAACTCGGCGTTCAGTCGAGAATGACCGTTACTTATAGAACTGGTATGAGGTATCTTCTTTACTGCATCTTCGTCCTGAACAATTAAATACATACAGTACATTATAATAATTAATAAAAAAAAGTAAAAAGCATAAACAATTCTTCTTCTTTATTATATCGATGGGACACAAAAACAATTTATATTATGGCACTAATACACATATAAACAACTAGCCGCGCCCTGCGGTTTCACCCACGTTGTACCCGTTTCCGCGGGAATTTCGGCACAAAATATATCCCATGTGCTATTCTGATGTATACTCCAGCCGAAGGCGATTGCTCCTGAAGAGGAAAAAGGTTTAGTAATTTTATTTCATTATTACCCTATCTCTAAACCTTTTTTCTCTTCAGAAGCAATCGTCTTCGGCTGGAAAATTGACGACATTGGTCCACATTTTGTGTCAATCCAAAATAAAAAGAGTATATAGTATAACCTATATTACTGTAAAGTTACATCAAAATCCATTCAGTATTTTTGGCGTGAAAGAGTAACATACATACACTAAAACATCGTGATAAACTTTCGCATTTATAACATAAGTAGTATTATGGAACACTATATTACCTCTGATTCGCTCTCGGCGCCATTGAGCCGACTGCTCTGTCCTTTAGAAGGCGTATCTATCAGGAACACGTGGTTGACTAGCTGTTCCGCGCTCCATTGGGAGTTTTCGTCTTCTGTCAGACATCTGGAATAACAATTTATTTATTTTTTGTATAAGGTGTAGGAGACGGCGTCGCGGCAACCGCGCAGGCGGAGGCGGGACGAACTGGACGCCTACAAGAGGGACTGGCTTCTAGTGGCTTCGAATCGAGAAGAGTGGCCGAAATGGGGGGAGGCCTTTGCCCAACAATGGGATGGTATAGGCTAACAGTAAACAGTAAGGTGTAAATATGAATGCGAATGAAATCGTATGGAATAGTTAGCCATTGATAAAACCCATTTTGTATTCAGTCATATCTGAACTGTAAGATGCTTTAAACAAGTGAATTTTGCTGAAAAGAATGCTTCAAACAAGTGAACAGTGAATTTTGAAAAAAATACTAGCCGACGCTACAGAGGTCGATCGGGAATTTTAACCGGATCTATTAAAACAATAGCCGCGCCTCGCCTTTTCACCCGCGTTGTACCCGTTCCCGCGGGAATTTAGGGATAAAATGTATTCCATGTGTAATTCTGATGTATACCTATATTACTGTAAAGTTTCATCCAAATCCATTGAGTAGTTTTTGCGTGAAAGAGTAACAAGCATACATACATACATGCATGCTCACAAACTTTCGCATTTATAATATTAGTAGGATACCTTGCAAAGAAATCTTTGGCCGAGCTGGGTAGATCCGAAGGTATCTCTGCATTGGTCCTCTCTGAAGCTACTAGTGACAACAGCAGCTGGCCCGTGCTGTATATGTCTTGGGATGCTGTCTGTCTGTGGAAAACCGAGGGAAAGGTATCACAGAAATCATTAAAGATTCCAATTTCAGTAAGGGCCTTATTCATAAACGCTTATTAATAGCATTTTAGCTATCAAAGTATGTCCACTTTCGACTTACGCTATTTTCCAAAGAGCAAAACAGACAAATCACTTTCTTCTTCTTCTTCTTCATCGAGTGGATGGCCAACCTGACCAATCCTGGTGTCAGAGTTAATTGAGCCGCCAAAGGCCTCTGACATGGCTCATGTAACGACTACTATCCGTAGAAAGTAACCGGGACCGACGACTTAACGTGCCCTCCGAAGCACGGAATCATGTTTACTTTTCGAGCAATCAGGTAATTCAGCCTGCAATGCCCTAACCAAACTAAGGAAAGTCTCACAGAAAGATGAGACATCCCCACCGGGAATCGAACCCGGAACCTCCGGGTCGTGAGCCGGGCGCTCAAACCACAAGACCACGGAGGCTGTTACAAATCACTTTACAACAGTGTTTTAGTTAATGAGTGCTTATGAATATGTCGGTAAGTCTATGAAAACGTTGTGCACTTTAGTACTAGGTATGTCAGCTTCTAAGAGTACAATTCTCAGTGACATGTCGAAGGATATTTTAAAATGTTGAATACGATAAGGTTCTAGAATGCTTAAAGTTTTAATGCCAGACTTTGATGTGTTCATTACACTAATTACTGATTGAAAATTGTGGTCTAAATATTTTGACTATTCTGTCTATCTTGTAAATAGGATCAGTTACTCACTTAGATCTCTTAATAGAATTGACTCTTAATACATCTCTCAGTACACTTTACTTCTCTGAGACAATTTCAATTACTTCAGAGGCACTCAAATCTGCAGCTTTAAATTAATAGATATATGTATTTTTAAACTTGATAACTTGGGACAACATACAACAGATGAGTAAAAGGGAAATCCACAAACCTTACCTATCACTATAGCTGTCTCCTTCCACCATCTCGCATAACCTCGCGTCCAAAGCAGCACCAACCAACTTCACCCCGCCAAACTCATCCAAAAACACATTTTCACTCCTTACATCCCTATGCACTATCCCCACACTATGCAACTCTTTTAACGCCTTCAACACACCACTGCCTACATGCCTTAACAATTTCAAAACTTCATAGTTATCATTTAATAATATAAGTCGTTTTTTAACACTTCTCAAAGAACTACCTAGAATAAAACTTCTGAATATATAAATGCACTGTTTGGTTGTCCGTTTTGACACTTCTTTGGTTAGTTCTAACGCTATGTATGGCACTAGTGATGTGTCTTTTAGTCGTGACATGGTTTTGAGGTCGTTTTGTAGTGATGTGAGTTGGCGGGTGCGGGTTTGGAAGTCGGTTACGGGTGGGATGATCCACTTTTTGGCTATGAGGCGGTCGCCTGTGTCGTCATCGATGGCTAGGAACGTTGTTGAGCTGTTTATTGAATGTCCTGTAATACAAATCGTTATTAAAATTACTGCCTGCCTTAACTGTCCTCTAAGGCAGTTAATCGTGTAGATTTCATCCCCATTTGTACTTGTACTAGCAAGATGTGCTGAAACGAATGGCTTATTTTAGTGCTTCACATATTTTAGCACTGAATATTCGGTTGCTGTAAATTTGGCAACTTAGCCGAAGGGAGCCCATTGTCGGATATTCGGTATTTACCCGAATCAATGTGCGTGGCGTTTCTGATGCATCGTTTTAATTTCAGTGATTTATGTTCCACTTTCACGCCAAAACTACTGAACGAATTTTTACGAAAATCGCCACAGACATAGATTAAAGTCTAGAATAACACAAATGCTAAGTGAGTAACCTTAAGGTGCGCGGAGATCACCACAGTTTTAATACGCGAAATAGAAATAAGCTTGCTGTTGTTAAGTCCAGGTTAGCGCGAACCGGGAAGTCTTTCATTGGTAGATGTATTCAATTTTATAATAAAATTCCCAAGGAGGTAACTGGGCTTAGTGAAGGTAAATTCAAATCGTACGTTAAAGACGTTTTATTGACTAAAGCATACTAAAGCATACTAAAGCATACTAAAGCGTTACTGATTACATTGAGGACAAATATGTCTGGAGTCAAATTCCTGCACCAGCAACACAACCTGATTTTGACATGTAATTTTACTTATTAGTATTAAATTGTATTATACCTAGATTTAAAAAAATAACCAGCAGAGTTTCTTGCCCATTCTTCTCTGCTGATGTTCTTCCGAATGGGTGGTACGTTCAAAAGAGCCTCTATGGGGCCAAAACTGAATAAAAATATTTGACTTTTTGACTTTTTTTTTTTTGCTACTTTTTAACCCGAAATTCCCAAGGAAACGAGTACAAGGCGGGTAAAACTGCGGGTTCTGCTAGTGCGACAATACTTTAAGGCGACTGAAAAAGCAAACTCTACTAAGGTAAGTAACCTACCCAAACAGTTACTAATATAAACCTTCTTGTTATTCTTCTGCGTGATCCTCAGCACTTGCACGCCTTTACTCTCGCACGTGCAAGGCACTTCTGTGCGGGGTTTAGACTGCTTCTTTATTGGAGACATTTTGTCGTCGGCGTAACTGAAATTATCACAAGTGAACTCGAATGAAAAAACTCTACTTCTTACTAATAAGACACGCGATAGTTTATAAGGTTGAATGGTTGGACAAATGTTTGTTCTTATTTGATGGTACCATAGCTTAGTCAAAGAATTATTCTCAACTCAACTCGCTAACGCGGGCTGTGCGGGTAAGACCGCGAGGCGCGGCTAGTTAGTTATAACTTTGAAGAATTAAATATATATATACCCGGACAAATTCACTACACATACATACACAAATACTTTATATATAAAATTCTTGTGTCACAATGTTCGTTCCCGTACTCCTCCGAAACGGCTTGACCGATTCTCATGAAATTTTGTGAGCATATTGAATAGGTCTGAGAATCGGCCAACATCTATTTTTCATCCCGAAATTCCCGCGGGAACGGGTACTACGCGAGTGAAACCGCGGGGCGCAGCTAGTAAGTAAGACTATATAATTGACACCAAGACGTCGTCACCAATAACTATGTCTTCACATATTGTTGACGCCGAGAGGGAATCGAACCCGCAACCCCCTACACAGTAAGCGCTCTCACTGCCACTGTGCCAACGGGCTTGTCAAATTAAATGGACTTAAAAATCTAATTTGTCTACATATTGGTGCTGCTGACTACATAATATGCTTGCAGCCCTTTCTTCCTACTTTTACATGATAAAATACTCACAAGACCAACTCAGGCGTGTCACCAGCTCCATCATTATTGTTCTCCTGACTAATGCTGGACCGGTGCACTCGCTTGTGTTCGCGCAACATCGCCTGGCGACGATGGATCTCATCTTTTATCTTTTGCCTCTAAAACATTTTGTTTTTAGTTAATATCTATACTAATATTATAAAGCTGAAGAGTTTGTTTTGTTTGTTTCTTTGTTTGTTTGTTTAAACGCGCTAATCTCAGAAACTACTGAACCGATTTGAATAATTCTTTCACTGTTAGATAGTCTATTTATCGAGGAAGGCTATAGGCTACATTTTATCCCGAAATTCCCACGGGAACGGGCACAACGCGGGTAAAACCGCGGGGCGCTGCTAGTCTATATTAAAGGTACTCTTATTAACGAAGAAGAATTTTGTCTGCTCAACAAAATGTTTGGGCGCGACCCCACTAAATCTAGGAAAATAACTTAAGCGCGATCTAAAAAAATTTCACACTAGCGCCATCTATCGCGGGTGGAACCACCGCGCGGAACAGCAAGTCTTCAATAAGATGAAAGGCCCTTTACTCAGCAGTGGGACATTAAAATCTAAATTTTTTCAATCTTTGAAGCCTGAAAAGCTTCGAAATAAGTTCGAACTATGAACCATAGACTGATAGTTCTTTATGTCTTTGGTACCATACATAATAATCTGTGGAAAAGTCACTAAACAGTTTTTCTACCCTTTTGAATCAGAAAATGTGTGTGACAAAAATGTATTAAATACTCGTAAATACCCGAACAAATTAACACACGGTTAATTAGACCCAAACTAAGCTCTAAGCTTGTATTGTTACTAAGCTTGTAATAATTGACACCCAGGTGTCGTCGCCAACAACTATGTTTTCACATATTGTTGACCCTGGGCGGGAATCGAACCCGCAACCCCTGACACAGTAGTATTAGGGATGCTATAAGTAAGGAATACTCACTTCTTCATCCTCCTTGACTTTTAGATCATGAAGTTTCAGTTGTTCTTTCTCCGTCTTTTGTTTTACCATCTCTTCATAAAATGATAGTGTTGGCTTATTGTGGTCATGAAGGAATTGCTGTAAACCATGAATGATTTAAATTTACGGTCAACAAAGCAGGTTGTATTAATAAGTAAACTATTTTCTATTTCTTTTAAGAAAATTTTAAGGAAAACAAATAACAATTATAATATGTTTTATATTTTACACTTGATATGAGTGTATAGTATGGCAGAATAATCTATACAAATATTATAAAGATGTAAAATTTGTAAGTTTGTTTGTTTGTATTTTCGAGGTAATCTTAGGAATTATCAGTCTGATTTGAAAAATCCTTTTTAAAATGGATAGCCACATTCAACGGGAAGGTTATAGGGTACTTTTCACCCTGAAATTCCCACGGGAACGGGTACAACCGCGGGGCGCTGCTAGTTATTTATATTTGTGTAGGAATTTATGTTATTTTTCAATAATAATAAACACTTTAAAGTATCTGAATTTGAACTCAAGACAGAGCTAGACTATGACATTCTTATTCTTAATTTAAGTACTTACCTGAGTGTGTGTTGCCAGTTGGAAAATCATAACTTCACCGCACTGCTGCAGCGCTATTTCTTCTAACTCTGCTACAAGTTTGGCCGCATTCTCTTTGGATAGACCGTGCATTTTGTGTATTGATAGTGATGGTGGCCTGAAATATTTAACATAACTATTGAATATTTATTTTGTAATAAATAAGGTTTGGAAGCATTTGGGGGAGACCTTTGCCCAGCAGTGGGTTCATATTGGTTAAACAAATAAAATAGTTAGACTTTATTCATATTTGGATCTTATCCAAATTGATGACTATTATAATATTAAGTTGCTTTATAAAGATTTAATTATTAATTATTTTTTTTACAATTGCTGATTCCTAAGTTAAACCTTCTTCAGGATCATAAGCATCTGAATCTCTACCTGGTCAGTTATTTCATAATAAAAACTTACCACCTTAATTATCTATATAAATAAAAATGAATTGCTGTTTGTTAGTCTGCTTAAAACTCGAGAACGGCTGAACTGATTTGGCTAATTTTGGTCTTGAAATATTCATGAAAGTCCAGGGAAGGTTTAAACGGTAAGCATTGACTGAATAAATGAGGGTGAAACCGCAGGGCACAGCTAGTTATAAATAGTTTATGAATTTATTATTTCCTAATAAACTATATATACTACCTATAGTTATACATATATAGTTTATTAGGAAATAGTTTATTAGTCTGATAATTTGGTCTTCACAGAAAAAATGGTAATATGTAAATATTTACATACTTATCAGGATAATTTGGACAGCATTTGATATGCAATGTGACTGAGCAGTGGATTCCTTGTATATCCGAGTTGTGAAGAGGGTTCAGGGTGAGCATGATGTCTAGCGGTCTCCATACTTTCCATGCTATGTTTTCTCTGTTATCAACAACAGCATCCACGTAGATGGCCTGAAACAATTGTAAAATTAATAATTGTGTTGACCCTTTTGAAATACGCTCGAAATTTTTAGTATACGAAGCTCGAAACGTTGGATATGTTTTTTAATAAATACGTTATGTTTGCACCATACTTGCGTACTGTGGGTTGGTGATTTTAAACTTAAGCCATGTTTGTAAAGTAAATTTCTCACATGCTCATAAGTTAACAGTTATAAGTTTTACCGTAATAAACGTTGCGTAGAAAACAGATGATATAATGCAGAACTTAGTTAAATAAGGAAAAAGGAATTAGTGTCTGTAAAAGAGCCGCCACCGCAATACCTAATACCGATATAAATATAGAAAAGTGAACTAAGAAGTGTTTTTAATTTATTGTTCAATTTCAATTTATTGTTCAAAAAAACTTAATCTATTTTACAAAAATCTCTGACTTCCAAACTAGAGGGTATCTGTGTAATCCATCTAGCGTACGTTTATCTAGATATTAAGTTAATTTGACCTATCTACACTTCTACACTAATATTAAGAAGAGGAAAACTTTGTTTGTTTGTAATGAATAGGCTCAAAAACTACTGGGCCGTTTTTAAAAATTCTTTCACCATTCGAAAGCTACATTATCCACGAGTAACATAGGCAATTTTTCATCCCGAAATTCCCACAGGAATGGACACAACGCGGGTAAAACCGCGGGGCGCTGCTAGTCCCAGATACACAGAACAAAACAAAAATAAGTAAAATCCAAAAATAAACAGCTTTCCTCACCTGCAATGCCGCTAACTCGTTATCTTGTCTCTCTTCGTTGGTTTCATCACACATGGTCACTTAATTTAGTAAAACATTAATTTTTATATTATAAAATATGTTTATTTCATTCAATATTATGAAATATTGCAGAATTCACATTATTTTTGTGATAGCGCCGACACAACAAAATAAACAATGTGATTTGACAATTCGTTTTAATTTTATATAATACATGCTGGACTGAACGTCATTATGCCTGTGACAGTGACGTTTATGTTGGTTGATTAGACATCGCGGTGTTAGACATATTATTGAATTAAATATTTTTTGGTTGTGGTAACTCTAAGTACATATTTTTTTTTACTCACAACTTTTAGCCGATTTGAAATAGGATGGATGGAGTGTTCCTGTTAATTTTTTACAATTCGGAAGGTTAAGAAAACGCAATTGATTAGCAACTTATTTATTACCAATACATTTCTTACAAATACTTAGAAGACGGAGTAGATAAATCTCAATTTATAGTTTCCTTACAAACATAGTTTGTTAACAACACAGGTATAGTTTGTTAGTTAGTCTGCTTATAATATTAACAATTATTATTAAAACAGATTTCGGGGAAGTCGATGTTACTCATAATATCAGCCAGGATTGGTGCGAATACAGTTCTTGGCCAAACTGCTGCCCCAGCATTCCAGTTATTACTTGATAAATACTGAAACAAAGTAGTTATAGTTAGGTACATTTATTGGCATTTGGAATCAACTCGATAAACATGACATGCGATGTGTACTTTAATTAAATTTGACGTGTGACAACGCCTTTTTAAAGGTTAGCATCTCAGGGCCGGATTGAGTCCCAGAAACCTCGCATTTGTTCCTAGTGTCAACCCCGATACTTTTTAAACTCACACGATTCGGACTCATTAAACTAAATGAAACGGGTCTGTATCGCTTTAGAATCTATACTACTTAATATTATAAAGCTGCAGAGTTTGTTTGTTTGAACACGCTCACGAAATAGGTCCGATTTGAATTTTTTTTTGTAATGGATAGCCACTTTCAACGGGAGGGTTATAGGCTACTCTCCATCCTGAAATTCCCCACGGGAACGGGTACAACGCGGATAAAACCGCGGGGCGCTGCTAGTCACTACATAGTATAAAACAAAGTCGCTACTTTTGTCTGTTTGTCTGTATGCTTAAATCTTTAAAATTACGCAACGGATTTTGATGCGGTTTTTTGTAATAGGTAGAGTGATTCAAGAGGAAGGTTTATATGTATAAAAATTCCCGAAATTCCCACGGGAACGGGTACAACGCGGGTAAAACCGCGGGGCGCTGCTAGTATATTATAACCCGTGACCACGAGTGGTGTAATCTGTTGGCAACGTCGGGTAACTAGTTAAGTACCTACGTATTGTTATAAATACGTTTTATATTGTAAACACTAATATATACGGGACTTAATCGCGAATTAATCATTTAATGCATACTTCAACGTTTCGGTCGCGTCGCAAAGTTTAAAATTCTAAAACGATACAGACCGTTTCATTCTCAATATCGATTCTGTAATTGACTTTAGGTATTACTTCGAGTCCTTTGTAATTCATGAGTGATTTAAGGAATTACTTACAGATCTAGAAATGGCCTCTGTGATGTTATTAGCTGGCATGTAGATCATACGTATTCCACTACCTCCAGACAGACTGAGGAGGGAGATAAATGAAGACAACTCATTCGTGATCAGGTTTTTCATTAACTGAAAAAAAAAACATAATTTAGTAAAAAGTTAAAGAACCTAACTAAGTACATTAAGTAAGTTTAATTTAAACCCATTATTACAACCTTGGAGGCGTAGTACTAAGACCGCGTTAAAAAATATTGGAGATTTGATTTTGACATAACATTACAACCACTACCACTACAAGCATGTAGTACTTACTCCATGGTAGTACCCGTGGTAGTACTGAAGCACTGAAGTGTGAGCGTCTGTCTGTCTGTTCGCGATCAACTCAAGTACTAGGTAATGCATGGATTTTGACTCGGTTTTTTTAAATAACTAGATAGAGTGATTCAAGAGGAAGGTTTACATGTATAACAATTCCCGAAATTCCTAAGGAAACGGGCAAAACGCGTGTAAACCGCGGGGCGCTGCTAGTATATATATGTCATTTACGAGTATATATTGTCCCAATGCTGGGCAAAAGTTATTAAGGTAAAGTCAAGGACTTTATATTAAATCCATAGGTATAGTAGTACTTACAGTTATATCGTACTGTATCAGAACATGTGTATACGTCCCAGTATACCGTTGTTCCCCTTCTCCTCCTATGTCAGTTATGACGTCAAATCCAAGCTTCACGTCATGCAAATTCAATCTACACCTGGTTGACGCGGAAGGCGTAGTCACATTGTTAACATTTGCATTGTACACGCTTTGTTGATAGGTGGTCAGTTCTATTTTTTGAATGGAGACCACGAAACCATTGGTGTAACGGGCGGTCCCGACTACAGGGAAAATGTAGAGGGTTGTGCTGTAAAGGAAACAAAGTATTAGCCTGCAAGATATCAGTACACATACCTAACCTATACCTATCCCAATGCTGAACGTACTAAGAACCTTATGATTTATGTTACAGTAACTAATTACTTTTTAGTTCGTTTTTAGGGACTGGCAATTGGTGGCCCAAAATCGAAAAGAGTGTCGGGAATGGGGGGGGGGGAACCTTTGCCCAGCAGTGGGACAATACGGGCTAACAGTAACAGTAGTAATTACTTACAATTCAATGACAATTATCGAATTCTCTGACAAAGAATTTGCTGAAGTGCGTAGCATTTTGATTTTCGACTGTTATACCTATAGCAATAGGTAGCCTATTTTTGAGGTATTTTTAAGTGTAACACCAATAGGTACTTACTTGAACGTCTGCGAATATTCATCAAGAGTCAACATGCTAAACCCTCGTCGTTCAATTTCGTAGATCATTTCTTGCAATACATTCGTGGTGTACTCCTGATGGCGAGCTACGGTGCCCCTTGAAACTGAAAAAGTTGAAGAACAAACATTAAGTAACTTGATAGTACTTTTATAAGTAAACTAGCTGTGCCCCGCGGTTTCACCCGCAGCGCCCCCGTTCCCGTTGGAATTTTGAGATTTTTCTTATATAAAAACCTGGAAGAAAAATGGAATTCCTGGAAAGATGGAAGAGTTTGGGGGAGACCTTTGCCCAGCAGTGGGACGATATAGGTTAAAGAAAAAAAAACCTTGTCCTGACAATAAGAAACACATTAAAAAAAGAATCATCCAATTTGGTGCAGTCGTTCTGAAGTTATGCGCTTAGCAACAGATTCAGCGATTCATTTTATATTATAGACTAGCAACGCCCCGTGGTTTTACCCGGGTTGTGCCCGTGCCTTTTGGAAATTTCGGGATGATTTTGTTTTTAAACTTTTCCGTTGAATGAATTATTATGAAGTATAGAATACCGACTTTAGCCTATGTTCAAAATGAGTAAAAGCTTTCCTTTACCACCTTTTTTGAAATAGGTTAAAAATATGTGTTTTAATATTAAACCTTAAAATTATTTTCATTGTCAATACTTTATATTTTATGGAACGACATGGCACATTTTACATCTGCAATTGAGGATCTCCAGCTTTTATGAAGTCGGTAAAATAGGCCTTCAATAATAATTTTCTCCGAAAAAGACAAAAAAAATTAAAATCTTATGAATACTAACCCCATGCTACTTGGGCTTCAATACTTAATGCACCAAAAAATAAAACCAAAAATGCAAACCACATTTTGAAAAGCTTTGAAAACCAACACTAATAAAAAATATTTTAGAAAGACTTTGTGCAGAAGCGATTGATTTTAAAAGATGTGTGATTGGAAATAATAACGTCAAACTGATAAGATAAGTACGTATACAGTAAAAGGCAACATGTCTTGCTAATCTCTGGAGGGAGACAGTCGACTAGTTTTGGTTTTGTAGAACTTGACTCTTTCTTCCCGTTTTAAATTTTGCTGTTAGTTTTCAGCATCTGTAAGGCCTTATTATCTGTTAAAACCGGAACCTACGAACGACCTCTCCCTCTCACAGAGGAGGAGGGACACTCAACAGTAACCTCCATCGTACGTAAGTTCCCGTTTTAACAAATAATCTATATTATATAAAATTCAAAGTCCTGACTGACTGACTGACTGACTGACTGATAATCAACGCACAGCCTCAACCGCTACACCTAGAAACATGAAATTTGGCAGGAAGGTTCTTTAAGTGACGTAAGTGCACACTAAGAAAGGATTTTCGAAAATTCCTACGGGAACGGGCTCAACGCGGGCAAAGCCGCGGGGCGCTGCTAGTAATGACATCAACGTACGTTTCAATTAATAGTAAAATATCTGAAAGGCCGTTTAAAAACGTCAATAAAAGACGGTTAAACGCTTTGAAAAGTGCTCAGGGTGAGTTTCTATTTAAGCGGAGTGGAGCTGCACGGACTTAAATAGACCAATCACAATAGATTACGACGAGATTTTTACAATTTCAATGTGCTGTGATTGGTCCGCCTCGCTCTGCTCCACTTCGCGCTAGCATATTACAAGCTCACACGCTAAACATGCGTGCGCCCGTAGTGCCTATAGATATTAAACTATCTACTGGTTTTTAACGTTAAACATCTTCTTTTATTGAGGAAAAGTGTCTAATGATGGGGTAAAATACCTCTCCTCTCCCTCCAAAATCTGTATGATCTATTCCAAAGTAAAAATCAACTTCATCTCAATTAATATGGCCAAAGCACAAATACCGCAACGTGCAGCTCGACCCCTACTTGGATGAGTGGCTGATAATATCCAGTAGATAGCATTTCCATCCGAGCGCTATTGTGCTTCGGAGGGCATGTTAAGCAGCCGACCTCAGTTGTTTTATTTAAACCATGTCGGAGGCCTTTAGGCGGTATAAAAATCCGCCACCAGGGTTGGCCACTTACCTAATCAAACTCCCCCTTTTACTTACTTTTACCGTAACAACTACTTTTTTATTTTTTCAATTTCAATTTGCTGTGATTGGTCGGCCCCGCTCTTCTCCACTTCGCGCTCGCATATTACCTACAAGCTCACACGCTAAACATGCGTGCGCCCGTAGTGCCTATAGATTATGCAAACTCGTAGCGAACTACTTCGTTGATTTTAAGCTGACTTGTATAAATGATTAAAATGATCTGATTATAATGAAGATATGTATTTGAAGTTCATGATGATACGATGACGGAGATACGCGGTTTCGGGCACGCATCAAAGGCAATTTGCTTGAATTAATGATCGGCGATGTGTTAAGTTGCAGTATGATTGTACAACGATGCACAACGATGACAGCCGATGGAGTTGCGATCACTGGTGATAGTAAGAAGTCCTTAAAAAAGGGCAACATATGCCTTTAACTGTACAATAATGAATAAATTACTTATCAGAATCATATTTAAAACTAGCAGTGCCCCGCGGTTTTACCCGCGTTGTGCCCGTTCCCGTAGGAATTTCGAGATAAAAAATAGCCTATAGCCTTCCTCGATAAATGGACTATTCAACACTGAAATAATTTTTCCAAATCGGACCAGTAGTTCCTGAGATTAGCGCGTTCAAACAAACAAACTCTGCAGCTTTATAATATTAATATAGACGCAATTATAAAACGTAGTTTATTGCAATTTTCTTTTTTTATATATTGTTAACTAGCAGCGCCCCGCGGTTTTACCCGCGTTGTACCCGTTCCCGTGGGAATTTCGGGAATTTTTATACATATAAACCTTCCTTTTGAATCACTCTACCTATTACAAAAACCGCATCAAAATCCGTTGCGTAATTTTAAAGATTTAAGCATACAGAGAAACAAACAGACAAAAGTAGCGACTTTGTTTTATACTATGTAGAGATGTACCGATTAACCTTGCCATTTTGATTGTAATCAACGATAAAATTGTCTGTGACCGATAGAAATCATACATATAAACGATGAGAAAGTCTGTACGGATAGAAGTAGGTCATTCATTCATGTTGAGTAGGTTAGTGGCCAAGTTTTTAGACCGCCCAAAGGCCTTAAATGATCTAATGATAGTAGGTTAAATAAATCAATAAATACTTGGACAAATTCACACACGGTTAATTAGACCCAAAGTAAGCTCTAAGCTTGTGTTATGGAATCTAACTAACTGATACTACTACATATAATACACAAATACTTTATAAGAATATATAATTGACACCCAGACGTCGTCGCCAACAACTATGTCTTCACATATTGTTGACTCCGGGCGGGGATCGAACCCGCAACCCCTGACACAGTAAGCGCTCTCACTGCCACTGTGCCAACGGGCTTGTCAAAATTGTAGGTTAGTATATGTACTAACCTACAATTTTGACAAAGATTACCAATGATTACCTATGGGTAATCATAACTTTTCTGGTAGGCAGACTGCAGCATAACACCATCCAGTTGTTAGTTCCTTAGTCCAGATTAACGAATCAAAAAAACAATTAGCCTGTAATGGCAAAGGCCTCTCATCTCACTAACACAGTGAAGTGGATTAGGCATGATCACCACGCTTGCCAAATGCGGGTTGGTGATCTCAAACCCGAGCCATGTTTGATAAGTACGAAACATGTTTTCGCTCGACCCAGGATTGAACCCGGGACCCTCAGTCTTGGCAGGCGAGTGCACATACCACTAGACCACCGAGGCGTTCACACCGATCCTTATTCAATCGTATCGTTACCATTTTTAAATTATGTTCTTTAAGTCATAGATAGCTTATTCATAAACGTCCTCTCTTATAAAGTGTTTTGTCTTTTTTCCTCTTTTGAAAATAGCATAATGTCGGAAAGAGACAATATTTGTTAGCTATGATGATGCTAATAAGCTAATAATACACCGGTCAATTTAAACCAAAAAATGAGGGTGAGAGTGCATAAAGTCCCAACAAGCTGAAAATCAGGAAAATTGTTCAAAACATAATTATAAACAATGTGTAAAAGTTCCCCATCATTCCCGTGTATGGAATTTTTTTTATTCAAGGTCAAATGTCAAAAAAAAGTGTTTTTCGCGAATATCTGAAAAACGGTGCAATCTAGCAAAAAAAAGTGTATGATGAAATGAAAGCTTATAAAATTCTCTATAACTTTAATTCTATCCACTTTTTGCATATTCCAAACCGTTATTGAACTACACGCTCCAGAAATGTCAAAATTAAGGACCTCGGGCAGGTAACTATGGAGCCTGCCCCAATGCTCAACAGTGACATGACCCATGCCATTTGAAAGGTCTTGAAGAGTTGTACAAGTTACTCCTAGACAGTAATATCGAATTCGATGGCCAACTCGGTGTTTTCGACCACCGAAGAATTACCACTGGAGGTGCTGTGGAGCCTGGACGGTATGCTCAACAGTGACATGACTTACGCATTTGAAAGCTCTTACAAGTCACTTTTTGATAGTTATGTCGAAATTGACGCCAAACTCGGTGTTTTCGACCACCGAAGAAAAAACACTAGGTGTATGTGCAATAATGTGAAGTTGACCCTGATCGTATTGCTCAACAGTGACATGACTAATGTCATTTGAAAGCTCTTACAAGTCACTCCTTGACAGTAATATCGAAATCGACGACCAACTCGGTGTTTTCGACCACCGAAGTATCGACACTGATCGTATTGCTCAACAGTGACATGACACATATCATTTGAAAGCTCATAAAGAGTTGTATAAGTCACTCTTTGATAGTTATATCGAAATCGCCGTCCAACTTACTGTTTTCGACCACCGAAGAATGGAGTTGGGCTATGCCATACCGAAGTGTCGACGCTGATGCTAATGCTCAAAAGTGACATGACCTATGTCATTTGAAAGCTCTTGAAGAGTTGTACAAGTCACTCTTTGACACTTATATCGAAATCGACCGCCAACGCGGTGTTTTCGACCATCGAAATATCGACACTGGGTGTATATGCAGTTGACCCTGATGGTATTGCTCAACAGTGACATGACCTATGTCATTTGAAAGCTCTTGAAGAGTTGTACAAGTCACTCTTTGACAGTTATATTGAAATCGACCGCCAACGCGGTGTTTTCGACCACCGAAGAATCGAAACTGGGTGTATGTGCAGTTGACCCTGATGGTATTGCTCAACAGTGACATAACTTATGTCATTTGAAAGCCCTTGAAGAGTTGTCCAAGTCACTCCTTGATAATCCAGTCAATTTAGACCAAAAAATGAGAGTGAAGTCATATATTTTTTTTTGTCAAATTGAAAACACCGAGTTAACCGTCGAATTCGACATAAATGTCTAGGAGTGACTTGGACAACTCTTCAAGGGCTTTCAAATGACATAAGTTATGTCACTGTTGAGCAATACCATCAGGGTCAACTGCACATACACCCAGTGTCGATTCTTCGGTGGTCGAAAACACCGCGTTGGCGGTCGATTTCGATATAACTGTCAAAGAGTGACTTGTACAACTCTTCAAGAGCTTTCAAATGACATAGGTCATGTCACTGTTGAGCAATACCATCAGGGTCAACTGCATATACACTCAGTGTCGATATTTCGATGGTCGAAAACACCGCGTTGGCGGTCGATTTCGATATAAGTGTCAAAGAGTGACTTGTACAACTCTTCAAGAGCTTTCAAATGACATAGGTCATGTCACTTTTGAGCATTAGCATCAGCGTCGATACTTCGGTATGGCATAGCCCAACTCCATTCTTCGGTGGTCGAAAACAGTAAGTTGGACGGCGATTTCGATATAACTATCAAAGAGTGACTTATCCAACTCTTTATGAGCTTTCAAATGATATGTGTCATGTCACTGTTGAGCAATACGATCAGTGTCGATACTTCGGTGGTCGAAAACACCGAGTTGGTCGTCGATTTCGATATTACTGTCAAGGAGTGACTTGTAAGAGCTTTCAAATGACATTAGTCATGTCACTGTTGAGCAATACGATCAGGGTCAACTTCACATTATTGCACATACACCTAGTGTTTTTTCTTCGGTGGTCGAAAACACCGAGTTTGGCGTCAATTTCGACATAACTATCAAAAAGTGACTTGTAAGAGCTTTCAAATGCGTAAGTCATGTCACTGTTGAGCATACCGTCCAGGCTCCACAGCACCTCCAGTGGTAATTCTTCGGTGGTCGAAAACACCGAGTTGGCCATCGAATTCGATATAACTGTCTAGGAGTAACTTGTACAACTCTTCAAGACCTTTCAAATGACATGGGTCATATCACTGTTGAGCATTGGGGCAGGCTCCATAGTTACCTGCCCGAGGTCCTTAATTTTGACATTTCTGGAGCGTGTAGTTCAATAACGGTTTGGAATATGGAAAAATTGGATAGAATTAAAGTTATAGAGAATTTTATAAGCTTTCATTTTATCATACACTTTTTTTTGCTACATTGCACCGTTTTTCAGATATTCGCGAAAAACCCTTTTTTTTGACATTTGACCTTGAATAAAAAAAAATCCATACACGGGAATGATGGGGAACTTTTACACATTGTTTATAATTATGTTTTGAACAATTTTCCTGATTTTCAGCTTGTTGGGACTTTATGCACTCTCGAATGTCTAAATTGTCCGGGGTATAATTATGTATTTGGTTAAAATCTCCTCGACTCCGAAAGTGTTTCAGTAACAAAAATTGACGTTTCGAATGTTTTTAGGAGTTATTAATTATTATTATAAATTTTCTTTAAACACAAGTAAAACAAGACAAATAATCAAGAAAATATTAATTAATATATCTCATTTGATAAATCTTATCACTAATAACATTGATAAATCCTCGGATAAGAGCATGCTGCAGAAAAATATCGCATAAATCAAAGGTGGTAAAGTTCTAAATGCCCCGGGCAATGATAAGAGTCCAATTATGACTTTCTATCATTCAATGTAAAGAAAATATCTTTATGATTGATCCTTTAATTGTTTTATATTGTTGAAGTAATTGTATTTAGCTGCTATTGAAGGGATAATATATAGTTAATTTCCCAAATAAAATTCATCAAAATGTTAAAATTATTAGTATTTGCTTCCATTCTGAGCCTTTGCCAATCTAGCGGTATGTATTATTTTCTACTGCTTTGTACATTATGTATATTTTGTAATCTATTTTTACTTAAACATTATTATATATACTGAAACATTATTTAACTTTTCAGTAATCCTTTTCAATGTACTGATATCTTCAGTGAGATGAGAGGGCTTTGCCCAGATGTGACATTATAGGCGTTTAATAACAGCACTTTAGCTATCAATTGGTTTGTCCCTTTCCGACATACGCTATTTGCCGAAAGAGCGAAAGGGACAAAACACTTTAAAACAGTGTTTAAGTTAAATATCGTTTATGAATAAATAATAGTAGCGGTAATACTTTACTTTACTTTTTCAGTACTCAACAACGTTAGAATTGTGGACCACGCCAGTTATGTTCTAGAAGTAATTAAGGGAGTCGTCGCAGAAGTAGAAAGAAGACATTTCCAAGATCTGAAAATACCTGACATTGTTATGAATGTGAAGTAAGTAATAATGCTCCTGCTAATGATGATGATAATGATGATGTTGAAATCCTGTTATCCCTCATCAGGGACATAGGGCTCGAAGAAGAGATCTCCACTGCTTCCGATCTCGTGCGGCAACTTCAGCCGTGACCAGTCGATGCAGCCTCTTTATATGTATATACTTCCCTTTATTATATTCATTGATATGAAAGTTAAAAATCAAACTAAAATGACTGATTTCTCAAAAACACTTTTTACATAGAGGAAAAGGGTCCAGCGATGGGGTAAAAAAAACCTCTCCTCTCCCTCCAAAATCTGTATCATCTATTCCAAACAATCAAACCTCATCTTAATTAAGTTAGTGGCCAATTAGAAAAAAATACAATTGGTATGTAAGCACAAAGACCGCAACGTGCAGCTCAGCCCCTACTTCGATGGGTGGCGGATCGTGCTTCGGAGGGCACGTTAAGCAGTCGACCCGGTTGTTTTCATCTTTAGACCTTGTCGGAGGCCTTTAGGCGGTCTTATAATCCGCCACCAGGGTTGGCCACTTACATAATCAAACTCCCCCTTTTACTTACTCTTACCGTAACTACTACTTTTACCATGAAACGACGAATACAAAAGATTTTCAAGTAACCGCCAATCATCAATTTTCTCTATCTTTTTTCAGTGAAACAGTCATCAGTGAACAATACACAGGGACTGTAACATACGGCAACGCCTTCGTAGCTTCCATCCAACACCTCGAAATCGACAGTAACACAGTCCTGCAGGTCTGGCAATGGAACAGCACTTCATCAACAGTGACGGTATCTCTTCAGGGAACCCTGAGGATGCATGAGGTGGCTTTAGGCTTCGATGTGACAGCGGATTTGGAAGATGGAACGCATCATTATACTGCTGTCTTCACCCATGAACTGCCCAGGTTTTCTTTCGCGGTCAGTACCTATTTGTAGAATATCCTACTTCCTACTAATATTATAAATGCGAAAGTTTGTGAGGATGGATTTTTGTCAAGCCCGTTGGCACAGTGGCAGTGAGAGCGCTTACTGTGTCGGGGGTTGCGGGTTCGATCCCCGCCCGGAGTCAACAATATGTGAAGACATAGTTGTTGGCGACGACGTCTGGGTGTCAATTATATATTCTTATAAAGTATTTGTGTATGTATATGTAGTAGTACCAGTTAATTAGATTCCATAACACAAGCTTAGAGCTTACTTTGGGTCTAATTAACCGTGTGTGAATTTGTCCAAGTATTTATTTATTTATTATTTATTATGTATGCACATTATGTTTGTTACTTTTTCACGCAAAAAACTACTGAACGGATTTGGATGAAACATTACAGTATTATAGGGTATAAATCAGAATAACACATGGGATACATTTATCCCGATATTCCCGTGGGAAAGGTACAACGTGGATGAAACCGCAAGGTGCGGCTAGTACCGAATTAATACAAATAATAAAAAATAAATAATAAATGGGGCTTTGAAATAACCCATTTATTATTTGTTTTTTGTTGTAAGAAAGCTACATATATAGCATAGTGATCAACCTAAAACATATTCAAGGAGTGGTAATAATATAGTACATCAATTTACAATACTTTGATTTCCAATTTCATCTGAGCTCTACCGTGCTTTGGAGGACACGTTGAACAGTCAGTTGGTTTAATCATCAGACCATGTCAGAGGCCTTGAGGCGGTCTTTTGACTCCGACACTAAGGTTGGTTGGCACTAACCTACTTACTTACTTTTTGACCAAGTTCATGCGCAATTTCAATGTGATCATGATGTATGTCATCAGGCTTGTACAAAACCAAAGATTAATTGTCTTCAGGTGATCTACAATGTCCACGAAGACACCAAGACAGCATCCGTCGTCGGAACAATTGCCAACTCCAACAGAATGATCAGCTTCATGCCAAGAGACAAAGTTACGGAGGTCCTTATGACATTGGTAAGTTCTGATTCAATATCAAATACTAGCAACGCTCCGTGGTTTAACCTGTCTTGTCTTGTCGCTCCTGTTAGGATTTTGGGACTAAACGTAGCTTATTTAGAACCTTCTTCTTTAATGTGACTATAATTTGCCACGGATTGCTGATAGGAAAGAGCTATTATATAGATGATAACCCTCTATGTATGTCTATGAAAGCGTAATATGAATAGTTTAAAAGATCCGTAATATATTCAAGTTAGTCTTCGTCTTCAGCGTATCGATGGGTCACTATAATCATTACATAGTATAAAACAAAGTCGCTTTCCGCTGTCTGTCCCTATGTATGCTTAGATCTTTCAAACTATGCAACCGATTTTGATGCGGTTTTCAAAAATAGATAGAGTGATTCAGGAGAAAGGTTTATAAGTATAAAAATTCCTGAAATTCCCACGGGAACGGGCACAACGCAGGTAAAACCGCGGGGCGCTAGTAAATAATAATTTATTGCTACCTTCTATTGAACTACACTTAACTTTTAGTCGGAATTTCTGATTTATTTTCTCCCTAAACTTGACTTTCATTTAATTTTCCAGTTCACTCCCGCATCCACGATCCCAGAAATGCTAGCCTGGGGAGAGGAAGTATTCGCTCCGATCCTTCAGAGAGTAGCAGAGACGGTTGAGTTCCCGAGGATCTGCTACGATTGTCCAGCCTCGTAAAAAGTAGTAAAAATCTACTATTATTATACTAGGTACTATATATATATATTTTAGATAATTAAACAATTCACTATATACATACAAGACGTATGTATCACTCAGTTTAAATGTTTCCTGAAAATAAAACATTGGGCTTTTGAAAAAAAAAAAATGATTTTTTTTATGTATTTTAAAACTTTATTATTAATTATATTGATATTTAATGCAAAAAACTTAAAAAAATATTTTTTCAATTAATTATAAACAATTAAAAATTGAATAAAAATCACGTGACTATAAACGCGCCATAATTGGTCACCGTGGTTGTGACGTGATAATGTATAGCTATTTAACCATAAGTACGTACAGCGTTTACGGCTATTACACGTGTAACCGAATGGGGCTATACATTATGACGTCACACGCCGCTCGGGTTTATTCGGGAGTTGTCCGAGTGTTTTCGGTACTGGATTCAAAAATTAATTTTTATTTTGAAATAACTTTTGAATTATTGCGAAAAAAATAAAATAAAAATAGTTTTGTTATAAAACTAATATATACCTAATCTTTCCATTTATCACAAAAAAAATGTTTTTTCAAAAGCCCATTTATAGCTATTCATGAATTAATTTTATACATATTATAATCAAAGTATACCAAACTATCCGTTCAACGTAATAATAAACAAAATACAAAAACACAACAAAATGTATATTCTTAACACTCGACATAATTTCCTTCAAAACCCATTGCCATAAATCCCAGATTTAAATCTCAGCGGCCATATTGTGAAAAAGGCTATTGGCTTATCATATCATTGTTGACACACCGTGAGCAACCCTTGTCTGGACTGACACGGCACCTGTCACAGAGTGTCGATTGCTTCTAACCGCTGTCACGGTAAAGTAGGTACAGTGTTTAGTCGGTTCAAGTTTTAGGAGGACCGAAGAATATTGTATTTCCCGTTCTTGATACGTACATTAAAAGGTTTATACGAGTTCTAGCAGCGCCCTGCGTTGTTACCCGCGTTGTACCCATCCCCGTTGGATTTTCGGGATAAAATGTATCCCATGTATTATTCTGATGTATAACCTATATTACTGTGAAATTTCATCCATATGCGATCAGTAGTTTTTTCGTGAAAGACTAACAAACGTACATCCATACATCCATACATACACTATCCTCACAAACTTTCGCATTTATAATATTAGTAGGAAGTAGGATATATCGTTATCAATGGCAAACTTTGGGTATAAGCTCATTTATGAGCTCGGATGTGGCTTGCGAGGTATATAAATCCAACTAATATTATAAATGCGAAAGTTTGTGAGGATGGGGGTATGTATGTTTGTTACTCTTTCACGAAAAAACTACTGATCGTGGATGATATTTTACAGTAATATTGGTTATACATCAGAATAACACATGGGATACATTTTATCACAGGTAAAACTGCGGGGTGTGGCTAGTATTATAAATGCGAAAGTTTGTGAGGATGGGGGTATGTATGTTTGTTACTCTTTCACGAAAAAACTACTGATCGTGGATGATATTTTACAGTAATATTGGTTAAAATACATCAGAATAACACATGGGATACATTTTATCACAGGTAAAACTGCGGGGTGTGGCTAGTATTATAAATGCGAAAGTTTGTGAGGATGGGGGTATGTATGTTTGTTACTCTTTCACGAAAAAACTACTGATCGTGGATGATATTTTACAGTAATATTGGTTATACATCAGAATAACACATGGGATACATTTTATCACAGGTAAAACTGCGGGGTGTGGCTAGTATTATAAATGCGAAAGTTTGTGAGGATGGGGGTATGTATGTTTGTTACTCTTTCACGAAAAAACTACTGATCGTGGATGATATTTTACAGTAATATTGGTTAAAATACATCAGAATAACACATGGGATACATTTTATCACAGGTAAAACTGCGGGGTGTGGCTAGTATTATAAATGCGAAAGTTTGTGAGGATGGGGGTATGTATGTTTGTTACTCTTTCACGAAAAAACTACTGATCGTGGATGATATTTTACAGTAATATTGGTTAAAATACATCAGAATAACACATGGGATACATTTTATCACAGGTAAAACTGCGGGGTGTTTGTGAGGATGGGGGTATGTATGTTTGTTACTCTTTCACGAAAAAACTACTGATCGGATTTGGATGAAACTTTACAGTAATATAGGTTATACATCAGAATAACACATGGGATGCATTGTATCCCGAAATTCTCGCGGGAACGGGTACCCCGCAATGTTACCCACGTTGTACAATGAGGGTAACATTGCGGGGTGCGGCTAGTAAGCTAATACTTTTTCTATCTTTTGATTGTGTGACGCTAGCTTTACTGAACTCGCTAGCTCGTAGCCTGTAAACTCGCGCTACTTTAACCATACTTAAATGGACTTCGTTCTTATTAAACAAACCACTCGAAAACACCTGAGCCCTGAATTACTGATAAAGTTACCAATGTAGCGCTAAGCCGGTTAGATTTAAACGGGTTTAAAGTGTCAGTCAGACCGGATATCTTAATGTTGTGGGTTAATAAAATGAAGGTTGACAGCAGTATTGTTTAAAAGAAAATACCAATCAACTGTAAATAATTTGATTAAAGAATAAAACTCTCACTTAAAAAAACATACAATTTAAATGAGATGTATTTTTTTAAATTGACGAAAGAAATTGATGGATTTTTTAAATGTTATTTTATTCATAAATGTTTACTAACAGCATTTTAGTTATCGAATAGGTTTGTCTCTTTCCGACTTACGCGACACTTCCACAGAGCAAAAGAGACAAAACACTTATTAACAGTGTTTTTGTTATAGAATTTATGAATAAAGCGAAAAGTATTAGTTCACGTCCGTAGTGAAATGGTCTCTTTCCCTTCAGATACCATAGAGAAAGTCATATCTTCAATGGTAACGATCAAAGTGCATCAAAGAAAAGCATGACTTCGCCCTTATACTCTATTTTTTTGGATTGGCACAAAACGTGGACCAATGCCGTCAATTTTCCAGCCGAAGACGATTGCTCCTGAAGCGGAAAAAGCTTTAGTGATTTTATTTCATTCTTACCCTATCTCTAAACCTTTTTCCTCTTCAGAAGCAATCGTCTTCGGCTGGAAAATTGAGAAGAAAGAAGAAATAGATTATAAGTACATAGCAAAATATTGGTACACTTTTCTCAAAAACAAAATAAATTAGAAAATCCATTGGCCCTCCAGATTCTCCTGATCTATAGCCAAGCAAAAAAACCAACCCCCTAAACCCAATTAAATTTTAACGATTTTTAACAATGTTGTTACTTAAAACAGTCGTAAAATCAACCCCTTGGCAACAAAGCAAGGGATCTTATTATTTCAACCAGTTAAGATGTTATCATTTAATGCCGGTAGAGGGCGCTACGTGAACGAAGCGGTTTAACATTTAAATTGCCAAGTTAGGTGCATTGCTAGGATTGTGTTTTAGGAAACTAGATAGACGAAGAAAGGAACAGAAAGTTAAGTAGATATCTGTCTACGTCTAAATATTGTCCTAAGTTCAGCTGGAGTAATCAAGATCGAATTTCAATTAAATAGAAATTATTCTTATTTGTTCAAACGGGAACTTAACAACAGTAACCTCCGTCGCGTCGTACCTACGTAAGTTCCCATTTGAACAAATATTAATGACATCAACGTACGTTTCAATTAATAGTAAAATAAACAGAAATAGCCAAAACTGACATTTGTCGATTCAAAAAAGGATCTAAAGTACTGGGTATTAAGATCGAGCCACGATGGTTCGTTCTTGAAAACCTCTTAAGGGCCCAAAACTTAATTAAAATATTTTACTAACTTCGATCAAATAAGAATCAAAACTATGCTTTATTCATAAATTTTGAAATAAATCATGTATTATTTATTTATTCATTAGTTTAATAAAGACTTTAAAACTGAAAGCAATCGATTATAATAAGTATATTTTTCAAATATCGCTTAAACATGTTGGATTTTAATATATAAACACGAACTTACTCTATAGAGTAGGTGCTTATTTAATGTGATTAATGAAAAAATGTGAACCTTTTCATTTATTAAGTGCAAAGTTGTGTACCTTCAACGTCAGCATATTTGTTTGCTTTAAAAATACAGTTCTGGCCAAAAAAAATGACAAATTAGAATACTGGATATAAAGTATTAGTAAATTGAGGATAATAAATATTAAAAATTATATTGAAAAACACTTTAAATTTTCGAAGTTTCTAATTACAATGATGAGGTCAACAACCTATTTTCCCATACATTTCATCAACATCAGTGGAAAGCAGTGGTGAAAGACAGGTTCAGGTGATAGGAATTGGGGTAAACCCTTGCCCAGCTGTGGAACACAATAGAATAAACAAATAAAAAATAACAAGAATGTTTGAAGTATATTTAGTGATACATATGCCTTAGAGTGGCATAGTTCAATGTCACATTTAAATAATCTATTGATTAAACTATACCAATTATTATACCATCAACTGTACATCGAAAGCTTGGCCTGGAGTCGCTGTCCATCTGATTTATGTTGGTCAACGGGGTCACCTTTAAAAATTTGACGTGAATTTCGATCGACTTGATAAATTGCTTGTAAACCGAAAAGTAAGGGTCATGCAAATATTTTCCTATTGGATTTATGGCCGATAGAGCTTCGAACGCTGGTAAAACTAGTTTTTCTTTTCGGGCTGTATAAGCAATAACTTTCAGGAATGGTTTATGCTAGGTATTACTAGGAAGATAAAATTGGTGGAAAAATTAGTCTCATACATAAGATCGAAAGACGTTATTTAAATTATATTGTGTAGTGTGTATTGAGTAACCTGTGTAATGATGTTACAGTCAAAACCGGTAAACCCGGTAAAACCACTATTTACTACAAAAACAGGCAAAAGTAGTATTGACCAATTTGTTAAAATCAATTTTAACTGATTTTCGCAGTCGTAAAACTATGTAATTATTATTGGAAAATATTGGATAATTTTGAGTCATGTTTGCAAGATCCGAAACATGATTTCGTTTGACCTGGGATTTGAACTCAGGACCTCAGTCAAGACTGAGGTCCTGCCTGCACAGCAAAGCACATACTTGACCACATACTAGACATACTAGACCACTTAGGTTATAAATAATAATAATTGTTTTTTTGAAAACTATTTCATAAAAGCTATATTCAGTAAATTCAATATACTATGAAAACTATATTTCACTACTCAAAATCACTACACAGTACCAATAAAACGTAGTACAAGCACAAACAATCAACGTTTCAGTAGAATCGGTTCCGGAACGGGTTCAATTAATAGCAGTTCCGGGGCTGATCACAGCGGCCCATGAATATTTATGGAGCACCCTCACGGAGCGTGCAAGAACTGCACCGGGAATCGTTAAGATTACTTATGTCTGATGGTTTTGAAGCACCTTGTGGTGTTGTTCAGTGCAATTTGTAACGAATGCTATCTACGATATTATCACTACATAGTATAAAATAAATTCGTCTCTTTTTCGTGTCTGTCACACTGTTTGTCTGTCTGTATGCTTAAATCTTTAAAATTACGCAACGGATTTTGATACGGTTTTTTGTAATAGGTAGAGTGATTCAAGAGGAAGGTTTTTATGTAAAAAAATTCCCTAAATTCCCACGGGAACGGGCACAACGCGGGTAAAACCGCGGGGCGCTGCTAGTTTGTTATATTGAACGGAAATATAGCCCAGCGTCCTGAGGTTTTACTAACGCTGTGCTCGTTAGTTTCGAAATGAAAAATAGCTTATAACCTTGCCGTTTAATATGCCTTTCGCGGCTCAATAGCTCTGACACCAGTACTGGTCAGGTTGACCATCCACTCGATGAAGAAGAAAAGATGGCTATCTAGTACAAAAATAATTATTCAAATCGGACTGATAAATCCGTAAATGGAACGTTATGATACTTAAATATTTAATGACAATAATCCGTAAAAACGAATACTTATCGACATTTCATAAATCTCTATTAAACCAAACAAATCATCATCAAAAATTGCATAAGCAGATTAACGACCATTAAAAAACCTGCTGCCCCAAAAAGTATGATAAAAAAGTAATAAAAAATACCAAAAAATATAATGGGTGTCATCAATATGCGACAGCGGACGGATTATCGTCACTTTTCAATTAAAAGTCCCGCGAATTCGACGGCCGTGTGAATATTTATTAGTAAACTGATGTTGACTATGATGCTGGGAGATTCGCGGTAAGGTATTGAGCTTGGATACCGATTGGAGGTTAATTCTATTGAATAACTTATTAAGAAGTAGTTGCCTGTAATATTCCGCTTGTGGCATAGTTTAACTAAGCGATGTTTGCTCATTGCGATTGTTAAGCAACGTGCAGTCCCTACATAGATGGGTAGTCGATAGTAGAACGCTATCGTCTATCGTGTTTCATAGCGCACGTTAAATTTGCGGTCCCGGTTCTTTCAATCGTAAGACCATCCTGGAGGCCTTTAGGCGGTCTAAAAACTCCGACACGAGGGTTGGCCACTAACCTACTCGAACTTATACTGTTCCACTGCTGGGCAAAGATCTTTCGTCTTACCGAAGATATCAGTACATTCCAGTGAAGAGTGTTAGGCGTAATCATCACTAGATTGGTGATTTCAAACCCAAGCCATGTTAAAAAAATGGGAAACGTATTTTACTTTAACAAAGCCTTATCTTTTACTATTAATTGAAACGCACGTTGATGTCATAATTATTTGTTAAAACGGGAACTTACCTACGACGGAGGTTACTGTTGAGTGTCCCTCAACACGTTTCGGCCACATTCGGTGACCTTCATCAGGAGGTGGGTGAAGCGCTCGCGACAGCGTCTCTCCCCGCACTCAACAGTAACCTCCGTCGTACGGAAGTTCCCGTTTTAACAAATAAATAAGCCTTATCTTATTTTCTTTCACATATACTATTGTATACTGAGATTAAAACCCCTTACCATCCATCCAACCAGGAACAGCAAAATCCAAGAAATCCCCCTAACAATGCCTCCTCCAAATCGTAAACTGCATGTTCCCACCATTTAAAGCTTAATAAAATATATTAAACAAATAAATAAGACCCGTAAATCCTTAGACATTACCGCAAGCACCCGAGACTTTCCCAGCAGATGTCACCATGCCGTCTAGACGATGCTGCAGTCTGCACAACTTTTATTCTCTTTTCGAGTTACACTATTCCGTACCAAATTGGACTTATCGAAATATTGTTTTTGGTGCAGGCACTGTCGTCTACGAGTTTACTTTTCAAACAAAAGGTGTATTTCTATTTGTTGAAATCTCTTGTGTATTCTAGTTTGTATAATTCTATTTTGGATTATTTTGTCTCTGTATTTGGATGTCGTGTCTAGTTTTCATTGGTTTACGAATGAATGCGACGATGCATTTTTGATTATAATAATGAGGAGTGAGATATAATTTTAATACTACTGCTTTTTAGGGCTCCGTAGACTAATGGCAAAAACGGAATCCTTATAGTTTCGTCATGTCTGTCTGTCTGTCTATCTGTTTTTAATTCGATGACCGAGTAGTTTCAATTGCGCTTTCCAAAATTGAAGATCAAAATAAACAACTCAGTTCAAAGAAGCAGAACCTTAACACAACTACCTAAAGTATTACATAGTATAAACGTAGAGACGTACCTAAATCTATTTATTCCCCCTAAACTTAACCGCAAGAAAATCCATTACCTCCAAAATTCCTGACCCCAACCACTTTTAAACTGAAACCATTGACTAACATTTATCTTAGCAATATTTTTTAAAGAACATTAAACAATGTTTGGCCCGATGTCCTGACACGGGAAAGTAAAGATTACACCAGGGGTGGAAGATTAAAAAGAACACAACACGCCCCACACAGGGGCTTTAATAGGATTATTCTGTAAGATATTGGTGGCAACGTGGTTTAGCTAATATTGTTACGAAAATGCTTTGAGACTTGGAAAATGGCGTGACTGGACTTATAAATAGTGTTAGGTTTACCTCTTGTTTATACTTTTAATTGGCTCTCTCTCTTTTCAATGATATTTTTAATACCTATTACTATTACAGAATATCCTTGTGATTTTCGGCTGTTATTTTGGCCTTGTTACAATGTGTTTAATGAGAGTTACAATTCATTAGTTTGCAAGTTCAGATTTTCGCCTATTTCTACTGTATTTCATCAAGGCTGTTTCCAAATGCTGTAAGTAAGTAAGTATAAGCCTGTAATATCCCACTGCTGAGCAAAGGCCTCTCATCTCATTGAAATGCTCATACATTTTAGTATCAACCACTACAGCCATCAGTAAAAACGATTTGCCATACCATTCAGAATAAGTCCGTTAGGGCGATATAAGATCGAAGGTGTTAGGGGTTGTTTTAATAAAGGAAAACTGATTTATAGGTTTGAAATAAGAATTTTGCTCGCAGCGCCCTCTAAGACTGTGAACGGAGATAATTGCACAGTCATCCGACGAGGAGGGGAGCCATTTTGAAGATTGCAGATTTATGAACGCAGACGATTTTGCGGCAAATTTTTTGTTTGCAAAGATTAATGTTCAAGTGTTTTGGGGTCCATTACAAATTCCCTTTTATTTTATTAGGAGCTTTCCTAAGGTGTTTTGGGTTTAATCCGTGTTTGAATATAATTTTGGGGGTTAATATGAGTCTTTTAAAAGTGTAAATATAATTATTGTTTTGAGGGCGACTAAGGTATAGATCAATCATGACTTATTTATAGTTCTTTAAGTGCTTACTTTGGTACTTTAAGTACTTATGTACGGCTTTTTAAGTTCTTACCTAGAAGATAAATAAAATCCGTTGATGAATATTGAGAGATTTGAAAGATCCTGTGCAATGAGAGAAATAGGTAAATAGTCAAATATTTCTAAAGCTTTGTTTAGGTGTTTGTTCAAGTTGAGTTAGTTTACAAGTCTTGTCGGGAAAGTTGAGTAAAGTTCACGTAACGTTGAGTTTGCCAGCTCCGTCAATATTATACTAAATGAAACGGGTCTGTATCGCGTTAGATAATTTAACGTATTTTACTAAAATACGTACCCGACGTTTCGAGCGGATTACACCGCTCGTGGTCACGGGATAAAGTAAAATACGTTAAATTATCTAACGCGATACAGACCCGTTTCATTTAGTATAATGAGTGCAAATCGTGTGAGTTTAAAAAGTATGTCCGTCAATATTTCATAATGTATTCTATGAAATTGATCAAACTAAGGCCCATCGCAGACGACAGACTATCCGTGACGCACTTTTTAGTCTGTGAAAATAGAACCTATGTAATTATATGCAGTAACGCACACGACGCGCAAAAATCCGCGACAATCCGCGACCGAATTTTTGTGCGCCGCAGACTCGATCGCACAAAAAGTCTGTCGTCTGCGATGGGCCTTACAGCTCAATTTTCCTTGTAGTCTAATTTTACCAAAAAAATACTGATAAATATGATAAACTAGCAGCGCCCCACGGTTTTACCCGCGTTGTGCACGTTTCTGTGCGAACTTCTGGATGAAAAGTAGCCTATAACCTTCCCGTTAAATGTGTCCATCCATTACAATAATAATTATTCGAATCGGATTGGAAGCTTCTGAGATTAACGCGTTTAAACAAACAAACTCTGCAGCTTTATAATATTAGTATACATATGTTAGGTTCAATAAATTATTAACAGAATTTTGTATGTTTTAAAGAAAAGAGGTTTATATGTTTATGAAAAGAGGTTCGGTTACATCGCAAACTTTTGGAGGGAAAGAGAAAAAAAGGGCGGGAGTCTTGATTGAACTCTAGAAGGACACGGATGTGTGAGAAAAGGGATTTAAAGAATTAAAGGATTGTACGGATTCAAGTGTAAGAATTAATTAATAATAAGGTAATTATAACGATATAAAGTTTATCTTATATCTTTATGTTAAATTCAAAGGAATGTCTGTTATGTTCATGTACTAAAATGTGTGTGTAAATATATTATGTTTTAAAGTATACAGTGGTTTTATATATTCAATTACCCATGGAATAGAATGGAAGTAGCCTCATTCGGTTACACATATATCTACACAGCATGTGGCCTGACATGTCAATGAAAGATAACCTAAAAATCATTAAACAATTTAATAAAATCTACAACACCAATCAATTTATCTTTGTCAAAAAGAATTCCATTCACAATAGATGATTGAATCTCCCTTTGAACACCAAAGGCAATTATCGACGCAGATCAATGTTTTCCCAAAATTAACATAACAATAGGGAAGTAAATTAAATAGCACGTCTCACAAAAGGGGCCGAAGTCACCGAATGTGATGGTCCTTGAAAGCCATTCAATTCACCTCTGTCAAATACACCAGACATGGTAGAAGTGTTTGCGGTTTTTTGAGGCTCACTGTGTATTGGTAAAAAAAATAAGTAAGTAAGTATTAGCCAGTAAAGTCCCATTGCTGGGCAAAGGCCTCTCATCCCACCGAAGTTATCAGTACAGTGAGGAGGATTAGGCATAATCACCACGCTTGGTGATCTCAAACTCGAGCCATTTTTGAAAAGGAAACATGTTTTCGCTGTCCTTTCTCAGGCTCTGGACTAACTGTGTAACTACCAAATTTCATTCAAGTCAGTTCAGTAGTTTTGGCGTGAAAGCGTAAGACAGACAGAGTTACTTTCGCATTTAAAATATTAGTTAGGGTTTCAAAAGTCAGTCATTGTAGGAATCAATCACATCCACTCGATGAAGAAGAAGAATTAAAATAGTCTTTTAATTTCTACAAATCTAAATTAAAAGAAAAAGGCCACTTATATAGCTCAGATTGAATCTATTTTCTGGGGCACTGAGTAGATAAATGTCAAAATTAAAGATTTTCTGAAAAGGAAACTTTTCAGAAATTTGAAGAAATATATATAACACCAAAAATATTGTTACGAGGATTCATAATTAAATTACCAAGCGTTTAATAATATACGACAAACGAACTTTTAATTGTATAATTCATGACATAATTTTGGAAACGGAAAATTTTTCCTCGAAATATTAATACGCCACTTAATTGGTGTAATTACCAAAAATGTTCTATTAGAAGACGCTTGGAGAAACTTTTGTTGAGATGTTATTTGATTTTAATTAGTTTTTAAAGTCAATATCTATTAAAATGATGAAGGAGAAAATTTTATGGATGATAAAAATAAGAGGCAAACTTTAAAACGTTATGCAAGAGGCACCATTTAGATTGGTCAGTAAGGTGAGAGATAAGAAAATATATTATAGACTAGCAGCGCCCCGCGGTTATACCCGCGTTGTACTCGTTCCCGTTAGAGTTTCGGGATGAAAAATAGCCTATATCCTTCCCGTTAAATGTGGCTATCTATTACAAGAAGAATTATTCAAATCGGACTGGTAATTCCTGAGATTAGCTCGAACATACAAACAAACAAACAAATTTACAAATTTTACCTCTTTATAATATTAGTATATGTAGATAGAAATTAATCCCTTGTCTAGCCTTTAATGACCAATCTAAATGGCCACTCTGTCTAATTAAAAGTGACACTCAAACTAATAATGGAAGACTCTCTTTCCAAAGTAGTTTATTTTCTTTTTTACCAACAAAAATGAATCAATTTTCATATTAAAATAATCCTTTAAGCTTTTTAAGCAGCTTTTCACAAACGCACCGGAAACATTTCTTTTAAGACATTAATTTCTAAAGAGACTCGAGAGGTATGCATCCACTCGGAGCTTTGAAGAACGGCGACGTGTAAGCTTTCATAACTTAGAGCTTACTATAAGTTTTACTTAAGGGTGTGTTTGTAAAAGTTTAATTCAAGTTTTGTGACGTAATTTTTGTTGTGTGTGATTTTGTGTATGTATTCGTTCATATTTCATTTTATCATTAATTTATTTATTTAAAGCACAATTTAGTTATTCGAGGCGATCCTTATTTGATTGTATGGTACCATGATCTGGGCCTTATTGTTAATTTACTTATTATTACAAACAGCATTTTTGTCCCCATCCGATATACGCTATTCTCCAAAGATTAAAGGAACAAAACAGTTTAAAACGTGTTTTTGTTACAGAGCTTTAAGAATATACTATCCTAAATTTAAATGAGAAAACAGGGTAGTAACATAGTAGGTAGATTGTAATGAGTAAACATTAAATTATTATCAATATAGTTGATGTTGTGGTGTACTGTGCGACGTCTTGCTGTATACAGCCCGTCTACCAATACTAAGTGCCACGTGCCTCAATACTTGCTAATACAGGGTGATACCGAATAGTTTAATAAGATTGATTTTGTAATAACTTATTTTTAATTGTAGCTACGTTGTATTTTAATAAGATTTCGTGAAATGGGATTTTATGTTGTACCTATTATCAGATGGTCTTTACTTCAATGTATTATGCTTCTTCTTCTTCTTCATCGAGTGGATGGTCTAACCTAACCTAACCTAACCTAACCTGACCAATCCTGGTATCAGAGATATTGAGCCGCCATTTATGCTTGCTTTATTTATTAGCGCTAAAGGTGCAAGATGTCTACGCGTGACATTTGTTGATGTATTTTCTAAAAGATTGAATCTTTAAAAAAAAAGGATAGTAATAAATGTTATTGTCAAGGTATGTATTAAATCATAGCGTAATTGTTTCCGAAAAAAAACTACACTACAATAGTCACGAGGTCTTTCTTTTGCAAAATAAAATTTGATCAAATAGGGTTGACCACTAATCTATTCTAACTTACTTAAGATTAAGGTAAGGGCAGGAATTGGAATAATAAAAGACAACATTTTCAACTTTCGAACATTGCTTCAACTTAATTCAATCAATACCACCGTTCAGCCCCATGCTGTATAATGAAAACGGTGAATTCCAAACGCCGTGCAGCGGTATGCAAATCGCAGACATGACAGCATCACTCGGCGGTATGGCATGTTGTCTTCACGAGGAATTCAGAAGTTCATCAGGGACCAATGTTAAGGGGTAATATCATTATTATTACCTTGTGAATAGGGGTGACTTTATTATGCAGTTAGCTTATGCTTATGAATATGGTGAGCATATTTACGTTGACATCGATTAAAACGATATTTATTAAATATTTGATTTAATTTTTCAAACGCTATGTCAACAATCACGGATTCGTATGACGTCTCAGAGTGAACAAACGACAATTAATTTTTAATTTTTTGTAATGTGACAGACCTCTATTATGACAGGTTCGGACGGAGCCGGTGAACGATTGATCACGGACGCATGGAGGGGGGTGCTACTCGCCAAAAAAATAGAATAAAATGGATTGATTTTAGTCAAGTCGACTAAATTGATTACTATATTACTCTACTACATTTTTGGTGTTCGGACGCGTTTACCCACTAAATTACTAAAGTAATGCTTTTCGTCGTGCGACTTCACGCTGCAGTAATTTGCAGTCGTCCACGCGCATGGATGCTCTTTTGTTTTTCATACAAACCACATGTGCAGGACGACTAAGAGTCCTTAAAATGCGGATATTCTTATGGACTAATTGAACAGGTATGAGTAGAATGCCTTGCTTATTGACTTGTGGACGGCGAATAGTCGGCTTGTGTCGCCTATGTCAAGCATTATCTGTTTCGCTACTGATGTGGAGACTTATCATTCATACTTCAGCATCCAGAACCTGGTTATATGCTATCCAAATTTTCCTGCAATAAATAGATCCGTGAACGCTAAATGAGTCGTGTTAATATTTGCGGTTTCTCTCGCGTTGCTTTCTATTGAGCTTATTAACTTGAAGTTTGTGAACTTGATCAAAATCGACGACGATATATAATAGTGCGTCATCCTGTAGTTAATATTACTTATTTTCCCTAGTTTATTAAGAGTTGAGATTGACGTACTTTCTTATATTCTGACACTGTTTGAAATGTCCTCGACACTCCCTTCAATCTGAAGCTTATAAAAAATCAAAATGTTGAATACTTAAAGTTGAGGCAAATACTTTCTTTTGGGTGATGGTGCAAGTAAAGAACTATATTTTTCTTTGTATTTATACAAACAGTATTCAGCTGTTATTAGAGTGACAATTTATACCTACATGACCCGGATTTGCTGCTGATTAAGAATTGAATTTTAAAAAAATCACCGTATACAGTTAAATCCATGCTCGAGATTGAACTGGTAAAAACTACATTTACTTAAAAATAAACCCTATTCCCAGTAAGTTAGGTATTTTAATAAGGCGCAACATAATAAATTAGACCAATCAGCGCGCTGTGGTGCGCACAGAACACAATTTTACGGGTTTTATGGACATACTAGCTGCGCCCCGCGGTTTCACCCGCTTTGTACCCGTTCCCGCGGGAATTTCGGGATGAAAAATAGATGTTGTCCGATTCTCAGGCCTACCCGATATGTACACAAAATTTCATGAGAATCGGTCGAACCGTTTCAGAGGAGTTCAATTACGCACCCCGTGACACGAGAATTTTATATATTAGATTACTTACTAAGTTTATAATACTTACGAAAAAATATACATTACATATATGTCGATATTTGATAATTTTATTAGTTTTGAATTATAAACCAATAGCGTTAACAATATTAAGGTGACATACCTAATACAAGTACAATAATACGCTTGGTTCTCTCTCTTATACTACCAATAAACTGTGAGTGACACTTCTAAACAAGAGGTTCCCTTCCTTCCAATACTTCGCAATTCCGAACACTGTATTGAAAATATTTTTTCCACCCCAAGCGGCGGCACTCTTCTGTATTTGGAATAGTAAAATGGTTTCTTTTTTGAGAATACGCCGAAATATTTTGTCGTAGTTGGAACAGATATTTTTCAATCAACTTCAGGAAAGGAGTTCTTTTATTTGGAAGTTTACATATTTGTATCGCTATATAAATGTGTAGCTATGTGTTTAATTAGGCTTTGCATATTTAGCAACCTAATCTCAAAATAAAAGCTACTCATTCCCTTAATTCATTTACTATTGTCAGACCATTGTCACAAAATTAAGAAATGAAGTGCCAACTCGTTATAATAGAATTAACAATACAACGACTGATATATCTTTCTAATATAATTTTCCCTCATGATTGCAGCTTATATTATGCCTAATCCTGTACTGATAACTTCAGTGAAATGACATTTACTTATGGGATATTACAAGCTAAAACCATATTACATAGTAATTTTAGGATAAAATTAAATACTTTTGATAAAAATCTTTATTTTATTACTTAACGTTCAAATACTTGATTTTCTAAAAGTTCTTTTTTCCTTTCTTCTGTTTGTTTCAATGTAAGTTTGCTTGCAGATGGTTCTTGTACTGGTTTCTTACTCGGTTCTGAGTCTTTCTTATTATCAGGAACAGTTCCACCAGGTTTAGTGGAGCCTTCGGTTTTGGTAGAATCTTTGGCTTCATAAGAAACTGGGTCTACAACAATCTTTGCTTCATCTAATTTAGGCAGTTCATCGACTAATCGCACTGGATCAACTTTGATGTTTTGTTTTTTCCTAGCAATCCTTTCTGCGGGTAACAATTTTTCTGGTTTTGGAGCAGTTGGTGTCCAGTAGTGTTTCTGGTAAGCTTTATCCCAGAATTGGTAAGAGTCTTCAAAGAGATTCTTCTTGTTAACCAACTCGTAGCCGATGTCGAGGTAGTTTGGATTCTCGGGTGTGTATTTCTGCCATTTTACCTTGTTCAGCTTAGTTTCGAATTTCGTTGGGTTACTGAAAAAAATAAAGTATTACAATTAGAATGCTGCAAGTAAAAGTCATATCGATGAAGATATTCACAGTGAAGAGTAAAATTGAAAAAATGAATTGATTGTACAAAAGCCTAATATTTACATTATTGAGAGTAATTGTAAGGAAACTGACATTTGTTTGACTCTATGACTAACCCCGATATAGGGACTTTTATTAGACATACTAAGAATAATTTACAATACTTACTCGTATTGAGAAAATTCCACCCACATATTGATCATACTTTCCCTCATATCCATATCTGTGAAATTCCTAGTCCAATCGTAGAAGTCTAGAACATACGCCGTCTGATCTCTGTGACTTGCACCAAACACTTTGTCATGGAACAAATGTTTAGTATTCAGTTTACCAACGTACGAGAATTCATACAAATATATTGGCCTCTTCAAATTCTTTGCATGAAGTTTTGCTGACTTTAATATAGAATATTTGAACATAGAATCCGAGAAGTAATCTATGTACCCTTGAATAGAGTCTTCTGTTATTTTTTTGCCATCAAAGTATTTCTGTTTCACTTCTTTGATGAAAGCATTTCTTTCAGCAACGTTTTCGAAGACTAGGTCAGCTGGGAGGAATTCTTCAAAGTTTTTGTTCATAGGTTCTATCCAGGATTTGAATTTGCTTGTTCTACTGATGCCTTCCATGTTTGCAAAACCGATAAGTAGAGAAAAGTCAGGGTAATCACCTCTTTTGATGATATCTAAAGGTGATTCAGTCAGGACAGCTCCAGGACCCGGCTTTTCGATGCACGGGGCGAAACCAAAAGTGCTATTCCTCAAGAAAAAGTTGAGACTCTTATTTAAAATGCCTAGAAGATCTTCTTCGAGATAAAATTCAGTTAACTCTTCTAAATCATCTGCATCTTCCAACCCTAATGATATGGCAATGTTTTGGGCTGTTGCAATAGGATCTCTGTTAATAGCGAAAGGAGTCAACGCTGAAGAACTATCCAGAACAAGTTTGTCAAACAAGCCAACAGTTTCTTTATTCAAGGCAACTAGTTCAGCTAAAGTGGCTCCTACACTATACCCAGCCAAAGTGACTTGATTAGGATCTCCACCGAAGCTCTTAATATGCTTGTTGATCCATTTCAAAGCTGCAATTATATCCTTAAGCGCAGCGTTGCCAGGTATATCCTCAGTTCCTAGACAAGCAAAACCTAGGGCTCCAACTCTGTAGTTGATGGCTACAGTGATAACGTCATGTTTGACTACGTTGTAGTATTTGGCCATGGATGCACTGCCTCCGGCGAAACCTCCACTATGTATGTAGACGATCACGGGGACTAGGTTGTCTTTATCAGCTCTCCTTGGGACGAGTAGGTGGGCGATAAGACAGTCATGATCTCCAGATACGAATAGTTCTTCTTCAGAGTCTTCGGTGAAGGGAACTTGTTGGCATGTCATTATTAGTTTGTTGGCCCTCATTGGTTCGGTCCACGGATCTGGAGGTAGAGGTGCCTGGAATATTAATGTAGGACATAAATTATTGGTTACCAAGGCTTTTTTAGATTGATTGAATTTAATAGAACTCTCCGACTATATCTCACATATAACTAAGCTTTTAAAACTCAAACTAAGAGACGTTTTATAGTATGGAAATTCAAAAAATCACAAACAGTCGCCAAATCAAAATGGGTCTTTAATGGTTGTCAAACTATTGTCGATGGGTCGGCACATCCAAACGTAGAACATATTATTATGAACTTTGTCATATTCCAACTTCTGCCAAAACTATTTACATGCCTTAATAAGTTGAGATTTTTAATTTGACAGAGTACTAAAGTAGATATCATTTTCATTTCCACTTTGATTTTATTTCAATTTAAGGTTTTTTTCTGTAACATTCTTTAGTGAGATGAGAGGCCTTTGCCCAGCAGTGGGACATTACAGGCTAATACTTTACTTTACCATTTGTATATTGTCAACTAGCAGCGCCCCGCGGTTTTACCCGCGTTGTGTCCGTTCCCGTGGGAACTACGGGAATTTTTATACCTATAAACCTTCCTTTTGAATCACTCTATCTATTAAAAAAACTACATCATAATCCGTTTCGTAGTTTTAAAGATCTAAGCATACATAGGGACAGACAGACAGACAGTATGTATTGATGAATAACTTGTCAACTGCATTAACCCACTTTCATATAATAATATGATAAAAACACCTACCTTGTACTTGTCTCGTCCCGCCGGCGCCTTCGCATACGGTATCCCAAAGAATTCATGGAACTCTCCATCCCAGTACTTCCCACCTTGAACCTTCCCAAGACCTTCCAATTCCACCGTCCTCAAGTCTTCAGCTTGCTTACAACTGATACTTAGAACAAGAGTACTAAAAACTAACAAACGAAACATGATTATTGTTTCCTTCTATCAAAGTAACTGATTTATTTTTAGTAAAGTATATAAAATATGGATAAAATATGTTCTAGTTATGTAATTATCAATAGATTATCTTATTAGGTTTGGCCACGTAACTGCATAATGATAAAATTGATAAGTTAATGCTTTAATTATTTGTGTAAGTAATGTAGATAAACGTAATATCTTACTTGTATAGGTAAATACCAACAGTTGTAATAATTATTAGGTTATTTATGTAAAGAAACGCATAGTTTTTTTAATAGAGCATCAATGAGCGAGTTTACAAGTTATCTATCTATATTATTATCACTACATAGTATAAAATAAAGTCGTCTCTTTTTCGTGTCTGTCACACTGTTTGTCTGTCTGTATGCTTAAATCTTTAAAATTACGCAACGGATTTTGATGCGGTTTTTTGTAATAGGTAGAGTGATTCAAGAGGAAGGTTTTTATGTAAAAAAAATCCCGAAATTCCCACGGGAACGGGCACAACGCGGGTAAAACCGCGGGGCGCTGCTAGTAATATTACAAAAGGATTAGCACATTCACAGCTAGTGAAGTGACTGAATGTAAACACCGCTTAATGACGTCAATTAGTTGATGGTCGATTTAATTGACTATTCTGAGTACTTAACGGAAGTGATAAATGTATAGACTAAAATATTTTATTATAAATATAAATACTTTGCCCAGCAGTGGGACATTACAGGCTACTTACTTACTTATGAATATAGATCCTTATGAAGATAGACACATTAATACAACAACGATACACTCCGGTTTACCCTACAGTTCAACTGCACAGGCAAATCTAAGAGATCCACTCTAGCCTGCACAGTTATCTCTTAACTTCATATTAACTATTACTTTGAATAAGAGAAAAACCATAAGAAGTATCAAAAGATTTTTACGATTTCCCAAAAAACTTTTACTTTACGACAGAACAACAGAAAATAACGTAATATTATATTAGTGTAAGAGCAAAATATCTCATATCTCGTAACGTTATGGGATACCATAAAAATAACATAAACGAAAATAATATTTGGCGGCAAATCGTGAAGGCATGGAGCGCGGTGCAAAATATATTACCATATGATATCCTATGTGGGCACATTCTTTGTGTCCGGCTGGCAAGAGCGCGTTACAGGACGATTATACTATACGATTTTTAATGAATGAATACGATTTTTTTAAACGATAGTAAAGGAAGAAGTTATAGCGAACATTACTTATTTTGAATTGAAACTACGTTTATCATGGAACTGTGGTTACAGAAGACTGAATCGAATCGGAAATACAAATATTTTTCAGAAGTTTTAAAGTATATGGTGGGTTGTGAAACTTGTGAACCATTTATTTACCATAGTCGGAAAACATGAAACTGAACCATTTGTAAGATAATTTTATTAATACATCATGCGTCTATACTTTTCTTATACTAATTTAATGATGCTACTGTAAGTATGATGATTATGATATTTCTTATGCCGTAGTCTACATCTTGTGGTTATTGTTAGCCTGATTATCCCAATAATGGGCAAAGGCCTTCCCCCCAGTCCCACTCCTCTCGATTTGAGGCCACCAGCTGCTATCATATTAAATTACAACTTAAAATTACTAAGAAATCGTATCGTATACCATAAAGGCACCCGACACGACTCTTTATACGGAATACATTCGGTTTAGTAGGTTTCCATGTAGAATTGTGCATAAAATATGTTTTTCCTCCTTTCTGTTGCTCACTGTTTTATGTAGAGGTGAATATTTGTGTTGTTCACTTCAGCACTCCTGTCTGTTCCTCTTAGTTCTGTTGCCTTTAACGTTCCTCATTCGATATTCAGAATTAATAGTTTATGAGGCCTTCAGACGTAATGTGTAAAATGTCTTATTGTTGTTATAAATATTTCTGGACTAAGATCATTGTGTATTTGTCGGTTATGGACAAGCATAAGAGCACTCTAGGTAACATCGCGATATAACATGTGACAACAAATCTCGATATAACATTACTAAGTGACAAGCCCGTTAGCACAGTGGCATGAGAGAGCGCTTACTGTGACGGGGGTCACGGGTTTGATTCCGGCTCGGAGTCGGAGTCGTCTGGGTGGCAATTATACAGGGTGAGCAATCCAAATGGGTCAGTATGGCGGTTTTGGAAACCATAACAGATAGCGAAATCTTGGCTTAGGAACCATGACGTTGATTTTAGTAAAAAGAAAAACTGCATTCATATACTTACAAAAATACGTGTAGGTACTCGGCCCAGGAATCGAACCTGGACTTTTTGAAAAATTAAATTTCGTTATTTTCCTTTGAATATCGGTTATGTAGCTCTTAAATAGTAAATGTTACTAAGAAACATGATATCTAAAACTAATAAAATGCATTGTTTTTAAACAACGAAGTTTTATTTTTCAATACTTCAGTGCCGCCGCCGGCCCTTTGACTTTGTATGGGGAAGTTTTAATATTGTTTAATGAATCATATTAATGACGATATTTTGCAAAATATTTAAATTGTGGGCATTTAAGTCTAATATTTACATAAGATTTCGTTCGATTACTTAAACAATATATATTGCTCACCCGGTATACTTATATTAAATATTTGTGTATGTATAATTATGTGTTCGTATCAGGTGATTAGAGTCTTTAATAAAAGCTTTGAGCTAAGTTTGGGTCTAATTAACCGGTCTAATTAACTAATTAACTCTTTCAATAAAAGCTTTAGTTGTTCAGCTACGCGCCGTATTAGTACAAAGTCATCCGCGCGTACCGATGTTCTTTTGTTTTTCATTCAAAAACACACGTGGTAGGAATATAAACGCTTAATTTAAAGAGATGTTCCAGTTCAATCTTTATAGCCCCTTATTCCGTATACCTGCAACATGCAAGCTTCCTTACACCAGCACTAATGTATGTACCTACATTAAGTTTAGCACGTCTTACTGTTTCGAGCATTCGACTCAAAGCTAGTGGGTAACTGTGTTCTCTTACCGAGCTAAATTGGTTTACGTAACACTCTGGGCTTTCGTTTGAGGAACTCTGCCCTTTGTTTGTGGAATAAAGTTTTCCTTTGGAAGTTAGTAAATAATAATATTATTGTGATAATTGCAGGCTGTTGAAGTTTGGGTGGAGGTTTTGGGGTGGACCTGTGTGTGGCTGAGGTTTTTGGTAGTAAGTAAGAGCAAGTAAGTAGTGGTAGGAGCAAAGTACTTACTGCGTAAGTCTCTATTTCGTGTATACTTACAACTGTTATGAAAAGGAAGAAACTGCCCTAATGTTTTCAGTGTGATTGAAGATTTTTATAAATCTACGAGCAGCGCCCCGCGGTTTAACCCGCGTTGTGCTCGTCCCCGTTGGAATTCACGATGAAAAATAGCCTATAACCTTCCCGTTAAATGTGGCTATCTATTACAAAAAGAATTATTCAAATCGGACTGGTAATTCCTGAGATTAGCTCGAACATACAAACAAACAAACAAACAAACAAACTTACAAATTGTACCTGTTTATAATATTAGTATTGATGTAAGTATACTCTACTTTTTTTTACTGTCCCAAAATGTGCACCAATGTCGTCAATTTGACAGTCGAAGACGACTACTCCTGAAGAGGAAAAAAAAATAGAGATAGGGTGAGAATGAAATAAAATCACTAAACCTTTTTCCTCTTCAAGAGCAATCGTTTTCATCTGGAAAATTGACGACGTTGATCCACACTTTGGGACAATCAAAAAAATAATAGAGTATAGTGACCAATGGACTAGGTCTGAATTAGGTATTACAAAGTGCGTGGACAATGGGCAACGTGGACACTTTGTACGGGGACAGCGGGCATAAAAGGTACTCAGGGTGAACGACCAATAAAAACGAAAATTGAATATTTATATCACCAAACAATATAATCGTGAAATTGTTCAGAATTTACATACAATGGTTCTAATTGATTCAAACTGTAATTTCCCTTGAGAGCAAAACATTTGTAACTCTACGCGAATGAAAAGCGATTCGCTTTGTACATAATTTTGTTGTATACATTCATTATTTATGTAAATTATTACGCGGTATGTTAGATGCGAATATTAGCTTGATTGGGGTTGATTTATCTATACTGTACACTTTTTTATGATTGCATTTGAAATGATAACAATCACTTTTAAACACTTTAAGCGACTATAATATAGATAGGGGTATATTTAGTCATATAATATATTATTAATTGTATTAAATTTCACAATGCGTCTTTATTCAAGTCAGTCAAAAAATCACCTCCATTTTTTAAGTCAGTTAAAATATTGTATTGTAATGTTTTACATAAATCAATGGAAACAAGACTCTTTGATTAAGTTATTAAGATCATTAATCGTATGAAGTATTTTGCTGACCACCAATGGACACTGGACACTAGACCGGACACTGGACAGTCTAGCGCGAAGACGACGTTAGTAGACCGAAGTAGATTGAAATAAGTTTGGTAACAACATTAGCCGAAAGATTTAATATGATTACTTACTACCACACTCAGAGACGTTCATTAAATCAACAATTGACTAATTGACGTAATTTTTCATACATTACATGTCAAAATCACTCATTAAATCTTTACTTTGACGTCTCTGAGTGCAGGCGTTAGATATATGTTTAATGTACCAATTTATATGATTACTTAGTAATCTTCTTAAACTTTTATATACGAGTAGAC
Organism: Cyclophora albipunctata; assembly: GCA_963082685.1. NCBI lineage: Eukaryota > Metazoa > Arthropoda > Insecta > Lepidoptera > Geometridae > Cyclophora > Cyclophora albipunctata. The sequence continues at coordinate 8,263,333 of OY720129.1, read as the reverse complement.
TTTTCTAATATATAAATTCTCGTGTTCGTTCCCATACTCCTCCGAAACGGCTTGACCGATTCTCATGAAATTTTGTGTGCATATCGGGTAGGTCTGAGAATCGGACAACATCTATTTTTCATCCCGAAATTCCCGCGGGAACGGGTACAACGCGGGTGAAACCGCGGGGCGCAGCTAGTCTTATATATAAAATTCTTAATTATATAAATTCTCGTGTCACTATGTTCGTTCCCATACTCCTCCGAAACGGCTTGACCGATTCTCATGAAATTTTATATGAATAATATTCAGTAGGTCTGAGAATCGGCTACTATTTCTCATACCCCTAAGTGATAAAACTAGTCAACCCCTTAACTTTTTTTTTGAATAATTTATATGTCTAAACTATTTGCCGAGTCAGCTAGTTCCTATATAATTTTAGTGTATCAACGTTTTAACAATCTTTTAAAGCAACGCATGCTTTTGTTTTAGTATTTCTGACTGTAGGGGTGTTACAGAAACATTGGGGCACGTCGCAGAGGCCATTGCCCAAGTCACGTACTGTAGGGTCTTTACAAGTGGGTTCTGCAGCTTGAGGACAGTACAGGACGGAGTGTTCCCCTGGTGGACATTTTCCTGTAAAAAAAGTAAATATAGTTTCGGTACAATGTTTAAAGTAGACTATCATGAGTAAGTGTAAGTGGACAACCCTGGTGTCAGGCGAAGACCGCCTAAAGGCCTCCGAGATGTTCTAATGAATGAAATAAATAAGGAACAACATTGCCCTTTAAAGCACGGTAGCACTCAGGCAGAAATGCTTTATCGGTCACCCTGTACTTGTATAAAGTTTCCAATCTCCGTTTTGCTTCAAATATGTATTTTTAAATTTGTTGTTTATTTCCTTTATAAATATTATTTTATTATGTGAATGCGTTTTTTAGCTTAAAATCTAAGGTAATCATACCACAAATATCAAAATTAAAACGATTAAAACTCTTACTAAACATACTTAGCAAAATCAATAACACATCTTTAAATTTTAACTTCGCTGTTAATAAAATTACAAAACCCTTACTTATAGGAATCCCCTGGCAATTAGCCAAACTTAGCACAGCGACAAACAAACTAACGAACAACACGAGACGTTGCATATTGAAGTTTAAACTACAATTAAACATTTATTAAGCATTCTCCTTTATATACCTCCTTTCATATATAAAGGGGAATTACTTATAACTTGGAAACTCAGGTTCTTTTTTCAAATCAACAATATGCATACAATTTTATGTCCGCTGATTAGTAATGCAGTCATGCTATCTCTTTTGTTTTTATGCAAATGTGGAACGTAAAACAAAGACAGGTATAGTTTTATTACATGGTCCATTGTTTTTATGGTATAAGGAAAACGTGTTAGGGAAATAAGTGTTTCATCGGAATTGTATGTGTACAGTTAACGACACAATTATTTAATTGAGTTTTTTAAATCAAATAATGCTTTCTACTTTTGGACGACCGTTATTTATAAGACTATTAGCCGCAACCCCCTGTTTTACCCGCGTTGTGCCCGTTCCCGTGGGAATTTCGGGAATTTTTATACATTTAAACCTTCCTCGCGAATCACTCTATCTATTTAAAATAACCGCTTCAAAATCCGTGCAGTAGTATTTGAGTTTGTCCCGAACAGACAGACGCGGCCGGGGACTTTGTTTTATAATGTGTGATCTATCCACTATTTTCATTTTATTTTGTACTCTTGCAGTAACTTTTTTGACTAAGTACTTGATTACTCTCCTCTAACATTATTACCATACTCATTACATTTATTATTACACACCATATTTGATCTTCTTCTTCTTCATCGAGTGGATGGTCAACTTGACCAATCCTGGTGTCAAAGTTATTGAGCCACCAAAGGCCTCTGACATGGCTCACGTAACGACTACTATCTGTAGAAAGTAACCGGGACCGACGGCTTAACGCGCCCTCCGAAGATATTACTACTATTTAGAAAAAAATAGCATCACAATTTCAAAAATAAAATTAACCAAAAATGCAATTTTGTATTTCACATAACATTTTTACATTTCCTTTTATTTTACTACAGTTTACCACAAAGGTGGCTAAGTTTATGTTCTCTCGTAAACAAAACGAGATAAGATACTCCTTTGTGTTTCAACCTTTTTTCTACAAGATAGCCGGATATACGTAATTGAAAGGAAGTAGCCTGATAATTTTGGGGAATACAAAATGTTACGGTTAAAACGTAAAAGCGTGTATTAAGTTTATTGTCCGAGATAGCCTTTTTAGGGGTAGGTGCGGGATTTATATCAATTTGGTGTCGTAAGGTAAGGTAATCTGCACGTTAAATTGTCGGTCCTAGTTATTCAATTGCTTGACCATGCCAGAGGTCTTTAAGCGGTCTAAAAAGTCTAACACCAGGGTTGACCTACTCGATTTTTTTTTCTGCAATATGACTTATTTTACTTAATTACTTTTTCTTAAAATTCAAACTGGGATTCAACAATATTACTAACGATTTTTTTGCGGTAAAAGCGTGGCCAATTTTGGCATACTGTTATTATAATCTTCTATTTTTTTTTCAAATATGGATTAATATCGTTTTACTGCACTAAATGCGCTGCAATAATTCACTAAGCATAATCGAAATAGGCTAACTAACGTCACCAACTATACTCTATTTCTTTTGGATTGGCACAAAATGTGGACCAATGTCGTCAATTTCCCAGCCGAAGACGATTGCTCCTGAAGAGGAAAAAGGTTTAGTGATTTTATTTCATTCTTACCCTATCTCTAAACCTTTTTCCTCTTCAGAAGCAATCGTCTTCGGCTGGAAAATTGACGACATTGGTCCACATTTTGTGCCAATCCAAAAGAAATAGATTATACCTATATTTCGTAGTCCAAATTCCGCAGTGAAAACTGTCTTTACTCAGATCAGTTGCCATTTTGAATAGTAATTAGACTAAAAGGCATTTAATTAAGTAAATTTCTAGTAGTGTTACGTGACCAAACTTCTATGAACTTGTTACATTCAGGTTAAGGGAATACTGCCTGCCTGGATCATTAATATTCTATATCTACCATTATTTAATTTTTTTAGTCGTTCTGACCTAGGAATATTAGTTATGTACTGAAAAAGTACATAACTTAAATAAAACACACTCTCTTAACCACAGATCACAGAAACTATGTGTTAATAGTTTACAATGCTTGCATAGTAGGTACTAAACATGATTCGAATGATGAGCTGTTCTGATACCGCAATGGATAATGAGCACACAAGCTAACAAAATACTTATAACACGCATGTTATTGCGTATGTACGAGTACTAGTGCCAGTACGTACATTATTCGCAGCCTAGTTGCGAACGAATACTCGCACTTAATGCAATGTGTGCGTGATACGCACTCAACGCAAAGTATTGTTTTTATTTTGAATACTTTGTATGTGTACATTTCTAATGGAAAACTAGGTTTCGTACTCAGCGCGTATCTTGTGTACTCTATATCTCTATGATCCTAACTATAACATAAAACACAAATTCTAGCTAAAACACAATTTCAGCCAAAGTCCAAATTTTACAACAATTTTAAAGGGTCCAAATTCAACGCTCATTAGACCACCTAGGCGTTTAATTAAAATACAACATCAGTTTAGCTTCAAGTAATACAGTAGCTATTAACAAACATGATACTGAATTTCTACCTAGTTTCCAACTAAAACTAAAGTAATTGGCATCCGGCCGGCACGGGGCGTTTATTGAATTCAATAAGCGCACTATGGACGTAATTAATATTGTTAGAGTAAAGTTTGGACGCACAAAGTTTTAAGTGGGTTCAAAGTACATGTGCGTCAGCCGTAGCGATTCCGAAGCTAATTTGAAATAGTCGTATCAAAATTTGGGATAGGTTTCGGAACTAAATTGAATTTAGAATTTAGGATCGGTGTAAATGAAATTATTGGGACTCTCTGATTGGATAACTGGTGGAGGTGATTACTGATTGGTAAGTTTAGTGAAGGATCTTGAAATTGGCCTGTAAAGTTCATTTATGGGTATTGGTCAGACCTTTCAAAAAGGTAAGATATTATATGCATGATTAAAAAAAACAATAAGTTTGATGTCAATATTCGCTCAACTCAGTTTAGGTTTTAGACTGTTTGGCCTAGTCTACCAATTGAAATAACCGAGACCGAAAATTTAACATGCCCTGAGAAACACGGTGATACTCAGAGAGAAATGACAGTATCGGTTATTCATCTATTTTATGGCTCATCACGTACAACGATACAGCGAGGATGAAACTAAACAAATTGAGAATGTAAAAATTCAATTGAGAATGTATCTTCTTTATTATGTATTCTCAATATTTTCCGTCGAAAATTTTCAACCGGCTCAAAAGAATAACGATAATGATTCTGCATTTCTCTAACGTCTCTGCTTTCAATACAGAAATGACACATAATTTAGTAAAACTCAAAATATTCTCTTTGTATCGTGTACTAGGGACAAAAGAGCAGGAATTCTGAAGTTTGTTATTCTAGATTTTTACAGACAAAAGTACAAATTCGAATTATTATTGAAAGTTTTTAGTCTCCCCTTTTCATTTGATAGTCCAACGCCGTTAGGCAGTCTAAAAACTCCATCACCAGGATTGACCAATGACCTACACGAATTTCCTTAAGCAGGCCGTAGGTAGGTCATACAATAACTAAAGAAAGTTCTAGAAAAAATCTTCTAATACTTTCCGAAATATCTAAACAAACTTCGCAAGGCAATTTGCTAGTGTCAACTGTAGTAAATATGTACACAGCGCAAAGGAGGTAGCACAAAAGATAGTCAATAAATTTCCCAAGGGCCTCAAGATTTATCGCGTCAAAGCAAATAGGTGCATTGCAATGGACCTGATCGGCTCGGGATGAATGGAACATGTTTTATATTTTAAGTTGCTCTATAAGCAGTTGTAGATAAAAATAACGCATAAAAAAGTGCTCTTAACGACCATAAGTTCGTGCAATCCACTTGATATTACCTTTCTATGAGTGAGACATTTATCAGCACCTGCAGTAGTTTTCTGACATACTATTTTCCAAAGAGCAAAAGAGACAAAACACTTGAACAGTGTTTTAGTTAAAAATTGTTTATGAATAAGGAGGTATTAATATACTATTTAATTATTACGTTTCTTACAGGCTGGCCTGTACCAATGAAACAATTGAATATTTCCTTTGACATATTAAAACAAACTAAGAACGGCCTATAGTTCTTAAATTTTTCAAAAAACTTCAGAACACCATTCAAAAAAACGCCGAACGGCTTCCAAAAAATCTTTTTTTGTGTGCAAAAACGCAGATCTGTCAAGTTAGTGGAGATTGGGGAAGAATCGAATCGTTTAACAGGAGGCTAGTACAAATAGTGCGGGGTTATCGACAGCTCGCTGCCAACAAAGGATGCAATTTGTCAAATCAAACACCTCCTTCAAAACACACGGCAGTGATTTCGGTTCACAAATATAGAGCTTTGATTTCGCTCACATTTTGTTCCTGAAAATTTTCTTTGATTTTCATCATTATGTTTTTTAACATATCAAGTTCTTTGCCTTTCAGCCTAATCATCGATTTTCTTAACTTAATTATGTGCAATGAAATCTATGCTTCTATCTGCGTCTAATTTTATCCTCCCAACAAGAGTTATTTCAACACAATTCCCTTTTTCACGACAAAAAATTGTTTCGATGCCGAGTTACGAAACTACAAAACCGTTTTCGCGGTGAAAAAGGTCAATCTACCACTTTAATCACAGACTTTGCCGAAGTCAACATTGCACCAAGTATTTAATATTTTAGTTACTAAACATAATTCAAAGACGTATGTTTCGATGAAATCTTCCATCGTGGCCGTTTCAGAAGTCGGCTAGTGAGGACTGCGGACTATTTATTCGCAAGGAATCCAAAGATTGATTCCGAAACGATCCTTTCTGACGTAATTGCATTTACAGAACCGGGTTCAAAATAAATTGGAACTTTATCTGAGTTTATTCAGTGAACGGTAGTTAGTTTTATAGTATTAGAGTAGATATTTATTCTAGGAAGGAATGTGAAAATGCTGCATCTAATAATGTGAAAGTTTCATTAATATAATTAACTAGTAGCGCCCCGCGGTTTTACCCACATTGTGCTCGTCCCCGTGGGAATTTTGGGAATTTTTATACGTATAAACCTTCCTCTTGAATCACTTAATCTATTTCAAAAAACTGCATTAAAATAAAAAATGCGTAGTTTTAAAGGTTTAAGCACACATAGGGACAGACAGCGGAAAGCGACCACGGAAGAGCGAAGCACTTACTGCGTCAGCTCTATTTCGTGAAAACGACTTTGTTTTATACTATGTAGTGATTTATTTTGATGTATGATGGTGTATTTGCTACTTTATTCCCTCAAAACGTAATTTTCTGTCTATTAACGACTGCAGTCCTCAGATTATCCGCGGACTGCAGTCAACTTTCACTACTGCAGTCACTCGTTGAATGCAGCCGACTACTGTATTCCAAGGTCAGTGCTACACTTGACGTATCTTCCGTTACCCATTTTCCGCAACAGAACGCTAATAAATGTCATTGCATAAAATTAAAACTGCAACGGACCAACCGATCTCCCGTGTAGCCATGGCTGTTTACTATTGCGGTCACTGCATGTTGCTTATCTGTTTACTCTCTAGATTTATGATAGAAATTCCTAAGAAAGCGGTTTCAAAGAGAGCATATAAGATTAGAATAGTAATTCACCTTCTATACTGGTAACTAAAACTCCATGCTTCTTGCAAGGCGAAGAAGTCTATGTGGTTAGTGTGATCTCTAACCACATAGATAAAGTACAAACGGAGCCAAAGAAAGAGAAATCCCGTGAACAAACCACACCACACCTAGAGAGGCACACTCTTCATCACTTGGTTTCCAAAGCGAAAATTCTTGAATTTAATTACACTCCGCTCGTAAATATCTCACAGTCGCTACAGTAAGTTAAGTTTAACTTTCACAGAAAGGTGGTGCGTTAAGTCGACGTAAATTTATACGATCTACGGTTAAGTTAAGAATGAAAAAGCATTGTTTAAAGTATTTTAATTGTTTACTTCAAGATGTTAATGTTTGTTTGAGTATTCGAGTGATGCTGTTTTGTTTTCTTGTACGGTTTGAAAAGAGAATTGTTTTAAAAATGGCGTTATTATAATGCGTTCTTTTTTAAACGGGGAATACTTTTCAAGGAAATTCATATCAGAATTATTCCTTGCTCTATAGAATTAAAACGTGCCGATTATACTGCTTCGAAGGTCGGGGACAACAATTACCAGCCAAAGATATATTTCTGGGCCATTTTCATAACGTCACATTCCATATATATGTTACGGCTAATACCCGAAGTGCGGCTACACCTAGTTCTAACCGCCTAAAACTAGGTGTAGCCGCACTTCGGGTATTAGCCGTATGTCATTTTAATGAAAAGAGAGAGTTTAAACATGAAAAAAAAAAATAACCCTAACCTACCGAATTACTTACTATTCGGTAGGTTATGGTTATTTTTTTTTCATGTTTAAACTCTCTCTTTTCATTAAAATGACATATATATGCACCTAGTTCTAACCGGCTAAAACTAGATGTAGCCGCACTTCGGGTATTAGCCGTAACATATACATTTAGAAAACAATACTCGTAGAATTCTAAATGATTCCACTTGTTAAGTTAATCTTTAATCATAGAGGCCCTTCACAATCAGTTCGTACATGCCTCAGCCCAACCAAAAAGCGCGTTGCGTAGTTTGACTGAGCAATGTTAACTCATTGCGATTGTTAAGCTACGTGCAGCTCGGCCCCTACTTGGATGGGTGGCCGACAGTGGCATTTCTATCTGAGTGCTTCCGTGCTTCGGAGGATACGTTAAATTGTCGGTCCCGGTTGTTTCAATCGTTAGACCATGTCGGAGGCCTTTAGGCGGTCTAAAAACGCTGACCCCAGGGTTGGCCACTGGAACTTACTTACTTTAACAAAAAAAGGCTAAAAAAGCACTTCTATAAATAAGATACAATCCAAGCTCTTCAAAACCACGCAACACCTTAAATAAAATCCAAAAACACATTGATAAAATTTGGACATTTTCCTCAAAAAATACACTCATTCTCATCTTAGAAAATGGGGAGGCTGTGAAGATGTTTTAAAAGGGTTTTCGAAGAATCGAGTTAAGTAAATGCTGGCTTGCGTTAAAAGCATTAAACTTTTTGTTGCTCACCCTCTGGCAGTCAAATTGGGCGTGAACTGGTTAAGGGTATACTTTGCTAGGAAGTAGGAAATTTGGATATGGTATTGTTGGACACTTGCATTTTCTTTTTGTCTGTTCAAGTTGAGAACTTAGTACTCTGAAACAATTTGTAGAATTAGGTTTGATTTCATTATGCATTTGTTAATTATATAATTATGGATTTTTCTTAAGCTGCTAAAAATCTTTCACAAAATGCGAATGTTATTATAATAAAATTCCTCTAATATGAAAATACGGAAACATTTTAATCGATAACACTATATATTGTATTATAAGTTAGTTATTAACGTTACTTATTAAAGCAATTTGTTTTTTATCATAATAATATATCGTAATATGACTGTGGTGATTGGTGAGGCCTCTTATATCTAGCAGTGGGCGTCCATCGACTGCATTATGAAGATGTCGTAATTTCGAAATGCCTCATTCATTTTTCTTACATCCATGATTTAAAGCAACCAAACCGGAAAATAATAAAAAAGATTTGCTGTAAATAAGTTTCGTAACCTGCCGTCTGTTGCATGTACGAGAGTTGTAAAAATATAATTTTATATTTTACCTTATTATTTAAACCATAAGATTCATATTATATGTGAAAACTTTTACATAAGACGTTACTGAAGTTACTTTAAGATTTTATTGTTTTTAACGTCATGGAATAATATTTGTTTTTAATCTATATATAAAATTCAAAGTCCTGACTGACTGATAATCAACGCACAGCCTCAACCGCTACACCTAGAAACATGAAATTTGGCAAGAAGGTTCTTCAAGTGACGTAAGTGTACACCAAGAAAGGATTTTTAAATATTTACTCGAGATACGGGACTTTATTTTATAGTATGAAAAAGTTCTGTAAATTGTCTCTAATGAGCGCCCTTTTCATGTGTTCTAAGACAAATACTGTGTGTCTATAGTTTGGACTGTAGTATATTTGGTTCTAAGGGCGGATTGCAAAAAAAATCTTAAATGTATTTAGTGCCCCATGAATTCATTGTGTTCATTCAAAATTGTATTCTATTTTGCATCACATGGAACACCATTTAAAACGGCCGTCAATTGTTTTTTCATGCATAGGTATTTAGGCGTTAAATACCCGTACAATTAGGAGTTCTTATGCATCATCCGGCCTTAATCTGCTCGTAATGTTAATAAGTGTTCAATTGCATCAATTAAGTACCAATTAACAGCCTCTATTGTACAGCAAGATACCAAAGGAACATTTAATAAAATTACACGACCTATTCCAGGGACGAAAAACATTTACTAAAATGACAAATAATTTTAAATTATTATACGTTCCAGAATTCTCCATAGAATTTGAAATTCACAAATCAGAGTGTTCATTAAGCTGACACTCAATTTAAGAATGGAACGCGCTGTCCCGAAAATCAAATCAGCCAATCACTGGCGCTCCTGCAAATAGGTCATCAATCATGGCGAACGGAATTTGAAAGGCAATCGTCCCAAAAAATGTTGTAAGAGAATTTGTCGACAGTTTGTTTTTAAAATTAAAATTGGGGCTTTTTAACTTTTGGTATTTATTAATTTGATGGTTTTTCGGTATATTTTAACAAAGTTGAGTAACTTTTTCATAGATAGATTATCAGTCAAAATTCTGAAGCTGAATATTTCCCTCCATTATCTAAAACCATGTCTGAAACTGAACTATTCCAAAATGAATAATGTCACAATAAAATTGCAGCGTTCAGCTGATATTCGATATTACTTCATAAAAAAACACCCATAAAGTATTTAGAATACTTTTAGGGTGCGTGTGTGCGAAGCGGTGCGGAGCCCGATTCGCCAATCACAGCGTATTCAGTTATTAAACAACGCATTGACATTGTCGAAATCTTTCCGTAGTGCATTGTGATTGGTCAGTTGACCTACGCACAGCTCTGCCACACTTCAATCGAAACGCATCCTAAGGGGCGAAACTGCGGTAAGCGGGTGCCCGTGGGGCAAAAGTGATCCGTCGCGTGCGCCCGTCGCGTGCGGTTTCATACAAAAGTGAACCGTCGCGTGCGCCCGTCGCGTGCGGTTTCATACAAAAGTAAACCGTCGCGTGCACCCGTCGCGTGCGGTTTCATACAAAAGTGAACCGTCGCGTGCGCCCGTCGCGTGCGGTTTCATACAAAAGTAAACCGTCGCGTGCGCCCGTCGCGTGCGGTTACATACAAAAGTAAACCGTCGCGTGCACCCGCTTAGCGGAGTTTCGGCCCTTAAAAAAGGTATAAGCAATTATTTGTTTCCATTTTCTTATTGGCTAAATTCAAGATCGCAAATTATATAAAAGAAAACTTTACACAATACAATAAGTGTCGCCTTATATAAACGCCAACTGTCAATATTATTTACATTTCACGACACGACGGAACGAATGCTGTGCGTAAATTTTTAATGACATTTTAAGGTGAAGCACCCTTAAATACACTCTGAGTATTCTGGACTGCTCCCAGTGTTGCCATTTTATTACCGCCATTTTCTTTTTGAATATTTTATAATGGTTGTTCGGTGCGGACCTCCTTGACTGCAATAAAATCTGAATAGAGAAATGATGATAGAAAATAAAGCAAAATGTTTTGTTGTAATTCCAATTTTACAGTTACATAACGAACGTTTATTAACAAATATTTTAGAAAGTTTTATGAGGTACATAAAACTCATTTTGAATTGAAACTACGTTGGATACACTTCGCTTTTATTTTACATGTTTATCTGACGTTTCGGTTCCTGTTCCTTTACAGGAACCGTGGTCACAGAAGACTGTGATCTGACCTGACAATTCCTGCAAGTGAGATGTTTGGTTACGTTTAATTTTTTTTATTAATTGTTTTTTCAATAGGCAATAGGTGATTATGCCTAATCCCTATTCCTATCTCACTGTACCGATATCTTCTGTGAGATGAGAGATCTTTGCTCAGCAGTGGGACATTACAGGCTAATAATATTTTATTTTTTAATGGTGTCTTAAGTAACTACATACCTTCATACCTGCATACCACATTTTAACCTTTAGGTAATAAACACCATATCAACATCAGTTTCCCTTAAGCTCGATACCTCAAAAGACAAAACATTTTTAAAGCAAAATTCATTATGGGGTCAGTTTTCAAAACTCAATTAAAAGATAACTTCAACAGCAGCCGTGCAGTAATTAAGAAATAAAGGCACGATTAATCAAACCTATGTATATGCAATCAAAAGCCAATTTTCTGTAATACTAACATTAAAATTCGTAGTTGTAATTGAATTCAGTTTGCATAATGCCGTCCGCATTAATATTCTGTATCCACCGCACCGTAACCTGCCTGGACAGTGTTATGCAAAACCGATGAAAGCATATCGGTAAAAATGTTTTCAACCCCTGACAATATATTTATTGGTGAAAATTATTGGAAAAATATACGTCATTTATAACGTGCCTTGTATGTGATGGGATTTGATTGTTATGTATGGGTTTTCAATTTAAATTATTAACGTTTTTAACATATTTGGTGTTGATTCTCGTGCGGAATAACTTTAGAGTTTACTAGCAGCGCCCCGCGGTTTTACCCGCGTTGTGCCCGTTCCCGTGGGAATTTCGGGATTTTTTTACATAAAAACCTTCCTCTTGAATCACTCTACCTATTACAAAAAACCGCATCAAAATCCGTTGCGTAATTTTAAAGATTTAAGCATACAAACAGACAAACAGTGTGACAGACACGAAAAAGAGACGACTTTATTTTATACTATGTAGTGATTAATAAAATCAGAGTTTATTAGTGAGTTTTCACTATTGAACCAAAAATGCATTTTAATATAATATCCTACTAGTATTATGAATACGAAAGTATGTGAGGATGAATGTATGTTTGTTACTCTTTTACGAAAAAACTACTGGAATACTAATATACATAGGTTATACATCAGAATACCAAATGGGGTACATTTTATCCCGAAGTTCCCCAGGGGACCGGCTAAAACGCGGGTAACACCGCATGGCATGGCTAGTAGTACATAATATAGTGATTTTTATTATAAGGAACTTTCTCGCTAGAGCGGCTCTCACAGAGAAACTTGGAAAAAGAATGAACAGAAAACTTTCAGAACTATAGGCCTCAGACATGTTCTAGATGGCACCAACAAGTTCGGGAGTCGACGACATGCGATTTTTCTGAACAACCTAATAAAACAGGAGATGATTCCTAGTTCGTATGGTTTTTGTATACCCTGTTAACCCATATCTCCATGTACAATTCTAAGAATAATATGTTAGTATATGAAGAAAAGCCTTTAAAGTTTCCAAACGTAATCCCATTTTAAAATATTATAGAAACTTAGGATGGATAGGTGGCCGATAGTGGCATTTCTATCTGAGCGCTACCGTGCTTCGGAGGGCATTTGAAGCAGTCGGTCCCGGTTGTTTCAATCGTTAGACCATGTTGGAGGCCTTTAGGCGGTCTAAAAACTCCGACACCAGGGTTGGCCACTAACCTACTCAAAATGAATGAATAAATGAATAGAAACTTAGTTTAAGATGTACTAGCAGCGCCCCGCGGTTTTACCCGCGTTGTGCCCGTTTCCGTGGGAACATCGGGATTTTTTTTACATAAAAACCTTCCTCTTGAATCATTCTACCTATTACAAAAAACCGCATCAAAATCCGTTGCGTAATTTTAAAGATTTAAGCATACAGACAGACAAACAGTGTGACAGACACGAAAAAGAGACGACTTTATTTTATACTATGTAGTGATAATGATGATAATGATGTATGAAAAATTACCTTAAAATAGTTCAGAGTCGATTTAACGTCTCCGAGTGCTGCAGTTATGTATTATTATTAACTAAACCACGTACAGCAGCAATTTGAAATACATACGTTTAAGGAATACACATATACGTAAACTAGCAGCGCCCTGCGGTTTTACCCGCGTTGTGCCCGTTCCCGTAGGAGGTTCCCGTAAAATGTAGCCTGTAGCCTTCCTCGATAAATAGACTATCTAACAGTGAAAGAATTATTCAAATCGGTTCAGTAGTTTCTGAGATTAGCGCGTTTAAACAAACAAACAAACAAACAAACAAAACAAACTCTTCAGCTTTATAATATTAGTATAGATAGCATCTTTCTCCACACCTCAGCACAAAGCGACAGGTCGCCTCGCCCGGGTCAAACAAACAGGACATAGCACCTTATATTTCCCTCGGGATAAACACTCATAACTCGTGTTTACATCTCGAAACGTCTTCACATTCAAGATGGGAGAAAATACTTGAGAGTTTTTGATGTGAACGGGTATTTATTTATACTACTGGCCGCGCCCGGTGCTACCCGCGTTGTATCGGAATTTCGGGATTAAATGTATCTGTGTTATTCTGATGTATAACCTTTATAAAGTAAAGTTTCATCTAAATCCGTTAAAGTAGTTTTTTTTCGTGAAAGAGTAACAACCATACATTCATACATCTATCCTTTCGCATTTATCATATTATGTATTAGGATACTCTTTGGCTGTTGATCGCAATTGTGTAGCCAATAGTGACATTTCTATCTGAGCGCTTACGTGTATCAGGATACTTTAAATTGGAGGCCCAAAACACGTTTATATCCTTTAGGCAGATTAAAAACTCCAACACCAGGGTGAGCCACTGACCTTTACATAGGTAAACAGCTTATTTCTAAGTATTACATAGGTAAACAGCTTATTTCTAAGTATTACATAGGTAAACAGCTTATTTCTAAGTATGAAAATTACCATGTCCAAAATTGTAGACACAATGTCAAAGTCAAACATTTTTATTCAGTTTTGGGGGACAGAGGCTCTTTTGAACGTACCACCCACTCGGAAGAACATCAGCAGAGAATGGGCAAAAAACTCTGCTAAGAAGAAAGACTAGAAACACAGTCTTATCAAGGAGTGTTTTTCAAAACGAATTTGACAATAATTTACTCAATAAAATAACAATAAACCTCTCAGCTGAATTCAATCAATGCCGTTGACAAATGATTTCCACGCGCAACATCGACCAGAGTATCTCAAATACCCTAGCCTTTATTCCCTAAGGCATAGAGTTCAATTGATTACTAGATAGCCCAGGTTCGAAGCCAATTTATGATTGATTTGATATTGGATTGGTTTTAGTCTAATCTATTTTGTTCATAGTTCTACAAATGAATTTTATTTGACCGTGAGTACAGTTGTTGGTGGTAGCAGTCAATTGGCTCAGAAAAAAGTAAAGTATCTATTGTAATGTAGTAATGCCTGTAATGTCCCACTGCTAAGCAAAGGTCTCTCACTGAAGATATCAGTACATTGAGGAGGATAAGGCATAAAAGTATTAGCCTGTAATGTATGAGCAGTCTCTCATCTCACTGAAGATGTTACAGTGAGGAGGATGAGGCGTAATCTCCACGTTCGCCAAATGCGGGTTGGTAATCTCAAACCCGAGCCATGTTAGAAAAGTAGGAAACATGTTTTCGCTCGACCTAGGAATTGATGAGATGTATAGGGTATCTAATAGAAAGTACACGCAGCGAGAACAATAATGAAAATTCCCCATTCAAAATTAATTCTTGTGACTACAAATGAATCAAAGTTTACTAATAAAACGTGTCATTTTCAGAAATCCCCGCAGCTTAATTACTCGGGCGGATGAATTAATTAATTCATAATTACCTTCGTATCACCGACTTTTTGCGGAAAACCTTCTATTTGGGGAGCGAAATTTCAAACCAAATAATATTTTGCAGGTGTTGTGTTACTCAAGTGAAGCTGGTTTTGATTGAGTGATGGTGTAATTTGGTAGGGCATAGGATGTAATTTCGTTGGAAAAGTTTGTGTATGACTTATGTACATGTACATGGTTTGATAGAATAAAAGTTTTAGGTGTGAATAACTTGTATGTACATTGTACAGATTGTACAGACTACTACCGCATTCAAAGACGCAATCAAGTCGACCATAAACCTAGTTGACGTAACTTTTCATACATTTTATGTCAAAACCACTCATTAAATCCTATAGAAGCATTTGACGTATCTGAGGCGACCATTTAAAGTGTAATTTGGTAGTTATGGTGTACGTGACGTCTACGCATAGGGAAGACGGTGTAATTTTGTATTCTTCAGTATTTTGTTCGTAGTGTTTAATCTCTATTTTTAATTAGTCTAAGATGAAAATTAATTCTGTGTTGGATACAAAAAATGTGCATAGTTCAAATCACTTTGGATATTTTCCAGGCCTTTTGTGGCAAGATTGATTGGCCAATGAAATTTGGTTTAACTTTCCACGTTTTAATTAATGTCATGTTTTGTTTTAAATTAATCGGCGAAGTTTTTGAACGGTTTGTTTGGTAATGAATATAACTCATTCTATTTTTTAAATGGCGTGTAAACAACAGTAATTTTATTGGAAAATAAACGACAGCTGGTGAATGAAATTGTTTTCTAAAATGGAACACAATTTAATAGAACTTCATTTGTTTCATTTTATTTTGATACTTGTAGCTTTGTACCCATTCATGCGGGAATTTCGGGATAAAATACATTCTGTGTCATATTCTGATACCACTATATTACTGTAAAGTTTCATCGAATTCCGTTCAGTAGTTTTTTTCGTAAAACTGCACCAAACATCTGAACGGATTTTCACGAACCTTCGCATTTATTATATTCATGGAATAAGATAAACGTTGAAAATCTAAAAACCAACTAACTACGTAAATACCAAGAGTTAAACAAAAAAATGAGAGAACAATTATGCTGCTATGTCCAAAGTTTAAAGAGTCTGACATACTACCACCAAAAACAAACACTCCTACTTTTGGCTTCGCTGTAGTCGGGTAATAAAATATACTTTCCACTTCAAGACACAAAGTTAGTTCTTATCCAAATAATAAATTCAAATACTTAAGAAACTATAACCATTGCAATAATACTAAAAAACAATTTTCCGACGAATTAAACAGCGCTCAGATTATCCTCCATCTCATTCCATTGTGATCATAGAAAAAATATAATGACCCGTTTGTGTCGGTTTAGTTACTTGAACAAGTAACTAAATAGTTGTGGCCTTATATATATCAACAAGAAAACTGTCAGAAAGATTGTCATAGCTTTACATATTAATAAGTATGGATAGGTAGTGAGTAGGCGAGTTACCTTGGATTATAAATATGTTAAGGAGTTTTGTCGTTTTCAAAGCTATATTATAAACTTCATTAACCGTTTTTTAACACCCTGCTTTACCTATGTCTTAATGAAACCGCAGGGTGTTTCCATTGAATCGGAGTGGGGCTGTGCGGGGGTCAACTGACCAATCACGTTGTATTATGAAAAGATATTGAGAATGTCAATGCCTTGTTTGACAATTCCAATGCGCTGTGATTCAACGCATCCTCAATGATTAAATCAGATTTAAAAGCTGATAGGTTCAAATGTTAAGCTTAGTCCATTGAGAAAATTTACTAGCCAGCAAGTTCAATATAATTCAAGTCCCAAACAAGTCTCAGGGGCGTTGTCTTTATAATTTTATAATTTGCAGCTTGTCTGTCAATGTCAATGACGCAAGTTTAAAATAGGTATTCCAATTTTGACTCTTTACTGGACTTGACAACTCTAAACGAAGCACAAAAGTATGAAATAGAGTATCCCATTTTATCAGCAAGTCCAGAGCTTATTGGTAAATAGTTAAGCTTCCGACAAATTATATTTGATACTGCATTCAATGCGGAAAATATTCATATTTTACTTATGAGAATAAGTTTTTTGTTAGCATTTTGCCTTAAGGTTTTTTTTGCAATATTTGTAAAGGTTTAGTTGGAAACCCCATCTTAGTTCGAAGGATTTTCTATTAGGATTACGGTCATCAGTGCATAAGATTGTATTTGTTTTATCGTAGTTTCTAGAACCATTCCCCTAGCGTTTCTATAAGTATTAAACATAATAAAGCTGATCGTTTGAATTAACTTATAGCCTCTGGAATTTAAATATTGAATTTGAATGGACAGGGGGTATATTTTATTACTAGCAGCGCCCCGCGGTTTTACCCGCGTTGTGCCCGTTCCCGTAGGAAATCCGGGATAAAATGTAGCCTATAGCCTTCCTCGATAAATAGACTATCTAACAGTGAAAGAATTATTCAAATCGGTTCAGTAGTTTCTGAGATTAGCGCGTTTAAACAAACAAACAAACAAACAAACAAAACAAACTCTTCAGCTTTATAATATTAGTATAGATTTATTTAAACGGGAACTTACGTACGACGGAGTCTACTGTCGACAGTGCGGGGAGAGACGCTGTCGCGAGCGCTTCACCCACCTCCTGATGAAGGCCACCGTATGTGGCCGAAACGTGTCGAGGAACTCTCGACAGTAGTCTCCGTCGTACGTAGGGTTTATATTGGTTTGAGTGACAAAATGTATTCAGAATACTACGGAATACGGCCAAAAAAATCCAAATAGATTATTATCAAAACGATAGAAAAGTACCAATTTTTTCATCCTCAAGGACTTTACTCTTTCCAACTAAATATTGGCCAATATTGGCCCGAGCGATATGAAGTTGTGTCATATTATACGGACAGCCGGCGCTCGAAGTTCGCTCCCTTGCCCTAGCCGCTTAAGTCCCCTTTAGCCCCACATCCCCTGTACAAGGCCCCGATAATTTAGTCCACACCAAGTTTGCGCATATCAACATAAGGTGCGCTTGTTTTGTGTGGTCTAAGTTAGGAGAAAAAAGCGTTTATGAAAGGATTTTTAAAGCTTTGATGCTATTGGCCGAGGCACCAAGTTTTGAACTACTGAATAAGAAAATCAAGGTTTATAACTACCATATGTGGCGCTTGTTTTCTATTGAGCTTGCTGACTTTATGCTTGCTTTCGATTACATTTGCTGCCTAGCATCTCGCTTCTCGTTCAACGTTAACGACGCTTTACAGATCAAGAAACGCTACGAATAGAATACTGCTGAAAATCAAAACGAATTTCTTGTAATTTAAGTTTAACCTAACCTAACGCCTCGGTGGTCTAGTGGCATCTGCGCTCGCCTGCCAAGACTGAGGTCCCGGGTTCAATTCCTGGGTCGAGCGAAAACATGTTTCCTTTTCAAACATGACTCGAGTTTGAGATCACCAACCCGCATTAGGCAAGCGTGGTGATTATGCCTAATCCCCCTCACTGTACTGATAACTTCAGTGGGATGAGAGGCCTTTGCCCAGCAGTGGGACATTACTGGCTAATACTTACTTACTTAAGTTTATTGGTGTTACTACAAGGACCATAATTTCATATTTATGTCGAATTAGAGCCAAATATTGTTTTGATTAATCAAAAACTCTAATTCCAAATATTCCACAATATTTCATATCTTATTACGTCTGTAGTGAGTTACCAAAACTAAAAACTCCGACACCAGGGTAGACCACACACTCGAAATGAATGAAAGAATGTAGTGGGTCAGTCCTGCTTTAAGACCATTATATAAAAACTACACGGCTGGTTCAATCTATAATATTAACTGATACCAGATTATGTTGGTATCAAAACTGAACCACATAATAAAGATAGTCTCCTAAAATTCTCCTAAAAATCTTTCCTCTATATCTCTTTTCACTTGGACCATACCACACGTCTCGAATCCATGCACGTGACAAACTTCAGTGAACATCCCGCGTGTCTTCAGAAATACCAGAATTAGGGGAACAATAGACAGTAGGTACTTATGATACATAGGTTTATAGAACTTGCGATTCCCTGCGGTTTTGCCTGCAGCATAATCGTTTCAGAAAGTAAGTTCGAATAGGTTAGTTTTTAGACCACCTAAAGACCTCCGAAATGCTCTGACGATTGATAAAACCGGGACCGACAATTTAACGTACCCGCTGAAGCACGTTTCGTTTCCGTAGAAATATAGGTATGTCCATTTCCTAAAATATTTATCTATACTAAAATGTCTATATATATCGTCAGACCATGTCAGAGTCCTTTACAGGCGGTCTTAAAACTCCGACATCATGATTGGCCATAGATCTACTCAAAATTAATGAATAAAGTATAAGCCTGTAATGGTCGACTGCTGGGCAAAGGCCTCTCATCTCACTGAAGATATCAGTACAGTGAGGAGGAAATGAAAATGAATGACTGTCACAAAATATCACGTACACAACTTCAGAGAATATAAAATAAATACTCGCCGAATAAAACTTCAAACAATTTAAAAGTGCATCTTGGAACTAAGTTGCATCTTAGTTTAAAACGGTAATACCTGTCGTAAAACGTTCCGTTTTATAATTCAGGTAAAACGGCGGCTTCTCCTTACTCATATTATAGTTCTCGTTGTAGGACATCAAAATACTACGCTTGTTGAATTTCAAGTTTTCTTAAAATGTATGGAAGTTGTTATTCTGTTGCTATTAAGTAGGTATTAAGGCTAATAATGATAGGATTTGGTAAGAAGCCTTAGATGAAGCAGAGTTCGTTATTTTTAAGATAATTGTCAGTGATACTAAAACTATCATTGATCCTAACCTTTTGTAATATTATAAATGCGAAAGTAACTCTGTCTGTCTGTCTCTTACTCTTTCACGCCAAAACTACAAAACCGATTTGAATGAAATTTGGTACACAGTTATTCCAAAGCCTGAGAAAGGACATAGGCTACTTTTTATCCCGAAATTCCTACGGGAACGGGCGTAGCTACTAATTAAATATTAAGAACAAAAGATAAAGCAATTTCAGAAACTGCCAGAGAGCGAATTAAAAACATATATATTTTAAAAGACATATTCTAAAAGAAAATTAATAACCCCTGCTTATCAGTATTCTTTCTAGATTAATCTCAACTTAATTACTTTCAAAATAGTCTTTCTTTTCAATATTACTCATTACATCAACACTCCAAACCCATTCGTCTCCTAATAAAACAAAATGTCCCAATCTCACCGCAATAACTCTAAGAACCTCTGTTTAAATCACGACGTAACACCCCTATTTTCCTTGTTGTTATAACTCAGGTGGAGACGGTTGGTGACAACCCTCGTTCAGGCGAAAGACGAGAATGAGCGATAAATTCCAGCCATTGATACCCTGGATTTGGTTCAGGTTGTCAGTCTATACTTACTTACCTACTTTTCAATATGGAAACTGATATTTGAAAGGTAAGTATTAGACTGTAATGTGCTACCGCTGGACAAAGGCCTCTCATCTCACTGAAGACCTGTACAGTGAGGAGGGTATTTGTGCCTAGAGAATTTAGCACGTAGGTAATAGTCGTATCTAACAAGTCTTTTAAAGTAAAGTTACCAGAAATGATGTAATTAGCGTCCATTAATCTAAATATAATTTAGTCTAACAGCAGCTGTACTTAGAAGCATCAAAAGGTTCCTTAGGAAAGGATAATGAGTGATCTTACTTTACTTAGTTTTTAAATGTACTTATGAAAGAATGTCAGATTACAGATTCTGTATGCTTAGAATTAAAATTAATTATAAGAATTTACTGATCTTTTTGTTCTGTAGTCTGAGGAAAAATTAAGTGAATCATTTAATGTCAATTTAATCGACGTCTCCAAGCCGCCAGTAAATGTAATAAACATTTCATACTCCAAAAGTTTTCTCACATAAAACATACCCACGTTCCAAAAAGACTCACACAGCTCCAAAATGCTGAGCTATTTAGTATTATTGCGGTAAGTCAAAGCGGCCGCAAGCCAACAAGACAGTTTGTAAAATATTTACTATTGCAATAACACTGAGTGGATCGCTCGTGAAACTAGACGAATGTAGTT
Source organism: Cyclophora albipunctata (assembly GCA_963082685.1). Lineage (NCBI taxonomy): Eukaryota > Metazoa > Arthropoda > Insecta > Lepidoptera > Geometridae > Cyclophora > Cyclophora albipunctata. Next base: position 8,242,255 of record OY720129.1, on the reverse strand, counting down.
TCATGAGTCATGACTGGCCGCCCTAGGAGTTTAGCTTAGCTTAGATACACTGTTGTTGTTTAAAACTTTTTGAAACAAACTTGTTTACTTTGGTAATAATAACTCTTCTTCTTCTTCTTCTTCATCGAGTGGATTGTTAACCTGACCAATCCTGGTGTCAGAGTTATTGAACCGCCGAAGGCCTCTGACATGGCTCATGTAACGACTACTATCCGTAGAAAGTAACCGGGACCGACGGCTTAACGTGCCCTCCGAAGCACGGAATCATCTTACTTTTCGGGCAATCAGGTGATTCAGCTTTTAATGCCCTAACCAAACTGAGGACAGTCTCACAAAGTGATTTTTGTGAGATACCCCCACCGGGAATCGAACCCGGAACCTCCGGATCGTGAGCCGAGCGCTCAAACCACTAGAACACGGAGGCTGTTAAAATAATAACTTGTATTGATGGATACTATCTGCTATTCGTAGCAGGTAAATCTATAACCATGTCCATCTATATTAACATAATAAAGCTGAAGAGTATGTTTGTTTGTTTGAACGCGCTAATCTCAGAAACTATCAATCCGATTTGAATAATTATTTTTGTAATAGATAGCCACATTCAACGGAAAGATTATAAGTTTTTTTTTCAGCCGCTTTTCATTCGAGGGTAAAACCGCGGGGATCTACCAGTATCTAAGTAAATCTTTCGCTACTAGTATGTAATTATCTCGTTTAGTATTTTTAAAACATTCAAGAAGAAAAACAAAATGCTCTGTAACAAAAAGCTTTGCCTAGTTCTTACAAATTTTCTATTATTATCACCCTACTTTGAACGCAAAATAAAGAAAAGAAAGTGCCTATTATTGCTATAAAATCGTTTCAGAACTGATGACATCATCACCCCAACATCAACGATTTATTTGACCGGAAAATCTAATCGCAAAACATTTTGCATTCACCTTTTGTTATAGGGTTTTTTACCTTTGAATTTGCGTCCCCCAATTCTGAAAATAGGGTTGTCAATCATGAACATAATTTGAGGGCTTCTGAAATTGTGATTTTTTCATGATTATTGGATTTTGTACCTTGAAAGTGGAAAAGGGGAGACAGAGTTTTTTGAAACTTTAAAAAAATATAAAAATATGTATTTATTTTACTTCTTCTCAGGGTTAATTAGCTTAATGTAAATATTATTCTGGTTCGATGATTTAGCGCTTGTAATTAAAAAATAGGTAACATTAAATAGTTCAGACTTGACTGTTTTTAGTCAACAACAGTTGAGAGTAGATACGCTGTTAATTTCTGACGTATTGGCTATTAATTGTGTGCTCCTCTGTAGTCTGTTGTCATAGACTAGATGACCGCCTAAATATTGGAATAAGATACTGTACTATGACAGGCTTTTCCTATGATTTTTTTAGTTACCATAATTTTGAATCGACTGCCTCAGCATCACCTTCAAAACTTATTCCCATATTAAAAATAAACTTTAGAACATAATATTAAAAATTCCGCTCACATATTTTGCCCCTAAACTCAAAGCATTCGCAAGGGGTCCGCCCCACTATTGTGACTGACGCCCCTAATTTTCCCCTTGCAGAGCCCTTACAATAGACGGAGTTGTTAGCATACTGGCTGGTAATGATCGCATTTTGTTCTTTACTCAAGGGAAGGGAATAAATCGAGATCACTGTTTGATAAACGAAACATGGAGGACATACCTTCTTGGTGATAAACCCTTCAAGGGTTTCGTTAAATCCTATTCCATACTTTCTTTATGAGCATTGTAAGGTTGCTATATTCGTTCAGTTCGAGTACGTTAGAGTCCAATCTTAGTGTTGGAGTGTTTAGACCGCCTAGAGGACGACATGATCTAACCATAGGAACAACCAGGACCAAATGCTTAAACTGCCCTCCAAAGCACGGTAGCGCTCAGATACAAATGCCGCTTTCGGTCACCCATCCCAGTAGGGACAGAGCTGCACGTTGCTTAACAATCGTAATTATCTAACATCGCTAGGTCAAACTAGGCCACAAACGTGCCAAATCACTTAATGACACAAAAACCTCACAACTACGTAAATGTCATTGACGGGTTAGATAAAAACAGACACTGGGCCTATAGGATACGTGGCCCTATCACTAACTCTGAACCAAAACTAGTCAAAATCGTTGACAAAGTTAACTAGATAGTTATAAATAAATAATACATGTTGATTCAAATCCGTAATCCATTATTACAGTATACATCATTAATGACTATCAGCGATGTTAAAAGCTTTGTCATGTATCACTATTAATAAATTATTATTACCCCCACCCTTCCTTTGACACCCTTATAACACGCTTTAAAATTGATGTCGTTAACTCTAACTTGTAAATATTAAAACTAAATTTTGAAGTAATTAACGTAGGTATTGTTTTTGGATATAATTCAACACATAATTTGGTGCAGTGATTTGTCATCTCCGAATTTTGGGCTAAAATAATATACTTAACTATAACAATATAACATCAGTACTGATGTACAGTACAATTATTATAGCTGATATAGAATAAAACTGGAGAGGCTTTTTTCATCAAATTTCCCAAAAAATGGAGACGATTTAAGTACATTTTAGAGGTACACTACCAGTACACAAATAAAACTGTAGTTATGCCCTTTACCTATCTCTCCTATAATAGCTTAATGAAACCTGCCATTTGTTCTATGCAATGTACGAAATCCATAAAGAAAACTTTAAAACTCCACCATTTTTTGTGGTTGAATGGAACGGTAATTCAGTCCTCTAATTCTAGCGGCCATTATGTTTTCCCTCGGCTATCTGCGTGCTCACGATTTATGATAATGCCCCATCCAATGTAATAAGAACAAGATTTGTGTGTCTGACTGTTTTTGTTATAATTTCGGGGCTTGGTAATGTAATGTATGGTGATACGATTGGTTTGATTAATGATCGATGACAATTTTGATTGTCATTTGGTGATAGGCGTCAGTTTGCTGCTTATTAATATGTGATGTAGTATTAGATGTAAATATTGGAACATTTTAAATAGTTTGTGTCATGTTAGTTAGATTCCATGTATTATTTGGCTTTGTAAGCCACATCCGAGCTCATAAACGGTTTGCCATTGACGGACACATCACGGAGGACGATATATACATATATATCTATTATGAAAGAGCTTAGAGCTTAATTTGGGTCTAACTAACGGTGTGTGAATTATTAGTTTTGTATAAATTTGTTGATACAAATAAGAAAAATACTATTCTGTATTTGGAGTTTATGTTGCACTGTTTTGTTTAATTCATATTATCATACCTTAAATACTAGGTATGTCACTTGTTTTTTCAATAACACTGAAATGATTCGGTTTTGATTTGGTTTAAATTCGATAGTGTTAGATGGTAACCGACAGCTGTTATCCAATTTTCAATCCAAGTTACTTTTTTACTTAATAATCCCTCCCCTTATTACATGAATGTAAATGATATCTCCTTTATAAGCTTTCATACAGAACTTCTAATGTAGCGAGAACTTTTATAAATGTCTTTCAAGGTGCCAGAAAGTTTTCAAAGGTCATTCAGCAACAATGTTTTGGAGCCAAAGTTTTGATTTGGTTTCGAAGAAAATACTTTTTGAAAAATTGCCAAATCAGAAGTATTAGTATGGCGTCATAAAGTTATCACTACATATTATAAAACAAAGTCCCCGGCCGCGTCTGTCTGTCTATTCGCGATAAACTCAAATACTTCTGCACGGATTTTGACGTGATTTTTTAAATAGATAGAGTGATTCAAGATGAAGGTTTATGTGTATAAAAATTTCCGGTTATATGTATAAAAAGGGAATTTCGTTGGGATATTACAAAAGGAATTATTCAAATAGGATTGGTAATTCCCAAGATTAGCTCGAACATACAAACAAACTTACAAATAGCTCTTTATATTCTTAGTATAGATAATGGACATGCAAATATAAATTGAAACTAAATCTAAGTTTGATATATAATTTGATTCGAAATTGGATTGTTAATAACACGGGCGCGGGAAAATCTTATTATGAAACATTTTGTCACGTCATCGGTTAAGGTTTGTCTACACTAGGCAATGAAGGATTTTGAACTTATTTGACAGAAACAGGTCTTTTGTATTTTCAAATTTGGAATACAAAAAGAAGGGTGCTTTATGTTTGAAATCTTAAGATGCGTAGGTATATGTTTTGTGTGTGTGTGTGTGTGTGTGTGTGTGCGCGTGTGTGTGCGCGTGTGTGTGCGCGTGTGTGTGCGCGTGTGTGTGCGCGTGTGTGTGCGCGTGTGTGTGGGCGTGTGTGTGTGTAGCATTGCAATTCCCAAATGACTGATTTTTTTGTGGTTTGATTGTAATGTCATGAAAGAAAATCAAGAGTAATGGGGTGCAAAATTTAAAACTATAACAATCTAAGGATTGTGGGATTTTAAGGATTGTTCGAATTAAAAAAAATATATCCAAAGAGTAATAAAACTTTCTTTGTACGTCGCATAATGTGAACCGACCTTAATGCCAAGCGACTGAAGGCATTCGTTCGCAATAAATATGCTAATAGCACCGTTTCACTTCAAAAATACTATTTTAATATAAAATTGAACGGTTTTTGGTCTATAAACTTTTTGAGGCCATTTTGATCTAAAATAAACCTTTACCACCTTATTAATAACGCGGTCTAACAAAAACACTGTTATAATGTGTTTTGTCTCTTATGCTCTTCGGAATATTGCGTATGTCGGAAAGTGACAAACAATTTAATAGCTAAGTTAATACGCGTTAATTAATATGGCCTTTAGTGATCTTCATTCAAACAAAATTTATATTTTAAAAAAATTGTCAGACAAAGATCACAACCGACCTGTTGTTAGTTGGTACATACATAAGAAGTAGAAGGTGTTCTGTAGCCTATAATGTCCCTTTACTGAGTGGGTAAAGGCCTCTAAGAAACTGCATTATAAATTAATTGTCTTTCCGGTTTATTCATAAACTAGCAGTGCCCCGCGGTTTTACCCGCGTTGTGCCCGTTCCCGTGGGAATTTCGGGATTTTTTTACATAAAAACCTTCCTCTTGAATCACTCTACCTATTACAAAAAACCACATCAAAATCCGTTGCGTAATTTTAAAGATTTAAGCATACAGACAAACAGACAAACAAACAGACAAAAATAGCGACTTTGTTTTACACTATGTAGTGAAACGCTATCTCACTTAAAAACTGCTATCAAGTGTTTTGTCTCTTTTGCTCTTCAGAAAATAACGTATGTCAGAAAAGGACAAACCTTTTGATAGCTAAAATGCTTTTATTAAGTACTAGCAGCGCCCCGCGGTTTCACCCGCGTTGTGCCCGTTCCCGTGGGAATTTCGGGAATTTTTTTACATAAAAACCTTCCTCTTGAATCAACCTATTACAAAAAACCGCATCAAAATCCGTTGCGTAATTTTAAAGATTTAAGCATACAGACAGACAAACAGTGTGACAGACACGAAAAAGAGACGACTTTATTTTATACTAGCTTTTGCCCGCGGCTTCGCTCGCGTGGAATTTAGTCTGCCACATTAAGTTTCGTGAAATATAGTTTAAAACATTTTTTTATTAAACCGACACAAAAAGAGGACCCTTTTCCTTTCAATTGGGATAGGTCATGTCACTGTTGAGCGAGAGAGAACACGGTTATGGTCCATAACAAAGCCCAACTCTTTTTTCGGTGGTCAAAACACCGAGTTGGCCGTCGATTTCGTTATGACCGTCAAAGAGTGACTTGTACATAGGTCATGTGTCACTGTTGTGCATTGGGCCCGGGCTCCATAGTATCCCAAGGTCCTTTAATTTATTATTTTATTTTAGTTACTACTTGCGGGCCCGCAGACACGTCACTTGCGGCCCGCAGCCCAATCCAAAATTGTAAAGCTGTCTACACACCAAAGCCGCCGGCCCGGCGGCAAGAACCCGGCGGCAAGGCCGGCGGCCTGATTTTGAACGAAAATCGTTTAAAATCGTTCAAAATCAGGCCGCCGGCCTTGCCGCCGGGTTCGTGCCGCCGGGCTTAAAATGCTTAAAATGTCTTAAAGAAGTAAACACAGTAGGTAGAACCACCGTTTGTACGTAGGTAGAACCACCAACAAACTATCGTTTGGTCACCGACATTTTGTGTCTAATGTTCTTCACTCTCCCGCTTCCACATCTTGGCACTCTCCCACCTCCGCATCGTAGCACACTCCCACCTCCGCAACGTCACTCACTCCCACCTCCGCATCGTAGCACACTCCCACCTCCGCATCGTAGCACACTCCATACATACATCCATCCTCACAAACTTTCGCATTTATAATATTAGTAGGAAGTAGGATGATTACTTATAATTCTCAGGAGCTCTTGACTGTTCGACGATCCGCGCCAGAATGACTTGCGGAGCGTTGAGCAGTCTTATTTATAGACACTCAATAACAACCATTTTCGTACAGAATTGATGTTACAATAGTTTTAGATTGATATAACTTTTTTATTTATGAACCGATTGAAACAAAACAAAGCCTAAATGTTAATCCCAGCAAATCACAACGCATTAGTGAAAACCGCATTCAATTCGGTTAAGCCGTTTCTGAGATTAGCGCGCACAAACGTACAGACAAACAGACAAACAGACATACAGACAAACAGACAAAAAATCTAAAAATCATTGTTTTGGGTTCTATTGCGTTCATAAAGCCCCTCTTATATATTTTTTCTTATATATCTTCTATGAGAGACAGCGACCATTTACAATTTTATTATATGTATTGATGATATTGATATTGATGTATTGATTGATGATGTATTGATGTATTGATGATGATATGTATTGATGATTAATTATTAAATTAAATAAAGTTTCAGTAAATTCTACTAACAGAGAAAAAAAGTAGTTATTCATAATAGAATTAACTCTTACTAATAATATAAACGCGAAACTTTGTATAGACGCATATTTGTTAGTCTTTCTCGCAAAAACTACTGAACGGATATGGATGAAATTTGGCAAACAGTTAGTTTAGGCTTGGAAATAACAACACTTATGTTACTTTTTACCGCGGGATAACATCTCAGACCCACGGGAAACTGGAAGGAATCTGTTCGACATTATTCTTAAAATTCAACAGCTTACAAACTACCTTCAGCCGTAAAAGAACAATGTTTTTTCATTCCCATGTGAGTACTATGATTTCCCTCGGTAAATTATTCTTATATGTAGTTTATATCAGCTCAGATATCAGCCTAAACTAACTTAAGTAGAAAGAATTTAGATGAGCCCTTTTAATTTTTTTCCCATGGTAATCCAGTCAATTCCAAGGTAATAAGTAGCTATAACATATTCTATTAATGATTGTAATTTACCTATCTAGTAACAATGATCGACGTCGTTCGTTGACCGGAACAGGCGTTAAAAAAACAATAAACTACCGATTCCCATGGGAAACGGATGTTTTCCCGCGGTAAAAAGTAGTCTTTATGTTGCGCCAGGCTCTAAAATATGTCGGTACAAAATTTCAACCAAATCCGTCAAATAGTTGCGGAGATTAATGGTGCCTATGTATAAGCATAGAATAGTGTTCGACGTGATTCTTCAATTTGACATAACTTTTTTATTTATGAACCGATTGACATGAAACAAACACTAAAGCATAACTGAAGCATACCACAATATATTCGTGAAAACCGCATCCAACTCGGATCAGCCGTTTCTGAGATTAGCGTGAACAGACAAACAGACAAACAGACAAAAAAAAAGTTAATTACATTTTTGGGTTCGACATCGACATAACAATAACCCCTGCTATTTTTTTTATTTTTATTTTCAATGTACAGACAGCACTTTTCTACAATTTTATTATATGTATAGATTTATCAATTTATCAAAGACCCTTTATCTTTAACTAGCAGCGCCCCGCGGTTTTACCCGCGTTGTGCCCGTTCCCGTGGGAATTTCGGGATTTTTTTTACATAAAAACCTTCCTCTTGAATCACTCTACCTATTACAAAAAACAGCATCAAAATCCGTTGCGTAATTTTAAAGATTTAAGCATACAGACAGACAAACAGAAGACAAACAGACGCGACTTTGTTTTATACTATGTAATGACAATGTTACTTTAAGCGCAAGTCTCACATAGTGCGGCGAGTGTGACACCTTTCATACCAATACAAGGAATACAACGTCTCGCGAGTCGCGACTGTAGTAGTATAAGTAAGTATGTATTCTGTGACAGTATATAATCCAGGTATTTAGCGTAATAAAAGTAGTCTTGCTCTGTACTTCGTTCGTTTCACTTGAAACCCCATACTCCCACCTTACATGGCGACCCTGCCGAAGAAGGAGTCCGCTCGGTAACGCGATGCGCGTCCCTTTTTAGGAGTGGAATTTTTGTGGAACTATTTGATGGACTAAATAAATAATCATGGAGTTAGAGATACTTTATTCGTGCCCGCAACTATATGTGCAAAAAAAGAAATGGGGAAACAACAATCAAAAGAAGAGACAATAATAGTGCAAAATGCAGCAGCAGGCGACAATAATTCACACTTGGAGGAAGTCAGAGTACACCTTTCCACTATTAACATATTATTGGGAATAATTGTACTGATCATATGTGTTGGAGTAATATATTGCGTTTATCGAACGTATAAGAGGTGCCACATGAAGTGGATATCGTCGGAAATAACCCGGAATACGTTGCGGAGGTCCCTATTCCGTCAGTTCCAGCAGCCCGTTCTTCCCATGGCCGCAGCAGACGAGACTTACCAGCCAGGCCAGGCCGTATACTCCAAGGCGAAAGTGTGAGTGCAGTGCGAAAATAATTAAATCGTAGCACGTACGTGCGTAGTGCCGTGTATTATAGTGTCAAATATATTATTATACGTCTTGGGAAAACATATCCATGGACCGTATTTTTTAGTTAATGAACTTTATCGTATAATTATGCGCTCATTTTTGTGTTGTTCTTAAAAATTATTAATCACTTAAAATGTTTACTCTTGATGTATTTACGTGCGTACTACATATTATATTGGTGGTAAGTTATGGCTTTTGTTTTAAATCAGTTATATGAAGAATTAAAGAAAGTAAAATCATATTTAATTAAAATTGGACCAAGTAGACGACAGGGGAATATATTACAAATTAAGCTAAAGGAAGCGAATGTTATTTTTAATGAGTATACCAGTTGGTTATTAAATTTCAAAAAAGAGATAAGTGAGGGAAAATTTAAATGTGAGGAGATATCGCTTTATGAGAATTCATGTAGAAAGTTCGATTTGTTATATAAGGATATTTTACATTTGTGTGCCGATTGTGTTGAAAACAAAGGTTGTAACGAAATGGATACTTTTGATTTAAAAACGGCTTTGACCTTAATGCCCGTTATGTCAAACGATGAAGCGAGTATAAAGCAGTTAATAGATAATATTCAGTATTACGATTCCTTGCTCAAATCATCTGATTGCAAAAATAACTTAATTAAATTTGTATTAAAAAGCAGACTATCACAATCTGCCAAATTACGTCTCCGAGATAATTATTCTTGCATTGCAGCTTTAATTACTGATATGAAAAAACAATTGTTACCAAGTAAAGGGGCTACGGCTATTCAAAAAAAGTTACATATTACAAAACAAAATGACATGTCTATTTCAGATTTCGGAGAGGAAATCACGGAGTTGTTTGTGAACCTTACGATTGCACAAGCCGACGGAAATACTGAAAACTATCAATGAAAAACAAGCGATTAAGCAGTTTTCCGATGGCTTGCGAAATCGTAGGCTCAGTACTTTGATAGCGGCTAGGAATTTCAGCTCCCTGAAAGATGCGATACAGGCAGCCAAAGATGAGGAAACTTCGTCCCCCTCCTCTTCAGGTGAGGTAATGGGTATGTATAACCAAAATTATAGATCTAGAAATTTTAATAACAACCTTAGGTATACCCATGGAAGACCCAATCGTCCAATCTCTTCACATAGAGGACACGCGTCCCGAGGGAGATCGCAGCGCGGTTGGAACTCGCCGTCATCGCGAGGCCAAGGACAGCGCGGAGCTTACAGTCGAGGTATGTACAACAGATCTTATCGTGGAAATACGCGTAGAGGGATGAATAGGAATTACGTAAATATTATTAATGAGCATGAGAAGCCCACTTCGGATGTAGAACCACAGTTGGACAAATTTTTTCGTGAATAATCAATATCATTCCATTTTAAGCAGTAGTAGCGATTGTTTTGTTAATTTGTCTATAGCTTCACTTAATAAAACTTATTCATTCTTAATCGATACGGGTGCATCATTATCAGCTATATCATATAAACATGTAAATCAATTGAATATCCCATTTCATGAAGATAGTATTACAATAAATGGACTCGGGGGCAAAGTACAAACTATCGGATATGTTTACATTCCAATATCTATAAAAGGAGAAGTTATTAAGCATAAGTTCTTTGTATTTAATTCATTACCCATATTATCTAATGGAATTATTGGACGTGACTTTTTAAAACGATTTAGGGCGTCCGTAGACTTCAATGAAAACATTTTATCTTTAGATTTTGGTTTGGCACAAAACGTTACGATACCTATTAACAGTAGTTGTAAAGTAAATGAATTTTATATGCCATCTCGCAGTGAGTCGGTGCATTTTATTCAAACTGAATTTAAAACGGACTGTATTATTTGTTCAGAGGAATTACAGGATGGTCTTTATCTTGCCAGTTCGATTGCAAGTCCGATAAATGGCATGGTTCCAGTTAGAATTTTGAATACCACTGATAAAAATATTTCACTAGCTAGTATTAGTCCAAAAGTAGTCCATAGTCTTAGTGATTATAGTATTTGCTCTTTTGATAAGTCAGAAAATAACTCAGATAGAGTAAAATCTTTATTTTCTTTATTAAATTTAAACGATCTTAATAGCGAAGAGTCAGAGAGTATAAAAAAGATTTGTGCCAAGTATGCAAACATTTTTTACTTGCCAGGAGATAAATTGACTGTTACGGATATTTATAAACACGATATTTCTTTAAAACCGGATGTTGCTCCAGTTTTTGCAAAACCTTACAGATTGCCTAGGGTTTATAAAGAGGAAATTAAGAAACAACTTAGTGAAATGCTAAAACAAGGCATTATCGAACCTAGTAGAAGCAACTGGTCGAGTCCTGTATTATTAGTACCTAAAAAATGTGATTCTACTGGACAGAAAAAATGGCGTTTAGTGGTAGACTATCGAAAGTTGAATAATTGCATAGAAGACGATAAACATCCGCTCCCCGACATTACAGAAATATTAGAGTCGTTGTCTGGAAGTGTCTATTTTTCACATTTAGATCTAAACCAAGGTTATTATAATGTCGAATTAGAAAAAGAGAGTAGAAAATACACAGCTTTTTGTTCGGGTCAATACCAAATGTGTCGGATGCCTATGGGTTTAAAAACCAGCCCTAGTTCATTTTCCAGGCTGATGAATTTGGCAATGTCAGGTCTAAACAATGAAATCTGTTTAATTTACATGGATGATTTAATAGTTTTTGGTCGTAATTTAGAAAGTCATAATAGAAATTTGCAGAATGTTTTCGAAAGATTACAAAAAGTAAATCTAAAGTTAAACCCTTCTAAATGTACGTTTCTAAAGAAACAAATTTTGTATTTAGGACACTTGATATCAAATGAAGGTATTCTACCCGACCCAGAAAAAGTTGCAATAGTCGAAAAATACCCTTGTCCCCAGAATGTAGACGAAGTTAAAAGATTCGTTGCATTCACAAACTATTATAGAAAGTTTATTCCAAAGTTTTCCGAAATTGCATATCCCCTGAATCATCTTTGTAAGAAAAATGTAAATTTTATTTGGAATGAACAATGTCAGAATGCATTTAATACACTTAAACAACGTATTATTTCACCTCCTATTTTAGATTACCCAGATTTTTCACAAGACAATCATTTTATATTACAAACTGACGCTTCTAATAAGGCAATAGGAGCAATTTTATCAAATAAAAATGAACGTCCCGTAGCTTTTACTAGTAGAACATTGAATAAAGCGGAGTCTAATTACCCGGTCATAGAAAAAGAGCTATTAGCTATAGTTTGGGCCGTTAAACATTTTCGCCCTTATTTATATGGTCAATATTTCAAAATAAGAACAGATCATAAACCATTGATTTACTTATTCGGAATGAAAGACCCTTCAAGTAGGCTTATGAAGTTTCGATTATTATTAGAAGAGTATAATTTTGAAGTAGAGTATGTTAAAGGTTCGGATAACGCAGCTGCAGATGCTTTATCTAGAATCTGTTTAACATCGAAAGAATTGAAGGATATGTGTTACGATATTAATGTATTGACACGAGCTCAATCAAAGAAGAATAACATTCCAGATTCTTCCTCGTTGGATATGGTACACACTGACTCGAGGCCTGATCAACCAAAAGTCGTGAGTACTCATGTTAAACCGGTAGAATCAGTAGAGATGTGTATGGTGAATGCCAATGATTTAATAAAGTTGAGAAAGTTAGGACATATATGTCAAGAAAATGAAACGTTTTGTTATGATTCAAAGAAAAAGGTAATATATATAAAATATCTTAGTTCAGACTCACAAATGACGCGACGCGAATTCGTGAATGAATTAGATAAATTTTGTGATGATATTAAAGTAAACGAAATATGCATAATAAAGAAAGATGGTAATAAAGATTTTATTAAGAAATTGATTAAAGAAATAAAGAGTATGGAGAATAGGAAAGGCCCACGCCTTTGTATAATAAATAATGTAAAAACGATTTATAACAGAGATGATAGGAGAGTAATTTTAAACGATTTCCATCTCCTGCCTAGCAGTGGCCATGCTGGCATGAGAAGGATGATCAATAATATTAAAAGACTAGCGACCCGCCCTCGCTTCGCTTCGGGTAATCAAGATTTCACGTAGGAAAATCGGGATAAAACATTGCGTGTCTCCCGCAGGAATATACACAATCAAAATTTAAAGTGGGAAATTGGGGCTAAAATATTACATGTCTCGCGCGAGTATATATGTATACACAATCAAGATTTCGGGATAATACCTACATAGCGCGTCTTCGTCGTTCGTAGTTCGTAGGTAGATAGGTATATCCCCGCGCGCTTTGACCGCACGAAACAGTAAGTAGCCATAAGAGACCCGCCATTGAGCATTATTATTTTGTAAGCAGCGCCCCGCTGTTTTACCCGCGTTGTGCCCGTTCCCGTGGGAATTCCGGGATTTTTTTTACATAAAAACCTTCCTCTTGAATCACTCTACCTATTACAAAAAACCACATCAAAATCCGTTGCGTAATTTTAAAGATTTAAGCATACAGACAAACAGACAAACAGAGACGACTTTATTTAATACTATGTAGTGATATTTCTCATCATAACTCTGAAACTAACTGTCCGATTTTAATAATTTAAAAAGGTATACAAAGAAACATAATTAACCTTGATTGTAGAGTCATTTATTTTGATGTAGATTCATATCATTATATGAATATCATCAACTTAAAATTACACTCCTTTTTTAACTAATTAATTTTAACTAAAAACGGTTATTGTGGCTTAAGAGGGCCCTTCCCGGGCCGTCAATCTCCCACGCGAACATTATTGAAAAGCTTGTTGTTTCAACTAGCGCAATGTTAGAAAAAGAGGCACTGCGAAAAGAGTGAGCAAGTGCCTGAGCGCTCGTTTGGCATTCGATAACTTTCGTCGCTCACTCGGGGCGGCCGGCCGATGACGTTACGTACGATGCCATTCATAAGGCGACGATTACACGTAAAGTATTTACTGTGATCCGTCAATACAGTTTGATTACGATTGATGGATTTCAGTATTTACTGATGGATTAATACACCGGCCTACACGTACAGCACTTAGTTTAAATAAAAAGGCCAAGCGAAAGCGATGGGCAAAAAATTGGTTACAACAAAGGGAAAGGTACACACATTTGAATTTAATGGCAGAAATTAAATTACATGGTGAAATGGATGATTACGAGAATTATTTTCGAATGCCTGAACCCTGCTTTGAAGAACTTCTGACAATAGTAACACCTTTTTAAATCATAATCCGACGGATCATCCTTACAGAATCAAGAAATCTAGAAATCCATCAATAAATACTGACATCCATCAATACATTAGGTTACACGTTCAGTAAATACCTACCACGATCACAGTAAATACTTTACGTGTAATCGTCGCCTAATAATATCACAGTACTACCTACATATCTAGATATCGTCTTGTACGCGCGCCTCGCTACTTGCTACTCGCTACACGCTACTCGCTTCAAAGTTGGTTATTGGCGTGCGCTGCTAAATCTTGATATTATCACTACATAGTATAAAACAAAGTCGCTATTTTTGTCTGTTTGTTTGTCTGTTTGTCTGTATGCTTAAATCTTTAAAATTACGCAACGGATTTTGATGCGGTTTTTTGTAATAGGTAGAGTGATTCAAGAGGAAGGTTTTTATGTAAAAAAAAATCCGAAATTCCCACGGGAACGGGCACAACGCGGGTAAACCCGCGGGGCGCTGCTAGTGATACATGAAAACAATGTTCAACATAATCAAACTTTGATTATGTCGAACATTGCGTTGCATTGCTCATTGCTCATTATTGCGTACAAATAAGTTCGCGAGAGCATACGTGTGGGATTATATGGAAATATATAAAAATCAATGCCACTTTTCGTTGTAATTGTATAACTCAGGAACGGGCTGACCCATCCAAACTAAATATTTAGGCTTTGTTCGGACTACTTAGTAGATGGTCTATGTGAAGTTTGCACAAAATCGGTCGAGCGGTTCTTAAATTCCCCCGGGAACGGGCACAACGCGGGTAAAACCACGGGGCGCAGCTAGTAAAATATATATCGTAGGCACAATACAAAGAACGAAGAAAGTTCTATACGAAGCGAGCGAGCGACCGAACTAGCGAGCTAGGAAGCGAGTGCGCCATTCATAGATAGACTCGCCCCC
This sequence comes from Cyclophora albipunctata, assembly GCA_963082685.1. Lineage (NCBI taxonomy): Eukaryota > Metazoa > Arthropoda > Insecta > Lepidoptera > Geometridae > Cyclophora > Cyclophora albipunctata. Next base: position 8,227,220 of record OY720129.1, on the reverse strand, counting down.
CGCATACCTCTTTCCGTCACTTGACAACAAGCAAGGGAGACCGCGATAACGTTGAACAAAATATAGTGTGCGGAATCTTCATAAAACATGTTCCAGGATATACGTGTTTTTTAAAAAACCTTGCATGTTTGTAAAATAAATTATTGTTATTTAAAATCTCCATTATATTTACGAGGTTTCTATCATAATATTTTCTTTAATTTTACAATTTATAAGTACAATATGACCGCCCAAAGTTCAGGTAAAATTTGTGCAAAAAGCCGGTTTTCGGAGGCTTATACTGAATTTGTTTCTAAAAATTTAGATTTTCTGTTACGATAGAAACCTAGATATAGTGCATAAGATACTTATTAGCTAAAAAGTTTCAAAGAAAGATCTATAACAACGCCGTAATCACGTAACAGCGTTTGTATGAAAAGTAAGACGGGTTGGCCGCTCTTAACTATAATAGTTAGACATATGCCCTCGCGAACTTATTTGTTTGCAATGATATTATGTACTTTGATTGTGTAGAACATTGTTTTTGTGTATCATCAATAGATTTAGTAGCGCACGCCAATAACCAATTTTTTTAGGCATGTTTTTCATACCTTGGGTTACATATACCCGCGTTGTGCCCGTTCCCGTGGGAATTTCGGGATTTTTTTTACATAAAAACCTTCCTCTTGTATCACTCTACCTATTACAAAAAACCACATCAAAATCCGTTGCGTAATTTTAAAGATTTAAGCATACAGACAAACAGACAAACAGACACGAAACAGAGACGACTTTATTTTATATAGCGGCCCGTCCCGGCTTCGCACGGGTACTAAACATGAAACACACATTCTCAATTTTTCGCGTCGAATTTAAACAAAATGGGAAATTTAATTCTTAGATATAATTCATTTTTTTTGTACTTTTTTCATTGTTTTGTGTATTTTTTATAGCCGCGCGTTAGATTATTTCGTGATCTTAACCCCCTCGTACCTCCGTGCCCGAGTGACGCCTGCCACTCCACAGCGCATAGTTAGCCGCCGAGTGGTTATTTAAAAAAATATTTACTCGTGATATCTTTTAAATGGAATGTCAGAATCTAATAATTCAAAAAGTGATAAATATAGGTTTAAAAGCAATCTTAAATAATAAATAATTTATGAAGCTATTGCATAGCTTCTATCGCGGGCCTTGAGCGCGGGGACCGAATCCAGAAATTCCGTAACGAAAAAACCTCACGCTCCCCACTCCGACGGGCAAGGAGGTGTGGCTTGAAGGCCGTGCATTTGGCATTGGCGAATTGGCGAGTTGGCGAGTTGGCGCGTTGGCGAGTTGGCGAGTTGGCGAGCTGGCGCGTTGGCGAGTTGGCGAGTTGGCGAGCTGGCGAGTTGGCGAGTTGGCGAGCTGGCGAGTTGGCGAGTTTGCGAACTGGCAAGTTGGCGAGCTGGCGAGCTGGCGAGTTGGCGAATTGGCGAGTTGGCGATCTGGCGAGTTTGTGAGCTGGCGAGCTGGCGAGTTGGCGAGCTGGCGAGTTGGCGAGCTGGCGAGTTGGCGAGCTGGCGAGTTGGTGATCTGGCGAGATTGTGAGCTGGCGAGCTGGCGAGTTGGTGACCTGGCGAGTTGGCGAGCTGGCGAGCTGGCGAGTTGGCGAGTTGGCGAGCTGGCGAGCTGGCGAGTTGGCTATTGCATAGCTTCTATCGCGGGCCTTGAGCGCGGGGACCGAATCCAGAAATTCCGTAACGAAAAAACCTCACGCTCCCCACTCCGACGGGCAAGGAGGTGTGGCTTGAAGGCCGTGCATCGTCTAACGTCGTTTTAGTTCGGCAGTCTTCGACACGGCGTTGTGTGCGATTGTGCGTTGGGGGTGAGAGAGAGAGATGAGACGGGGGGTGAGAGAGGGGGGTGAGTGAGAGGGGTGAGAGAGAGGGGTGAGAGAGAGGGGTGAGAGAGAGGGGTGAGAGATAGGGGTGGGAGAGAGGGGTGAGAGAGAGAGGGGTGAGAGATAGGGGTGGGAGAGAGGGGTGAGTGATAGGGGTGAGAGAGAGGGGTGAGAGAGGGGTGAGAGAGAGGGGTGAGAGGGAGGGGTGAGAGAGAGGGGAGGGAGAGAGGGGTGTGAGAGAGAGGGGTGAGAGAGAGGGGTGAGAGAGAGGGGTGGGAGAGAGGGGTGAGAGATAGGTGTGAGAGAGAGGGGTGAGAGAGAGGGGTGAGAGAGAGGGGTGAGAGAGAGGGGTGAGAGAGAGGTGTGAGAGAGAGGGGAAAGAGAGAGGGGTGAGAGAGGGGGGTGAGAGAGGGGGGTGAGAGAGGGGGGTGAGAGAGGGGGGTGAGAGAGAGGGGTGAGAGATAGGGTGAGATAGGGGGGTGAGAGAGGGGGGTGAGAGAGAGGGGTGAGAGAGAGGGTTAGAGAGAGGGGTGAGAGAGGGGGGTGAGTGAGAGAGGGTGAGAGAGAGGGGTGATAGAGGGGGGTGAGAGAGATGGATGAGAGAGAGGGATGAGAGAGAGGGATGAGAGAGAGGGGTGAGAGAGGGGGGTGAGAGAGGGGTGAGAGAGCGGGGTGAGAGTGAGAGGTGAGAGAGAGAGGTGAGAGAGAGGGGTGAGAGATAGGGGTGAGAGAGAGGGGTGAGAGAGAGGGGTGGGAGAGAGGGCTGATAGAGAGGGATGAGAGAGAGGGATGAGAGAGGGGGGTGAGAGAGGGGTGAGAGTGAGAGGTGAGAGAGAGGGGTGAGAGAGAGGGGTGAGAGAGATGGGTGAGAGAGAGAGAGAAGGCGGGAGGGGTGAGAGAGAGAGGAGGCGGGAGGGGTGAGAGCGAGAGAGGAGGCGGGCGGGGTGAGAGAGAAGAGGCGGGAGCGGTGAGAGAGGAGGCGGGAGGGGAGAGAGAGAGAGGAGGCGGGAGGGGTGAACCCACAATAAGCAATACTGCATGAATAAAATAATTTAAAAAAATATATATATAGTATAATTGCATAAGTTGATACAAAATGCTATGCAATAGCTTCACCGCGGCAGTCCCCGAGTGCCACACGTCTTTTTTTAATATAAAAAATCGCTTATTGTCACAAAACTATAATAAATTTTTTTTTTAAACTAAATATAGCCTATGTCACTCAGGGATAGTGTAGCTTTCGAATGGTGAAAGAATTTTTTAATTCGGTGCAGTAGTTTCAAAGCCTATTCGAAACAAACAAACAAAAAATCAAACCTTTCCTCTTTATAATATTATTATATATAAGTATATAAGTATAGAAGTATAGATATTATTATTGGCCTGGGTTAGATAATGATGTCAGACAATATGTTAAACGATGTGACAAATGTCAACGTCAGAAACATTCCTCACCCAACCCGCCCTCACCCGCACTATGTGTGTCTCGCTCTTAAAAGAAAAAAAGGTAAAATAAACTTAGGTATTCATATTACTCAATCCTTTTCTAACAACAAAAAAGCTTAATTCACAAAAAAGCTTCCCTGCAACTTTATAAGAAATTAAATTACATCTCGGCACTGCCTCCAAACAAGACAAGACTGCGCTTTTAATTTTAAAAATTCATAATTTCTGTTGACTTCCACACTAAGTGCATCATGTCCGGGAATTATGTAATTATGGCGCGCAGTTCGGGAGATGTAGAAAGAAAAATAGATTAAAGGTGAAATATCTTTCTCGTGAGATACTGGATTATTCTAGAGTAATCTGTTATCTCGGGTTTGTAGAGCGATGACTCTGTTTCACTATTGGTGTGAAGTCTTTTATTTCCTAACTAGCAACGCCCCGCAGTCTTACCCGCGTTGTGCCCGTTCCCGTGGGAGTTTCGGGAATTTTTATACTTATAAACTTTCCTCTTGAATCACTCTATCTATAAAAATAAACTGCGCCAAAATCCGTTCCGTAGTTTTAAAGATCTAAGCATACATAGGGACAGACAGATAGACAGACAGGGGAAAGCGACTTTTATACTATGTAGTAACGATCCCTTGTTATTTCATTGAAATCGGTTATTCTTACTGTGTTGCGTGTTCGATTCCCGCCCGTAGCCAACAATTGTGTACAGCAGGCCTAGCCATATCACAAACGTTTCGTATCTATTCTCTTTCTACAAACGTTAACGCTTTAGCGAAAGCGTTTGTAGAAAGAGATAACTTGCTAGCCAAGTTGACGCTACTGTTAAAAACGCTCGTTCTACAATACGGATAGAATAGATTGCCTCTTTTGCCTATGGTTAGCGTTCTGAAACGTCAAACCAATGTCAAAGTCACAGGCTATCTTGTCTTGTGAAATTCTTACACCGACTTACACGGCGCGGGTGAAAAATTATTATTAATGCCCGTTCCCGTAGGAAATCCGGGATAAAATGTAGCCTATAGCCTTCCTCGATAAATAGACTATCTAACAGTGAAAGAATTATTCAAATCGGTTCAGTAGTTTCTGAGATTAGCGCGTTTAAACAAACAAACAAAACAAACTCTTCAGCTTTATAATATTAGTATAGATTGTTTTGTGCTGGAAAATGAGTGAAATAAGGTAAAAGTATACTCTTTTTATCATTTTTATGTTAATACATTGCATAATTATAAACATAATTGTAGGATTATTAAAGCATGAACATGTTTTTTGCTTTGTAAGCCACGAGTTATAATTTTATTAAACTGATCACTTTTGTAAGATGGAATCGAGATCTCAAACTAGCCTGGAGCAGTCCGAGGTACATAAATTAGAAGCAAAATCAAATAATTACCCAAAAATCTTGCTTTTTCTAATACTTCGGAACTTGAAACATAAACAATGACGTGATGCAACATTGACTACCTACTTAATAAGATGATTGTTTATATTGCTCATCATGTAGTCCTTTTGTTTCTCTATTATAACATTTAAACTTTTTTTAGCCGAGGTGATATAACGAGGCCCAAAAAAGGGGCACAAGGCAGAATAAAAGCTGACCGTCTGGGGTAAGAACTAACAGAGTTCATGAACTCCGGTGGAGGGGTAAATAAATCAATGAATAAATGGAAAAAAGTAAGCACCATACATATCATTAGTTATTCAATAACTCGTGAAAATCTACCAATTAAATCATATTGAAATAGGATGTAAATTATTATGTTTATCCAGCTTTGAATAAACAAAACAAACTAACCACACTTATTAGCTCATGAGCAGGCATCTCCTATGTTAGAGATACTTTGGAAGACATACAAACAAACACGTAATAGTAACAATTTGATTTATTACTTACTGAACAACAAACTAACTCATATTACTTTACATATTACATTTATTTGTGTGTAATAGGTATAATTTTTACTTCCTCAGCATCTCCTGTCCCATCTCCGCTGCCCACTCTCTCTGAAGTTGCTCTCTCTCAGGAGGAGATGGAAAGGTTACGACTGGAAGCTCGGAGAGTTGAAATGGCAGAAAATCGAAACCAAACTTTATGTCGTTTGGTTCTGAATAATTTGGCAGAAATATTGCCACAGTTGAGGCCATCACTACCTTCAACAGATCCATTGTAGCCTCGAATCACCTCAAATGCCATGATGAACATTTTGAGTTAATTATGTTTATGATTTTTAAGTTAATTTTTTACTCTTTAACTAATGTGCAGTTGTATTTTGCTAATGTTTGTGGGTTTTAAGTTAATTTTTTATTCTTTAACTAATGTGCAGTTGTATTAAAGAGTTATATACCTACTTACCTTTCTTACTTAATGTATAATAGAACGAATATTAAAATTTTATTACACTAATTATCATATATTATGCCACAAGTTAATTAAAGAAATAATAAACAATAGTTTAACAAATATATTTTATTTTGATAAGTACTTTCTTATAGAGATGTCAATTAAAAATATTATCGGTAATTATTTAATGGTGTGAACAATAAAAAATATCTATCTACATAATATCCTCTTTTATTAAACAAATTCTGTAAAATTAACATAAGAACTAAAACTAGTAATTTCCCCACTTACTAATCACAACTTAAAATGCTATTATTGTAATCTATTTAACAAACATCTTAGCATGGCTCTTCCCTGGATTCCCTCATTTTGACTACCCACAGGATCGGAGGTGGAAGCTTGCATGGGTATATCATTAGAATAAGAATAAGAATAATCTTTATTTGCCATAGAAGTTGTGTACATATGTGCTTATAATTACTAAGATTAAGGCTAAGAAGTTAATTGTAGTGTTACAACTGACCCCTAACTAGATTATTTATAATCTGTATGTAGGGATATCAGTCCCATTCCCTCGTTGAGTGCCTTTACTATAGAGTTTAACAGATTATGAGGTGGGTTTACATTGGCCTTTATACATTAAACATTTTGAATACTTAAAGCTAGTTATAAAACAGCGGTTTACACAACTTTTTAAGTACTAATGGGTTTCTTATATATTAATTATGAATACATATTACTTACACAAGTTTAGAAGCAGGATTTTGTGTGTGTAGTAGAAGAGTGAATTTAGGATAATGATGGATATTAATGTGTGATTAAGATAAGAAGGTTAGGAGTGTCTCTATTTCGTCATAGGTTTTTGATGTAAGCCACTCTGTCAGCACTTGTTTACAACGTGGGTAGGTTAAGGAATGGTGGGAAATGATTTTATTGATCTTATTGTAAAGGTGAGGGCCTGAGAAGTAGAAAAAGTGTCTTGTGAATGCGTATTTTGATGCTGGAACATGACATACGGTGAAGTTTCTTCTGGAAATGGATTTAGTTAAGGGTGTGAGTGAGTGCACTTTTAGTAGGGTGTTTAAGATGAAGAGCTGTCGAATACTCAGCACTTTGCATTCCTTGTATAGTTCAAAGGTGGGGTATATTCGCGGTTTGAAGGTGCAGATCTTGAGCAAGGCTCTTTGTGCCTTCTCTAACGAAAGAAGATGAGTTTCGACCATCCTCGTGGGCAGCCGGAGGTAGTGTTGGTGGTGGTAGCTCGGCTTTCAATGCGATGTTGTGTAGCACACATGCCATTGTTATTTTGCTAGCCACATGCGGGTGATAATGAAGAACCCTGTCTTTCATTAAACATCTCCACCGTCCTTTGAGTAATCCAAAGCAGCGTTCAATGGTGTTTCGGGCTTGAATATGCCTTTGCGTATATAGCTCTTCCCCTGACCCTTGTGCTGCATTCAGGATATTTGTCGAAACGAAATCGCTCTCTAAATAAAGTATCCGACATTTCCCGGATGGATTCTGTGCACTCTTGATACAAATTTCTTCTCCGGCGTTTCAACCACACTGCTTCATTGTGAGCACACCACAACATTATTGAACAATAAATTGAATTGAATTGAATTGAATGTTTAAAGAATGCATTTTAAGATGCTAGAAGGCAATTGTGTTCAAAAAATCAATGTTTTTTTCACTTCCCAGTCACAATTCTCAATTACTTTCATAAACAACCACTCAAAAACAGTAACAGCTGATGGTAAATCCGCCATTTTCTAGCGTTTTCTACAAGGTGCTAGCGATCGCTTCCCATTCGCTTCCCAAGCGTTCACAAACTTAGAATTCGTTTCGTTTGCGCTTGTCAAAAGTGCAACTTGCCCCGTCCCTCCAGACTTCATCCAGCCAGCGGAAACTCTGCCTCCTGGGTCTGAACTGCAGTGGCCTACTTGGCGCACGCTCAACCGTCTCCGGACAGGAGTAGGTCGCTGCAGGTCAAACCTGGTAAAGTGGGGCTACTCCACTAAGTCGGAGTGTGACTGCGGTGCCCCAGACCAGGACATGGTTCACCTCTTGTCCTGTCCTCTGTGCCCTACCACCTGCACTAAAGAGGACTTACTGAACGTATCAGACGCTGCCCTCTCTCTTGTGAATTACTGGTCCGGGAAAATATAAATACTGAAAATGATTTTGCGCCATTGACTCGAAAGAAGAAGAAGACCATTTGTATGGGATGAAGCGATCAACACTGTAGAATCGACAACTTTCTATTCTCTTTGTTTTGACGAAACGATAAATTGTAAACTTGTCTACGAATTATCTATTCGTTTATTCTGAACGTTAGAGAAATGTCATTCCCATACATATTTTCGTTTTCTATAGCGTTTGCGATCATAGAATTGCAACTTGGCTAGGCCTGCAGTTGTTGGCGATGAACATCAATTATATCACTACATACATAGTATAAAACAAAGTCGCTATTTTTGTCTGTTTGTTTGTCTGTATGCTTAAATCTTTAAATTTACGCAACGGATTTTGATGCGGTTTTTTGTAATAGGTAGAGTGATTCAAGAGGAAGGTACTTATGTAAAAAAATTCCCGAAATTCCCACGGGAACGGGCACAACGCGGGTAAAACCGCGGGGCGCTGCTAGTATTTAAATAAAGTATTTATTTATATGTAGTAGTATCAGTTAGTTAGATTTCATAATACAAGCTTAGAGCTTATTTTGGGTCTAATTATTCATACAGCGTAAATGTATGTTAAATATTTATTTTGTTTTTAAAATATTTATTAAGTTTGTCTTTTATTTGTTTGAACATACTACTACGAGTAATTTCAAGGAACTAGTGCTGGTACTAGGTGCCCTGGCTAGCTAAGATAGTACTAGTAGGTGAAATCAAGAGCACTGGGTAACTAAAAATAACCTTATCAAATTCGTTTAAAATTCTGCAGCGTTCACACGATACTGGTCACCGTGCCAGTAACTATTCTACTTGACACAATTCCGAGAGTAAACTCAAAAATATTTGAACAAAGAACGTTTAGAACAAAAGCTGTAAAAACAATATTAATTGGAAACTCAGCTCAACGTGTGTACAATATAAAGTGTATAACAAATATACTACTTCTCTCTTTTAAATAACTTGCTAAGTTTGAAGTGCGCGTTGCTTTAAGTAGAGTTTACACTTAAATTTTATGTGAGTTATGGTTTATGTATTAAGTTTTTGTTATGTTTTGAATTTGGAATGTAAGTTATATTACTGTTCTTTCGAATGTGTTTTCTATAAAAGTTAGTGAAGGCAAACTTCTCATTTGAACATGTCTGTATGATCAAATTTTAATGACAGCTGCACATTGGGTTCGTAATAGCCTCCGTGGTCTTGTGGTTTGAGCGCCCGGCTCACGACTCGGAGGTTCCGGGTTCGATTCCCGGTGGGGATATCTCACAAAAATCTATTTGTGAGACTTTCCTCAGTTTGGTTAGGGCATTGCAGGCTGAATCACCTGATTGCTCGAAAAGTAAGATGATTCCGTGCTTCGGAGGGCACGTTAAGCCGTCGGTCCCGGTTACTTTCTACGGATAGTAGTCGTTACTTGAGCCATGTCAGAGGCCTTTGGCGGCTCATTAACTCTGACACCAGGATTGGTCAGGTTGGCCATCCACTCGATGAAGAAGAAGATTGGGTTCGTAGCGCTCGTGGCGTACGCGTAGTTTGACTAAGCGATATCAGTTTATTGTGATTGTTAAGAAGTGTGCAGCTTGGCCTCAACTTGTTGATAGGTCTGACATGGTCTTACGATTGTAAATAACCGGGACCGATAATTTAATTCACGGTAGCGCTCGAATAAAAATACCACTTAATGTCACCCATCCCTATATATGGGCTAATCTGTATGTTGCTTAACAATCGCAATGAGTCACAATCGCTTGGTCATAATACATTTCATGAACTAAGACTTTGTTTTTAAAACTACCGACATCATTTTCAATTCTATAAACATCTATACTAATCACTACATAGTATAAAACAAAGTTTTGTCTGTTTGTCTGTATGCTTAAATCTTTAAAATTACGCAACGTATTTTGATGCGGTTTTTTGTAATAGGTAGAGTGATTCAAGAGGAAGGTCTTTATGTAAAAAAAATCCCGAAATTCTAACGGGAACGGGCACAACGCGGGTAAAACCGCGGGGCGCTGCTAGTATATAATAAAGCTGAAGAGCTGAGTTAGTTTGAACACGCTAATCTCAAAAACTACCAATCCGATTCGAATAATTCTTATTGTAATCGATAGCCACATTCAACGGGAAGATTACAGGCTTATTTTTCTCCCCGAAATTCCTACGGATACGGGCACAACGCGGGTATAACCGCGGGGCGCTGCCACAATAAAATCGCCCAGTGTATACAAACCCGCACGCAGATATGCTAATGTACGCGAAAGCCACACTCGCTCAAGTTTATAAAGTGATGTCTTGTAAATTAGCGGGAACAATGGTGAATACTCCAAGTTTGGGAACTCTCATGTATAACAGTACAATACTTAGCGACAAACTTCTCTTGTACGAAACATTGTACAAGCGATGACAGTTTTGTTTCGCACTGGGACTGATTAAGTGCGGTAGTTTTTGATGTGTATAAGTCTTTATATTACGTTGTGTACATCAACAATTATTACACAACTGGATATCGTGTCTCGTACAATATCAAAGCTAAATACTGTCCGCGAGGATGACGTGTGACAGCTTTGTTTACTACCGAACTGAAACAAAAGTTTTAAAACAGTTCGAAGTCCAACCTGATTACAACCATGACACCTAGCAATAAAGTAGCAAATCTTATGAATAAAATAAGAGCTCACTTTTCAAATGAGGCCTTATTCACCGAGACGTATTTTTTGCGCCGACCCGACATCTAGTTGTGTATTGTTGATCGAAGAAGGTAGCATTTGATGTCACTGAGTACAGGCGTTATTGTTAAGTGAGTTTTAGTTTAAGGTACCAACTAATTCTTTAGTCTAACAGACGAAAAAACTGAATACGACGTTTTATCTCAAGTGTGTGCTTCAATATTATGTTTTCAAATACACTTGGCTCTCTCGGACACTTTTATTGGGTTCGATAGCAAAAGGCTTTTTCTTCTAAACACATCAAGAAAAATGATTTTTCATACATCCAACATCTTAACCTCTTCTGTAAAAACTTCTCTGTCTCTCTTTCTTTCATACGAAGAAAAGAGACAAAACAGAAGATATATCATCTTTAAACATCTTACATCTTAGCCCTGTAGTGTCAGTTACAGAATGTGTTAATTACCACAACTTTGTGTACTCAAAGCGCTTCAGGATCCAACTGCTTATTTCAAGAAGGAAACTTGACAAAGTACGCATTAATGGCAGGAAAGCTTAGTACTGATGAACTCGCAACTATGTTAGACACTACAGATATGTGTATACCAATCAGCTGTTTAACTGCGTTAGTATGTAAACATAACCTTGTTTGGGATGAATTAGTAATGTAGTTGATAATAGTAACTATAAGCTAATCCGTGACATTACAACCGTAGTAACTATCAGATATTCTGTGCCACTACCGCCTAACAATACACTGCGCGCGCAGTAACTATAAGTTAATCTGTGCCACTACACCTGTGACCCGCTAAATGCTTAATGAAATTACGACTGCACAATTTTATATAGTTTTAGTACCACCCAGCTTCAAGCCGAGTTAAGCGCTGTGTTCGCTGCATTGTACAATAAAAGTATAAAGGAAAATAAAACATTAGATACTTCTGCAGGAAGTGGTCACACAAAGCTTTAGTATAGAAATAATCGGATTGTTTTGCTTTTTCCTGTACAGAGGTACGAACAGAAGGTGGTCGCATAAAGTTTTATTATAAAAATAATCAGATCTTTTATTATTTTGCAGCCGTTTCCAGAATTGTATCTTTTAAATAACAGCATGGCGCATTTGCAGACCTACTCTCTATGCTTGTCCGATTGATGTCCGAATCCAACAGGGCTACATATGACGCAGTCAACCTGGCCAAGTTCTAGGCTGGTTCTATTTAGTGCCAAAGACGCAGAGAAGGCAGAAGAACGCAGGTCCTTTTAAAGGTTCCAAGCGCATAAAGAAGTGCTACAGGAGTTTTGAAAGGTTTGACACCACGTTATCCCGCGGGAATTTCGGGATAAAATGTGTTATTCTGATGAATAATAACCTATTATTACTGTTAAGTTTCATCCAAATCCGTCCAGTAGTTTTTTCGTGAAGGAGTAACAATTATACATACGTATACATCCTCACAAACTTTCGCATTTCTAATATTAGTAGGAAATAGTAGGATTCATTTTGTACTGCCATACGAGAACTTTCTTAATAATTAGTTACATTTGTTAGAAATTGCACTGTAAGCTTTTTTACTAGATTGAAACAAAGATACACGGCAGGAAACTAGTAAAAAAGCTACTCAACATAATTATGTGCATTTTCCATACTTCACACATACAAATAAACAACACTATTCCCCACACATTCTCGTCCATTTCAAAAACGCGCCAAACGTTTCTGCAAACTTTACCACGTTAACCCCTAGACAGTAAAACCGAAACAGCAAGTATTACATAATAAATAGAAGCTATCAAATAGCTTATAGTCTGTTAGTCTCGAGAGCCTGTTCAGTATTGATCAGGAACAGTCGGAAGTGCATTCACGGGGGGTTTCACGTCGAGGTCACTTCGTAAGGTAGTCAGTCTGAATTTTATAACCCTAAGAATGTGGGTACGCTTTAGTCTAGACTGACTTTAGACCACGTTATCCACGTTAATCACCTGAGCTCGATCACCCAGGTGATTGTTTATGTCTTCTGAGATCCCCCAGGAGCACAGAAGACATAATTAGTTAGACATTTTAGTTCTGTGACTTAAAAGACTATGCTTTACACCTGACTTTTATCAAGTAAAAAAAAAAAAAACCCTAACCTACCGAATAGACATAATCGGCCCATACAATCACCTGGGCGATCGAGCTCAGGTGATTGTAAGTACAAGTTGCAAAGTACAAGAACGCTACTAAAGTAAGTAATTTTGAGTAGTGGCCAACCCTGGTGTCGGAGTTCTTACACCGTCCATAGGCCTCCGACATGTTTTAACGATTACAACAACCGGGACCGACAATTTAACGTCCGAAGCACGGTAGCGCTCAGATAGAAATGCCACTATCGGCCACCCATCCAAGTAAAGGTCGAGCTACACGTTGCTTAACAATCGCCATTAGCTAACATCGCTTAGTCAAACTACGCAACAAGGGCTACTAAAAAGCAATAAGATCATCTAACCAAACACTTTAAGCTAGGTACAGACGACTCGACTTTTATGGCAACTTTAATTCACGTTAAGTTGCTAGTGTTAATGCTGCCGCTGTACCATGTAGTGCCACTATTGTATCCTACCGAACACTTGGGAGTTGTAATTTTGTTCTGTTTGGGTTGTCACACTGGCGGATTGTTGCCGCGTGTTAAATGTCCTTTAATGAACGATTTGAAAGATATTTTTCGATGTGGCGTTTGTTTTAAAAGAGCTAGTAGTGAATCTAGTTGAATAAAAATCGTTCACTGTGTCGGGGATTGCGGGTTTGATACCCGCTCGGAGTCAACATTAAGTGTAGGCATAGTTGTTGGCGATGTTTAGGTGTTAATTATATGTATATTCATAGAAAGTATTTGTGTATGTATAAGTAATAGTATCAGTTAGTTAGATTCCATAATGGAAGTTTTGAGCTTAGTTTGGCTCTAACTAACAATATGTAAAGTCCGGGTACATTTATTTTTCAGCGTCCAACCACATGAGTGTGAAAGACATATTTTGGAACAGCAAATTCTCAAACAAGTCGAGTAATTTCTTGTTGTTTCAGATGTATTGTGCCCGTGTGACGACACTGTTATTGTCTAAAGGTTTTTACACACGAGCTTAGTACTTGGTCTGGTTAGTACTAACACCTCCAGATGGTAAAAGTTAGTTTCTGTGGTTATAAATGGTGTAAAACGTTTGGGGTGACAGAAAAATGTGATATATAGTGTGTTCAGTGGACTTACTTAGACTGTAAGCAGCTTTAGATGTTTGTTATTTTTACATTGTTTGGTATTTAGGGGTCAAAAATTCCTTTCAATACCAAAAAATACCCGTAGATGCCATTCAAGCCGGCTCCATTGAAGCCGAAAGTGTCACTCATTGACGACGATATGAAGAGATGACGATATCAACTCAGTGAGCAGGATTAGTATTCTGCAGGTTGATAATCTCTTGACCTCAAACCCAAACCATATTTGAAAAGTAAATAAAAGACTACATCGATTTAAACCCTTTGTATTCAACAAATAGATATAGGAACCACAGAACAGGAACACAATTTTTTTAGAACATACTGTTTCTCTTCGAAACTTAAAAATAATCGACAATGTATAAAGTATTAGCCTGTAATGTCCCACTACTGGGCAAAGGCCTCTCATCTCACTGAAGTTATCAGTACAGTGAGGAGGATTAGGCATAATCACCACGCTTGCCAAATGCGGGTTGGTGATCTCAAACCCGAGCCATGTTTGAAAAGTAGGAAACATGTTTTCGCTCGACCCGGGAATTGAACCCGGGACCTCAGTTTTGGCAGGCGAGCGCACATACCACTGGACCACCGAGGCGTTATCGACAATGATTGGTCAAATAAAAATATATCCCACCAATCATCACAAAGTACTTTAGCATATCATGTCTCATGCTTGTTTAAACTTTAAAGTCTGCAAACTAGACATTATTCATTTCCTAATGCAAAACGTACCTTAACGCGATTTGAAAGCAATTCCTTAAAGAAGATTTGCCTACTCCATCTTTTAAGGGAAATCAATTCTAAAGCAAGAAACCCCTTTGTGAATACGTCTTGCATCCGCTATTTAAAGTTCAACCACTAAATATAGGAAGTTAAGAAATTTTTTGATCAAGAAAACTAACTGTGGAAAAATATATGTAAAATATATCCTTTATATCCAACTAGCAGCGCCCCGCGGTTTTACCCGCGTTGTGCCCGTTCCCGTGGGAATTGCGGGATTTTTTTTACATAAAAACCTTCCTCTTGAATCACTCTACCTATTACAAAAAACCGCATCAAAATCCGTTGCGTAATTTTAAAGATTTAAGCATACAGACAGACAAACAGACAGACACGAAAAAGAGACGACTTTATTTTATACTATGTAGTGACTATGTAGTGATATCCAAAAATATGTCCTACTAATATTATAAATGCAAGTTTGTGAGGATGGATGTATGTTTGTTACTTTTTAATGAAAAAACTGCTGGACGGATTTGGATGAATCTGGACAGTAATGTAGGTTATACATCAGAATATTACATGGGATACATTTTATCCCGATATTCTTGCGGGAACGGGTACAACGCGGGTAATACTGCGGGGCGCTGCTAGTAAGTAAGTTTCTCCTATGTAAATTTCGGGATGAAAAATAGCTTGTAATTTTTCCGTTGAAAAGGGGCAATCTATTGCAAAAATAATAATTAAAATGGGACTGGTTGTTTGAGATTAGCGCGTTCAAACAAACAAACAAAGTTAGAAACTTTACCTCTTTATAATATTAGTGATGACTAGCCGCGCGCCGCGGTGTTACCCGCGTAGTATCGGTTCCCGCGGGAATTTCGGGATAAAATGTATCCCATGTGTTATTCTGCTGTAGCTATATTACTGTAAAGTTTCATTCAAATCCGTCCAGTATTTTTTACGTGAAAGAGCAACAAACATACATCCATACATACATCCATCCTCACAAACTTTCGCATTTATAATATAAGTAGGAAGTAGGATTAAGATAATTTAACCTAGCCTGCCATACAGAAAGCCGCTAGTGTCAGTAGTCTCTCCATTATAATGCAAAGTGTTCAAAAACCGTGTTAGCGTGTTCCCAACGATCTTCTTTTGATGGCACCCCTACCGTTAGCGCCTTTAATCTGTAAGCTGACAACCCTTAGAATTAGGGTTGCCCGTGTAGAGTTACTAAGGCCTGTAAGCATGCCTTGTTAAAAGGATTAAATTTGATTCCTAAAGGATGTGTGTAGTTTTTTGAGACAGTTGAATTTGTGTTTGTTTTTAACCGACTTCTGAAAAATAGAGGAGGTAGGAACTTTTTCGAAAAAGGTTGGGCTAAAGGAGCTATAGTGTAGTTACGACAGCTAGCGATTCTCAGAAATAAAAGTATTGGACATAACTTTCTACTTTCCATACCTCGTGAGTAGACTCCATAATGGTGTGTCCTTTCATTAAGCACTAAACTTCTGTTTATAAGCGTTTATGAATAAGTGTGGAGGTAAGTATTAGCCTGTTATGTCCCACTGTTCCCACTGCTAGCCAAGATATCATTAAATAAACCATCACTACACAGTATAAAACAAAGTCGCTATCCGCTGTCTGTCCCTATGTGTGCTTAGATCTTTAAAACTGCGCAACGGATTTTGATTTTTAAATAGATAGAGTGATTCAAGAGGAAGGTTTATACGCATAAAAATTCCTGAAATTCCCACGGGAACGGGTACAGCGTGGGTAAAACTGCGGGGCGCTGCTTGTCCTACTTCCTACTAATATTATAAATGCGAAAGTTTGTGAGGATGGATGTATGTATGTTTGTTACTCACGAAATAACTGATGTATGGATTTATGTTTGTTGCTCTTTCACGCAAAAACTACTGAACGGATTTGGATGAAACTTTTATATAGGTTATACATAAGAATAACACATGAGATACATTTTCTCCCGAAATTCCAGCGGGAACGGGTTCAATGCGGGGCGCTGCTAGTGGTATATAAACCCATTCCTTACCCAATTTATCAAATGCCACCAAACTCTTCCGTTCCATAGTTAATTATGTACAACAAATATATCACCGGAAAATATTAAAATTTAACTTATCTCTCCCCTCACCCTTAGCAAGACGAACTTAGCGGAACTGTGCACTCAAGTTTAGCATAATTTCTACATTTATATGCCTATTCGATACACGCAGATAGTAACCGTAGTATATATTGTGTGTATAGGCCTTTATGACGTCAGCATCTTGAGTAATATTTGCAGAATCTTGCCTTAATTTAAGTGGTACCAATCATATCGAGAAGGGTACATAATATTAGTGTTTGGGGTACATTTATCAAGGGCTTTGTAGGATAATTATGTAAGGAGGTTTGATTCTGTTTTATCTAATTAAATGTTGATAAGCTTCGTTGGCGCTAAGCGAGAGTACAAGCGGGGAGACCAGCGAGTTCCATAGCGAAAGCTCGGCTGTATTTCTTTAGAAGCGGAGAGGAGCGGTTCGGAGTTCAATTGCGGAACTCTGTAGAGCTCTATGGTCTTTCTATGGAGCCTCTTTTTATCACATGTTGCAAAAGCTCGCTTCATATTAACGGCACTGTTTAATAAAATTTCAAAGATGATAATTATAACCTACTCATACAATTTGTATAAATGAGCATAAAATTGTATTACTAATTTTAAAACAGGGTTTCTCTTCTTCACTACATAGTATAAAATAAAGTCGTCTCTTTTTCGTGTCTGTCACACTGTTTGTCTGTCTGTATGCTTAAATCTTTAAAATTACGCAACGGATTTTGTAATAGGTAGAGTGATTAAAGAGGAAGGTTTTTATGTAAAAAAAATCCCGAAATTCCCACGGGAACGGGCACAACGCGGGTAAAACCGCGGGGCGCTGCTAGTCTAAAATATATCCACTTACATATCCTTAGGCTAAGAACGCGGCGGCATGTAGCTTGCTAAGCGCCTAGAGTCTAGTGGCGTGCAATCTAGATGTAAGTAACTAGCTAAGCGCCTAACCAAGCTACTGCCTAGCCCGCAAACTGATGACAAGATGACATAAGAGGCTTCAGACGCCAAGCAAGCCGGCTGCCTATGCGTTCGTACCCTTAGAGAAGACCCGACCGAATCGTACCCTTTATTCACTTCCCCATCAAAATAATATCTTCAAATTATCTTACTCCATACGTCTCTTATTTGATGGTACAACGCCATTATTTATCTTCCATAAAATCTCTTATCACGCCCTCTTAACATTCACAAACGCCAAAGACAAACATTAAGACAAATTCCATCTTTATAACGAGATACCAATTTGCGTTCCTTTGTCGTTGGATTCATGTATTTGCTTTGCTTAGACACTTTTATATGAAAATGTGTTGGATGTATGTTGTAATTTGTAAAGGGGTTTCTTTGTGTTTTAGCCGACTTTATGAAGGAGATGTTTCTTAATTCGTTGGAATCTATTTATTGTGAAATAAGGGGAGAGGAGAATTAAAACGATAAAGTAGAAATTATGTGCTTATAATGATTTGAGTTATTAAATTAAAGTTTCTTTATATGGTGCTTGTTAACAAGCTGTGTCAAGTGTCCAAGCGAGTTCAAAAGACAGCGAACGTTCCACATTATTTTATTTTTTTTAATTCGCTCGCGATGCGATACTGCGGGGCGATATTTATAAGAGAAAAAATAGAAGATGAAAAATAAACTTAATTTTAAGCCTTTAGCTATAACATCGGAACTTTAAAGTCGATGTAAAGAATAATACATTTACCGTGAAATACCTAACGCAATTTCTTATGTTAAAACTCCAAAAACAAAATGAAAATTTTAAAATCCTCAAATAATAGACCGTAAGCCGATTTCACAGCTACAATAGACACAGGTGTGTAACTTAACTGTAATACTAAAATAAACTTTAAGTTTAAAGCAGTAAGTTGTAAAATGCACTGAAGCTGTTATTGAATAAAATAATACCCTTTGAAGATGATAAATCTTTTGTTAAGGGGAAATTTAGAAAATATTACGCCAGTGCCACGGTGTAAGGAACTGTGTTGGCAACTAGCGATTTTTTGAAAATGATATTGAATATTAGCTCTTAGGACTATTAACTTAGAATACAATTTAGTTTCTTAAAATTTTGTAGCCATCGTTTGCCTCTGCGGTCGCTCTTCTTTTACGATGGACTTACGATCATTTACTTTACTTTGATGTTTAACGCACAACAAATAAGGATCTTACACAATTAAGAATAATGTAATTGAATTGCTTTCTAAGTTCTAACATATAATAACATAATATAATTTGGTGTGGTCACTAGCTTTGTGAAAATAACCACCCATACAAAAATCTTAAGGGGTGGACCACCCTAATCACTATAAATTGAGATGTAAGGATCAATTGCACACGGTGTGCAAATCAAATTCAAAATCGCTTCAGTAGTTTAGGAGTCCGTCGCGGACAACGTGACATTTAATTTTTATATATAAAGATTATATATAGTACATTTATAAAATGAACTTCCGACCCTAAAATACTCAACGAAACAATGAACGTACAACCGGAGCCATTAGGAGTCCTTACGATACTTATAACTACTTACCTACTTTTCTCACTCGTTCGTTTCTTCATAAACCATCAAGCAAGTATTAAAATGCCATAAAATAGGTTTTAATTTTAAAATCAAAGTAAATACGCGTCAGTCTCGTGACAAATTAACTTGCTTTAATAGCTCGATGGGGTATTCGATCGACAGGACACTTTGCCTTTTAAAACGTCTTGGATTCGATAATTGTAATTTAGTTTGGATGTGGTATTTGAAGCGGTAACATTGAGTATTTTAACAAAGTCTGAGTCGATAGAATGCAAGCATCAGACCTCTTTTTCAAACTAACAAAACTTAGTTTTAAAAAGAAGTCTGATACTCTCTTACTCTGGGACGTCGAATACTTCCTTAGTAGTGATTTGATGGGTGATTTTGACATGTTATGTATGAAAATTACGTCAATTTAATATTCGTCTTTGAGTGCGGCAATTAAATTTCCGAGGCGTAGCTTGGTAACTGACTATAACGAATATAACATTGATTTGTTTCCAATTTACCTGACAACGCTAATATAAACATATCCATCAATTCATATCCATCCAAGGATCTTCTTACATCCACGTCACATCATCAAGCATCTATCGTGACGTCATGACGAGGCTTTTACCAGAAATTTGAGGGCAGCCTTCTTGGAAGTTTAACAGTCAACCCCACTCGCACCCTTCAAACACTCGAAAGCTTATAGGCTTTGAAAACAATTACTTCAGTTTTATTTATAGAATGAGTGGCGTGTACTGAAAAACTTCACAAAGGAATACTCTGGGCAGCACATACTAAGCCTTCTCCATTTGCTAATTTTAAGATATTATTGAAACTTTTGCACCTGTACTATAACTTAAATGCAACAAATGATTTTATTTACATTGTTATATTTTTTATATTAACCTAAAGAACCACATACACAAGCTATGGTAAGTTCTAGATTTAATAAATCATAGAAGAATAAGATAATTATGTAGTTTCTTACTCTCTTTGATTCAATATTATTATTATTCTGTATTCGCATCAACTTTTATATTCAAGAAAACTTGAACCTAATCTGCTACAGAGTCTACTATCGATTGTCCTCTAACAACTTAAAGTAGTTACATAGAATACTTCAGAACCACGTAAAAGTTTCATGATTTTGTGGCCTGCAGGTGGCGTTCAAATAATACGTATAGAAACTTTGTTATTAGAAACATTAACTTCAAATATAGCTCTATAGTTCGTTAGAATTAACATTGAACATTTTTAGAGTAAAATGTAAATTACAATAAATAAACATTTAAAATTGAAATTATACTGTAATGCCCCACTGCTGGGCAAAGGCCTCGGATCTCACCGAAGATCAATAATACAAACTTAAAAAAATTATACGGTTAACATTTTAAAATAATAATACTTCGACACTACATTAACAAAATGGCATTTGATTTTAACAATACTTTATTTATGCAGCCACATTTTCAAGTAAAAAAAAGTAAGTAATAATACAAAGTTTATTTTATTTTCATTATAATTATATTCAAAGTACCTAAGTTACAAACAAATAGTCTTTACTTAAACAAGGAACAGGTACATACATGATACATAGTTACATTACTTTTACTTTTAGCACATTCATCCCTGAAATCCCAAGAGAACAAATACGTTCAACAATATTCAAATCTGAGTTGAATAAACTCTAAATTATTAACAGATTTGAAGCAACTTTCAAAAATTCCATTTAAATTTATAATTTGCAAAGCTCTAAAAATATGCAAATAGATCCATTGTCTTATCAGCTGCTACTATCACTAAACGGCTTGCATAGAAACTTTAAAATCTATTACATAGTACCTAAATATGTTTAAAAAACAAAAGCTGTCCCTTCAAAATTGAACTTTATAGTGCATCAAATAGAACACCATTTCAAACGAACGTCATTAAGTTGAGGCGTTAAATCAAATTAAGAATTTTTGTCTTATCTATCATATAATTTCTTTGAAAATGTTAGGATACCTACAGCATAGAGCGGTGGAAAAACTTGCTCGTGGCAGTCTCTTACTTAAAAATAAACTCTATTCCCAGTGGGTTTGGTTAGATTTTTATAACAATCAGCGCGCGATATATGAAATTAGACCAATCAGTGCGCTATTTGATAAAAATCTCAGTTTTACGGTTTGATACGAACAGAAAAAATATGCGTTAAATTGCAAATGTTTTTTATAGTTCGCAGTCTGACAATAGAATATTAATGACAGAAACTTTTATCATATTTTATCCTACCCTACAATTTGCATTTCTCCCCATTTATTCCAACACAACTAAAATTTCATTTAGAAACGCCTTAAAATTTACAAACGAGTGAATAATCGTCTTAAAGTGTGCATTAATTAAACTGTAATTGAATTAGTGATCTGACGAGACAGGTGTGCCGACTAGACACGTTCCCGCGCCTCTTAGATGTCTTAAACTTGGTGAAATTTACCCGAGTATCCATACCTCCTTTATAAAAGACGGTGTATAGATATAATTTATATAATACTAGCCGCGCCCCGCGCTGTTAACCGGATGTTCAGTTATTTTTTCACTATTGTCCGAAATAGTGTAGTTTTGTTACACTTACTGATTGTGATTTATTATACTTAACTAAATAGTATGGCCTTTGGCGGCTCAATAACTCTGACACCATGATTGGTCAGGTTGACCATCCACTCGATGAAGAAGAAGAAGAAGTATGACATAAATGACAATTATTTATAATAAAGATCTTCAAACCTAAACCTAGGTCGCGAGATAGTGTTTTAAAAACATACGATGAATAAACATACCAATTAAAAAAAACAACAACGCTGATGATGAAGCCACCCACTGCCTTGCTCCAGAGGTACTCGTACCTATAACTATACTATCCCAATTAAGTTACTGGAACTCAACTACATCTACACTCCAATACAATTAACCTCAACATACCGATCCATTCAACGCAGACATCTCATTGAAAATGTATTTAATATTAACCATCATCAATTCTTGAGCCAAACAATGGTCTGTAACCGATATCTGCGCTCGTTCAAATTAAATTATTACCAGCAATACATTAATTAAACAAAGGAAGTGTTTCGTGCGTACATTTTGAACCGATTCTATTTTATAATTGATCGCTGCGGTGAATTCGCTATTTGTATAGGACCAACACATTTGTGTCTCTGTGTTTTGGGGAGGTTTCGGTTGGGTCTTAGCGTTAGATTTCAATTGGTTTGGTGAACAACTACAGGTGCATTGTTTCGCAACTGGTACATTATATATACAATTTTTTTTGGATTGGCTCAAAATGTGTTTAAATGTCGTTAATTTTCCAGCCGAAGACGATTGCTTCTGAAGAGGAAAAAGGTTTAGAGATAGGGTAAGAAAGAAATAAAATTACTTAACCTTTTTCCTCTTCAGGAGCAATCGTCTTCGGCTGGAAAATTGACGACATTGGTCCACATGAAACAAGTAAAAGAAACAGGTAGACAGGTACATTTAAAAAACCAGGACCTAAAGAGTTTTTATACTTTTTATTAAGTACTTATATTTTTAACCGACTTAAACAAGGAGTAGGTTTCTCAATTCGACCGTTTAATATACGCTGTCGTCGAAAGCTACAGCATCATCGACTATGAAAATGCACAAGAACTGTTAAATTGTGTAGTGTGTGTATCCTTAAATATGTTAAATAAACTAAATCTGTTCTTTCAAAATTGTATTTTATTTCCCACGATTTAGAACACTATTTAAAACGATTCTCATGTAGTTTTTAACACATATTTAAGAGCTAAATAGATTTAGAGTTCTTGGAAAATTCATTCTTTGCAGTTAAGTGAGTATGAAGGATTAGAAGCCAATTTATTTAGGGTAGCCGCCAAGACTTATGAACCCCGATAGAAAATCATTTTCTAAAATTTTCATTCTGAGCTTCAAAAGCTGAACCAAATTAGACTTACCCTTCAAGAAGAAGAACTTAAGCGCCCAGTGGAACATCCCTACGGAACCACGTCTGGAGTCCACCGCAACTCGCCCTGAAATTAATGGCGGACCCCACACACCCGGAACTTAGATATTGTCAAACGAATTAGTTTTTAACGAGACTTCTAAGAGCAATAGATTGTTCTCTTCTGCTTCTAGGATTAAGATAGCTGACTCTTGTGTAACCAACACTATAAACAAACTTTATGATTCACATGAACTAACAAATAACATGACGATACGGGACGATAAATTCGTTTAAAAGCATATCGGGTCAATATTCAGTGCGGACAATGTAATAAAATGCAGCTAGATATATTAAATGATAGATATATCGCAGAAATAAAACATTGTATCACAAATATTGAACTTTTATACGTTCTAGAACGAGTTTTATTAAAGCCATGCTTTTATTTCGAATAAATGTTTGCACTAAAATTGTTTTTGGAATGGAATATTTAAAGCGTAGGCTTTTAAATCGGACCTAATAATAAAACTAGATAAAGCACTGTCTATTTTCAAATGAAGCCGCTTTTAAAAACTTTGGAGGCGTCATGAGTGATTAACGTCTTAAATTAATCTAAATATAGCGACGTAATTTGGGAAAAGTGTACGTGAAGTAAATTCATAAGGACGTAATTTTGCACATTTCACTGTATATTTCGCAGCATTCGGTTCGGGCCTTGTTTTACGATATGTTTTGTAATACAACTGTACACTACTGTACAGTTTCTTATTTTAAATGCCTCAGACCAAATATATTTATCATAATATCTCTTATTATACGAGTATCACTTATCAATTGACAAGCCCGTTGTCACAGTGGCAGTGAGAGCGCTTTCTATATCGGGGGTTGGTCCATGTTATTCCATAATACAAGATTACAACTTTGGTTCTTATTAACCGTGTGTGAATTTGTCCGGGAATATATATTATACTAGCAGCGCCCCGCGGTTTTACCCGCGTTGTGCCCGTTCCCGTGGGAATTTCGGGAATTTTTTTACATAAAAACCTTCCTCTTGAATCACTCTACCTATTACAAAAAACCGCATCAAAATCCGTTGCGTAATTTTAAAGATTTAAGCATACAGACAGACAAACAGACAGACACGAAAAAGAGACGACTTTATTTTATACTATGTAGTGACTAGCAGCGCCCCGCGGTTTTACCCGCGTTGTGCCCGTTCCCGTGGGAATTTCGGGAATTTTTTTACATAAAAACCTTCCTCTTGAATCACTCTACCTATTACAAAAAACCGCATCAAAATCCGTTGCGTAATTTTAAAGATTTAAGCATACAGACAGACAAACAGACAGACACGAAAAAGAGACGACTTTATTTTATACTATGTAGTGATTCATAAATATTAATTAATATAATTGTGGTGTATATTAAACAGAAACCTAATATTTGGTCCGGGGCTTTTAAAATTGCTGTAGATTTTTTATTTTGTTTTAATGGTTTGTGCTACGTTAACTTGAAAGTATTATTCAATTGTTTTTGTCGTTCTTTTTTGAAAAATGGTGTCTCTATTGAAATGAGAAAGGCCGTAGGCATAGTGACGTGTGAGGGCATTCACTGTGTCGGGGACTGTGGATTTGATTCTCCTAGAGTAAATAGGGTATGTACGTGCTACATACATCCAACTAATATTAAAAATGCGAAAGTTTGCGAGGATGAATGTATGTATGTTTGTTACTCGTTCACGAAAAAACTAATGGACGGCTTTAGATGAAACTTTACAGTAATATAGGTTATACATCAGAATAACACATGGGATACATTTTATCCCGAAATTCTGGCGGACAACGGGTACAACGCGGGTAACACCGCGGCGCGCGGCTCGTAGTTTTATAATTCACACTTTTATATCTAAATAGTTATTGTGGCGAGGTCGGTGTGTCGATTTGATGCAGCAACCCAATTTTATCACCTTATAAAATTGATGTTTTTTTTTAATAACCGCGTACAAACAACGAACATACTCTTCAGCTTTATCATATTCATATAGATTATGCCTAAACATTGTTCAGTACAAAGAAAATCTAAATTCATTCCAATTCCAATTCTCAGAATCGGAACCTACAAGCACCTAATACAATGTACGTAGTACCTTTTGTATTGGAACAAAGTTCCATATCGCGCGTTGTGAAAGGGGGCTAGACGGAAAAAATTAAGACGAAAAGTTGTAACGACACTTTTTGCGTTACAGAGAGACAGACAGAGAAACATGCGCACGCCGCACCGCGTGCGCATGTTTCTCTGACTATTTCTCTCACTCTCATAAAGAAAGCAAGCCAGATATTTTCGTTTCGTCTTTCTATTTTGCATTGAACTTCGTTCCATCCGGGTGTCCCTTGACACCTCTCAATGTTTTTTTTATTGCGTAAAACCCACTAAGCGGGACCCAACTTGTTCGACCTTCATGTACCTATTTTTTTGCAAACGGTACGTTGTGTTTTATCGTTGTTTTGTTAACGCTCTGTGGATACTACAACTTTTTACATCAATTAAATCAGCTTTGCAACAATTTTCATTAGAGTAATTTTTATTTTCATCAGTTCGGTCACCAAAACGGAGATGGCGAGACGAGCTTGACATGTACTTGTCCGGTTGGTGTCAGGAAGCTCTTGACAGAGCTGGATGGAAGAAATGGGGGGAGGCCTTTGCCCAACAATGGGTTACTTAAGGCTTTAATAATAATAATAAAATAATAATCAGTTTGGTCTAAAAAGATTTAAATGTTTTTTTTTGTTTTTTTTTGTAATAATATAGTTTCAAGGACGCAATTAATATAATTATGTATATTGACATATATATTTTTTTCAGCTTTAGCTCCTAACACTTAGTTTCTATGATTTCGTGATTAAGTGACGAGTTACGAGTAGTTAAGCCTTAAATTTTGCATGGATAGGTTCCTTTTTTCCATTCTCCATCTCCGTCTAAGTTCCAGGATCCTTTAGGATCTAGGTGCTTGCAGAAGGGTTTTTGCAAAATTCAATGTTGAATGTAGGCAAAACGCGGGTAACCGCGGGGCACTGCTATTTCATAAAAACGGAAAACAAGAAAACGCTAGTAAGTAAATTGATAAAATCCAACAGAGTCTGAAAATGAAATTGCATTATAACGAAACTATTATATTGTTAAACGTATTAAAATGCGTTTGACGGGATATTAATACAATCATTTCGTAGTCTCTTGCTTCAAATTCACCTTTGTCCTTACTTTCTAGACAGGTTGTTAAGTTATAAGCGATTAGCTATACCGCGAGGTTTATTGTGGAACGAATTAATGTCTTCTTCTTCTTCATCGAGTGGATGGCCAACCTGACCAATCCTGGTGTCAGAGTTATTGAGCCGCAAAAGGCCTCTGACATGGCTCAAGTAACGACTTCTATCCGTAGAAAGTAACTGGGACCGACGGCTTAACGTGCCCTCCGAAGCACGGAATCATCTTACTTTTCGAGCAATCAGGTGATTCAGCCTGCAATGCCCTAACCAAACTGAGGACAGTCTCACAAAGAGATTTTTGTGAGATATTCCCACCGGGAATCGAACCCGGAACCTCCGGGTCGTGAGCCGGGCGCTCAAACCACAAGACCACGGAGGCTGTTATAATAAAGCTGAAGAGTTTGTTTGAACGCGCTAATATAAAAAACTACCAATCCGATTTCAATATGTAGTTATAAATAACAGAAAAGTTATAGGTTATTTTTCATCCCAAAATTCACACGGGAACGAGCACAATGTGACTAAAACCGCGGGATTCTCCTAGTTATTAGTATGTTGAATATATTGTGGTTGAAATCTTATGTGATTCACATGTAAGTCATTTAGAACGGTTAGATTGAAACTAAAGATACAATTATGTGAAAATTGTTATTTAAAAACGACATTTGAACTAAATCGAATAGATACCGAGACTGTAATTCGAATTCCTAAAGTAAAGTATTCGCCTGTAAGGTTAATGCTTTGCAAAGGCCTGTCATCTCACCGAGAAGTCAGTACAGTCAGGAGGATTAGGCGTAATCACCACACCTTGGGAACAAAATTGAGTAATTTTTTTTAAGCTATTGCATAGCTTCTATCGCGGGCCTTGAGCGCGGGGACCGAATCCAGAAATTCTGTAATGAAAAAACCTCACGTGAAAACACCTCACGCTCCCCACTAACGCCATCTAGTGATACAAAAAATAACTATGCAATAGCTTTATCGCGGCAGTCCCCGAGTGCCACACGTCTTTTTTTTTGACTTCGATATTAAAAACGCTCCTGCTTGTAAAATCGCTCCCGCTACCTCTCCTCATTTAACGACTCAAGAGCAAAGTTCATCAGACTCTATATAATGTGATTACCGAACTCAATCAGGGCCCATTGAAGACACGATGTAAGCTCTATTCGATTAAGTTACATTATTCTCGCGTACGGCTCATTGCAAGTCTGCGTCTATGTTTTAGACTACTTTATTATATTACACTTTAATCATAATATGATTAGGGTTTAGTTTACGTTGAACTTGTAATTGATGTATGAAGGTGCAGTTTTGGAAGGAACATTTTAGTCAGTTTTTGATCTTGTAACTGGGGGTTAAAGTTTCAGTATCTGTTGCAAGAACAGTCCTATTAAAATTAAGTCTTCTTCTTCTTCTTCTTCATCGAGTGGATGGTCAACCTGACCAATCCTGGTGTCAGAGTTATTGAGCCGCCAAATGCCTCTGACATGATTCATGTAACGACTACTATCCGTAGAAAGTAACCGGGACCGACGGCTTAACGTGCCATTAAAATGAAGTATTAGCTTGTAAAGTCTCACTGCTGGGCAAAGGCTCTCTTGACACCGAAGATATCAGTTCAGTTAAGAAGATTAGACAAACGTAGTACCCTAATACTCCTCACGGTACTGATATCTCCAGTGAGATGAGAGGCCTTTGCCCAGCAGCGGGATATTACAGGCTAACTAATATTTTTTTTTACTATGCCAATGAAAGTTTAACTCCATACATATAAGTTATGCTTATTACATTCTACCCTACAAAACACATTCCAACAATCGCACACCATAACATTCAATACTAACACGTGTCCAAAATAAATTCCAAAACAAGTAGACCCTAAAACGGTGAAATCAAGTATTCCCTATGTCCCCCTGTAGGGTGTTTCAACCAAAATATTGTCTCCATACCCTTTGAATATTAACTATGAATCCCTTCTCTTTAGTGGGATCTAAATTATTCCAATCTCTGCATATTGACCGTTTGAATACGAAATGCAATATGAACCAATATACTTAGACCTGCCCGCTCCCTTTTCTCGAAGAAAACTGTGGAGAAAATTGAAGATGTTTCATGAGTTAAGGTTCAGAGTAAAGTGGTGGATGTATTATAAATGTGGCTCGCAGGTTGTTGACAATGCGGCATGTTATATGGAGAGATTATATAATTAATTCTGTATTGACGGTACATAGGGGAAACGGTAAATAATTAATATAATGGATCTGGGCTGTTAATGTTGTGTTTGTTTACTATTCTGGTTCGGTCCACTGTTTATAGCATGACTGCCTAAATGTTTGCTAATTACGTAGAGTTTGAATTAACTGCAGCGAATTCGAAGTAATTTTAGTATTTTAGTGTTCCCGTTTAGCCTTCAGGAGTTCTATAGGAAGTAGTTTATGGGTAATTATGATGCAGTGAGCTGTGCATGCATAATTATAAACGCATGTATTAGGTAGCACGTCGGAATTGTTTGGTTCTAAAATCTACATTATCTAGAGGTAAATCTTAGCTGAAGTTAATTGAAACCGGTTTCTAGTGTCTTATATACTCAATTCATATATACTGTATTCGATTGTACATTTTGTGAATAATTAATATTAATATTAAAAATCTATAGCCGCTTCCCCCACCGATGAAAAGGTACAATTATATAACATTTTTTTCTTCTTATCGTCTAATCTTTGCAACCTAATAGGTCTCTATGACGCTCGAGTAAATCCCCATTTAGCATCGTGGGCTCCCCTATTATAAGTTTCTTTAACTTAATGTTGTTTCTTGAATAACGAAATAGGTATAACGTTATAAAGTAAGGGATGGCAAGTCGTGTTAGTTTCACCACGTATAACTTGAAAACGGCTGGACCGATTTTAACAATTATTTTTTATTTTACTTATCTTGGTCAGGAAGTCAGGAATAGGATAATGAGTCATCAAAATCCCGAAATTCCCACAGGGACTCATACACTGCGGGTGATGCCGCGGGCACAACTAGTATAGAATAGATGGTTGTCCAAGTCCCGAACCATACTAGAACCATAGACATAGTTGTTGGCGACGACGTCTGGGTGTCAATTATAATATTCTTATAAAGTATGTGTGTATGTAGTAGTATCAGTGAGTTAGATTCCATAACACAAGCTTAGAGCTTACTTTGGGTCTAATTACCGTGAGTGAACTTGTCCTGGTTTATATATTATTATATTATATACTACTTAATAAATATGAATACGCATCATATATCAACATATACATATATCAAATCACATTGGAATCAATGCAATAAGTCAATTCATAGACTAATGTACGAGGGTCGTAACTTAATTAGACAACCCCCACTGTAATGAAAGCATTACATGTGTCAAATATATTACTGAGGGTTGATTTGGGTTGCCTTTGAAATAGGTATGTATGGATACCTATGGTGTCTCCTTGCTGATGGTTAAGTATATGTTAATCACGGCTTTTCAGTGTTTACAACGGTTTGTATTGAACACAGTTGTTATATAATCTATACTAATATTATAAAGCTGAAGAGTTTGTTTTGTTTGTTTGTTTGTTTGTTTGTTTAAACGCGCTAATCTCAGAAACTACTGAACCGATTTGAATAATTCTTTCACTGTTAGATAGTCTATTTATCGAGGAAGGCTATAGGCTACATTTTATCCCGGATTTCCTACGGGAACGGGCACAACGCGGGTAAAACCGCGGGGCGCTGCTAGTTGCTTATATTGCTAGGGGTTGTTTACTTGGTGGTGCTTTTTGTTCCCTTTATGGGGACAACGGTACTTTAATAAAATATTTAAAGTTACTTCCTCTTAAATTAGTTTTCCTCACTGTACAGATATTTTCGGTGAGATGAGAGGTCTTTGCCCAATTGTGGGACATTACAGGGTAATACTCTCTTACTTCCCGTTCTCCCCGTGCCCTGTAGGTAGAATTTCGTTGTGAAGTGTTGTGGTCACAGTTATAACGTAACTTAACCAAGCCTTAACTAGTTACTAACTACAGAGTATAGGGACTAGGGGAAGTAATTTTTAATATTAAATTTAAGAACCAATGTCCCCGAAGATGGGAACCGTTGTCCCCGAAGATGGAGCACGGTGTACGCCGTACGGGGTCAACTGGACTGCACTCAGTTTTTAGGTAGTTTGTTAGTTAATATTTTGTGAATAAATTGAAATATAAGAAACCCCTTAGAATATTCGGGGATTAAATTTTGTATCAAAACAAATATTTCTATAAACTCTGAACAACAACTACCCCCTAAAATTATTTTTTTTTTAAACAATTTTAGCACATCATTTTTTACTTCCATTCATTGGGTTCTGATAATGGAAAGCGTTTGAATCCTTTAAGCTATGTCATATTGATCGAGATTTCGCACCCCAGATAAAGGAAGTGTTATGAGGGGTGTAATTTACAAAAAAATCCCCTCCTGAGGGTTGGTTTTCTTGTGAGATGGGGTAATACGAAACGGATATTGGTGGTTGCTTTTGAGAGTTGTGAAACTATAATCAGAAAATGATATTTTTGTTATGGAACGTGAATGGAAGTTTTGCGAAACTGTGGTCTCATTTCGACAAGGAATAATGTTTACAAGAAGGCACCGTGTATCCTTTTAATTATCATGTTTAGAAGAATTTCAAATGTAATGTTGACTACCGCACTCAAAACAGCGATTAAATTTACATTTAACTAATTGACGTATTTTTTTTTTAATACATTACTTGTCAAACTATTGAAGTTTATGATGTCTCTAAGTACGGGCGTAAGTCTTTAAAATATTAACTTACGCCCATGAAAATTGTAAGTCAAATATTTAATTTTCTTTAACAAATTAAGTCTTTATAAGGAAGTAAGTGACTCCGCGTAAAATATTAACCTACTTTCAGAAATGTAAATACAATATCTGAAATGCCGGATTTTACTACACAGCCTTTTGTCTTTGTCAAATCAAAGTCATTTAAACCCATTTAATTTACTTCCTTGCTTCCGTTATTTCTATGTGCGGTTAAAGGCCTCCACCCATTACACCGTATCATACCATGACCGTGCTATGAACGTGTCAGGCAAAAAAGTATTCTTTGTATTGATAAGTATGAGACTATGCTCACTAGACCGTTCCGTCACCAACCAACAACGTCGACTATTCTCACCTAATATTTTGCCGGTGCTGAAACGTTCATAGCACGGTCATGGTATGATACGGTGTAATGGGTAGAAACCTTTAACGTCCACACTCAGAGACATCAAATGTTTAATGAGTGATTATGATGTTCATACATTATATATCTAAATCACTCATTACAAACCAAAAATACGTCAGTTAACCAAATATCGATTTAATGAACACCTCTATATATATGCGGCAGTTAGTCTCTACACCAATAATTACATTCCCACATAAAACTTTTCACAAATAAAACAATACAATACACACGAAAACAAAATCAACTTTCCATACAATTCCAATTTCGTTCGAACACTGTTCCCTGAATATTTTTCAGCACAATCAAATAGATTTCTGTTCCATTTTGACATGACGTGTGTACCGCAAACAATCGATTTCTTTATGAACCGACGGCGAGATGACAACACGGAATAAACGTAAATCGAGTGAAATACAAACAAAAATATCAGCTGATGAGTTTGGGTTCCTTGAGTTTTTTTAAAATTGGAATGTCTATGGAATAGCTAATAAAAGTTTTACTATAGAAAAGGAATAAATGGAATAAAAAATTGGTTGCAGGTGGCCTAATAAATGGAAAACAAGACTCAGCTCAAGATAGTGGATGGTAATCTAAAAGATATAATGGAAATGTGCAGAAAGTGTAAGTAGTTTATTTGTTCAGGAATCGTTCTTTTTTCCTTTGTAATTCATCGATCAATCTTTCTTTAGCTCGATCGTTCCTTAGTAGCGAAAGAATCCTTCTTCGAAATATTTATTTAATATCACATTTGTTTTTAATTGTTTTTTAATATAAAAATAAAACACCGGATATTTAAAATAAACGCCAAAATTATACGGAACACAGTGTAAGTAAAACGCACGCAGCCATCTCGTATTTACCCGACCGCGTCAGAACGGACAGATATGTAATTGTTTTCATTCCACGGTAATTGACTTGTGGCGAATATCGATAAATGCTTTTCGTTTTAAAGTTAAACTTTTTTCGGGGAGCTTTGCGCATTTTTTATCAGTTCTACTTATTCTATAGTTGAAGGCCCGCATTGGGCAAGCGTGGTGATTATGCCTAATCCTCCTCACTGCACTGATATTTTCAGTGAGATGAGAGGCCTTTGCCCAGCAGTGGGACCCAAGAGTGGCACCCATCCATGTAGAACATATCTACATAAAACATTCACCTCCAAAACCCTACAAAAATACATAAAAATAATCAAATATTTCATATTATAAAAGCAGACAAAATACATCTCTCCATCCTTTGACGTGGAGGAAAAGCTGTTCTTTTCAAAGCGGTGTGTAGAAATGAACACCTTTGAGGTCTCTGTGCCTCGGGAGGCAGAGAAAATGTGTCAATGTGTACAAAGGTTTACTTTGACTGTGATTACTGTTGGACATTGGATGTTTTTTCACTATTTTCTAGTCGTGCCTACGACATAGTAGGTTTACTGACTTTGGGCTGTTCGTTGACACTACATTTTTGGTTGGTTTTTTCATACCTTTGGAACTTTAGTTGTAAGTTGAATATAGTTATTTGTAGCTGGAAATCATGACTTCTTGATTTTTAGCATGCTAAAACCTTAGATTTTATAGAGCGAATTAATAAGTTACAAGCATTTGACAGTTTTCATATCTTGCTTTATGGCAACACCTTGGTAGTGTTTGAGATCATTAGCTTATTTTTATCATTATCATACATAGTCACACAAATGAAACGTGTACACAGTTCACTAAGAAGTGAGTCAAAAAGTTGGAAGATTTTATAACAGAGAGAAACTGCGAATAAAAGATTGTAAAATATTACTGCTGCTGCAGAGACGTCCATTAAATCAACAATTAACTAATGAACATCATTCAAACATATCATATCAAAATTAGTCATTAAAAACTAACGAAGCATTCGATTACGAAGATTCTAATATTACCTAGATCAAAATAAAAGCATGACCAATTGCAACAAAAGTTCGTTAATAATTATTTGAATGTTAACCTCTAGCCGGTGCTGCCGCAGACGATCCCTCGGGAAATCTGTAGTGTCTGTCCGACAGGTGGCGTGGGAATTTATGCTCTTTCGCAGGAGATTAGTGGGCGTCGTGCATGGATTGTAGATCGCTTTTATGAAAACTGAGGTACATATAAATTGGGTAAAGCGTTTTCCTATTGTATTTATTAAAGACTAGCAGCGCCCCGCGGTTTTACCCGTGTTGTACCCGTTCCCGTGGGAATTTCGGAATGATAAATAGCCTATAACCTTCCCGTTGAATGTGGCTATCTATTACAAAAATAATTATTCAAATCGGACTGATAATTCCTGAGATTACCTCGAACATACAAACAAACAACCAAACAAACAAACAAACTTAAAAATTTTACCTCTTTTTAATATTAGTATACATAGAGTGATTTAAGAGGATGGTTTATATGTATAAAAATTACCAAAATTCCCACGGGAACGGGCACAACGCGGGTAAAACCGCGGGGCGCTATTAGTTATAATTATATTTTGTATATTTCTAAAATGCTTCGAAAATTTCCAATCCTTTCTCTTTATTTGGACAACGTCAAAAGGTCAATATTAATGTTAGTAATAAACTTTAATAAACCGAAAATCGAATTAAAGACAACATAATTAACGATACGTGCTTAATTTCGTTGTAATTAAAATTATATTAAATTCTACTGAAACAAAGAAACATTTTCGTTGAAAGCAAAATGGTGGCTCCCGTCTTAACACAATGTCACCGATTTAAAGCAAAAGACAGTAAGGGAAAACGTTTGAAAACCTTAAGTACCCACTTGTGCACCCCAACCAGCACTTATTTAAACATCTCAAAATCCTGGTATTACGACGCTAACAAAATTACAACATACAGACTATCAACATTCCCAACAAACTAAACCAGAATTTTGCAGAATTCAAAACTTTTCTTCCACTTGCTGCTCACCTGTGTCATCAAAGTGTTTAAAATTGCAGATACTGTGAAAACAGTAAATTGAAAGTAACTAAGGCACATGTGTAGGGAAGATAAAGATTTTGGAATTTTACGGCAGATTAGGCATTTTCACGTGAATTAGGTACTGAAGTGTGAATTTCAACGAAGATTTCCCAAAGGCTTAAGATTTTCTTTTATGTCTTGTATTAAAAAATGCGTTAAATATTTTATTTATTTTTAAGAACTTTTTTACGGAACTGTTTTATAGCATTTTCTTTGT
Organism: Cyclophora albipunctata; assembly: GCA_963082685.1. Lineage (NCBI taxonomy): Eukaryota > Metazoa > Arthropoda > Insecta > Lepidoptera > Geometridae > Cyclophora > Cyclophora albipunctata. The sequence goes on along the minus strand of OY720129.1, from coordinate 8,192,468 downwards.
TAATTATGCAACAAGAGTTTATGTCGCTTTAGAAAATATTTTACTCTTCAAGAATATGGCAGCTAGTCACTAGCTGCTAATTATTAAAAAAAAAGAACATTGAACGTTGCTCTTACATTAGAATATCGTGTTCTTTTTTTAAGTGAAAACTTCTTTAGCGGCTCTACGAATTTTTTTGAAGGGTAAAAAATTTTAATCTCACGTCAGGTGACACATGACCTGATCGAAAATTCGTAAGATGTTTTGACGTTTAGTTTTCACTTCTGCTGGCACTCTCGAAGTGCAACCCGTTTTTTTTTAATTGTTAGTCCTTCATAAAAATAATATTTTTGCACAATAAGCACAGTTCCTTTTTCAAAACATAATCGTTAGTGGTCTACAGCATTGAATCCTCTTTGAAGATCATATTTTTTATTCTCATTTGAAACCCTATTTATTTCACACGGGTCTCACAAGCCAGCAGACATTAATTACAGAAACCCACACAACATAACCGGTTAAAACTAATTATACAATTCACGTTAAATTATTTACCTTTAAAAATACATAAAATCTTCGAAATTGTTCTGTTGAAATGTTAATAATGGTGATTTAAGAAGACTTTCATACGTTAAGGCAAACAGTCGGTAGTGCAGAACCACTCACTGAGATTTATTTCGAACTTGTTTCAGTTTGAAGAAAAAATAAAGTGTAGGTATAATGATTACTGTAAGGTTGACAAAATAGTCGGTCCAGATTTTTTTATTGCAGCAAGATAGGTGGGCTGGCATCGCCACGTAATGGGTGCCGAAGGGAGTGAGATGTAGAGGCAGACCCCGGAACAGATGGCGTGACGATCTGGACCAGTTTGACAGGGATTAGTCTAATCTTGCCCAAAATAGAGATGCTTGGAAAGTGTTGAGGGAGACCTTTGGCCAGGAGTGAGACACAATAGGTTTATTACAAAAAAAACCTATATCGTCTCACTGAATAATGGTCTCTCCAAAACGCTTTCAACCTTCCATCGCTATTTAAAATAAGGAATTATTTATTATTTTCCTTTAAAAGTAAAAATTTACTAGGTATAGTGGTATGTGCACTCGCCTGCCAAGACTGAGATCCCTTGTTCAATTCCCAGGTCGAGCGAAAACATTTTGCTACTTTCAAATATGGCTCAGGTTTACTGATATCTGTGATGAGATGAGAGACTTTTGCCCAGCACTGAAATATTAAAGGTAAATACTATTTTTACTACTCATAATTTTTTTATGGAATTCAAAGTGCTTTAAGAGATCATAGATCAAACAAAATCCGAAGTCTAAACAAATTAAAAACTCCTAATTTCTTCATAAAAATCTGATGTTTTCTGCTAACGCTCCAGAAATCCCACCCAGATCACATTGCATCGCAAAAACTGGCCCCGGCTCGCACGCCGCGCCGGCCCAGGGAATTATCTCAAATGAAGACATTACCCGGCCGGGGCGTGCGCAGGCGCAGACGTGCGCGTCTCGCCGCCATCTTGAAAGGGCAAAGTTGAAGGATTGTTCTCCTTGATTTTGCTGATTTTATGAAGGGTCCGATTCGTATACCGATTTTATTGATGGTTTTGATTCAGGATGTATGTTTGTTATTAAAGTGTTTTGTATTGAAATTATATGAGATGAGATTAATTAAAAACAATTGAAGCTTCTCTCTCCCACCCTTTCAATCATTCTTTAGTCCAATAAATACGATTTTAAATAAATTTAAACACTGATATTGGTAATGAAAGCTGTCAAAACGTTGATGTTATAGTATTTTTGTGGTACCTATACGTACATATTAGTTTAACAGTATGATACTTACTACAAATACTAGGTGCGGTAAGTAAATTATGTAGGTAGTTAAAGGTCTTAAAAAACTGGTGGATTTTTTTTAGTAATTAAGAGGAGAGATGAAAGAACATCATGAACAAAAGGATAAAGTTATCAAACTAAAATATTATAGGTTTATTTTAACCGCGAGCAGTTACAGATAAATCATTTTATTACATAAATTCTTAGTAAAATGGGATCTACCATGTGTAGTAGTTTATTTTTTGTTGTTCCAACTTTAGGGTGCTTTCAAATTATGCGTTTCGTGTCGGACTGCTGCGGTGCCGAAGCCGTGCGTTTGTCGTATTGTGAACGTACGATCGTGTGTTTTCATACAAATCGAGCAGTGCGGCAACAGTGCGGCGTCGGTACCGCGAAATAATTTTAGTACGCACTGTTGCCGCACTGCTCGATTTGTATGAAAACACACGATCGTACGTTCACAATACGACAAACGCACGGCTTCGGCACCGCAGCAGTCCGACACGAAACGCATAATTTGAAAGCACCCTTAGATTGAATAAAGATTAACTTGTGCATACTGGATGCATGTTGAAATTATTACAAAAAGTTTGTTATGTGTTTATTTAAGTTGGTGGTATAATATAACAAAGTAATGGCGTATAGATGTTGGTTTTGTCGGTCGCCGCAAACGTTTCAGTCTTTTTCGGTCACCGAACGTCTTCACAGTCATAGTCATCCACGGACTACGAAAGCTTAATTACTACGAAACTTTGTCTGTTAGACCAAATAAATTGTATCGAAAAAACCAAAACTGTCCTTATATAAACAAATTTTGGTTGTTGTAAAAAACTGTGTTTAAAAACGACAGTTTTATTCCCGTCGAACAAGTCAATTACTGTTGCAACTATTATGATACCAGGCTCTTACTTAAACCAATTAAATAAATAAAAATATCAAAGAATGTTATTGCAAGAAACAAACTCACATCAAATACTCAATCAAATTAAAATTAACGCCAATCAAAACAGTTAAATAATTACTACAAAGATTGAACGTTATCGATTTTGTACCGATTACCGATTGATTCTCACGTATCGATTTGATTGTGATCTTGATGCGGTATAATGGCGGTCTAGTTCGTGTTGATTGATAGCTGTAAAAATAAGTTTATGGGAGTTAATAAGGTTATTAAAATTATACCAGTTTTTGATTGAACATAATTTAAAGTCTATGGGTTGTGTCTATAACGCTTTGAAAGCATCTAACTAAGTCGAGCTTTTTCGATGATTTCAAGAGAAAACAATAACTGAACGGATATGGATGTAATTTTACAGTAATTTAGGTTGTACATCAGAATAAAACATGGGATACATTTAATCCACAAATTCCCGCGGGAACGGGTACAACGCGAGTAACACCGCTGGGCGCGGCTGTAAGGGGGCTGGGAGGCTGCGAAGCGGAGAAACGCACAAAAGGATTGCATAAAATATCTGACCGGAGAATTTATGCAATAATATTGGTTTATATTTGTCCGTTCCTCCGCTCTGCAACCTCGCTCCGCATCAATGGACAGGCACCCTTACTCTTAAATAAAAGGGCTGAATGTTAGAGCAGAAGGAAAACTGAATTGCACTTATTATTACCCATTTTAGACTAGCAGTGGGTGAAATTATGGTGTGTCTAAAGACTCAGTTTTACGACCGCGCTCCCCGCGGCACTTGTCTCATATGTCTTTGTGAATTAGAGCAAGGATATCCTTTGCGCTTTTTGAAAATATGTAGCTTTTTACTGAGGTTTTGTGAAAAAAAAACGTGGCTAATAAAGTTCGCGAAAAGGTTTTCTCAGTGACTTTACTGTCAGGTAGATTTAGGACGGATTGCACAAGAAGTTTTAAATCACAAGTCTGGAATCTTATTTTTAGACTTTAGCTGCCTTCAAAGTATAACAACCTGAATAAAAAAAAAAATTAAAAAAAAATTCCTGTAATGTCCCACTACTGGGCATATACATACAATACAATACAATACATTCAAAAAAATAAATTCACACATTTGGAACAAGACAAATATAATACGCACCAAAACCTAAATCAGCTCTCTTAATAAATGCACAATCAACGGGTCCAAATCTCTTCAGAATTGGAACAACAGTTTGTGAATCTTTTTGGTCAACATTAGCATTTAATGTGACTTTTTGTGGTCGTTACAAAGCCTACATGAGTGCAAAAAGTTCAGAATGAACTATCAAGTTGTTGATCGTTAGGGAACTGATCTCACCACCTTCTGATATCAAGGAACACGAAATATGGGACCACTGGAACCGCTATAAAGAGTATTCTATTAATTACTTACTGAAATTGTTTGATGAATTTCAAAATACTCCATTACTATGAGGATATTACTATGAGGATGATGTGTTTGATGAGGATACTATGAGGATTAAAAGGAATATTATATCTTCGATGTTACAGTTTATACTAGCTTCGGAATCAGAGCTTCTTGCTTAATTCCATACCCTAGTTTAAGCATCCAATGTATTCAATTAATTTGTTGGTTTATTTAAATACAATTTTATTTATTTATTATAATCATTATTTGAGTTTTGGTTCGCGCAAGAGGGCTAGGTAATTTAATTTTCATAAAAAAATCCATTGATCAAAGTCTTGCAGCGTAGCTTATTATGTGTTATTCAAAAATCTATGAATGCAGTTAAAATTGTTTTTGAAATTAAAATAATGTCTTCTTTCAGTAAAATGTTCTATCTACAATATTTAAGGTACTTTCCCTCCATGTGGCATGGTCGTGGGACGCCCTGTATATTCTACTTACTTTACCTTTAACACAAATAACACCGATTACTATATTTATTGCCTTGATTTTATTATAATACTAGCAGCGCCCCGCGGTTTTACCCGCGTTGTACCCGTTCCCGTGAGAATTTCGGGATGAAAAATAGCCTATAACCTTCCCATTGAATGTGGCTATCCATTACAAAAAGAATTATTTAAATAGGACCGGTAATTTCGAAGATTAGCTCGAACATACAAACAAACAAACAAACTTACAAATTTTACCTCTTTATAATATTAGTGTAGATTTACGAGTATATTAGGTTTTGTATTGACATTAAACATCAACTGTCTCATCCAGTATCACATTGATCGTTGTAAATAGTTAACTCTAATGACGGACTCGTAGCCGGGTTGTAAATACGTCGGTAACCATTTATATATATAATAGGTTTATTATGAAGTCATCCAGGGCTTAATGGGCGGCCGACGGGCGCCGTGCGAACCGCGCCATCTTTAACAAGCTTTAAGAACTTCCCTGCCTATAAAGAATATTATTAAATTATGGTAATGCTAGAATTATGGTGATATTCATATACCGCCATAATTCGCTAATTTTGAGAGAAAGTTTTAGTGGACAAATGATCCGAATATTATAGTAATATCAATATTGCTAGTGGTGTCAATGTAAGGTATGTAGTATTTAAAGAGTGTTTGATATTGAGCGAGCTTGATGAACAATGCGTATGGGGTCCGTTTCAAAGTCAATTTGATATGGATTATGTTCGAGTTTTATTCCACACACCGACTTGCAGCTTTCATTCATTTCGTAAAGGTTACTAATAGGGTTTTCCTGCCCGGCAAGCATATAACCGAAGACAGATTTTCTCTTCGTTCTATCTCTACTTTTAAGACAAACTCTATATCTACATGCAAAGTCAAAAACTCTCCATTTTACTCTCAAATGAAGACTAAATGCGTGCTAAAATTGGTTTGAAAATTGGCTCAATATGAAAGACTAGCCACACCTCGCGGTGTTACCCGCGTTGTACCCATTCCCGCGGGAAATTCTGGATAAAATGTATGCCATATGTTATTGTGATGTATAACCTATCTTACTGTAAAGTTTCATCCAAATCCGTACTTTCGTTTTTTCGTGAAAGAGTAACAAACATACATACATCCTTACAAACTTTCGCATTTATAATATTGGTAGATACTCTAGAGCTTCTAGACCTGTGGACCATTGCCTGGAACATTGTTCTAGACCACTAATGCAAATGCCAATATGGGTTATTCTGTACATGGAGGCAAAAACAGAAGTTATAATTTAAAGTAATAATGCCAATATTATAAGACACCTGCACAATCATAACATCAAAAACTGCTTTTTAATAATGCACAACTGCTATTTATTTTCGCTTTTTAATATCGCATAAATTACTTCGCAAATCTATGCATCAAATTAGTATTTACGTTTACAGCTGAACCGTGGCTAGAATGTCGAACAAAAAGCTGCAGTAAAACATAATTATGAGTGCGCAGGATTGAGTCCTATTCATTGATGATAGGTTGGCGTCGACGTTAAGCTGGGAGCAGGCATGCGAAGATTGAAGCTAAGTACGAAGGTACGTCACGAGTTTGCTATCATTTTATGTAGTTGCAAATACTTGGTAGTTGTTGGGAGCATAACTTTGAATTCTGGGTTACAAGGTATAGTGTAAGTAGTTTGGTATGTTAGTGTGGTTTACAGATTTTATAGATAGTCGTAGATATCATGTGTATTAGTCATTCAGCAATAAAAAAGCTATATTTCCAACTAGAGGTAGTTTTTCTAAGTACTTTAGGCTAACCTTCCAATTATAAGAAAGAATCAGCTAACAGCTTTTCGTCAAATGTTTACTCATCCTACCAGCCATACCCCTTAACTTAAAATGCATAAGCTTTAGACACATGGTTCTTGGCATTATAATAAATTTTGTTTTCCAATGTCAAGTAAAATGACTGCTTAAAATAAATTCTACGAGCATGTATCCCAAGCCTAACATTAAACTAGTTATAAAGCTTCTCGATGTATAATTTACGCAGATGATAACAAATCATATTAAATCTCTTTTATTGAGACGTGAGCGCTCTGATTGAGTCATTAAATTTTACGACCAATAAACTTATTTTTATTCGTTTATTGCCAAATTGTTTTATGAAATCCATTTTAATGAACAATTTTTAAATATATTCTTGTTGGAGTGTATTTGTTTATTATTGTTAACTAGCGTCGCCCCGTGGTTTTACCCGCATTGTGCCCATTCCCATGGGAATTTTGGAATGAAAAATAGTCTATAGCCTTCCCGTTGAATTTGGCTATCTATTACAAAAATAATTATTCAAATCGGACTGACAATTCCCGAGATTAGCTCAAACATACAAACAAACAAACTTACAAATTTTACCTCTATATAATATTAGTATTGGAACATACCTATATCATTTGTTTGTATAAAAAGTTTCAAGTGTTTATGATATTTAGTGATTATTAGGTACAAGTAGGCAAGTGAAAGACTTAGTGGTAGCGGGTTCGATTCCCGCCGGGACTCAAAAATATGTGGTGATATTGTTGGCTGCAAGGTCTGTGTATACAGGATTTCACACCGTTTAAAAAGTACAGACGATGTTTACTGATGTTTTATTACAAGTAAATATTTCATGATTAAGTAAAGTCAGTTACATTTGTTTATACAGGATAACTGTCGGAAATATCTATCGAATTTCAAATAATATTTTTGTTTACAATAGCCACATTATAGCCAACATTAATAGGCTCTCAGGATTCGTGGATCTAGCGATGAAGCTAATGCATATAAATCGGAACTGTCGCAGAAATCGAGGTGACACCTTCACACCTTCAGCCACATGTTACTCTTCACAAAAACTACCCAAGTTCAATGTGATTGAGTAAAGCGAACATTCTAGAAGCAATTATCATAAGGCCTCAAGCACGAAGGCCTGTTTGAAGCAATTTCCACAATGAAAAGCTTCCAGCGAAGTAAATAAGACTTGCATATGCTGAGGCGATTTAATCGTGCACTTGTTACTGAGTTAATAAGGTATAGACAGGAAGGTTCTATTATTAGGAGGGGTTTAGGGTTTTAAAAATATATTCTGGTTTTATCTTTGGAAGTAGATATGAGTTTTCCGTTAAAGTATGGTTCTTTATTAAAAAAAAAATGTTTTCAATAGATAGTTAATCACTACATAGTATAAAACAAAGTCGCTATTTTTGTCTGTTTGTTTGTCTGTATGCTTAAATCTTTAAAATTACGCAACGGATTTAGATGCGGTTTTTTGTAATAGGTAGAGGAAGATTTTTATGTAAAAAAATTCTCGAAATTCCCACGGGAACGGGCACAACGCGGGGAAAACCGCGGGGCGCTGCTAATGAAGAATAAACAAAGACAATGGATCTCGTTAATTTTTTTGTTTCAAACTGTTTAAGCTACTCGAAATTCGACCATTCTTTGAAAGGCTTCGGGAGGTTACACGTTATATTGTCATTCGGTTTTGTTTCCATTGTTTGACCACGGTAGAGGTCTTTAGGCGGTCCAAAAACTCTGACATCAAGGTTAGTTGAGCCACCTAGGTTCTCTTCTTTTTTCATAATTATGTTAGCAAAATAGTCAAAGAAGACTGACTTCTTTTCATAAGTTTACCAAATAGTGAAGGAATTAGATTGAATTCTAACAACGACCTCCAATCATAGGTATCGCAAAATACCCTCTATATATTCCACGAACAAAGTCCTTTATTATCACTATTTAATCCACGAACATATTTTATCAACCCTTCAGCACGATTATCGCATCTCATTTCTATACAAAACAGGTTCCTAACTCTATACATACGAATATTATATTCTTGGGAACTTGGATACTGTTCCGTTAACGTACTCGTAAGTGATGCTAGTTAGAGATGAGTTCCGCGATATCTTACTTATGATCTTAGTTTTAGACTGAGGGTGGTCTAGATTCAAAGTAAGTCTTGATAAATGGGAACTAATAACGATTATGTAGATGGAAATTACTTTCTGATGCGTTGATAAAGTTTAATTATAATTTAAGATAATTAGTAACAGCCTCCGTGGTCTTGTGGTTTGAGCGCCCGGCTCACGACCCGGAGGTTCCGGGTTCGATTCCCGGTGGGGATATCTCACAAAAATCTCTTTGTGAGACTTTCCTCAGTTTGGTTAGGGCATTGCAGGCTGAATCACCTGATTGCTCGAAAAGTAAGATGATTCCGTGCTTCGGAGGGCACGTTAAGCCGTCGGTCTCGGTTACTTTCTACGGATAGTAGTCGTTATTTGAGCCATGTCAGAGGCCTTTGGCGGCTCAATAACTCTGACACCAGGATTGGTCAGGTTGACCATCCACTCGATAAGAAGAATTATAATTAGCGTCCGAGATGAAATACTTTGCAAACACATGAGATTAAAGAGATAGGACGTAAAGAAGATGGACTCCTCCTTACCATCTTCTTTACGTCCTATCTCTATCTCTATCTCTATCTCTGCCTGGCTTTTGAATTGGTATTATACGAATATTTCTCCACTGAGACGGGACATATCCAGGAACTAAGCGATGATAGTTCATTGCGATTGTTGATCAACATGCAGCTCGGATGAGTACTTGGATAAGTGGCCGATAGTGGCATTTCTATCTGAGCACTACTGTGCTTCGGAAGGCACGTTAAGCAGTCGGTCCCGGTTGTTTCAATCGTGAGACAATGTCAGTGGTCTTTAGGCGGTCAAAAAACTCCAACTCCAGGGTTGGCCAACTAAACCCGAAGTGAATTAATGAATTTGAAGATGAATTGCTTTTGACTAAGGTCCTACATAATTGGCATTCAATTAACGAAATTGCTATTCGATCCGTTCCAAAATCTATGGGATTGACATAAGATGTTGATATCACGCGGTTTGCTCGTACATTTGGTAGAAGCGATACGATTGGCTATCAAATGATTGCCTGTCTTGAAAAGTAAATACACAAATCGACATATGATCGGGAAACAATGCGATCGGATTAGAATATTTTTGGTTAAGTATTTGAATAGGTTAGTGGCAAACCGTAATGCTGGAGTTTTTAGACCCCACAAAAGCCTCTTAAATGACTAACAAGATAACTAGGACCAACAGTTAATCGCTCTGATAGAACAGCCACTCGGCTACCCATCAAAGTAGAAGCAAGCTGTATATTGCTTAACAATTGCGATCAGTTAAAGCGCTGAAGACTACATCACAAGCGCTACGATCATATGTTTGTAACATGCATATGGTAACACTGTTGGTACTCGTCGACTGGAGAGTTGTATGTAAGCAATAAATAGCAATAAATAAGCAATAAATAGCCATACTAAATTATAACGAAGTAAAATTTCTAATTCTGTTTGCATATTCGTTATAACCTCAGAAATCACATGTCCGATTCGAATAATTCCTTTTGTATTAGATAGCTATATTCAAGGGGAAGATCACAAGCTATGTTTTGTCCCGAAATTACCACCAAAACGGGCATAACTCAGGTAAAACCGCGGGACGCGGCTAGTACACGATACATACGCACGGCAAGCATATCAAAAAACGAATAGGGTTAAAAACTATACGCTCGAATAACTTCACATCGATTATTTAGTAAAAACGTGTTAATTCATCCGTTATGGCCGTCGATACCGCGTTGCTTTGACAACAGTTTGTTCGATACAGAGCATATTTTCGTACCCATTGGTTTGATACACAAATATATTGGCAAGTCTGATAACATTGGTGAAATATGTGGATTTTTTTACTGTTGAGTGGACAGTGAACGCGTTAAAGTAATTTTATTTATTATAGTTGGTCAAGCGAAGTGATTACGTGCTTTTAAGGTATGTGAATGGAAGCTAGTGATTCTTCTTCTTTTTAGTCAAGATTAATAAATACTTCCTCAGTACGTCCGTACTCAGAGACTTTAAAAGCTTCCTTAGTAGAGATTTAATGAATGATTTTGACATGTATGAGAAATTACGTCAAATGGTAGTTAAGTGTTGATTTAATGAACTGTTCTGAGCGCAGCAGTTAGTATTTTCTTGTCTTTCACGTGACTTCCAGAATGTTCTACCTGTTGTAAAACAACTCTATTCTATGTGTGACAGTTTAACGAGTATCTGTTAAGTTTTAAGGACGAATAAAAGGATATAGCTAGAGTGATGAAGAATATGGTTTAATGACTTACAGCACGGTGTCATTAGTGTAATATTTGTTTGAAAGAATATAGTAAGAGTGATGAAGAATATGGTTTATCTTACGGCACGGTCTAATTAGTCGGTTGTCGAGACTGGATTGAAAGTACCATTTGGCAAAAGATTTTGTTTTAAGTTGTTCCCGCTTGTAATATTCCAATGTTACATCAACTGCCATATTAAATAACAGAAGTGCCGATATCTGATAACAATCCGGATCCAAGAGCCGACAAGTGAGGACGCAATTTCTTATAAACCTAACAAACCTATATATTTTTCATCTTTTATCTGATATTCATAGATAAACAGACATGGCCAACAAAACATACAACGACTTACTGGTTGAGACATCAGAGCTTATTGGAGAAGCGACTCAGTCTGATGAAGCGATTTTCGAAGATGGATCTAATGAAAGGACTGTCGTACAACCTTTGCTACTGGAACTTAGAGTTAGGTGAGTAATTGTATTAAAGTGAATACAATTAACAATGATTTATTCTTAACTCCCGTTTGTTAAGTAACGTATATATTTATGTCAGAGGCCTTTGGCGGCTCAATAACAGAGTTACACCAGGATTGGTCAGGGTGACCATCCACTCGATGAAGAAGAAGAAGAAGAGTAACGTATCCAACTGGGATCACTAGATTCACATCTCAATATAGCCAAAACGGAGCGCTACCGTCCTTAGGATAGTAAGATTTAATAACAGATTTGCAGCATTTAAGTCAGCACTTGTCTTGTGCAGAAATGATGCTTAGATTTATTTTGTGTCCAATATCGGGCAAAATTTCCCTCCCTCTGTGTCGGTTATCTCTGTCCAAATCTCTCACTGGCCTGTCTAAAAAGTATGTCTACATCTGGTTTTCCCTACACACCAAATGTAAGCGTTGATTCTTTATTTTTTCAGATATACACTACTTCTAGAACGTCTAGATTCAGTGTACGATCAACTGCTCCAGCCGCAGAAGCGAGAAATAGTCAGAAGACTACTAGAGGCCTGTTTAGGAAGACTTGTCGAAATAAAACACGAGTTGGTCGAGTTCTTCTTGCAAGATGTAACTTTTGATGACGATGAAGTAAGTTTTAAAGACAAAACGTTCAACGTTATTAACTCCTTGATAAGTATCCATCACCTTTACGACCCTCAGTAACGGAACATTAGTGCATGCGATACAAGTGCGTTCTGACACAGCTACAATACATTACACGTGCATTGCTCAGAGACTTACCTTCGTTAAATCGTTTCGCAGTTGTTTCACTTGCTAGAGCGAGGACTACAGCGACTACGACTAGCTACGTTTAAATCGTATCGCTGGCACCAGCACTTTCCCTTGGCATCCCTTTTAATCAATACCAGTTATACTAAGATTTATTCGATTTTAAGGCACTCAAAAAACTCCAAATGACTCCTTTCGAAGCAGAGCCAAAAGTTCCTCAGTACTTCGTTAGGGACAGAGAGGTAGAGATCGAGAGTAGAAGACAGTTCGTACTGGATACTTTGAGGAAGTTGGGCTATGAGCCTCCAAAGCCAAAGCCGTTGGTGTTGACGGAACAGCAAGCAGTTTTGATTATACAGAGCCATGAGAGAGCTCGGCAAGGCAGGCTGAGGTAAAGATTTCTTCTAATACGAGTATGTTTTCAGCTTGAAATTAACTTGTAGGTAGGAGTGTATTAGCTACCGTAAGGATGCAAGTTAGTAGACGCTTTTCATTTTAGAAAAAGTCACAAATTTTGTTAGTGCACTGAACTACTACATCTTATTTTCTGTTCAATCCAAAAAAGGGTGGCCAATAACTTACACGAACTAACTTTATAATAATTCTGAAAATTGATTTTGCAGTATGATATTGAGACTTTCTTCATTTGAGATGGTATATGAAGTCTTATCTAAAAAAAACATTTTTTACCACTAACTTTTGCTTTAAAGGGGTCAATTCATGAAAGAGATCCGTTTACTAAAAGAGAAAGGAAGGGACCAAAAAGGTGAAATGTCGCCGGCAGCAGCCACTGCCATCCAGAAGGTCTGGCGAGGGTTTATAGCGAGAAGAATGACCAAGAAGAGGAAGATTGAAGAACAGCTGCTTATTGGAATGGAACTCGCTCCATATAAAGAGTCTGAGCAAATAAAAAAGGCTGAAGAGGTAAATTAGCACATCTATGTTTCCTAATGTCTTATATGTTATGAGATTTCAACTTAAAAGACTGAAAAGATATAAAAATTGGTATACAACATTTTAAATTCTGCTCTCTAATTTCTTCTCATTCTCTTTTCTACGAAATATTTCAAATGTTATATAAACTCCTGGCTTATATTTAAAAGGCATCTTAAACTTCTCGGTGCGTTGTGTTGATCCTGGCTATTTCAATCATTAGACCATATTGAGGAATTAAAACGGCTACAATCTGAACCAGGGACCAGTTCAGGGCAAGAACTTATCAATCACTCCAACTAACTAACGTTCATTAAATAGTTATTACATTATATTATTTGTATTATAATTCAGATAAAAGAATACCGCAGAAAGCTTCAAAGAGAGAGAGAAGAAGAGTATCAGAAAGCTCTCGTAACTTTAGAGGAGCAACTGAAAGCTCAGCACGAAGTTCGACTTAATGAGCAGATAGGAGATGAACTACGGCGATGGATCAGGGAATATTATGACAGGACTGGAGCCTTCCCTGAAATGCCTTCGGAAGACCATGGCGGCAGTAGAGCTATGTACAGCAGACAAGGTTAGTAAGACGAAACATTACAAAAAAATATTTAATTAAACAAGACGAAAATATTATTTTGTTCCTCAGGGTTTCTTAAAATTGATACTAACCATTTCATTTAAGTTTTATAACAGGAGAATAGGGTACAAAATGGATATTTATATACACGCATTCTTTATTGGTTATTTAAAAATAAATAATTAAATACATAACTTCTAGTGACGTAATGTAATAGTTTTTTCCTTTTACAATCTCTCAAGTCTTTATACAATTTGATTCTTTGTTATTGTAATAGTAAAATAATTTAAACCTGAGTAGAATTACAACTAAATATTTTTTGAAGGTACTGGAGCCGACAGTAAACTTAGTTCAGCACCAGGCTCATCAAAGGAATCTAAAAGAAGTAAAGACAGTAAAGACAAGAAAAGCAGTAAACCAGAAGAAACAAAACCCAAAGAAGAAGAAGAAGATTATGAGACGTATACATGCACCAAGTCTGTCTTCTTGGAAGACATTGTGAATTCAAATGAAGAGTAAGTAATTGAATAACGTACTTCAGTAAAACACAGTCATAGCACTTAGTATATTATTTTTACACTGGGATAAAAAAACCTCAAAGAGACCTAAAAAAATTACAAGGACTAACAGTCTTTTCCCGTGTTGCACCCGTTCCTGGCGGAATTTTGGCATGAAAAGTAATCACAACCCTTCATCTTCAATCACTCTATAATGTGTGAATTTCTCCGGTGCATTACTTATTTATGTATAGATTTTTGAAAACCGTACTTACCACCTAAAAGTACACAACGAGTTCTAAATAGCATCCGGTTTTCTGTTATACTTTTTTATAGATTTGAAGATATCTGGAAATTCAAAGACGACCAAGACAACCCCCACGAAAGATATTACAAAGATATGATAGAAAGAGAGAAAATGTCGAAACTAGAACAAGAAGTCAGGAATGTAGTCGATGAAATGATGCGAGGTGAATTGGAGCTTTTGCAAGCAGCTTTTGACAAAGATAGAGCTTTTAAAGGGAAAAAGTCGAAGAAGCCGCAGAAGAAGGTAACAACATAATATCTTATAAGCAATGTTTACAAGAAATGTAGGAATTGTATTCCTTCGTGACATGATTTTAAATTTTCTGAATAATTAAAGGCTTACTGCTGTACTCAGAGTCGTTCATTAAATCGACACTTAGGTAGTTAACGAAGATTTTCATACATTATGTCAAAATCGGTCATCTCATCTCTACTAAGGAAGTGTTTCACGTCTCTGAGTCGTTAGCCAGATGAACAGAGAATTGAGTTAAATGTTTAATCGGTCTTTGTAGTCATGTGCATTCTTCAACATACTTTAATACATCAGGCTCGTCGTGGAGGCAAGAAAAACAAAAAGAAGAAAGAAAAGGATCTCACTCCTGACCGAACAACAGAGTCGTTATTTGAAGAGTTAGTATCCAACGGAATCATCAGACCGTACCCTTTAGTTAAAATCGACGATTTCATAGGAGAAAAATGCTTCGTGGGTTCTGAAATGAGGAATGAAGGGAATGAAGTAGTTCCTTGCTTAGGAGACATTCGGCAATTGGTGAAGGAATACTGCATTCTCCCGTTAGGATCAGAACATGTCAGAGCTAACACACCTTTGGTTAGATCGGTTCTTTTATCAGGTAGAGTATTTAGATTGATTTTCATCTGTACTAATTCTATAAAGAAGATTTTTTTTCCTGCTAAACAAATGTATTAATTCAAACTCAGTAAATGTAAGACAAACTTTTTAAACTCACACGATTTGCACTCATTATACTAAATGAAACGGGTCTGTATCGCGTTAGATAATTACACGTATTTACTAAAATACGTACCCGACGTTTCGAGCGGATTACACCGCTCGTGGTCACGGGATAACTAGTTATCCCGACATAATATAAATGACATAATCCTGACATAAATGACCCGACATAATCCTGACATAAATGTAAGACAATTACGTAACGTAATTATTACACTAGCGCCATCTATTAGATCGTGGGTGGAACCACCGCACGGAACAGATATTGCTAACTAATCAAATGAAAGCAGTAGGCGTTGCTTTAAAATAGTCTTGTTTATAAACTGAATAAGTCAGTCACGTAAGAAATTGATGAACGGTACAGTTAAATACATGGAACTTTGACTGGGATGTTTAGCGTTTAGTGAAATGTATTAAATTTTACTAGAGTTGATCTCTAACCTACTCCAACCCTAACAATATTCTTTTCCCAGGACCTACAGGAAGCGGAAAAAAGATGCTAGTCCACGCCATTTGTAACGAAACAGGGGCCATGCTGTTCGATCTCACTCCAGCCAATATAGTCGGGAAGTATCCAGGAAAAACAGGACTGATCATGTTGATACATCTTGTGGTAAAAGTATCAAGACTTCTTCAACCAGCTGTCATTTGGATGGATGAAGCAGATAAACCTTTTGTGAAGAAAATCCCGAAGACAGACAAGACTGATCCTAAACGATTGAAGAAGGATTTGGTTAAAATTATTAAAGGTATACAAAAGCTATACAAACACTGTACTTATACTCACTTTTCGATTTTTGCTTCTTCATGGGAAGAGTCTGAACGCAATTTGTATCTACATAAGAAAGTCGTGTTAGTTACACCATTTATAACTCGAGAACGACTGGACCGATTTTAATGATTCTATTTATATTTTATTTATCTTGGTCAGAAAAAGGAAAATATGTAATAAAAATCCCGAAATTCCCACGGTAACGAATACACTGCGGGTAAAACCATGAGGCATAGCTAGTAGAATATAAATGGAATATAATAATCCGATTTAAGAACCCGAATACTAAAAGCGTATTACTAAAAGTATCTGCTGAAGAAACCGTAAGGCTTAGTCTCATCTCATTTCATCATTACCTTAATCTTCATTTTGGGTCTTTTCATTTCAGGTATCTGCCCAGAAGACCGAGTCATCTTCATAGGCACTACTCGCTCACCTTGGGAAGCAGAACAAAAGTTACTATTTCAATGCTACCAGAAAATAATACAGATACCAAGACCTGATTATGGAAGTATCTCTCTGTTCTGGAGAACGAAACTACATAGAGCTGGAGCGTTGAACCCTAGATTGGATATCTCTTGTCTATCTAGAGTTTCGGATTCTTATACTTTTGGTAAGGACATTTGATCAAACACGAGGTTTTTGATCACTAAACACCAAAATAGTCTTTCTTTATTATTCTTTGAATTTCTTTGTCTCTATCTCATTATTTTCTTCCAAAGCTAAGCTAATTGTAAAGGACAAGGAAGGTTGAAAGCATTTGGGGAGATTGGAACGATATAGGTTGAGTTTAGAAAGCTAAGCCACTATACTAATCTCTTTGCCTCAAGGTACACTGATATCAGCGATGGATACTATATTGACAACAAAACGACGGCTGCAGCTCAGGGTTAGGGCACTCACAGCCGCGGAGCTGGCCGTCCAGTTGAGTTACTATGAGCCTGTTTATGGGGAGCATGTAAGTGACATAATGTACTCTTAGTGATTTAAAAAATATTGTAATAAACACAAACTGGATTCCAAAAAAAAATATTAAAATTTGACATTGTTTGAAATTATCATCGATGGTTTAGCCACATATGCAATTTTGAATTCGACTGTTAAAACGTACGCTCCCGAGTTCGATTCTCGGGTCAAGTCAACGCAATTCACTTTTCTGATTCTTCAGATTTATCGATAATATTTTTTAGGAATCTGCCGCTGAAGCTTGGTGGTTCAAAACTCCTTTGGAAAAGAGAAGACAGAAAGTTATGATACGACTTGAAGAACTGCGTCTGGAGGCAGAAGAAAGAGCTGCAGCGGGCAATAAATAGATAGAATGAACGATTGGTTGCTAGAACGTATGAGTGCGGAACTATTTCCGTCTGTATATTCGCTTGTGTCGATTTTTATGTTCTAGTGTGGAAGGAAATACTTAATAGATACCTCAGGGTCAACACTGCGTTAAACGTGCGCCCGTACGCGTTCGGTTTACTTTCGTATGACACCGCACGCGACGGGCGCACGCTACAGTTTACTTTTGTATGAAGCCACACGCGGCGCGGCGTGCGCACGCTTAACGCAGTGTCGGCTCTCAGAGAATACTTCAGTCAAACGTTTTTTTGGGTCTTTATATTTTAACAGACACACATGCTGAAAAATCCGCTTGAACAAAAAATGGGAATTAATATTCTTCTTCTTATCGAGTGGACGGTCAACCTGACCAATCCTGGTGTCAGAATTATTGAGCCGCCAAAGGCCTCTGACATGGCTCATGTAACGACTACTATCCGTAGAAAGTAACCGGGACCGACGGCTTAACGTGCCCTCCGAAGCACGGAATCATCTTACTTTTCGGGCAATCAGGTGATTCGGCCTGCAATGCCCTAACCAAACTGAGGACAGTCTCACAAAGTGATTTTTGTGAGATATCCCCACCGGGAATCGAACCCGGAACCTCCGGATCGTGAGCCGAGCGCTCTAACCACTAGACCACGGAGGCTGTGAATTAATATTGAAATTTTTAAAGGCACTATGCACTTTTATGATTCAGATATTTGATAAGTAAAGAGTGTCTTGATAAAATACATACACCTGTACTCAGAGTCGTCAAATGCTCCCTTATCAGATATTTAATGAATGATTTTGATGTTGTGTATGAAAAACTACGTCTATTAGTTAAGTATCGATTTAAAGGACGTCTCTGAGAGCGGAGTGTGGAGTGAACACTAGTTTAACATTTGTAATAATTTATCAGTAGTAGTATTGTAAGGCAAAAGTACAAATATCATATTTTACTAATAAAACTTTTATTAGTAAAATATGATATTTGTACAATAATTTACAATAATTAATTATTACAATAATTATTGTATTAATAATAATATGACCAAAACAACTCTTTGTTCAATACACGATTTTTCGAACTTAAAAGCGATTTTACTTTCAATTTTTAAACGATTCTATACGGTTTAAAAATGTACATTTTCCCCTCCAACTTTCGATACTTTCAAAAGATTCTGAAAGGGTAGCCAGGAAGATGGGACTGCACCTGCGATGCTTCTCACAGATATTAGGGAAAAATAAGTCGATAATATTGAGACTTTTACAAGCAAAGTGATTTAAGGAATCCTTACATAACTGTGTCTTCGAGCCTTTTATCATATATTCCTATTAAGTATTTGTGCATCTATATGTAGTAGTATCAGTTAGTTAGATACCATATTACAAGCTTAGAGCATAGTTTGGGTGTAATTGACCGTGTGTGAATTTGTCCGGATGTATTTATTCATTTTATTTAGTACTAGCAGCGCCCCGCGGTTTTACCCGCGTTGTGCCCGTTCCCGTGGGAATTTCGAGAATAATTTTACATAAAAACCTTCCCCTTGAATCACTCTACCTATAACAAAAAACCACATCAAAATCCGTTGCGTAATTTTAAAGATTTAAGCATACAGACAGACAAACAGTGTGACAGACACGAAAAAGAGACGACTTTATTTTATACTATGTAGTGATGGTTATCTAACTTGAAGCAAACTCTACATAGTGTTGTTTACAGATACATTTCACATTTTTGATGCGTTAAGAGAATTAGTATCATGTAATAAGTATTATAGTTGTTTGATAAATTAGTTATGGTCTAGTACGAGTATAAAGCGTCCGCGAGACGATCAAGTGCACTTGACAAGTCTACGGGCTTGAAGTGAATATTGATCGTTTACAGCGTTGACTTGACAATTCCCGTCAAGTATCTACGTGCTGGACATGACTTGACAATAATTTTGATGATAACTTGACAACAAATTTGAACCAACTTGAGCTTGATGCGACTTGACGCGACTTGACAAGTTTTATTCATTTGCGACTTGTCAAGTGCACTTGATCGTCTCGCGGACGCAAAGTAACTTTGTGTAGGTAAGTGGTCAAGCCTGGTGTTTTAGTTTTTTAGACCACCTGAAAAACACATGGTCTAACTATAATTATGATAAATTTGTAGTGAAAGTTAAATAATAACAAAATTAATTTAAATTCAATGTTTGATAAGAATTATTAACCTTTATTAAATGGTAACTTCGAAAGTCAAGTAGGCTAGAAGCTAACTCTTTGTCGGAGGATTTAAAATACGTACAACAACAAAAAAACTCAAATTTACATAAAATCAGAATCATAACATTCGTTACAGACACTTTATATTATCCTCAGGGTACATTTGATCCAAAGGAACGCATTCCTTTCGCAAATTATGCACACAATTTGTAAAAAAAATGAACAGCGTAAAACGTTCACAAAGGCTACCCCACAAAGGGTAGAAGCGGTAAAACAAAGACTTGGCAAGAAAGAGTGCAAAAATCTGGGTAGCTACTTGGTTACCTTTGTGAATAAACTAGGGAATATTGTTTTTCTCTCTAACAACCTTTATACAGTATCCTTTTGTTAAGTTAAGCGCCGATTCTGTTTGTTAAGCCTTTTTGCTAGATGCTACCGAGTTAAGTTCTACAGGGTTAACACTGTTGTTATACACGCTTTATTTAAGCTTCACTTGTATGTTTGTATGTTTGTAACCGACTCCTTTGGGCGCGATTTTGACCCACTTTAAACGGCCAGATTTCATTCAAACTTCATAGATTTATCGAGGACCCATGACAATACATTTAGAATACATTTACATGACAATACATTTACATGACAATACATTTACATGACAATACATTTACATGACAAGCCCGTTGGCACAGTGGCAGTGAGAGCGCTTACTGTGTCGGGGGTTGCGGGTTCGATTCCCGCCCGGAGTCAACAATATGTGCAGACATAGTTGTTGGCGACGACGTCTGGGTGTCAATTATATATTCTTATAAAGTATTTGTGTATGTAGGTATAAGTAGTAGTATCAGTTAATTAGATTCCATAACACAAGCTTAGAGCTTACTTTGGGTCTAATTAACCGTGAGTGAATTTGTCCGGGTATATTTATTTATTATTTACATTAATTTGATAAGATTAAAACGTGCGTTTAAAGCGTGAAAGAGTAACAAACATACATCAAAATATACATACATCCTCACAAACTTTCGCATTTATAATATTAGTAGGATTAACAAAAAATCGAAAGTATTGGGTTCTACTCACCACCTGCATCCATTAGTCTCGTGTTGGTTTGTTCAAATTAATGTGAACAATCGCGATGCAGGACCAAAGCAAATCTAAAATGCATGCGATATGAGGGCACTGCACGCCAATTCACCAATACGAATATAACAAACTATGTGTATTTCTGTTAATGATGATGCGTTTAACCTGAAAAATTACTTGGTAATTATTGTTTTATTTGACTATGAAACTGCAGTTATGCCTTCCAAGAACTGATTTAGGTGCAAGTTGCTTAGAAATCGCGATTAATCATTTTACTATCAAAGAAAATATCTAAACTGCAGTGGATTGATTCAAAGTCGCATTATGCATTACAATGATAGCGTTGTTATGTATCAAATTAAATATACCTTGTCATATCTATGTATATGTTAAATATACATCAGGCTTCGGCCTACATATGTAACCTACATATGTAATTTGATCTATTTTCGCATAAGTTTCGTTATTGACTAGCCTATCCCCAACCTTCCACCCATCAATACACCAGAACAAAACAGCATCATCTCTCCTGACCGTAACACAACAGCAACCGAGATCGTTTAGTGGTTGCAGTATTCGGATAAACAACAGAGGTTAAACTGTCGGCAGGCCCATAGAATATTCATAGCTAACGCAGACTCGGCCTAGCATCGGGTGATTTGCTTCGACCACATCTTGTGTGGCCAAATATGACTACCGTAATGAGAATGCTTTGATTGGGCGTTTAATTTTGGATGGTAATTGTTAGTGTAGGCTTCGTGTGATGGTAGTATACGTTGGTAGTTTCAATTGGTTTTGGACGTAGTTGATGTTGAAACGTGGTAAGTGACCGTCGTAGAGTAAAGAATGTGAAAATATGTACTGAATATAACGTTAATAGGTAACGTTCATTTGTACGTTATTAAGGGCTCCCACACAAAACTGCGATGCGATGCGATGCGAACTGAAATAGTTATATCTATCGCCATTACTACGGTACAAAGAAAAGAGATGAATATATTAAATGGAATTCGCATCGCATCGCATCGCAGTTTTGTGTGGGAGCCCTAAAACAGGATCAAAATTAGAGATATAACAAACTAGTAGCGCACCGAGGTTTTACTTATGTTGTGCCCGTTTACGTAGAAATTTTTGGATGAAAAATAGCGAATGAAAGTTATCTTGAATGTGGTTATCCATTACAAATATATTATTCAAATATGATTGGTAGTTTCTGATATGAGCGCGTTCAAACATATAAAAAACAAATTCTTCAGCTTTATTATATGAGTATAGATACAAATAGAGTCTCATTCGGCAAGAATATCTGGTAGTTTATGCGATGAACGCGTTCAAACAAACAAAACTAAAATTATTTTTTATATGAGTATAGACAAAAGATAGAGTCTCATTCAGCACCAATATCCCACAAATAATTATCACTTCAAAAGACAACCCAACAGCCAAACCATCCGGTCTTATCCATAATACTCTGCCTCATTACGGTCCACATTATAACCCGCCGTAATTTCATATTACGCCCCTAATCCCTCCAGTGGCCCTCCATACATTGAAGCTTATCCACCTTGTCATGCGCGCAGGTGAGTAAAGTAATAATTTTACTAGATCCCACTTAAGAGCCGCGGTGATAGGCGTGTTGACTTAGAGGCTTCTGTTTGGGTAGGGATGTGGGGGAGTCGATAGTTTTGTAGTGTTGGTTGTTGGTAAAAAAATTGTATTTTTAATGAAGTTGATTGGCTTAAATTTAAGTGAAATGAATGAATTGAGTAGTAGCAAGTTCAAGTAGGTAAATGGCCAACCCTGGTGTTGGAGTTTTTAGACCGCCTCAAGGCCTCCGACAATCTTCTTCATCGAGTGGATGGTCAACCTGACCAATCCTGGTGTCAGAGTTATTGAGCCGCCAAAGGCCTCTGACATGGCTCATGTAACGACTACTATCCGTAGAAAGTAACCGGGACTGTAAAGGACCCGAAACGTCAGATAAAAATGTAAAATAAAAGGGAAAATTAAACCGTCCGTAGTTTTAATTCAAAATGTGCCATGTGTTAGAGCTCCCACACAAAACTGCGATGCGATGCGATGCGAATTCGCATCGTAGAAACTTGCGATGCGAATTTCTACGATGCGATTTAGTGCGGCGAACCGTTTGGTAGGGTGACCATTCAAACTTAAAAAAAATGTTTTTCAATTAATTATAAACAATTAAAAATTGATAAAATTTAAATAAAAATCACGTGACTATAAACGCGCCATGATTGGTCACCATAGTTGTGACGTCATAATGTTATAGCTATTTAATAACAGTCCAGCGTTTACGGCTGAAACGGCGGAGTGAAAACTAACATTATGACGTCACACGCGCTCGGGTTTGTACGGGAGCTGTCGGCGTGTCTTCGGTACTGGATTCAAAAATTAATTTTTATTTTGAAATAACTTTTGAATTATTGCGAAAAAAAATAAAATAAAAATAGTTTTGTTATAAAACTAATATATAATCTTTCCATTTATCACAAAAAAATTTTTTTTCAAAAGCCCAATTCCTGTCCTGAAATGTTCTGAAATGGTGTCACCAAGGATGACGTAATATGACAGGAATGTGCGATGCGAAGCAGATCGGAAATTCTTACGATGCGTCGTGCGAATTCGCAGATTTTTGCGATGCGATGCGAATTCGCAGTTTTGTGTGGGAGCCCATACGCTCGCATTCTATTCTCGTTGAATTTGTATCGATGCATCACATCACTATTTCACGTGTCAAGAATCATTACTATAGTTTACAAACATACACCGTATAAAGTCTACTTATAAATATCATAATCTCAAGTTACTATAGATTATATTGAACATGCATAAATAAAGCCCGTATTTTCCCTATAAATGACTCAATTTAAGGCGATTTGAAACCATAAAATAACATTATTATAAGTTAAAATATGTCTTCTTATTTTATGTTTTGGTGTTATAAAAACGTCATTCATAACACATATTTCCATTAAAATAGGGATTATCATTTAGTTTGTTGCCAATTTTAAAAAATGAGAAAAAAACTATTTCTGTCTTCTTCTTATCGTGTCAATGGCCTTTAAACTTTTAAACTTTAAGCTTTTCCTGTCCAGTATTTAGCTAACATAAGCTAACATAGCTAACATAAATCTGTGATATTATGCTGCTTTAAACAATAGGGAAAAAAAACTTGTTACAGTACATTTAAAAGAGAATTTTAGTAATTCAGTGGTTAATCTTGGCGTCGAATTTTTTACGTCCTTGAGGCACGGTAGCGCTCAGATTGAAATGCCACTATCATTAATTCATACAGAAGACACGTTGCTATCGCTATGACTTCATTAATTGAAAGATGAATGTCACTACATAGTATAAAACAAAGTCGCTTTCCGTAGTCTGTCTGTCTGTCTGTATGTATGCTTAGATCTTTAAAACTACGCAACGGATTTTGACATGTTTTTTTTTTTAAATAGAAAGAGTGATTCAAAAGGAAGGTTTATATGAATAAAACTTTCCGAAATTCCAACGAGAACGGGCACAACGCAGGTAAAACCGGGGGGCGCTAGTTAGATAATATGTAGGAAAGTAGGTTTAAGTAGGCCAACCCTGGTGTTGGATTATAATACGTCTAAGGGCCTCCAACATAGTTAACAATTGAAACAACCGAAATCAACCATTTAACGTTTTACATATGACTATGTGAATGCTCTTATGTAATGCAAAAAGTTGCCACAAAAGTCGCAATTTTGTAAAAATATATTATGCAAAATACAGTTAACTCACCTTCACTTTATCTTCCAAAAACAATCATATATCAACGTCTTGAAGACACCACAACACTGCATAAAAGAAAAATTATACGTTCGTTTCTTTCGTAGGTTATTGAATAAAAATATCTTGAAGTTTGTCTTTTTGTACAAATAATATCTATGTATTTCTGTTTCATTTAAATATGAAATAAATTTACAATTAACTGGAAAGTATTTTATAGTAATAGTCATTTAATTAAATAATAATAATAATAAATAAATAAATAAATAAATACTTGGACAAATTCACACACGGTTAATTAGACCCAAAGTAAGCTCTAAGCTTGTGTTATGGAATCTAACTAACTGATACTACTACATATACATACACAAATACTTTATAAGAATATATAATTGACACCCAGACGTCGTCGCCAACAACTATGTCTTCACATATTGTTGACTCCGGGCGGGGATCGAACCCGCAACCCCTGACACAGTAAGCGCTCTCACTGCCACTGTGCCAACGGGCTTGTCAATTGGAAGTATAGTGTTATTGAGGCATATCTTTATGGATGAAACTTTAAACCTTTTTTTGGCATTGGTAGGAAACATTAAGACATGTGAAGTTAATGTTTATTGTAATGTACACCATACCAACAAACCTACACCATAAATAAAAAACTAGCTTTTTAATGCAATATACATTCTATTAATAAAAAATCCATTCAAATCTCATCTATAGTTTAATAACCAAACGAATACACCTGACAAATACAGATTACAGAACCTTCTATTTTTAAACTTTAAAAAAAATATCTTACTCAGCAAAATCCCAAGCAAACCCAGAGCCCAAAACACTTGCCAAAAAACGAAAAACTCTCCACATAACTATACTAATAGGTAGTGAGCCCATAAATCATGTCCCAAGTCAGTCAATTTAACGCTAGCTGTGGATCCAGTAATGCCATGGAGTCATTTCAGGGGGATTCCATAGAAAATGCGATGCGAAATGAAGTGAAGGCACGGCTAGGTGTACGTCATTTATCATGCCTACCATTCCCTTGGTTAGCTGAAATGTTGCTAAGAATGGTTGTGTGGCAGGCCTTTTAGCTCGCGAGATATGTAGTGGGTTTTCAGTTCCAAAATAGAGTGGTAATTTTGCAAAGATTTATCCGTTTTGAATTAAAACTACGTTAAAGGATACACAGCAATGGGATAGTACAGGCTTATACTTTTTCTTATCTTTTTTTAATAGATACACTTCGCTTTTATTTTACTTTTATATCTGATGTTTCGGAACCGTAGTCACAAAAGACTTGTAAACGAGTCAATATAAAATGAGTAGTGTTCGCTTAACCTTAAGGAACTTCGATCAACAATACACAACTAGATATCGGGTAACGTACAAAATCAAAGCTAAATACTGTCCGCGTGGATGACGTGTGACAGCTTATTTTCTTTACTACCGAGCAGAAAAATAAGTTTTAAAACAATTCGAAGTTCAACCTAATTACAACCATGACACTTGGCAATAAAGTAGCAAATCTTATGAATAAAATAAGTGAGAATAACGTCTCACTTTTCAAATGAGGCGTTATTCACCGAGACGTATTTTTTGCGCCGACCCGACATCTATTTGTGTATTGTTGATCGAAGTTAAGGAACTAATAAGATTTATTCGTATTGACGCATGAACGTACCTCATAGATGGGAACTCGACAGTTATAGTAAATTCACTCGGTATAACGTGATTTCAAAGAAACCTTGATTATGAAATAGAGGGTTTCACTCGCATCCTTCGTGTTATTATTATAACGAAACTTAACAACGGCTTTGGTGTCTTGATACATTATTAAAAAGCCCCCTATTCATATTATATTTGTTGCTAATAAATTGTTCTCGTTTAATAATCATTTTAACATGCAGTGATTGATTCGCCATGTTTTGTTGTCAAGTAAAGTGTCCACAGAGTATTTTGCTATAAACGTTCCGTTGCAACAGTGTTTAAAAACATTTGCACCTACCGAACAACAATATTTAAGAACAAGTAATCATATGTTGTTGGTTTAACTTAAGTACCTACAAGTGTTTATATGTTGTTGCTATACGTGTTAAATATAAGTGATATTTAATTGTGTAACTTACACATACACACCCACAAGTATCATATCTTCAAGACTTGACAAAAATCCAAGTGAAAACAAAAAATTCGTTCAAAACATTCAAAAAGCAAGAACAATATGCGAAATGATTTACACACAGTGTTTTACGAGAAATATGTTTCTGAACGCAACTATAAATCAGAGGAACGTGAACTTTGAAGACGCTGAACGTCGTAAATAAAGAAATCTGTCTTTTGATTTTATGAAAATATTTTAAGTCGAAACGAAACTTGTTGTTCGGAAAATTTGTGGCGAAATAAAAGCGGAAATAGAACAATGAGATATGTCAAGAAGTCAGACTAATGGAAATAATGATGATATGGAACAAACTCGTCTCGTCTCGTAAGTTTAATGGCATACTGTAGCAAGTCTCATTGTTACTATAGAAAAACAATAACATAATATAGGTTTTATTTCCTGAATATTGCCCGTTCCATGCTCGGGGTACAAGTGTGACTTCAAATACATAACCCTCCTTTTTTGCTTCGCCACGGTTGGGTAAAACGCATTGTGCCCGTTCCCGTGCGAATTTCGAGAATTTTTATACATATAAACCTTTATCTTGAATCAGTCTATCTATTTAAAAAAACCGCGCCAAAATCCGTTGCGTAGTTTTAAAGATCTAATCATACATAAGGACAGACAGATAGCGGAAAGCGACCTTGTTTTATACTATTTAGTGATAATGGTCTTTAGGGTAACCAAATAGCTACTCTTCCTACAAGCTGTTCCAAGCTACATATTACTGAGCAAATAGCACAATAACTACTCAGCTACACACCGACGCGTAACAATACGAACGAGTATATAGTATAGTACTAAGTATGTTCAGCAATCGACCCTTGGAGCCCTTTCTGTAAACAACTCGTTAATAATTGGCCTAAACCCTTTGCTATGTTTTATTCATACGAGCTGTAAACCGAACTAGACTAATGAAAAGGGGCACAGCGCGTCAAAATTGATTGAGTTTACACCGTTGCGTACCAAAGTGAAAGGAGCATTGTGTACAAAGTTTTGGGGATGATAAAAGGCCTGGTTTTGGTGATAGGTGTGGTGATTAAAAAGCTGGTGGTTTAAAGTTTTACTCAAGACACTGCGTGATTGTATTAACCAGTGAAATTAATTAAGTTTGAGTTAGTCATGGGGCCCTAGTATTGAATGTTAAAATAGTTTCAATTCGAAGTTTGTAGTGTTCACTTAACTTAAGAAACCAGTATGGTGTAAATGTATCCAAAATGTATATTGTGCGTTCCATTTGATATCTTGTTTCAATCATAATTTAAATGCACGAGTAAAGTTTCGCTCATATTCGGAGCTTTATGTTGTCAATTATTATAACGTTGTAATGTAAGAAGTCAGTTAAGATGTAACGTTATGTGGGCTTTAAACGATGGATGGTACACGAGGAACAAAGTTGTTTTGTCGAGTTTTGGGTTATAATATAGACTTTTAAAAGCAGTAGTCGTACAGTATACTGTAAATTTCATTACACTACGATGTTAGGATCATGTTAATTATAATATACTGATATAATATATTTGTATATGTGTATATATTAATATCAGTTAGTTACATAATACAAGCTTAGAGCTTAGTTTGGGTCTAATTATTCGTGTGTGAATTTGTCAGCGTCCAGCGACCCGACGAACTTCATCTTATATATAAAATTCTCGTGTCACAGTGTTCGTTCGCGTACTCCTCCGAAAGGCTCGACCGATTCTCATGAAATTTTGTGAGCATATTGAGTAGGTCTGAGAATCGGCCAACATCTATTTTTCGTCCCGAAATTCCCGCGGGAACGGGTACAACGCGAGTGAAAGCGCAGGGCGCAGCTAGTACCAGCATATAATTCAATGATGACTAATTTCGAAAATCTAGAATGTAGCAAAATAATACCAACTAAAGCGCTTAATTTTTATGAGTTAACTTTGTACTTCGCCATGTCTGAACACATACCATAGACACCCTATATAGTTCCTTAATGTTATTTTTACACCATCAATACCTATAAAACTTTTGTTTCATCCCTTGCTGTTAAACTCTTTCCTCGCCCCGTGGGACCGGACCCCATGTGATTTGACAACATAATGGACCTCTGGAAATCACCCCTAACTCATTTACCTTTTAATGAAAAACATTTATATTAAGAAAGTTTTCGAGGGCACTTTGTCTTTTTATTAGTATTTTCATTTTGAACCCTTGATGCAAACACAGCTGGGTTACTTTACTACCATGATTGAAATTGAACGAAATCGAAATGGAATCAATTTAGTTACAAAACTATTTCGACTGTTTCCAAATTTACTGTATAATTAAAAGGAGGTAAAATTTGTAAGTTTGTTTGTTTGTTTGTATGTTCGAGCTAATCTGGGGAATTACCAGTCCGATTTGAATAATTATTTTTGTAATATTTGCTAGTAATTTATATTAAACTAGCAGCGCCCCACGGTTTCATCCGCGTTGTACTGAACTGTTGAAACAATCTAGACCGAAAATTTGACGTATCTTATTAACGTATTACCACAGAAGGTTGTTTAGTAAGTAAACCTTGCTTTGATTTCCCAATAATTGTACGCACCCTTCGGAGCACAGCAGTTTTCAGATAGAAAAGCTACTACTGGCCACCTATCCAAGGAGGGGCCGAGCTGCACAATGCTTAACAATCTATACTAATATTATAAAGCTGAAGAGTTTGTTTTGTTTGTTTGTTTGTTTGTTTAAACGCGCTAATCTCAGAAACTACTGAACCGATTTGAATAATTCTTTCACTGTTAGATAGTCTATTTATCGAGGAAGGCTATAAGGCTACATTTTATCCCGGATTTCTTACGGGAACGGGCACAACACGGGTAAAACCGCGGGGCGCTGCTAGTTGATATATAAGCTTACATGACTTATAGGCCACGAGCGCGAAAAAAATTGTTTGTATCACACCCAACATGTTAGTATTCAGGTACAGTTATGGTATACAACTAGAATCACTAACCCACAGCCGCAACATAATATGCACACTGCACAATGTCTGTATGTGAAGGTATTAACCGATAATTGACAACAGACAGACAGACCGACAATGTTCAGTAAGCTGGACATAGTGTTCCTTTGTAAGCAAAGCTTGTTCCTTTGTTATATGTTTAGTTGGTATTGTTAAGATTTGTATGCTTATATGTAGTTGTATAGTTCATGTAAAATAAGTACTGTATTTCGTTGTCACGTTATGAATTTGAAAATTGTTATTAACATGTTTAGAGATACGATTGTGTTAAGGTAAACATAAACATGTTTTTTTAATCGTTATGTTGTGTTTTTTTGTTGTATTTAAATACCTACTAGCTGTCCAAACAATCGTTGTTTTGCCATAAAAAAGTAAGGGTGGATCACCCTTAACATTTAGGGGGATGAAAAATAGATGTTGTCCGATTTTCAGACCTACCCGATATATTAGGGATTGGTTGGCTCCTAACCTACCCGAACTTAGTTTCTTTATTCAAAAGTTGTAATTCAAACTGAAATTGCAACAGAACACACTTAGAAGTCAAACATAAAACACATACTTTGGCAAAAATGAATTGTCTGCAACATAATATACCTACACTATTATTACCTAAGTGCAAATCACAAAACACGATTTTTGTAACGAATTACTTGAAAAAACCGAGCATATTTCTTTAAATTTGCCTCACGTTTAAAGAAAAGCAATGGCATAATGTATTTTTTAACGAAGTAATGCAGCATAATTACAAAAGATGAAAAATTCAACATTTGGATAAAGAATAATTAAAGATAAAGAATATCTGGAGATTTATCTGGAAGCAGCTGAGACCTATCGTCCATAAATAAGGCAATGCGAATTGTAAGTGATTTACTGGCCCCATCGCAATTAAGAAAGATCATTTGTACGAACATTTGTTTAGGGTACAGCTTGAACAAACTTTAAGTCTTTACTTCCATAGGCGTAGACTAGCAATGCCTCGCGGTTATAGCTGTATTTTGCTCGCTCCCGTGGGAATTTCTAGAAAAAAACAGCTGATTATCTTCCCGTTGAATGTGGCTATTCATTACATAAAGAATTATTCAAATTGTATTAGTAGTTTCTGAAATTAAAACGTTTATTAAACAAACACTATTATTACAGTACTCAGGAACATCAAATAATTCCTTAGTAGATATATAATGAGAGATTTTGACATGTAATGTAAGTATGGAAACTTAAGTCAAATAGTTAAGTGTCGTTTTTATGCACATCTTTAACCCTACAATGCATGATTTTTTATTTTTTGGTGAGAAAAATACATACGGTTTTAGTGGGCGAGTAGATGATGGGAAAAATAAAGAAAAAAATAAAAGTCGATATTTTCAATAAAAAAAAACAATTTTAATGGTTGTGGCACATAAAGGACATTATTATTTTTAGTACATTATTATTATCATTATTCTTTTAGTACAGGCTATTAAATTGGTTGTGACTGTTCAGGCACCGGATGCACTGTAGGGCTAAGTAAATATAAATAAATAAATATAAATATACCCAGACAAATTCACTCACGGTTAATTAGACCCAAACTAAGCTCTAAGCTTGTAATATGGAATCTAACTAACTGATACTATTACATATACATACACAAATACGTTATAAGAATATATAATTGACACCCAGACGTCGTCGTCAACAACTACGTCTTCACATATTGTTGACTCCGGGCGGGAATCGAACCCGCAACCCCCGACACAGTAAGCGCTCTCACAGCCACTGTGCCAACGGGCTTGTCAAGTGCGGCAGTTAATGTGTCTTTCACTGATTCTCCTTAAATAAATAGATGATAATGTCAGAAATTCCTGCACATACATTATATGTGAATCTTACAGGTCTGCGGCAGTTAATATATCTTTTACTGGATGGTTATCCTTAATAACAAAATATTATATATGTTATTGTCAGATTCTGCTTCTTACTCTGCCTTTGCGTCCACCTATGTGAAACTTACAGGTCACTACTTTCGTTTTGATAACAAAATGCCGCGTTCCTTTTTGATAATAGAACCCACACTAGGCATAGCAGGTTGCTCTCCAATTAGTCCGGTGTGAATGTCAAAGCCTGCGCAGATTGCAAATGCTTTGTGTGTCCGTTTCACCAGATTCTTGCCAGATTAGTTTGGGTCAGAATGTTTTACCCTTTAGTTTGGGGAGGGTGTTTTTGACAGCTTTTTGGGGATATTTTTGGACTGCATGAAGGTATCGAAATCTGGAGTCTGGTAGCAAAGTGCAGGTTGAAACATGGATTTGCGTAGAGGCTTGTAATTTTGGGAAGCCATTTTTAATTAAAATGTACTACGTAAACGGTATGGGATGATAGTATATATCAATAACATAACTAAAGTGATGAGGACTCGGAGCAATCTACTAAGTTAGACAAGAAAAGAAATACTTCATGTTTTATGTACTTTACCTCTTTATCTATACTAATATATTAAAGCTGAAGAGTTTGTTTGTTTGAACGCGCTCCTCTCAGAAATTACTCATCTGATTTAAATAATTCTTCTTGTAATACATAGCCACATTCAACGGCTTTTTATCCCGAAATTCTTTTGAGAACGGGTACATCACGGGTAAGACCGCGGAGCGCTGCTAGTATGGCAATAAAGGTACTCAAAATGCAAAACTGTTAAACGAACATTCTGGAACAAACACCTGACAATACTTTTTCCAGTTTTTAAAAAAAATAGAAAGCTCACAAACACATTCAATTTTCTTTATTTCACCAAAGAACTTGTTTCTCTTTTAGGGAAAAATACACACTACTTCAATTCAAAGTAACCCCCCGTCAAAGGAAGTTTAACAATGAGATGGTTCTTAAAACGCGAAGGTGCTTTCACAAATAGAAATGTTCAAATCATGGAGTGACAAAAATATTTCCACAATCAAACTTTTTCCATTTCTGTGGTAAAACAGCTTGAGGCGTTACTTTTTATTCAAAGATTCCATTTTAAGGAACTCTGTTTTTTGTAACTGTTGAGTTTTGGGCAATTTTTGAAAAAGAGAGTTTTTTTTATTATATTATGATTAAGTTAGTCTTCTTCATCGTGTGGATGGTCAACCTGACCAATCCTGGTGTCAGAGTTATTGAGCCGCCAAAGGCCTCTGGCTCATGTAACGACTACTATCCGTAGAAAGTAACCGGGACCGACGGCTTAACGTGCCCACCGAAGCCCGGATTAAGTTAGTTACAATGACTACCATTTTATATTTACAGGACAAATTCATGTACGCTCAATTAGACCCAAATTAAGCTGTAAGTTTGTATTATAGAATCTAACTTACTAAGCAGCGTGCAGTTTGACCCCTACCTACTTGGATGGGTGGCCGATAGTGGCATTTCTATCTGAGCGCTACCGTGCTGTAACGTTAAATTGTCGGTCCCGGTTGTTTCAATCGTTAAACCATGTCGGAGGCCTTTAGGCGGTCTAAAAACTCCGACCGTGGTTGGCGACTGACCTACTCAAACTTATTTACTAACTTACAAAAGTAAAATGTCATCCTGTAATGTCCTACTGCAGGGGCTTAACCTCTCATTTCAAAGACTGAATTAATGAATGAATTTTATTAAAGGACAGTTAGGAGAATTATATGAAATAACCACGATTACCCAACACGAATTGGTGACATCAAAACCCAATCAAATAAGAACTCCATTTAAATTGAAAGTTGAACCTCGCATTTGCTACGTACTCGTAAGTCTGTAATTTTGAACACATCAAAGGTTCGTTCAATTTCTTAAATGTTTTAAGATATTTGCGTTCTTGCAAGCACTCCAAAGTTTGAGTGATGATGTTTTACATATTTTGCTTCCTCCAAGTTGGTACAAACGAAAGTTCGGAATACTTCACAGTGCATAGTCATCGTTTTTAAACGAGTTTTATTTTGTTTTAAGCATTGTTTGGAAATGTTTTTGATTTTCATGGCTGTTGTCGTAATTTGATAGAAATTATTATGTTTATGTTGGGTGAAAATCAATGAAGATTACATTAGAGTTATGTCCATGATAAGTTAAGATTATGCCTATGTTAGAATTATTATTTACTATCTAAGTATATAAGGATAGATTGCAATAGAACTCTTACATCTATTTTATATGTTTAAGAATCAAACGCTGTTGGTGCAATATTGAATTTTAGCACAAAATAAAATACTAAGGTTTTAAAAGGAACGTCATTTTTTTTCTATTTCGACGCTACATAAGATTAAATACAATAACCTTTATATTAATTTAGTTCCTCAATAGGTATAAAAAACAAAAGCTGTTCTTTCAAAATTGTATTAAATATAATATACTAACCGCGCCCCGCGGTGTTACCCGCGTTGTATCGTTTCCCGCGGGAATTTCGGGATAAAATGTGTCCCATATTTTATTCTTATGTTTAACCTATATTACTAAGTAAAGTTTCATCCAAATCCGTTCAGTAGTTTTTGCATGAAAGAGCAACAAAAATTCATCCATACATCCATCCATACATACATCCATCCTCACAAACTTTCGCATACATAATATTAGTAGGATATAAGAGCGCTCGTACAAACCGCCCTGTGAATCCACCCTAAGTTCAGTAAAAGATAATTCGTTATACAATCCACAAACAAATCCTACGCAATAAAAAGGTCTTACTTAAAATTATAACTAGTCATAAAAACCCCTACTAAAATAAACATGGGCTTTCTTCATGCGAGTTATTTCCCTAGACATAACTAAAAGTGCTCGTTTACCCCAAGAGCCCTGGGGAAATGCAACTAAAGTTCCCTATTGAAGGACTCATCCGTCCACCGACTGGCCAGTTCTTATATTCAATGAAAACAGAATTGTAGGCAGCAAACAAGAGGCAAGTGGCCTGGGTTGTACTGTCTGGGCTGCGGCGTTACTAATGGTTGCAACTGACGAATGTAGAATTTCGATCGAGAATTACTCGAGTTTAAATTGAAATTTGTATATTTTATAGAGATGATTTTTCTGTGAGTTTGTAAGGCCTTTAAAGTCGAGAACCTTAAATTTACACTGCTTTTTTTATATTTTCATTTGTTTATTGTATTCGTCTGTTGTTAATTGTAATTTAAAAATGTCTGTCAACCCTCATTTATTTGAAAATTCAATTGCTATTCTTCTTGCTACTCGTATAATCAAATTAACGTTCTATGCAATCCTCTTTTCTCTGAGATAGAGAGAGACAGAGAGTCAAAGAGAGAGAGATAGAGTAATAGGCTTTTACCCAGTAGTAAGATCAACATATTTTTAACTTACGTTCATTCCTTAAAAATATTTAGAACCCGTAGTAGGGGCCACATAAGCAGATACTTTACTGTTTAGAAAATGGTCCTAGGATTTCCATTCCGAATGCAGTTTCGTTTAAAGGTAGCCAAGTATTCTGAAACAGTGAATACTATTTTGAATTTTGAAAGATACTTTTTGTGGATTTCTGTTACTTTGCAGTTGCACTTTGTAGACTTAGTAGTGTAGACAGAAAGCATTCGACGTCTCTGAGTACGTGCGATAGATTGAGCAAGTATACAAGCTGCGAACAATCGAAATCAGTATTATTTATTTAAACGGGAACTTACGTACGACGGAGACTACTGTCGAGAGTTCCTCGACACGTTTCGGCCACATACGGTGGCCTTCATCAGGAGGTGGGTGAAGCGCTCGCGACAGCGTCTCTCCCCGCACATAAGTTCCCGTTTAAATAAATAATAATGACATTAACGTACGTTTCAATTAATAGTAAAAAATCGAAATCAGTTCAAAACTTTGATTTACGAAGCATTTTAGTTGAAAAATCCTATCCCATTTTCTCCTTCACCTAAAGTACCATAAAAAACTGCATCAATCAAACGACACAATCTTTTAAAACGGTTTGAAAAACGCAACGCTATCAATACCGTTACTCATAACGTTATTATATTTGAAATATCGTTACAGGAACCGTAGTTTTGTTCTAATGGACCAATAAAAATGCTGGCGATGTCTCTACCCTACGCGTTATTGGTGCATGACACTAAAACCCATGTGTTGTGAATGTTCCTTTTCCTGGTATGAAGAGGTATTACTGATTTTCAAAAGGAATTGTTTCTATGTTTGAATTTATTCTGCCAGTCTGGTCGAGATCGTTGTAATGAGAGCGTGTACTTGTAAGAACGTAGTTTACTAAATCAAAAATCTTTTTTTAATTATGATTTTGCCTAATCGCAATTCCCAATCTCTCAACTGACTGTCTCAAGTAGTAGATCAAGTTTTGTCCTGGTTTTTATTTTTTCTCCTCACTGTACTAACATCTTCAGTGATGTGACCTTTGTCCAGCTGTTGGACATGACAGGCTAATAATTTACTTTTATTTACATAGATTTTCAAAGATGGTAAGAGGTTGTAATTTGTTATTTTCTGATTTTTGATCCTCTTAACTATAATGATATGTTTGATAAGATGAGAGGCTTTTACTAACTGTATTTTTAAAAATTATGGTTAGAAATATTATTTGGATACATTGTATAAACGTTTTTGTTAATTTTTCAGTTGATATTATTTCTGGTCGGAAGCAAATGAGTTTTTCTTTGTGTGTACCCAAATTAGATAAAAGTAACAATTCCAAACGTTTTAATCAACAATACCTAAAACACAGAACAAGTATATAAAACGTCACAAATATCCTGAAATACCCTTGCCTCGTTTAAATCTCTTTAGATCACGATTTGACACGTCTGCGAAGGCAGGTGCAGTCTACCTCCAACGGTAACTAAGCCCCTTTGTGGACATATCTTGCGGCAGAAGAGATTTATTTCAGAGAAATGTATAAGTTTGGACGGTGTGAAAGGTTTTTCATCAGTTCTCGCAAGTTCATTACTTAGAA
Source organism: Cyclophora albipunctata (assembly GCA_963082685.1). Lineage (NCBI taxonomy): Eukaryota > Metazoa > Arthropoda > Insecta > Lepidoptera > Geometridae > Cyclophora > Cyclophora albipunctata. Next base: position 8,155,920 of record OY720129.1, on the reverse strand, counting down.
TTACTGAAGGATGGTACGCAGTACGTACTTCGCTCTTTGAGCATTGAACAGTCAACATTTTCAAAAATGTAACAGTCAGACAGTTGTGTCAGTCTTCTGTGACCACGGTTACTGTAAAGGGGCCGAAACGTCAGATAAAAATGAAAAATAAAAGCGAAGTGGTATGTAAACGTAGTTTCAATTCATAAATGTAGAAATTGTGCTAGAACCGTCCTAGGCAAGTGGCAATCGCTTTGCATTATTTACGTTGTCGATAGAGCATTTTATAAATATTACTAGCAGCGCCCCGCGGTGTTTTACCCGCGTTGTGCCCGTTCCCGTGGGAATTTCGGGAATTTTTTTACATAAAAACCATCCTCTTGAATCACTCTACCTATTACAAAAAACCGCATCAAAATCCGTTGCGTAATTTTAAAGATTTAAGCATACAGACAAACAGACAAACAGACACGAAACAGAGACGACTTTATTTTATACTATGTAGTGATGAAGTTATACGCACTCTTACATAGCTCGGGGTAGATCACCTACCCGCATTAGGCAAGCGTTGTGATTACGCCTAATCCTCCTCACTGTACCGATACCTATCTTCGGTGAGATGAGAGGGCTCATCAGTTGGACATTACAGGCTTAAAGGTAGTATTTTTTATACACACTCTGGTCACATTTCCGATTTTGCATTGATCCTTGAGAAATAAGAGAGGTACTAACACCGCATTAAAATTCGGATCCAAAATCGCCTACATAAGAACGGTATGTAAGAATACAAATACATAATAAGCAAAAACACATAACTTATATCAAAGAACCATTCATCGGAAGTGTTTTCCGTTTGCGCTCAATAAATTTTATATATCGAACAAAAAAAACTTGGTAACATATTTTAAATCGACGCTCCGAAGGGTCGGAAATGCACAGTAATTTCGAATTTACACCCCCGAGACAGATTTGTACCCCTATATTGTTATTTTCGTGAAAAACGTACGGAATCAAGTTAGCATACATTTATTATATTTATTTTGAATGTTTGGTGTGTTTCGTGATTTCAGAATTGTTTGCCAAAAATATTTGGTGTACGGGAGCGTGTATGAATATGAATTGATGATGATGGATGATAGTTGCTGGTCAGCTATTTCATGAATTTGTTATTCAAAGCATTGTTGCTTGGTATGGAAGATTTTCAGGTCTCTTTCAGACAAACCATAGAATTCAGTAGGCCATAGCAAATAAGGCGTAATGAGGTACATTAATTCGTGTACCTAATACAGTTGCCATCGCTTTATTTACTTAATCTTATACGGTCAATGAATGTCGTCTCATCTTTCTTCATGTTCTATAGATATTTTCCTTGATCAACTCAACCCTAAAAATAAAATCCCTAGAATTAAATCACAAGCCTATAACAGGCAAAAGTCTCATGTACAAATTCCCCTCTAGACTGGCTGCTGATCACAAATAAATAATTATAATAATTAGATGACAACTGCTTAATGCAACTGTCTAGAGTCTAGTCAACCGTATCACTAGACTAAAGTGATCTTACACTTGCTTTAATTATATCTAACTAGCTGACCCGGCGAACTTCGTACCGCCTTAGTGAATGACATTGACATTCGTTACACGTGTTTTTTTAAATATGCAAAATTAAATGTATATTTTTCAATATTTCTGAGAGATTTTCTTAATATTTTTTTCCGTAAGAACCTTCTCCTAATAATAACAAATACAACAAAAAAAGAATTAGTGAAATCGGTCCAGCCATTCACGCGTGATGCCGCGACCAAGGAAAACGGGTTTCATTTTTATCTATACTAATATTATAAAGCTGAAGAGTTTGTTTTGTTTGTTTGTTTGTTTGTTTAAACGCGCTAATCTCAGAAACTACTGAACCGATTTGAATAATTCTTTCACTGTTAGATAGTCTATTTATCGAGGAAGGCTATAGGCTACATTTTATCTCGAAATTCCCACGGGAACGGGCACAACGCGGGTAAAACCGCGGGGCGCTGCTAGTATATAATAATTAAGCTATCATTAAATAAGGTCATAAAATAAAATCGACTTTCCCATATCATTTAAATCAACTTCATGCTATATGAAACCAAATGCTATGACATGATAAGCCGAAAGCTTTCGAGGAGTTGTACCAGTCACTACTGGACAGTTCTGTCAAAAACGACGGATCATGAGATGATAATAATTGCGAGATTGGTGGAAAGCGCTTGCCCAACATTGGGAAGATTCAGACATAGAATACTATTATATCATAACCAACATGTTATTTACTATAATTGGAAAAATAAGATTAGTTCTAATGCATTCATACGCAACAATTCCGTTGCACTACAGATAATTTTCTATATAAAGATTCTATAAACCTATGTTAAACAGACAGACAGACGTCTTTCCGAGACGGCACTCAACGTAGAACCACAAGTATATAATTTATTACACTTACGAGCGTACCTGTTAATTCACCCGAGCCGTATAAGTGCCGGAAATGCCGCCATTTTCACCTACTTCCGGGTACAAAATGTTCTCGTGTTTAGCACTGACTGAGTTTTATTTGTGTTTCAATATTGTTGTGTATTTTTATTTTACGTTTATTTTTAATAGTATTTTCTAATCGTTATACATATTGAATGTTATTTTATATTTGTTACTATGAATTATGTCCAACGATATTTTAGAAAATTTTGGACATTTTATAAGTTGGACGCGTCTTTGTTTGTCGGCTGACGGTCACATTTTTAGAACAAATGTTTTGATTATACCAACGCGTATTATCTTATATATCAAATGCCTCTACGTTCGTTTACATAGTTCTAAGCATTTTAGGCATTGCTTTGCATTCAATTTGGTTATCTGTTTATGAAAATGTCATTTTTTCTTAGTCACGTAAGCTTAAAATTCTTTAACATTTTGGCAGTAGAAAACCCCTTCAATAATTGCCACTTCTCTATAGGACAGTACTATTGCACTTGTGCGAGGTTTATGTAGGAGCATGAGACATAATAACAAACTTCTCACATTTAATTCATACTTAGTTGACACAAAACCTACCAGACTAATTTGAAAACTACTTAAAAATCCACTTAAAAATCTTCCAAAACACAGCCAGAAAACTTGGAAACTTTGACAAAGTTGAAGACAGAAGGAAAATTTCCAAAAAAGTTTCTATGAAAAAATCTTGAAGAAAGTAGAAAATAAAAAATCTTTAAGAATATACAAAGTAAACAAGGCATGACAAGATGGATTGCATAAGTGGTCAGCCGACATGGAACCTCACTCGTTTGGGCGGATGCAGAGGAAATGGGCGCGGGTTCCGGTCTTGGGCGGAAGCTAGGGCGGCGAGTTCGGCTAGGGCAGCATTCTTCTACAGTGTTAGTGAATGACTTGGAAAAGTTTTAAAAGGTAATTATGTCTTTCTTGGTTTAAAAGTTTATTGAGAGGAATATCAGTAATTTATTAAGGGCGGGTTACTTCAACTTACGCCACGTAAGAGCGAAGTACTTTCTGCGTGCTTACGATCACGCATCAATTAACGTAAACACAAATTGTCAGTCTCAATAGACATGAAACAATCGTAGCGAAACAAACTAGTTGCTCGAATAACTTTAACATACTTAAAGCACAGTACATACTGTGCTTAAAGTGAGTCATTTCGATTATGAAACAACACACTGTATTTGAACATTTTACAGCGTAAAAAATCGTGAACTTTTTGGGTACAGACAAATAAAGATTATCTTCAAACATTTCACCCCAAAATCCTCCACCCACACTTAACTATCACTTTAAACCCTCACAAACAAGAATAAACTTGAAGGCACAAAAACTGTACACAATGTACAAGATAATAGAATTGGCGGCGTTCCAGATTGTTCTGCGGATTTACCAACTCAATGATGTCAAGGATTAACGAAATGTTTGCACCGCACTGTACTTGGTACACTGGTAGCCATATAAATAGTGTACACTATGAATACGGCTTAAACAAGTTGCAGTGCAGTAAAAAATATGAATACTCTTTTTGTGAAAAGAGTTTTTTTTCCAATCATTTTAATAATTTTGTTTGACGATTGATAGACTTGATGGTGTAAAATAAGTCAGTTTTAAGACTGCCTGGACAATAGTCTGGGTTAGTCTACGACAGTCTGAGATGTTTCTGCGATTATTGAGGGATTTATCTTCATATTAAATGACATATGTCTCTTAATATCTAAAACCCCTTAAAATGAAGATATTACTCACTACGGAAAAAAACAGTACGGTAATACTTGAATAAAACTCGTGATTATTCGTCTGGTTGGCCATGGCCAGTAATATTGTAACAAAAATGCGACAAAGAATTCTGTAGCTAAAGCTTATAAATCATTTTTCAGGTGAAATACGATCACATAAAAGCGTTTCCGAAAGCAATTAGTTCCTGTTACGACCGCAGTTGTGGGACATGAAAAAATAAACTAAACGCACTGCGAAGAAATGACGCGCGGTTTCTTTGTTTAGGAGATTACTATCGTATAATATTTTTTCTCCTTTTGTTTCTTAAAAAAATTTTGAACTTTTTTAGAGAGAACGTTTTCAGGATTTAACAGACAGAATGTTCGTTTCGGTTTTTTTACAGCAAACGGTTCAGTTACAAATTATATTGTAGTAATTAGCTAATCATATAAGAGTAGGTTAGTGGTCAACCCTGGTGAAGATTTTTAGACTGCCTAAAGGCCTCAAACACGTTCTAACGATTGAAACAACCAAAGTGCACATTAAAAATTGTGGTAAAAAATACACCGAAACTACAACCAACCTCACATTATTAACCTTTTTAACAACACCTTTCCCAAAAATCGACGTAACCACACACCAGTGCGTAAACAGTTAATAAAAATAAATATTGTATTATAAGAACGTACCAAGTTTACGGTATAGCCGCCATAATTTAATGCTCGGTCCGCAGATTAGGTATTTATTTAGGTACCAATAAGATATCGACCCGTGTACTTTATGATTATAGTTACCTATCGAGCTGTAGTGCGCTATTTGTATTGGTTTCAGTCTTACCGATAACTATATTACGGTATTGTTCATGAAAGTTGGTCTTATAGTTTAATTGTTATGGTTTACTCGTGTTCATTGTTTTAGATGTCAGTATTGGCCTAAAGTGTCCCACTGATGGGCTGAGGCCTCTCATCTCCTAGACGATATAACGTGTTGTTTTAATCGTAAGACCGTGTCAGAGGCGTTTAGGCGGTTTTAGACGGTTTTAGGCGTAAGCTTACTAAGTTGAGTTACTGAAGATATCAGGAGATGTACAATTGAGATACTGGATATTTTTTTTTGGACTTGAAGAACACTGAAATTCGAAAAAAATGCGAAAAAATATAGATGAACAATTTTACTGCATAGGATCAACAATCAATAATGAAATTGTTTTCGCTCTTACTCAGAGACTTCAATTGCTTCCAAAGTAGAGATTTAATGAGTGATTTTGACATTTGATGTATGAAAAATTACGTCAATTAGTCAATTGTCTCTGAGTTGAGCAGTTTGTTATTAAATAATACGTAAGTTGCACACATTATTATTACACATTATACTTTAGTAAAAGCATTAAACTAAGGGACATACTTTCATATTCAAAAAGTAATTATTAAGTAATCTTCTTTGTGCATTCTTCTTTACCGCCGTTGTCGTAGTAAGACAAAAAGAAGCGAGCTGGTTGTTATAATATCCTGAAGTATTTCAGTGAGAAAATTACTCGCACATTTTACTCATGTATTAAAACTTGTTCCCCGTAAAGGCATGTGTTAGGAATTTTTGCAGAAATTCAATAAAGTGCATGAAAGCTTGCCTTTTCCTGCAATGTTCACAGTGAGGTGTGGTCAGACTGTTGGCAGGGTTTATACTTAGCAAATGAAAAATAGGACGATAATAAACTATACATGGCTGACATGCGACAGCGCACCGCAACTGTCCTTTGAAAAATTTAAAAGTATTCGTTTTTTAAATATTTGGTGAAAATTTTGTAAAGTAAAATATTAGCATTTACTGCCTCACTAACAATGGCATTCTTCTTCATCGAGTGGATGGTCACCTGACCAATCCTGGTGTCAGAGTTATTGAGCCGCCAAAGGCCTCTGACATGGCTCATGTAACGACTACTATCCGTAGAAAGTAACCGGGACCGACGGCTTAACGTGCCCTCCGAAGCACGGAATGGCATTGAGGATTATGCGACGAACTTAACTTACTTCCTTAACCCTAGCTGGCTTTCAATTTGTAAATTTTAGGAAAAGTGAAAGTTACTTGTTTCATCTTATTCTTGGTTAAAGTGAACATGGAATACCTTAATATTTGCACGCCTCGCATTTGAGGCAGGATAAAAAAAAACTTCACTTAAAATGAAGTGCATATGCGACTAAACTACCGATGTAAAAAAGTATTGTAAAAATATTTTAAAAGCAGACAATATTAAGTTCTTTTATATGAAGTAAATTGAATAAATATTTCGCATATAATGTCCTCTTTTAAATAATTTTATATGTCATTGACTTCTCGCTGATTGTATGGCCGCACCCTAACTGCCATTTTAATTAACTGCGATACAGGAATTTTCTATATTAACCACCGGAAAAGTGTTGCGTACGAGGAGATTAATTGAGAAATTGAATTTCTTTGTATCCGTTGTTTTGTTCAAGTTTCCTGAAGGCTAAGATTTCTTGTACAATTTAAACTGAACCAGATTTTATAGTTTCATTAAGACAGTAATAAGTTATTGATTTTTTCAGTCGTTGACGTCTTGCCAATGAAAAGGGTTTAAAAGTTCAATAAGGAGTGCCTAATTGGTATTGACGACTTTGATATTGAAAATATGATACACAAATTATAATACACATATCTATGTAATAGACCATTTTCAGTTAGTTTTTTACACATAGTACCCATTGACTTATCGTCGCACTTTCGTATCCGTTTCAGCGCGGCACCTCCATTTAATAATATAATACAAAGACAATTAAATTCACACACGGTTAATTAGACCCAAAGTAAGCTCTAAGCTTGTAGGTAATATCGAATCTAACTCACTGATACTACTACATATACATACACAAATACTTTATAAGAATATATAAATAACACCTAGACGTCGTCACCAATAACTATATAAGTATGCGCATATTGTTGACTCCGGAGGGAATCGAACCCGCAACCCCCGATACAGTAAGAGCTCTCACATGCCATTGTGCCAACGGGCTTGTCAATAATATAAGAATGTATCCAAATGCACTCAAAAGCCCCAGTTTTCACTTAAAAAGCAACTAAAATAATATTAACTTTAATAAAACGTTCGCATTTAAGCAGAACACAAATTACATTATTGTTGTTTCATAAACAAAACCATAGAAACTCAATAAAACGCGACCACGTAACAGTGTTAAATATCTTTATTATGCGAATAGATTAGGTAACGAAAATGTATTTCGAAAGTCAATTTATCTTGATTTACGGTCGATGCAATTCATAAGCTGAAGCGGATCAGCGAAAATGCCTTTTTATGGCCGGTTCACATTATTCCAGTCCAGTGATCCAGCGAGCTAATCCAGTCCAGTGCTGGACTGGAGCATATCGTTTACATTGTTCCAGTCTTTTAAGAGTAGCTGTATTAGTCCCCAAAACAATTGACTCGTATTCACTGTTCAACGTTCAATCTAGCACTGGATTGCAACTGGAATGGCTGTCTACACTATTCCAGTGGCGCTGGATTAGGTGAGCTGGAATGAAAAGTTGACGGTCTCTCCAGTCACTGGACTGGAATGCTCACTGGAATGGGTACATTCCAGTGTCGGTTCACATTATTCCAGTAGCATTCCAGTACTGGATTGGATTGCTGGACTGGAATAATGTGAACCGGCCATTATGTAAAAGCTGGTACTGGAAGGATAACAAAAAACGCTATGTCAATATCAACACTTTAAACAAATGCTTTACACAAAACAAAATTATCCCATACTTTATTCCAATCTCAGTTGGCGTGTATTGATACAAATTGTTTTCCAAGATTATAGCCACAGCTTTTTCGTACGTGCCTGAATTTTGGAATAAAACGTATATTTATTAAAATCAGTTCAGTCATATAGGTTAGGCGACATAATTAATTAAATAGTAGCCGGGTCATTTTAAACAATTGAAATAAACAAAATTCCGACAGAGCCAAATTTTCGTAGAGACCTTAGGTTTACCACAAGGAATAAAGTGTCAAAAGTCCCCATCAGTCCCATGTGAGCTTCGGGACTTATTCGGGGCCCAAGGTCAAAATTTTAGGTTTTTTGGATTTTTCTCGAAAACTGTAAGTTTTATCGAAAAAGTATCTGAGAATATAAAAAAGCTTATAAAATTCTCTATAACTTTAATTCTATCCACTTTTTCCATATTCCAAACCGTTATTGAACTACACGCTCCAGAAATGTAAAAATTAAGGACCTCGGCTCGGGCAGGTAACTATGGAGCCGGCCCCAATGCTCAACAGTGACATGACCTATGTCATTTGAAAGGTCTTGAAGAGTTGTACAAGTTACTCCTAGACTGTTATATCGAATTCGATGGCCAACTCGGTGTTTTCGACCACCGAAGAATTACCACTGGAGGTGCTGTGGAGCCTGGACGGAATGCTCAACAGTGACATGACTTACGCATTTGAAAGCTCTTACAAGTCACTTTTTGATAGTTATATCGAAATCGACGCCAAACTCGGTGTTTTCGACCACCGAAGAATAAACACTAGGTGTATGTGCACTAATGTGCAGTTGACCCTGATCGTATTGCTCAACAGTGACATGACTGATGTCATTTGAAAGCTCTTACAAGTCACTCCTTGACAGTTATATCGAAATCGACGGCCAACTCGGTGTTTTCGACCACCGAAGTATCGACACTGATCGTATTGCTCAACAGTGACATGACACATATCATTTGAAAGCTCATAAAGAGTTTTATAAGTCACTCTTTGATAGTTATATCGAAATCGCCGTCCAACTTAGTGTTTTCGACCACCGAAGAATGGAGTTGGGCTATGCTATACCGAAGTATCGACGCTGATCCTAATGCTCAACAGTGACATGAGCTATGTCATTTGAAAGCTCTTGAAGAGTTGTACAAGTCACTCTTTGACAGTTATATCGAAATCGACCGCCAACGCGGTGTTTTCGACCACCGAAGATCGACACTGGGTGTATGTGCAGTTGACCCTGATGGTATTGCTCAACAGTGACATAACTTATGTCATTTGAAAGCCCTTGAAGAGTTGTCCAAGTCACTCCTTGACATGTATATCGAAATCGACGGCCAACTTGGTGTTGTCAACTGCACATTAGTGCACATACACCTAGTTTTTTTTCTTCGGTGGTCGAAAACACCGAGTTTGGCGTCAATTTCGACATAACTATCAAAAAGTGACTTGTAAGAGCTTTCAAATGCGTAAGTCATGTCACTGTTGAGCATTCCGCCCAGGCTCCACAGCACCTCCAGTGGTAATTTTTCGGTGGTCGAAAACACCGAGTTGGCCGTCGAATTCGATATAACTGTCTAGGAGTAACTTGTACAACTCTTCAAGACCTTTCAAATGACATAGATCATGTCACTGTTGAGCATTGGGGCAGGCTCCATAGTTACCTGCCCGAGGTCCTTAATTTTTACATTTCTGGAGCGTGTAGTTCAATAACGGTTGGGAATATGGAAAAAGTGGATAGAATTAAAGTTATAGAGAATTTTATAAGCTTTTTTATATTCTCAGATACTTTTTCGATAAAACTTACCGTTTTCGAGAAAAATCCAAAAAACCTAAAATTTTGACCTTGGGCCCCGAATAAGTCCCGAAGCTCACATGGGACTGATGGGGACTTTTGACACTTTATTCCTTGTGGTAAACCTAAGGTCTCTACGAAAATTTGGCTCTGTCGGAATTTTCTTTATTTGATCACTATTTTTATGTCTAAAATGACCCGGCTATAGGTAGGTAGATGAAAATGAAACACGTTATATTTATGTAATTCCTCCAGCTTTTACCTTGCACCATACAAAGAGAGTGATAATTTTATTTCCGTGATACAACCCCTAAAATCTACGATAATTTAAGGATTTACAAACAGGGATAGCTCAACCTGTTTTATCTGAATATATTGGGAATTTAATTGCAAACCAAATAGGAGACAAGTAGGCATGGAAAAATGGGTTTTAACAGACGTCAAAAAAGGAGGGAGTTTTTAGTTCAAATGTGTCTTTTTTTCAGCACTGACTGAACTCAGAGACATCCATTAAATTGTCATTTCACTAATTGACGTAATTTTTAATTTTCTACGTTTGTTGAGATTGACATTTTGTTTTAACGTTTAGTGGTGGGTTAGCGTAAACTGAAGCCATGTCATGTCACAACGGCTGTGTCCACAGTGAAATTCTGATTTTTTTTATAATAGGGCTGCGCCTTCACTGTCCTGTAAACAAAGCTAAAAGTTTTACATCAAATAGTAAACTTATATGGGCCTATTAAGTGACCTTTCGAATAAAGGTCAATGACCGTGATATCGTCAGGTAGGGACATTATCTTTAATGACAGAGGGTTGCCCCGATTGGGGATTAAAGAGTTATGACTTTATTGGTGAACTAGTGACTTCACCTCGCCTCGGTAATCAAGATATCCGTTCGTATAATTAGGATTATGTAGATACCAAAGGATTATTCTGGTAATTTATTATTTAACCGACTTCAAAAAAGAGGAGGTTTCTCATTTTGACCATAAATACGGTCAAAATGAGAAACCTCCTCTTTTTATTTTGGTATCAAATTGATTTAGTTTTGGTGAGCCTTTGCCCAACAGAGAGACATTACAGGCTAACATTGTATACCTTGTTATTACATAATAGTTATATTATGTGAATCCTACGTGCAACTCGACCCCTACTTGAATGGGCGGACGATATTGACGATAGATTTGAGCGCTACCGTGCTTCGGAGGACACGTTAAATTGGTGGTCCCAGTTGTTTCAATCGTTAGTCCATGTCGGAGGCCTTTTGGCGGTCTAAAAACTCCGACACCAGGGTTGGCCACTGATCTACTCGAATTTACTTAATTTAAATCTTTTATTTTTCCGTACGAATCATAGTTTTGATTGTTATTAGCGTCTATGTGTTGTAGATAATCGCGATTTTATCCATATACAGGGTGATTACGGGGTCGTGGAGCAAGAAAGAAGCATTTAACTTACTTTCTCCTAAGCATCACGATAGGTTAGGACTAACAGTACACCAGCGACTTATTTTAGTCAGCAAAAAGACTGCGATAATTCGAGATCATGGTCACCCTACTATTTCCCAAGAAAACTTATGTCAAGTAATATTAAAAGTAGGGTGACCACGCATTTTGAGTCAATAATAATTTTTAAATAAAAATACGTAAATAACGAATCATCTTTGTTTAAATTAAAATAAATACAGGTAGCATCGCAATCATTTATTTACTGAGTCAGAAAAAAATGGTTGGGATCACGACCCCGAAATCACCCTGTAGTTATACCTAATCAACAAATCCGCCCGTGATTAGAGATCGCAAATTATTTCTCAGTAATGAGAGATTTTGACATAGTGTCTTATTAATAAACGCGTATTAAGAACATATTTTTAGCTATCAAATATTTTGTCAATTTCTGACGTACGCAATTTTCCGAAGAGCAAAAAAGACAAAACACAGTGCAACAGTGTTACACCGCGTTTATAATAAGGCGGATAATGTATGAAAAAATACGTCAGTTAGTTAAGAATTAATGTCTCTGAGTGCGGCAGTTAATTACCTAGGGCCGACACTGCGTTAAGCGTGCGCACGCCGCGGTTCCATACAAAAGTGAACCGTCGCGGGCGCCCGTGGCTTGTGGCTTCATACAAAAGTGAACCGTCGCGTGCGCCCGTCACGTGCGGTGTCATACAAAAGTGACCCGTCGCGTGCGCCCGTCACGTGCGGTATCATACAAAAGTGACCCGTCGCGTGCGCCCGTCACGTGCGGTGTCATACAAAAGTGAACCGACGCGTGCGCCCGCCGCGTGCGCACGCTTAACACAGTGTTGACCAACCAATACTCCATACAAAAACCTATTTATAACTATTAATATTACGAATTACAATCTCGAAATAACGAATTTCACAATAATATTAACTCTTTCAATGAAATGCTCGGAATAAATAATTTAAAGCTATAACTTACATGATTAACGCCAATGATGATTAAATTGAAAATAATATGCGGTTAATGATGTCATTAATGGCGTGGAACGACTTTTATCAATTTTGAAAATGATTTTTATTTTATACTTACTTGGTCATTTATTTTTTGTCTTCACTATGAAGTTACTTAGTTGTCAAAAATTAAATATAGAGTGCCATTATAGTAATACAAAAAACTTAATTGGTCTTTATAGGTAATTCATAATTATCAGTTTTAGCCTAAAGATGTTAAAATTATAATTTACTAGCAGCGCCCCGCGGTTTTACCCGCGTTGTGCCCGTTTCCGTGGGAATTTCGGGAATTTTTTTACATAAAAACCTTCCTCTTGAATCACTCTACCTATTACAAAAAACCGCATCAAAATCCGTTGCGTAATTTTAAAGATTTAAGCATACAGACAGACAAACAGTGTGACAGACACGAAAAAGAGACGACTTTATTTTATACTATGTAGTGATGTCGTTCAAAAGTGAAGGTAACGGTGAGCACAGTAAAAAAAGGATGTTTTTAAAATTACTCAAAACCTTGCAAGAGCACGATGAAAGCTAATCGTATTTTTTCTAAATTTCGCTAGACGTCATCGCCATCGCTTGCACCGTGGCACATTAGACCACTAAAATAGGAAATACTATGAAGTCAGTTTATATATCAGTTCATATGACAGAAAATAAAATACACCTACCTACCTACCTATAGGCAATTGTACCTACAATTGCCTATAAATCAAACTCACATCAAACCGAATAAAACTATCAAACGGTCAAGCTTTATCAATAAAACTATAAATTAAATGACATAACTCCGAGCAATCAATGTCGTCACGAAGGGGCAGACATGTTTTATTAATAAACTTTATGGTTCTGAGCCCAGACTATTATATAAATTCGGGGTCAAAGAATACTGACAGCGAAGCAGGTGAGAATTAAAATTACACCATGTATAGTATGTACATATTAAGAACTAGCCACGCTCCGCGGTGTAACCCGCGTTGTACTCGTTCCCGAGAGAATTTGGGGATAAAATGTATCCCATGTGTTATTCCGATGTATAACCTATATAACTGTAAAGTTTCATCCAAATCCGTTCAGTAGTTTTTGCGTGAACGAGTAACAAACATACATACATATATTAGCCTCACAAACTTTCGCATTTATAAATTAGTAGAATAGTCAATGGCTGAGATGGGTTAAGGTAATTCACAATTTTTACACGGTCACACCTACTGTATTAAATTAAATATACTTAATTTTTTATTTCGAACTAGCACGGGTAGCATGACAAGTAGACATACAAATATGTCTACCATCTATGGCGCAAGTTTGACGTCATCGCGATTTTGTCTACAGTAGCTACCGTGACATAGATTTGTCTTGTCGCGTACGTCATTTGTATACAAATGTCTACGCCCTTGAGCATGACGACCATATTATGTCTACGTCAGAGAGAAAACAATAACCACAGACAAAAACGCACTGAAATGAATGAATGGCGAATGAATGAAATAGTGTTGTGACGGTGTTGTGCTTCAACAAATTTATCGGTAATCATGTGTGACCATGTTAAAAATATAATATATTTGTAAAGGGCAATATTTCTATGTCTTCCGTAGCGAAAGTTTTGTATACAGTAGAGATTTTCGCTTCCTGTCATTATGTGCTCGCAACCGCGCCATAACCCGTAGACAAGACAAAAGTTTTAACCCTATAGAGATATATGTCTACCAGTGTTCATGCTACCCGTGCAGGACTTCAATGATAGTTCATGGTCTACGCAATGAGTTAAAATAATTTTTAAGGCGAAATCAAATCCACACTTTGGAAAAGTTCTTCTTTTGATTCAAAGTTGAATCGGTTAAAACCTAGCGTCACCTCACGGTTGTCAGCACTTTGTGTTGACTTTTTAATGAGTCTAAGGTTTCGAGGCTTTATTGCAGTCCTTTTAATTTGGAGTGATAAGGTTTCGTTCCAGATATTTTTTTCATTTATTTCTGATTTTTTAATTCAAATTTATTCTATTTCATTTATTTATTTAATGACACAAACAGTGATGCATATTATACATTTAAATCTAGAGTTACAAAGTACATTTCTGATATGAATACCAATAACAGATGTGTACAGCAGTGTGTGTTAAAAAATTGTAAAAAGTATTACTAGCCATGCCAATATAATCCACCCATCCCAAACTTCAAACTTTGCTTAGCCCAAAAGCTTTCAAGGTCTCACTCGAACTTTTGGGGGTTGGTTTAAAGGGTAGTGACCTTTTGGGTTTCGTTTGTGAGTGTCTTTTGACACCTTTTTGATCTATTGACATCACTTATGGTGTAACTTTTATAAATGACGTCACGTTTATAAAGTTCAGCGCAAAAGGGTGCGTTTCCATCGAAGCTGAGCTTAGCGGTGACCCTTATTGCTTAGCTTATTGACTAATCACAGTGCATTAACAGCCTCCGTGGTCTTGTGGTTTGAGCGCTCGGCTCACGATCCGGAGGTTCCGGGTTCGATTCCCGGTGGGGATATCTCACAAAAATCTCTTTGTGAGACTTTCCTCAGTTTGGTTAGGGCATTGCAGGTTGAATCACCTGATTACCCGAAAAGTAAGATGATTCCGTGCTTCGGAGGGCACGTTAAGCCGTCGGTCCCGGTTACTTTCTACGGATAGTAGTCGTTACAAGAGCCATGTCAGAGGCCTTTGGCGGCTCAATAACTCTGACACCAGGATTGGTCAAGTTGACCATCCACTCGATGAAGAAGAAGACAGTGCATTGGGATTGTCAAACAACCCACTGACATTGTCAAATTATTTTCGTAATGTATTGTGTTTGGGCAATTCATCCGCTCCGCTCCGCTAAAATGAAACTCACCTTAATCAAAGGTTAAATTATCGTCGAGTGAGTTTAAAGCTAGTTACCATTCTGAAGACAAAAATCCACTGACCACGATGCACACTAAGACAATTTGTATATACAACTAGCAGCGCCCCGCGGCTTCGCCCGCGTTGAGCCCGTTTCCGTAGGAATTTTCGAAAATCCTTTCTTAGTGTGCACTGACGTCACTTGAAGAACCTTCCTGCCAAATTTCATGTTTGTAGGTGTAGCGGTTGAGGCTGTGCGTTGATTATCAGTCAGTCAGTCAGGACTTTGAATTTTATATATATACGAGTAGATTACTTACACAAACATGACTCAAAGTCATCAAGATTTCGATGTACAATCATAGCAACTACACTTCTGTACAATATTAAACTTAAGATCCAAACTCATAATCACTTTATTAAAAGCGTCGGCTCAAAACCTGTTTCATCCTACTCGCCTTAATAATAACATCATACTAACAATAAGGGCAGCTCCACACAGTAGCCGCTTTCTACCTGCCAAGACTACAACCTATCATTTCTCGCTACAAATCACGCCTACAGTATAATTTAGTATAACTTTTATACAGTTTAATTATATTGTCTATTAATAAAATGTTGACATGTTAATTTTGTCCGTAGGTGTGGTACAAGCTTTGGTTTTTTGTATTGTTTTGTTATTGAGGTTTGAGTGTGAGTTTTTAAAGTTTTCCATTTTATTATGAAGAAATTTTACAGTCAGCGTTCCATAAAAGCGTTGTGGAGTGGTAAGGAATCCAAATGACATTAAAAAGAGATTTTGAGAGAGAGAGAGATTAAAATATGTCAACAGATCTTGTAAGACATTACAATCGATCCCTACTTAGATGGGGGTCCGATTGGCATTTCTATCTGAGCGCTACCGTGCTTCGAAGGTCACGTTAAATTGTCGGTCCCGGTTGTTTCAATCGTTAGACCATGTCGGAGGCCTTTAGGCGGTCTAAAAACTCCGACACCAGGGTTGGCCACTAAGCTACTTCAACTTACTTACTTTAACTGCAATAACATTGATATTTCTATCGCATATGAATTTACGTACAATAATTTATATCTCTTAGCCTGCAGTTATCACGGAGTACATTGCTCAATAATATAAATTACTGTAGCCATTAAAGTGAGTTAATTAAAACCTTTGTTAACATAACATAATTGTTTCAAAAGATTTAATAAAAAAAACGCACTCACAAAGATATTATTTTAAAGCAGAAAGAACATCTTCTTATATATAAAATTCTCGTGTCACAGTGTTCGTTCGCGTACTCCTCCGAAACGGCTCGACCGATTCTCATGAAATTTTGTGAGCATATTGAGTAGGTCTGAGAATCGGCCAACGTCTATTTTTCATCCCGAAATTCCCGCGGGAACGGGTACAACGCGGGTGAAACCGCGGGGCGCAGCTAGTATTATTATATATCTTTGTTAATAATAACTTTTTCAAGTGAACACCTCAATCCAAACTAAAAAGAAAAAACTACTTTTTTAAATTGGTTAATAATGTCATTGAATTCTTATCCCGCAATTCCTATGGGAGTGCGTTAGTGGGGGTAAAGCCACAGGAAACACCTAGTGTTAATATACAACTTCTCATTATGAAATTAAATAAAGTGTTCGATACAATATCACTACATAGTATAAAAACATAGTCGCTTTCCGCTGTCTGTCTGTCTGTCCCTATGTATGACTAGATCTTTAAAAATACGCACTGGATTTTGACGCGGTTTTGTGTAATAGATAGAGTGAGAGTTCAAGAGGAAGATTCATATCTATAAAAATTCCCGAAATTCCCACGGAAACGGGCACAACGTGAGTAAAACCGCGGGGCGCTGCTAGTTATCTCATAAATTATTTGGTGACCTTTGGGAGTCCACACTTATAAATACAATGAAATGGAGTGGACTTTGTCGAGCCATTTCTACAAAACCATTTAGTTTGTTTAATAATTTACGAATTGAATAGTTTATAGAAGTGTGGCAGGCTCTAAGCATCTTTCCATTTAACCTTTAGTCGTCCTGCAATCGTCCGCAGTCATCCGCGCGCACACAAATAGCATATAGCAAGATGACTGTAAAGGTCAATACTGCGTTAAGCGTGCGCACACGTCGGTTCACTTTTGTATGACACCGCACGTGACGGTTCACTTTTGTATGAAGCCACACGCGGCGGGCGCACGCCGCGGGCGCCCGCGACGTTTCACTTTTGTATGGAACTGCGGGGTGTGCACGCTTATGTCGGCCCTAAAAGCTTCATTTGAAAAAGCTCTTAATTTAGGCTTTTTAGTCGTCCTGCTGTATGCCTGCGTTTGCATGGACGTTCTATCGTGTTCGTTTGTTTTTCACACAAAGCGCGCGTACTACACTGGCCAACGGAATCTTTGCATAGGACGCAACAAGACGACTAAGAACGCTTAAATTAAAAGAACTCTGAAAGTCATCGAATATCTACTTTGTTGAGAGTATTGCAGAATAGGAAAGAAGATTATAGAACATTATCTTACTAATCATATCCTACTAATATAAATGCGAAAGTTTGTAAAGATGTATGTATGTTTGTTACTCTTTCAAGCAAAAACTACTGAATAGATTTGGATGAAACGTTATAGTAATATAGGTTATAAATGAGAATAACATATGGGATACATTTTATCCCGAAATTCCCGCGGGAACGGGTACAATGCGGGAAGCACCACCAGGGCGCAGCTAGTTTTGCATAAACTTTCATTACTAGTCAGGTACATAGGTACTTTTATTTTATTATCATGCTGCACAGGATATTATTGCACATAACAAAACTAAAACGGAAAATCCACACGTGTACGAAAACCCAAAACTAAGCTTATTTTAATAAAATCTTGACATTACCTGAACATAACTAAACTTTACCGCATTTAATATTACTATGCAAAATTAAAATAAATGTTTTGCTGGCAATTTATGCTACATATGTGGCGTTCTAAGGACGTGCTGCAAATGTCTAGTGATGTTATTAGATTTTGGTTTTTTATCGATAGTTCAACTGCAAAATAGGGACACTGTTTTATTACCATTTATATCGATAATGGTCATTATTTTCTTAAGGTAACTAGAAAGAGCGCCCGGGCGATTTATTTTGGTACCGATAGCATCATTCTTAGATCATGTCAGAGGCCTTTGGGTGATCTAATGACTTCACTAGAGTTGACCAATAGCCTACACGACATTACTTATTTTTCTTGACTCACGGAGGCCTTTAGAAGGTCTAAAAACCTAACACCAGGGTTAGCCACTGACCTATCCGAACTTACTGTCATTTTTAATTTAGTTGCGTAGATCTTGATATACTTATGAAATTGTCGTAATCGATTACAGATAATGAAAAATGCTTCAAAATAAAAAAGGATCCCTCCAAATTGATGCATATTAAACGAAGTTAAGCGGTAACAAAACCATGCACAACAATAAAAGTTTCACCCATAACACCTGTCTGCAAACTTTCAAACAGAATTAACCCATCAACAATTAAATTCCAATCCCAACCCCAAAACACTGCAGAATATAAATTCATATTCAAATTTGGATTCACGTCAACAGTACCAATAAACGTTAAAGTAACGTTATTCATTACGTTTTATAACGTCGTAACGTATCAACGGTTGCTCAAGGGAAATTAGAACAAGTTTACAGTTTCTCGTTACAACTTAGAATTGTTAGTTCGAAATTTAATCGCTCAACGTTGGTGTGGTGAAAATTGGGAATTCACTAATTGAATTGAATTTAGATGGTTTGGACATTGCGGTTGTAGAAACCAATTGGGAATTCAGGTATTAATTAATATTGTTCAAAGTGATCAGTTTTAAAACTGTTTTGATTCAATTTGACGACAGAGGTCGTGTCGGCCGGGAATTTGATTCTGATGGATGAAAAATATTATTGTTTTGATTGATTGAATGCCTTTTGTTGTTTTCTCTTGTGTGTGATTCAATGTACTGGACGTTTGGATAAATGTTGGTTTTGTATAAGAATTATATTTTTAAATGAAATGCGTTGATTAATTCTGAATGGAAAATTCTTGAAGTATTCAAAAATATAAGAAATCATACAAAATATCTAAGTTCGAGAAGGTTAACCCTGATGTCGGAGTTTTAAGCCAGCTAAAGGTTTTCGACTTGGTCTGACGATTTAAAAAAACGGAATCATAATATTTATAGTTAAAAAAATCAATTTATTCAGGCAATACCTTTATTACATGAAACAATAAAAATTCAAAACAGACAAATTTTTCGATCTTTTTTTTATTTCTAAGAAAGTATCGATAAAATACCAACGTTTTCCCCTCACTAGCCACTCTGCCGGCGACACTACGTGAGCCAACACTATGAGTACGCTGCGTTTTCTACGTGATCAACACTGGGGCTACGAATACGTACGACTGAGGCATCTTAACGTGACAAACCGTACTTTAGGTGCCAATCCATCTATACTATATAATAAAGCTGAAGAGTTTGAATGTTTGTTTGTTTAAACGCGCTAATCTCAGAAACTACTCTTCCGATTTGAATAATTATTTTTGTAATGGATAGCCACATTCAACGGGAAGCTTATAGGCTATTTTTTGTCTCGAAATGTCTACAGAAACAGGGACAACGCGGGTATAGTCGCGGGGTACTGTTAGTTTATTAATAAACTTTCCATAGTGTGAGACTTTTCAAGGCAGTTTTAATTTTTTTGTAGTCCAACTTCACCGTTTGCTAATTACCCAGTTATCTTAATCACTGACCCTCACTTGCTGTCTATACCACTCTATACCACTTGTTCTTGTGGTCCCTCAAATGGCCGTGTATCAATTAAAGCCTGCAAAATTGAAGGTCCTAGTTTCGATTTCCAGATCATTCCTATATGAATATTTATTAAGTATTTTCGTTTTTTTTGGTTCATTGAATTTCTGTTTTGAAAGGTAATATAGGTCTATGATCTAATGTCACCCTACCAGCACCTCATCCCAGCCTGGGGCTCTAAATCCAGTCCCGATGACGTCACGTGATGCGGTGATGATAGATGAGCTATGACCGATAAGTACGATAAGTATACTTTTACATTTTTATAGGACAATAATGATTAATTAAAAATGTAAACCAACAGAAACGCTTACCCAGTCTTCACAAACTTGGTAACCGAAACTGTAGTCCCTTAAGAAACGAATGACCACAAACTTGAGGCAAGTTAAACTCCGTTTAATTATCGCTACAGTCTACTGGGACCGGAACTTACTAACTAACTGAATAAAGTATTATAGCTTGGACATAGTTATACTTAAGTGTGATTTGGAAGATGTGTGTGTGGTTGGTTTGGAAAAAATACCTAAAATAAGGACGAAAGGAGGTCGCTTATTCGTCTGATGACAAGTGTTGTCGGTCAAAAAAAACGATTTGAACTCCGGGAGTGAGTAGAAGTGAAAACTTGAATATTAACGTCTCAACGTCTTAGGAATTTTCGATCAGGTCACGTGTCCTGACGCGAGTTTAACAATTTACCCATCACAAAAAAGTGCACAACGCCGATAAAGAAGTTTTTACTTCAAAAACCTACTTTAAAAGCTAAAGAGGAAGACGCTTATTCATCAGATGATAGCTGTTGTCGGTCACCGAATACGGCCGAACGCCGCACACACTCTTTCGCTCTGTTTGCTTGTTGCTTGCAGCAATACGATTACGATTTACTACAACTACGATACGACTCAGAAGACGTCCGACACATAACTAATTGACGTATGCTTGTTGTTTGCGGCAATACGATTTACTGCAATTTTGATACGATTTGCTACCGTACACAGAGACGTCCGACATTTTACTAATTGACGTAATTCTTCATACATTACACGTCAAAATCACTCATTAAATCTCTCCCAATTCCTTAGTCGTTGTGATTGGTCAAAACAGTTTGGCACAACTCCACTCCGGTTCAATTAAAACGCACCCTAACAATATGATCACTGTCCATAGTAATATTGCTTTAATAGCATCACTATCTTTGAAGTATTAAGCGTTTGATCTCGAAATAATCGCTTCCAAACTAATAAAAGTAAGTCTCGTTTACCACTTGCCTAAATCACCAAAATATTAACTGCCTATACACGTAAATAACACCCATCCCTAACACCGATCGTAAAAGTAGCTTTAACGTTGCCTAAAGTACCTAAACTTGAGTTTAACGTAAATTTTCGAATAGACGAGCAACTAAATTGCGCAATATGAGGCTAGAAGTTCATATTCATTCTATATTTTAATAACAAAACTTGCTAAACGGATATTCACTCGAGTGATCATATTAAACAGTATCCTATTCGTTTTTCTTTTTCAGGTATGCACTGTACCCTAAAATTCCGTCCAAAAACTTTTCCATGCAGAAAAAGTGGCGGGCGCAATAGCTAGTTCAAAACGATTAAAGTAGAAAATCTACGGTTGCATGAGAAATAGAAAGCACTTCAAATTACTTACGTATTTTATCAAAATCTTATAGAAATTGCTTAGATATGTATAGAAATAGAGCACAACCTCTAATTACTTTGCTTGGATTAGATAAAACTGAGGCACTTTTGAAGGAAAAATAACTCATTGAGATATCGCCAGTTTCTATAAACAAGAAGCAAGACTTGACATGACTATCAAGTCATAATAATTTGCTAGACAATCGAATTGAATTTGGAACGATTACCATAATAATTTATTATCCACTATTGCCCCGCAACAATTGCTCATTAACAAAAATCGCCCGTCTAACTTTAACCTTCCGTAAACGTAACCTTAACGTAAACTGTACGTAAACCATGTTCATCTACATTGATGAAAATTTTACGTTCCTATTTTATAACCTTTTGGGTTCGTGAGTGTTGCAAAATGATGGATTTTGCTCCCGGCGAGTTTCGTTTTAACTTTTGAGAGGTATTTGAATATTGACGAGATTGTTTTACAGCCAAGTCGGAGGCGCTAAAGTTGCTTTTAGACGTGATAAGTCTGTTTATAAGGTTTTATTTGTGAAATTGATGGGTTTACTTTTCATATAGATTATTGGGATGATCAGATAATTTTTGTATGAATATATTTTAATGAACAAACAAGTAGGCAACATCTCGCCTATACCAATCCGCGTTAGGCAAGCGTGGTGATTACGCCTATTTTACGATTTGGTAAGATGCATTCTACTTGAATATGTGTGGGAACGATCTTATATTTTTACTCTATTCGTTGAATGCACCATTAGCTTTTAATAAAAGACTCTCCAAATATATTCGAACTATTAACGTTTCGACATCTAAAAATCACATCTGACCTATTTCAAGCAGGAATAGAAATTCTGGAATTCAAAATGCAACCGTCTACCGGAAATGAATCCGTTGGCGGGACTCTCTCCTGATACGGATCTGATGGAGCCCCGAGTCCGACTTCCGGTCGGTTCCCGCTTTTATAGCTTCCAATTTCAAATCGGCAGGCGGTTGGAGATTCCATTTTTTTAAAATGTCGCGGCCATTTTGTTATTGATGATAGTTTTGTGAAGTTTTCTGTTGAAAAGTTTCATTCAGTATTCAGTCACTTTTAGTGATTTTATTTTTTGTTTCAATTTTAATGTTAAGCGTCCGCGAGACGATCAAGTGCACTTGACAAGTCTACGGGCTTGAAGTGAATATTGATCGTTTACAGCGTTGACTTGACAATTCCCGTCAAGTATCTACGTGCTGGACATGACTTGACAATAATTTTGATGATAACTTGACAACAAATTTGAACCAACTTGAGCTTGATGCGACTTGACGCGACTTGACAAGTTTTATTCATTTGCGACTTGTCAAGTGCACTTGATCGTCTCGCGGACGCATTAGTTCTGTTAAAAATGCATGAATTGAGAATAGAGCCCGAAACGGTTTTTCTCTAGATGTAACAACAGCGTTCATACGGTTGTATTTAATTATTTATCTACACTAATATTATTGTAAATCAAACGAACTTAACAAGTGAAGTTCGATTCCAATTATGTGACAGCTTCATTCGACGCGATTTATATTTACATATAGCAGCGCCCCGCGGTTTTACCCGCGTTGTGTCCGTTCCCGTGGGAATTTCGGGATAAAATGTAGCCTATAGCCTTCCTCGATAAATAGACTATCTAACAGTGAAAGAATTATTCAAATCGGTTCAGTAGTTTCTGAGATTAGCGCGTTTAAACAAACAAACAAACAAACAAACAAACAAACAAAACAAACTCTTCAGCTTTATAATATTAGTATAGATTGTAGTAGCGTTCCCATGCGTCAGCCTTACACGTATTTTAGAGTCTAATTTGATAAAAAAACAAAAAAGAGTTGTTATATTGGTCACACTGCAGACCACTAGCGCCTCTAGCGGCGTTGGCAGACCATTAGCCGTTTTATTCTCATTTGTTTAAAGCCACAGTTGAATACTATCGATCAATTTATCGATCGTTACTCACATTTTATGTTTAAAGGGTAGGGAAGTGTACATTATGTACGCTTATATAATATAGGTATGGGTGGGAATGTATAAATCGCGTCGAATGAAGCTGTCACATAATTGGAATCGAACTTCACTTGTTAAGTTCGTTTGATTTACAATTATGTTTCCAGCTTCATTCTTAGCGATTTATATTTACATATTGTAGGATGTTCAGAGAGTAATAAAATGTGAAATTCTAAAGGTACTAGTTATTGTAAAGGTAGGTAAATAATATGCGAGTATTTATTCAATTATATTTATTTCTAATTACCATAATAATTAACTTATTGACTTATTAATTAAAGTACAATCAGTTGCATTACTTCAATTTTAATTTAGTTATTTAATATTGTTCTTGCAAAATCATTATTTGTGTTTTCAATCACATTTTTGTTATAGTATTTGGCAAAAGTAATAGATGATTGACTCCAACCAGCAGTCTTTCTTATGACCTCAATTCCGACTCCGAGTCTGTTGGCCGCTGAAGTGGATGCATGCCGGGTGCTATGGGCAGTAAAAATTGATGTATTGACACCACTTCGAAGTAGGGTATCCTTGATCCAATGACTCATAGTCTGAGTAGAAATCTTCCTGTATGGTTTTCTATAACTGATAAATAAAAAATGAGAACTCCCACGAATTGAATTTGTTTTATTTAAATATTCCTGCAGACATCTAGCAGGACATATTTCAGGTTTTTCATTAAAAAAGGGAAGCTTTAATATTGGCTGCGATGAATTTGGTCCTGAAGTTTTAATTAAGTCCGGTATTTTTATATTGATTTCGTCATGGTTAATTGCAATATTTTCAATTTTTATTAAAGAAAATGTTTACATCCGGTGGGCAGTAACCAAGGCCAACAAAGTTAGAGTCTTTTTTGACAATGTTTCTAAAGTAAGGACCTCATTAGGCCACTTTTGCCCTAAATAGGTCAAAACACTAGATGGATCCCAGGTGACATTATACTTAGGGTTTGAGGGCCTTAGTCTGAAAACACCTTTCATAAAACGTTTTATTCTATCATCGTCTTTGAAAATATTACCTAGTAATAATGACAAGGCAGATTTATACGAGTTTATGGTGCCGTATTTGGCACCTGAATCGAAAACTTCCGTTAAAAAATGAATTACTACTGGGACAGAAACTGATGTAAAATCATAGCTATGTTTTGTACAGTAGCTCAGCCAGTTTCTAATAGCGCAATCATATTGTCTGTATGTATTTTCAGATATGGAATGAAGCATTATTTCAACTGATCTTGGTGATAAAGAGCGTTTTAGTAAAGCTTGCCTGATAATTTCGCGGCAACCATCCGAAGGTTGCGATGTAGGTTGTGGGTTTCTCTGAAAGGAGATTGTAAAAGGTTAGAATCTGGTTCAAAAAAGATGATCTCTGAAGTTACCAACTTATGAAAGAGAGGGAACCATGGTTGAGTAGGCCAATGCGGCACCACAACTATACCTTCTGCCCTGTCACTAATTATCTTTTGCAACATTTTTAGAATTAAAGAAAATGGGGGAAAGGCATAAAATAACTGGTTCTTCCAGGGAATCGTAAAAGCATCTACTGCCCATGCATCAGGATCATTTTTCCAAGTGACGTAATAGTGACATTTTGCATTACGTCGAGATGCGAATAAGTCGATCTCTGGATAGCCCAAGTCACTTACTATTTTTTGAAATGCATAATCAGCCAACTCCCATTCAGTATCTGTAAATTTTATTCTAGACAAACGATCGGCTTCATAGTTTTCTTTAGTGTTAATATATGAAGCAAAAATGATTATTTTACGCCTTTCACACCATTGCCAGATCTGTTTGGTACCATTGTTAAGGTGAGGGTATTGAACACTCCCCATTCTATTCAGGCACGATATAGCAGTTGTATTATCTATGCGCAACAAAATTTCACATTGAGACAAGTCTTTAGCGAACACTTTCAAACCGAAAAATGCAGCTTTAATTTCTAATTCGTTAATGTGCAACGTTTTCTCGTCGTCTTTCCAGTAACCGTGAGATTCAGTATTATTACAAAACGCACCCCATCCCGTAGATGAAGCATCTGAATAAATTTCGAGTTGATATTGGTTAAAGCGCAATTGTGACACATCAGATTTTATATGAGCTACCCACCATTTTAAATCACTTCTTAGACTATTTGGAACTGGTATAATTTGGTTATAACTACAATTTTTTAGTAAACTTAAAAATTTATGACGCTCAAATTCTTTTGTGTACATCCAAGAATAGTCTATTGCTGGACATACAGAAATAAGAAGGCCTATCAGTCTTGCGAATTCGCGCAATTTACACCGTCGTAATTTTAAAAAGTTATTTAATGTTTCTTCAATTTTTATTCTTTTAACAGTGGGTAGTTCTAAAGTCATATCTGTAGAATTAAATATGAAACCGAGAAATTGCCATTTAGTTCTAGGAACCAAGTTACTTTTTTCGTAATTAATTATAAATCCAAGTGAGTTTAAAAGAGATATGGTTTTGTTGATATTCTGTTGGCATTCTTCATAACTACGCTCAACACATAATATGTCATCTAAGTAAATAACTGATATAAAGTTGCGCGATCTTAAATATTCCATAACAGGTTTTAATGTCTTCGTAAAAATATATGGTGCAGTACATAAGCCAAAAGGTAAACAATTAAATTCATATAGTTGACCATTATAATCAAATCTAAGATACTTTCTTTGCGACTCATTGATATTTATAAAAAAGTAAGCATCTTTTATATCTATAGAAGCCATAAAACAATTATTTGTAATGAGTTTTAAGGCAGTTCGATAATCTTCCATTTTAAAATGATTAGTGTTGATAAATTTATTTAATTGCTTTAAATTTAGGATGAAGCGTTTTTGTCCGTCAGGTTTAGGTACTAAAAATATACTGGAAACAAATTGATCTGGCAGTATTTCACATTTAGAAATAGCATTACACTTTAACAATTTATGAATTGCGTTCTCAAAGTCAAGCGATTCTTGTAGTGACTTAGGGTAAACAGACGGACTATAGTTTTGTGAAGGTGTATTTTTGAAGTCTATTGTGTAACCTTCGATCCATTCTAGGACTGTAACGTCATTAGTAATGTTGCGCCATTGTTGTGCATAATATTTGAGACGACCAGCAAACTGTACCTCGGGTATAGTTTCTTCTAACGACGTGTGTTGTACGTGCGGCGAGGCGGCGCCGGCGGTGCGCGGCGGTGGAGGAGGCGGCGGCGGCGGAGCACGCGGTCGGCGTGGTGGAAAGCGGTTCACGGCTGACCGAGGACCTGGACGAGCTTGCCCCGCATCGTACCTGTTCGCCGCTTTTGGATGCGGGGCTCTGAAGTTTCCCGTGTTCCTATTTCTGTTTTGATTATTAAAATTGTTATTATTATAATGTTGTTTTTGTTGATAGCGTAATGCTTCCCCTGATCTTTGAATGGTTTTAGCCGTTTTTAGTTTATCCGTGATATTTTCTCCAAAGAGATACTTGTCCCTTGAGGTGTCAATAAGGGCGTCTTTCAAGGACGCATTGATTGCATTCGTAACAAAACTTCTTCTCGTTTTGGTCTCCATATTATGGCTGTCGCACAGAAGGCGACATGCGTCGCTAATTGGCTTAAGTAACTTCCCTACAGAAGTTTCATTAGAAATGATCATATCAGAAACCTGACCTAAGGCCGCTAAGGCAATACCGATCTGTTTC
This sequence comes from Cyclophora albipunctata, assembly GCA_963082685.1. Lineage (NCBI taxonomy): Eukaryota > Metazoa > Arthropoda > Insecta > Lepidoptera > Geometridae > Cyclophora > Cyclophora albipunctata. The sequence continues at coordinate 8,128,576 of OY720129.1, read as the reverse complement.
TGTTTGGCTGCAAGCGTATAGTCCCTCTTAACTAAGATATCAGGAAGAGCAGCCTTGGCCTCTGGATTTAAAATTGGAGGCGCCAATAGTTCACAGTTTGCAGGAATAAGGTATTCCTTTAATAACTTGTCCTTTACCTCTGTTGAGAGACCTTTGCTTAAGATTTCCTGCCACCTTGTAGCAATGTCCTTGTGAATATTTCGTCCTAGGACTGTATCGGGCTTAGGGGCATCTCCGAGGATATTTAATAAAGTCTCATCGAGATCTTTATCGGCAGTAATCTCAGTAGTGGGTGCTACTGTCCCTGTCGAAGTTCCTGGTTGTGGTGTTGGGCTAGCAGGTACTTCGGGTTGGTCAGGTACAGGCGTAGGTACAGGGGACGTGTTCGTGATAACCTCGTGGTCATACATGGTTTCATAATAAGGTAGTGGCGTTGGAGATCGCTCACTTAGCGGTAGATAAACCGGGTCCACCATATTTCCATCTTCGTTTGGAGTCGCAGGTAGATCTGAAGTAAGGAAATATTCCTTAAATAACTTGACAGAGAGTACACAGTATGGTAAACTCGCATCGATTTTTTAAAATAACAGTAAAAGCCCTGTGCGGCAGTTACGCATTATATTTTATCGTAGTCCCATACGATAAATAAAAATTTGCAAGCAATAAATACTTATTGGTCTTAATAAACTTACCAAATGGTTCATCACCTTCTGATGAATAAATAGCAGAGGGCCTCTTTTTCCGTAATTTGTCTTCTAATTTTTTGATCTTTCTTCGTATTTCTTCGTCACTTTTTTCACTCTTCCGTTTTTTCCCCATATTTTAAAAAAGTGAAGGTAGTAAAGTACCAGGTTTTTAATAATTTATAAGCAGTGGAGAAGGCGTGCGAAGGCTTCGACACGTAAACGCAGAATGAGAATAAAACGGCTAATGGTCTGCCAACGCCGCTAGAGGCGCTAGTGGTCTGCAGTGTGACCAATATAACAACTCTTTTTTGTTTTTTTATCAAATTAGACTCTAAAATACGTGTAAGGCTGACGCATGGGAACGCTACTACAATATGTAAATATAAATCGCTAAGAATGAAGCTGGAAACATAATAAAGAGGAAAACTTTGTTTGTTTGTAATGAATAGGCTCAAAAACTACTGGACCGTTTTTAAAAATTCTTTCACCATTCGAAAGCTACATTATCCACGAGTAACATAGGCTATTTTTCATCCCGAAATTCCCACAGGAATGGACATAACGCGGGTAAAACCGCGGGGCGCTGCTAGTGAAAATAAACTTACATTTTCTTTACCCTTATCTCCAAAACTTACTTATCCCTAAAAACATCTTTTCATTTTGATAAAAACCCCCAATGACACTTACTAAAACCAATTTATGTTCAACAAAGTAAATGACGGTACACACTTGCGAACTATAAAAAATTCTTCGCCACTACGCGTAAGTGCATCACTAGTAAGCTTGTAAGAAATTAGATTATGGCATGTCTGTACTACGCTTTCATGTTAAGGGAGGGGATGATATTCCAGGGTGAATGACTTGGTACAAAAGTTGATAATCTTTAGAAAAGGTTTTTTGTTCGTATCTTTGGATTATTTTTTTATCTTTATTGTGATAACTTTATATTGTTGTCAGAGGCCTTTAGGCGGTTGACCACCAACCTACTCGAAATGAATGAATTTTAATATCTCCAAGTAACAATAACAAAAATGTGTGTGTGTTTTGATTTTTCTTTATGGACAGATAAAGATCTGTAGGTAAAACCGCGTGGCGGTGCTAGTCCTTAACAAATCGTCTATTGCTGCAAATTTTCTTCATTTCATTAATTTCCATTTCTCTTCATCTCCTGTACCAACAAACCATTTCTCTTCATCTCCTGTACCAAGTAGCAATGTTATAAGAACACTGTCAATGCGAACTTAAGAGGAAATTTAATACCACTGTCTGTCTAATTTAAGCTACCTGTAGCGAGTGAACTGGGGAAATAGTAATTGGATATTGAGGAGATTTCTTACCGTCTGGTTCTATTTCTTACCCTCTAGAGATATAAATAAATACACGGACAAATTCACTCACAGTTAATTAGACCCAAACTAAGCTCTAAGCTTGTAGGTAATATTAGAATCTAACTCACTGATACTACAGCATATACATACACAAATACTTTATAAAACCCAGACGTTCATCGGCAACAACTATGACTTCACAAATTGTAAATAATCATAATGGTTTTTTGGGTTTACTTTAACTATGTTTTTTTTTTGTAAAGGCTGACCACATTAATCTGGTATGCTATTTTTCATTCCCAAATACTCACGGGAACGGGCACATAGCAGGTAAAACCGCGGTGCGTTCCATGTATCGAGAAATTTCTTAATTAATTACTAATAATTACTACAATTTCCTATCATAAAAAGTGCATCCAACTAAATAACCGTTACTAATGCCAATATCGATAAAAAGATCATTTTGAAAAGAACATTCACTACAATACCACGATTCGAATTTCGAATAAACAGTATGGCGGACGTGCGTGATTTACGCGCGCTCGGATATTGTTGAAATTCGCGTCGATAGAGCTTTTGTTTTGTTCTGCCTTTCTTATCGCTGAGGGATGGAGTTTTTGATAAAATTGAATGTTTATAATAGATCTGTTGAGTGAGTGTCCGGTTTGAGAGGAAAGTTATGTGCTTTGGATACTTGTTGTGTTATGGAAATGTTTGATAATGTTTTTGAGCTTGATGTAGATGATTTTCTTAAATATAGAATTGACCGTTTTTTTTAAGTGAGATAGTATAGGCTAACATCCATCAGCCAATAGTAAAAATATAAATTATTTTAATGCCAAATTACCGTTATATTTTTCTGACCGAGATTCTTACACATTAATGCCATTTGCTGGACCATGTCGGAGGCCTTAAGGGGGTCTAAAAATTTCAACGTCAGGGTTGGCCACTAACCTAATCAACAATCTGTCCGAAAAACCTTTTGATTTGATAGGCGTTACAAGTTTATATAATAAATAAGTAGTTATGAAACCGGAAAGTTATCGATACAAAATCTCCATAGATCGATATAGTATCGACAAAACCATTGTATCGATATTCCCTACCCCATCACTCGAAGAGGACAAGCTGCATCCACATGGTGCCACGAAATGGCAAAATATTAAACGCATACCGATTCCGTATCACGTACATTTGTTTATATCCAACTATCATCTATTTATGATTTATATAATACGCAACATTGTGTTTCTTAGTAATATTGGTAAATGTTCAAGAATATTCTTGATAGTTTTGGTTGATAGTCATACTTTGAAAATGGAGACGAAACTCAAGAATTTTAGTGTACAATTTTATTTAAATAACTAGGTACTTATGTTAAAATTCAACTTATAACTAACTAGCAGCGCCCCGCGGTTTTACCCGCGTTGTGCCCGTTCTCATAGGAATTTTGGGATGAAAAATAGCCTATAACCTTCCCGTTGAATGTGGCTATTACAAAAAGATTTATTCAAATCAGACTGATAATTCCTGAGATTACCTCGAACATACAAACAAACAAACTTAAAAAAATTACCTATTTATAATATTAGTGTAGATTGACGTAATTTTACATGTCAGAAACCATCATTAAACTTTTCTAATCATTGATGAAAGTGCAGCAGCTAATGTCAATGACAGGCCATAAATAAAAAATAGTTAGGGCAGGTTAGTGACAAACCCTGGTGTCGGAGTTTTTAGACCACCTAAAGGCCTCCGACATGGTCTATCAACATATTAAACAACCGGGACCGGATAGAATTGCCAATATCGGCCACCCATCCAAGTCGCGGCCGAGCTGCACGTTGCTTAACAATGGCATTGAACCAATCGCGTAATCAAACTACGCCTCAAGCCACAAAAATTAAAACGAACAATTTCTCAATTCACCCACCCATATTATTCTACCAACCACGAAACCAAATTTAAAAACAGGCAAACCCATCTAATATTCACACAAACCCAGACGTTATTTATTCATTTTTTGAAACAGAACTCCGTACCTGGTATACAGTTTGATGGCAAACAAAGCGAAACGTGAAAAAATTGCAATACCATTGTTTTGGCCACATTTTGATAGGTATGCGACGTTTGAATAGAAATATGGATCTAGATGGAAATTTGGATTCGGTTCGGTTTGAAAGAAAAAAAGGTTAGGAACTTTGAAAGCTTACAATGGAAAAGGCATATGAGAAGGGTAGTTATTTTGATAACGGAAATAAAAATGTTTGTTGTTTACCGTTTTGCAGTTGGCACTTAATTGGGTTTTCGCAGTGTAGTCACTAGACTGTCAGTTTCTGACTGACACACTAGACAAGTAGATTAATCTGAAGATGAACGTTTGACCAAAGTAGTATAAAACAGTCCGGTTTATCAAAAAAAGATGTAAGAGATTTCAAAGATTACAGGCACTAGAATGTCCTCGAAACGTTTAATAGAGAATAACATTGAATAGGTATCTATAGAACTAATAATTGATTGTAAGGTGATCTTCTTTTGTTTCCTATTAAAAGCTATTTTCTCATCGGCATGTTCCCAAGATCGTATTACCTTCATCTTCATTAAACCCATCTCAATCTCAATTCAGCCCGTTGCAAAACGAACTCAAAACATTAATTAAAATCGCAGCTCAGTTTCAGTAACTAGGCATTAAAGGAAAGCCGTCCTGAAAATTATTTTCATTCATCCAACGCAGTGAAGTCCTTTTATGAGTATAAATGGCATATTTTTCCTTCTCTTTAAATTATCCGCCTCCTTAAGCCCTCGGTAATGACGTTTACAGGCAAATGACGTCATAAACCTAAACCTTTATGCCTTCAAAGGTTAGTCACACCTGGAAGTAGGGACTACTAATGGTTCTTGAAAGATTGTCGCCTTGCCTAGAACATTTTCTATGATTTTCTCGTGTTATATTTTGTTTTTTATTATTATTTTTTTTCTCGCGTAGTTTGATAAAGCGATGGTAATTCATTGTGATTGTTAAATTACGTGTACTTGAACGGGTGAAGAAGAGGATGATATTGGTATTTCTATCCGAGCGCTACCGTGCCTCGGAGGGCATATTGAATTGAAGAACTTGGTTGTTACAATCGTTACACTATGTAGGTGCTGTGTAGGGTGCGTTCTTTAGGAAGCAAAAATTTACCAATGACAACGCATTGGAATTGTCAAATAACGCATTGAGATTGTCAGAATCTTTTTGCGATGCATTGTAATTTGAGCACAGCTCCACTTCAACCTTTATATGGTCTAAAAACTAACCTACTCGATTGTGCTTATTATTTTCGGTTTGTACACGAGTTTTAGGTACGAAATTAAAAAGGTAACTTAGGTCTTTTTTGGAATTAGCGAATCTGTAATTATACATTTTTAAGGACATTTTTAATTCTGTCGCTTTGTCGTCGTCGTGCCATGCGCCGCAGTACTAATAAAACAATATTTGAATGTCCTGTATTATTACGAAAACTGAACATACCAACAAAATCTTATTATAATCTTATAATAGGAAACGAGTCTTCCCAAAATAATGCTCTTCATTTTATAAAAAAGTTGTAAAAACCATTTCTGAAGGTGAAAATGAGAATGAAGTCGTTAAAGTTTATTACATTAATAAATATTTTCTTATTCAAAATTGTTATTACTATAGTAGTCGTCGAAAATATAAGATTTTTAAAACCGACACGAAAGAATGTTGCAAGTTTGAGGTTCCAATGAGACTTTTCTGAATATAACGCTTTGGAAAAATATCAGCAGAAAGCCAATGATTTTTGCCGATTTTGACATTTAGATGATCTTATTTCGATTCGGTTTACATTCGATAGTATACTATGGAAACCGGCAGGTTTTTAAACATAGTGATGAGTAAGTACCTTACTCTCCTATTCTACTTCCTACTAGTTCCCTACTAAAAATCGTATTATAGATACGAAAGTTTGTAAGGACTTATAGATATTTGTAACGCTTTCATGGAATAGCTACTCATTGGATTTGAACAAAAATTAGCAAAGAGTTTGAAATAACACAAATACGAGTAAAAAAAGATTTCCTTTTAAGACAATTTTTTTACAGGAAAAGGTTGAAGGTGATACTGCGGGCATGGCTGTCAAAATGCAAGTATCCCACGGGTACGAGTATAACATAGCTGAAACAACGATTATGGTAAATTCGTAAATAACAACAAGAATGTGAAAATACCAAAGAACCAATCAATTTAAACTCCACAAATAACATTGTACAGTATTGAACATTGACGCTCTACAGAGCAACATTATCTTCGTATATCTTGGTATAATCAATTTCAGTACACAAGCCCGCTTGTATTGCGTCGCGACAACAACCGATAGGCGTTGTTGCGATAACGGAACTTGTGTGGTGTACTGTACGAGATGACGCGATGATGGAAATTATGATGTTACTGAAAATACAATTGGGCTTTTGAAAAAAATATTGATTTTTTAATGTATTTTAAAACTTTATTATTAATAATATTGATATTTAATGCAAAAAACTTTAAAAAAATATTTTTTCAATTAATTATTAAACAATTAAAAATTGATGAAATTTAAATAAAAATCACGTGACTACAAACGCGCCAAGATTGGTCACCGTAGTTGTGACGTCATAATGTTATAGCTATTTAACCATAAGTACGTACAGCGTTTACAATCAAGATTCCCGCCCTATTATTCTCTTTCCCTCCAAAAGTTTGCGATGTAACCGAACCTCTTTTCATAAACATATAAAAAGTTTGCGATGTAACCGAACCTCTTTTCATTAACATTAACTAACATTATGACGTCACACGCGCTCGGGTTTGTTCGGGAGTTGTCGGAGTGTCTTCGGCTTAATTATATTAATTAGAATAAATTAATTTTTATTTTGAAATAACTTTTGAATTATTGCGAAAAAAAGAAAAAAAAAATAGTTTTGTTATAAAACTAATATATAATTTTTCCATTTATCACAAATTTTTTTTTTTTTTCAATAGCCCAATTCTAAAGTTTGGTGTATTAAGGATGCGTATCCGTTGAAGCGGAGCTGAGCTGACCAATCACAATGAATGACGAAAACATTTTGATAATGTCAATGTGTTGTTTGACAATTCCATACGCTGTGATTGGTAAATCAGGCTGTCAAACAACGCATTGGCAATGTCGTATTCATTTCATGATGCATTGTGATTGGTGAATCAGCTTCAGCGCTGCTTTGCTCTGCTTCGTCCTGTAAACGTCCTGTAAGGCCCCAAAGACGTTACTACGTTCGCGTTATTTGATCGCATTCGCTTTAATCTACTTTAGTCGCTAAATAAGTATAGGCTCCCAACTGCTGCACTTAAAGGATGAAAAAGCGTATACTCAAACAAGATGTGTAAGAAACTTTTTGGTCAGATAGGTTATTTGTCTGACCCTTACTAGTATTATGAATGCGAAAGTAACTCTGTCTGTGTGTTACCAATCACGCCTCAACTACAAACCCGATTTTAATGAAATTTGGTACAGAGATAGTCTAGAGGCTGAGAAAGGACATAGATTACATTTAATCCAGAGATTTTAATAGAACATATAATATCCACTTAATCGTTTTCGGCTGCAGTAACTTCGCTTTTAATATAGAACTAATTAGTTAGTAATTACACTAATATGACTAGTGGATCCAACTGTACTGTACCGGGAACACTGTAGGTCGAACCGCAGGAAATACATATAGTTAGTTGACTGTATTTTATTCTAATAACTGTCTTGAGACTCACAAAAAACAGTTTTGATCGCGTCAAGCTAGGTAATCAAGTTATGTGACTATAACTCTAATCGTATACGCGGAGAAATCGAAGCGTTGCTAGTTCTTGTACTTTGGACCACACATTTATCGCGATACCGAGAGACAATGGTGCTATTATTCTGAGGTCCCACAATGAACCGAACGCTGATTAAGCGGTTTAAGCCCATCGTAAATTGAAAATATTATTTATTTTGCTTTTTTCAGTAGCTTGTTATAACGAGACTTAAAATATATGGTTCAGAATTTTTTCATAAAGCGTTATTGACATTAAGCGAGTTTTCAAGCGGGTGGGAGAATTTTGAAGTCTGCCGAAAAATATACGTTTGAGATTTGGGTGATTCTTTGCTTTCTCTTGAACTCCCTGTTCTTAGCTTGTGGATTCGCTCATAAGCAAAGTCTACAACACTTGACGATAACGAGTCTGTGTAATAATCATAACGTTAGATTTTTCAGTATATTTTTACATAGCGCTTGTGGCCTAGTTTAGATAAGCGATGATAAGTCATTGCTATTGTTAAGCAAGGTGCAGCTCGATCCCTACTTGGATGGCTGATAGTGGTATTTCTATCTGACCACTACCGTGCTTCGAAGAGCACGTTATATTGTCTGTCCCGGTTGATTGGTGATAATGACGGAGGCCTTAGGTGATCTAAAACTCCGATTGACTGCCTACACGAACTCACTTACAAACTTGTTAAATTAAATTTTTGTTGATATATTCCGCATCAAATTCCTAAACCAAATCATACTACATTCAACATCGAAAGACATTTGAAATACGAACTCACAGAAATATTCGTACATTTTCAAACAGATTACATGTAAAGGACCATTCCCATAGTCTTGGCGGATTCTAGCGGTTCGTCGAAGTATCGATACTCGGCGGCGTCTGATTTATGCGTTGACGGACGACAAGCAAGAGCTCGGCGATAAATATAATTGTGCTGCGGTGACCCACCCATGGCGTAGCAAGTGTGTAAAGGTCTTTACATAGGTTGTTCTATTATTGTTGTTGGTTATTTTTTATTTATTTTCAGCCTGACTTGTCCCACTGCAGGGCAAAGGCCTCCCTACCCTCTTTCCACCTTTCTCTATTGAGTGCTAGACTGGGCCAATCCTTCGTGAAGGTGTCGAGCTCGTCTCGCCATCGCCTCCTCGGTCTGCCGCGACGTCGTTTCCGATCTTGTGGGACCCACTGATTATTGTTGTTGGTTAGCTGAAATAATTTATTTTTGAATTATAACTACGTTTACAGATACACTTCGCTTATATTTTGCATTTTTATCTGACCTTCGGCCCTTTTATAGGAACCGTGGTCAATTCAAAATGAGTAGTGTTCGCTTAAACTCAAGAAACCTGAAATGATTTTTGTTAATTTATTATTGCTTAGGAAGAGGACGATGTGCTATGGAAAAATATAACATTGAAATATTATGGAGTCTAACTAACTGATACATTCATACACAAATACTTTATAAGAATATATAATTGATACCCAGACGTCGCCAACAACTATGCCTGTTGACTCCGGGCGGGAATCGAATCCGCAACTCCCGACACAGTAAGCGCTCTCACTGCCACTGTGCCAACGGGCTTGTCGAATAATAATACGAGATGAGTATAAATAGTTATAATGCGATTTCTACCAATGTGTTCTTGCCTTTAGACCAGTTGTTCTTCGACCAACGATCCAGGAAGGTAACTATATCTAACATCTTACTATTCTTGTACTTACAACTTGTCACCGAGTTATAGATCTTATTTATGTGATTTTAAAGTATATTTTGTGTAAATGTGTTTTACATTATATTTATACTATGTATACATAGAAGAAGATATCTATTTATTAATGCTGAAGAGAAAACGCGCAATCTCAGAAACTACCGAACTTAATTTGTCATAAATGTGTCTGTACTTATATTATCAGTTCTATAACTACGAGTAATGTTCAATGCCTTTATGATATTTATTTATTGCAAGTAGTGGAAAAGTTAACCCTTTAATGTCATATTTTATTATTCCCTCGAGTGTTTATTAACCTGGTTCTTATTACGATAAATTGCATGTAATGGTATGGAGCATGATCACATTGTGTCCGCCAATCCTACCTACAGACCTATATAACAATCTATATAGATTAAAGGCAAAACCGACCGACTTAGCCACTGATTGAATCACTGACTTACTTATATGTCAACGCATAACCGAAACTACTGTACCGAATAGTTTGTTACAGTAAGTGAGTACTAAGAAAATATTTTGCAAAGTTAAACCCCTAACAGGAGGTGGTCCTTTTCTTTTTACCTGCAGTGAAGCAAGGGCGGCACATAATAAAACAGTTACTGAAAACTTTTAACTAAATATAAATAATAATCCTAAAAAGGAGTTGTTGATTGTTTTAAGTTCCTAAGAGAGTCTAACCAACAACCTAATGACTAGTTCTAGTAGACTGACAAAAAACGACAGTCATGGCACTAAATGCAAGCAATTGTATCTAATCAACCCAAAACGTTATCGTCTTAAACACCAACAAAATTATTACCCACATATCAAAAATTTATCAGATAACAAAAAACCGCGATTACTCTATTATTTAAAATGTCATTTCCAACATAACTAACACCAAACCATACCAAACATGTACTTGAAAACTTTCGTCATACTTATGGTAGCCACAACGGCTATCGCCAAAACATATAATGGATATAAAGTGTATAATGTTTTACCAAAGAACGATGTCGGAGTTAAAGTAATTAATGATGTACAGAGGGCAGGACTTGGAGAACTTTGGGAGGACCACGTCAGTGTTGGTCAAGTTAACAAGATCATGGTAGCGAAGGATAAACAAAAGACGTTTGTGAATGGAATGAAGAATGCTGGTGTGGAAGTTAGTGAAATTATCAGTGATTTGCAGCAGTAAGTATAAAATTACCTTAATTGTTATACCTGTACTCAGAGACGTGAAATGGTTCCTTAGTAGAGATTTAATGAGAGGTTTTTGAAGTAAATTCAATTTAAAAAAATATTGTGTAGTTTTAGTAAGAATGTAAGTTACTATTAGCGCCTCGTGATCTTTTCCGCGTTGTACACATTTCTACGGGAATTTCGGGATAAAATGTATGACAGGTCTTATTCAGATGCAAGACCTATATCACTGTAAAGTTGCATCCAAATCCACCCAGTAGTTTTGCGTGATAGAGCAACAAACATGCATCCTCTCAAACTTCTTGTATTTTAAAAGTATTTTGTCGTATCATATTTCTCCAGTAGTATCAGCTGCCTTTTGAGATTATAACAAACCTTGTCTACTACATGCACAATATAAGGTAACATCTTTTCCATTCCAGAGCTATCAACGACCAACGAAAACCAAGCTTAGTTCGTAACTCTGAAAACTTTCTTTCACTAAACTGGACTGAATACCATGATCTAGAAACTATTGACAACTGGCTCGATGAAGTAGCCGCTGCTTACCCATCAATAGTTACTCCAATCACTATAGGGCAATCAGTAGAAAACAGAGATATAAAAGGAATAATAATCAATTACAATCCTGGAGTAGAAAAACCTATAGGTGTTATTGAAGGAACGATACACGCTAGAGAGTGGATTTCACCAGCTACTGTCACTTGGATTATAAAGGAGTTTTTGACTAGTACTGATGCTAGAGTCAGAAGTATGGCTGAGAGTATTGAATGGCATGTTGTTCCTGTACTCAATCCTGATGGGTACTCTTACACTTTTACTACTGTGAGTAATAATGCTGAATCTGATTTTTGTTTCTTTCAACGCGCTAATCTCAGAAACTACCAATCCGGTTTGAATAATTATTTTTGTAATGGATAGCAGGAAGTAAAAGTAAAAGTTAAAGTTAAATCATGCTATTAATGATTTAAATACTTTGGTTTGTGATTTTTTTAACTTTAGTCATATTATGGTGTTTAGACTGTGGTGATATAGCAGACACTTAGCGATTGCTACTACATAGCTAATCGGCAATTCCGTGAGTGGTTTCGTCAGTTTCAAAATTATTTGGGACATATTTCGTGTTCAACATATTCAATATCAATTGTTATGATTATAATCTTGCTACTTATCTCTAACGATAATTAAATACCAGACGCTTATATCTTGATAAATATTTCAAGGACAAATCTAAAAAAATAGTTTTTAGACATAGTATTTATGGCTAGTATGTATTATTATTATAGATTTATATTACGAGAGCCCTTAAGCCTTACTTGTGTTAGTATGTATGATACACATTGTCAGTGTGCATAAAGTCAGGACAAGGTCTTCGCAGGGCCGTCAATGTTAAAAATGATGTACTAGAAATAATATCTATTACAGAACAGAATGTGGAGAAAGAACAGAAGTAGAGCCAGCTTTACTACGTGTGCCACTGATGACGATATGAGTAACGGAGTAGACTTGAACAGAAACTTCGATTTTGTTTGGATGAGTACGTATTGAAAATAAGAAGATTATCCTTATCTTCTTCTTCTTCTTAAAGTGCCTCTCTGACTAGCAAAGGTTGAAAGTCACTTTGGTATATTTTTTCATATCCTATCCTAATGTAATCACACATATTATTATAGTTGTTTGACAATATGACAAATTCAATAACAAGCAAGATTGTCAACAAATGTAAACACGATGCACGCTTATCTAATAAAGGCATGTCAGTTAGTAAACGCATATTTTGAGTAAAGTAGTTGACAAGAAGTTGTGTTATGAAAGCTACGGGCTACTGTTGTGGCCCTGGTTGTAATACACAATTTAAATTTAAGCAAATCCCTGAGCAGGTTAAAGGGTCAAAAGATAACAAAACAAAGAGTGAGGTCTTCGTATTATAATCTAATTTTATTTTATTTCAGCTGAAAGTGCCTCAACCAACCCTTGTGACAATACATTCGCTGGTACTGCACCGTTTTCTGAACCTGAAACCAGAGCCATGGCTGATCACGTGACCAGCTTGGATGAAAGAGGAGACATTCTGTATTACTTCGCTTTCCATTCTTACACACAACTCATCATAGTGCCTTATAGCAATATTCAGAACCTCAATGATGGAGGCCTCCCAGACAATTATGCCGATTTGGTAAGAACTTCATATTTATGTAATCTTCCACAAGTACTGTCTATTATGTGTATATAATTTTAGAAGAGAGAGAAAAACATCAGGAAGAGAAGAGAGAGACAAAAAGTATTTTTAATCTAAAGCTATTTAGGGACTTTTACCCAAGCAAGGCATGCTGCTCAAATCATGCTTTAAACCCTAAACAAAGGTATTGGTTTACGAAATATACCTACTGCGATTATATATAAGAAAATAAAATAGAATAATGAGGACTTAAGAATTAATAATATGATTCAGTAACTCCTTGTCTTTCAGTATGAAATTTCTGCTAACGCTGCTGACGTTTTGGCTCAAAGATATGGGACCGTCTACAGATATGGACTATCTACTGATCTCATGTGTGAGTAATTGTACTAACTTTTTAACGGTGGATCTTTTGTTCTATCATGAGTGAACGTCAAGTAAACCACTAAAGTTTCGCACTAAAGACAATATTAGTATTGACATTGAGGAAATATACAGTTACTGAAATCTATTGCTTTTCGCTAACAGTCAATAAAAACAATTGATATGCTGCCCATAGCAGGTAAAATACGGCTGTAGATTTCTACAAAAATAACCTTCTATCTTATATTTCTACTACAGATGCCATGAGTGGAACAAGCTTTGATTGGGCCAAATACCACGCCAATGCTACCATCAGCTACCTCTTCGAGCTAAGAGATGTTGGAGAGTTCGGGTTCTTACTTCGTCCTGAATCTATTATACCAAATAATTTGGAAATAATGGACGCTTTGATCGAAATGGACCGAAAGACTCAAGAGTTAGGATATTATAATGGTTCAGCTGCAAAAACGGCAGCGCTGTCTAGCGCTTTGTTGGCTGGATTGATCGTCGCATTGATATTTTAATTTCTTGTGTTTTTCGTTGTAAATATATTATTTGTTTTGTTTGCTTGTTTGTTTGTTAGTGACGTTTATAATAAATATATGTAGAGGTTATTGCAGAATATAACTTTTAAATAGTAATATGTTATATTATAATTAAAATCTTCTTTTACTCCATAACAAGTTTACCCTTAAGTTATCAACACACCAAAACCGTTCGGATTTGGCGGTACAACCCGCCAAAAAAATTAAGTGGCCTTATTTTGAAATAAACTTGCCATGATTTTGCAAAGTTAGGGTCGCAGAGACCGACAACTTAATCTTACGTAATAGGAATTTGCCGGGTACTAATCACTAATCAATTAAAAAACCACCAATAACATGTTCCAGATAAGTTTATCAGCTAATATTTTAATCCTAAGATAATCAATAAGGGCATAATGGAATTATTTATTACTTTTTACGGTATCAGTGAAGACGTAATGAATTTCAAAATATCTCTTGTGTTTGCTATAACTATAGCAGTTTCTACTGCTTATAAGAGTTATACAAATCATAGAGTACATAAACTAGAAATTAAATCCGAAGAAGATGTGAGAATAGTGAAAGAGTTAGAGGAATCAGGGAAGTGGTACTTTTGGAATGATAGGATTGAGATTGGTGGAGATGTTAGGATCATGGTGGCGCCTCAACAGGAACCTGAACTCAGAAAATACCTGACCAGTGTCAATATAAAGAGCGAAGTGTTGATTGAAGACGTACAAAAGTAAGTACATTGTTAAATGATTGATTTGATTTTGAACCTATTTATATTAATGACTCCATTGAGTAATTTTCGCTCATAATTTTGGATTTGGTTATTCAACGGATTTAAATTCACTTTGCCTAATATCACATTTCAATCACACAATACCGTTCTTTTACAGACTCATTGATGAACAATTAAAACGTCCCCATAGCACAAGCAGAAATGTCGAAGACTACGCCTGGACTTATTACCAAACAATGGACGAAATTGATGCTTGGCTTGATCATATTGTAGCCAAACATTCAGATGTTGCCAGTATTATAACTTTAGGAAGATCTGTAGAAGGAAGGGATATTAGGGGTGTTAAAATCGACTATCAGAAACTGTCAGAACCTGTGATTGGGGTGATAGAATCTGGTATTCATGCTAGAGAGTGGATTGCGCCGGCAACAGCTACTTGGATTATTAAAGAGTTTTTGGAGAGCACTGATCCTGATGTTCGGTTTATGGCTGAAACTGTAGTTTGGCACATTTTCCCTGTGTTTAATCCTGATGGATATGATTATACTTTTACTCATGTAAGTATTGGTTAATTAACTGAAGCTGTTAAAGTTGTTGTAGCAATATCTCTATTTCTTAAAAGGATTTATGTTCCATATTTCCTTACGAAAGATAAAATGTGGACTAATGTGGTCGATCTTCATACGAAAATTCCTTCTGAAGAGGAAGAAGGTTAAAAATCAGTCATGATTGTTTGAATCGTAACTCTGTTAAGAAAACAATAAGCGTGCATGAATCATCTTCAATAGGTTTCAATGTTGAATCTATACTGGTCTTGTCCAGTTACCCTGAAAAATAAATAATAGTTATCAGTAATTTAAATAATGTAATACAGTAAAGATATTCCAATTTGATAAAAATGGATAAGATAAGAATATAGTCCGTATAGGTAACGTAATAATGGTTACTAAGAAATAATAATAAATTCAAATAACGAAGTTCACAATTTTTATGTTCAAGAATCGCATGTGGAGGAAGAACAGACAGACAGCCAATCACACTTCCTGTGCTCATTGGAACGCCGACGATGACTTCAGCAATGGTATCGATTTGAACAGGAACTTTGGATATGGATGGATGAGTGAGTTAAAAAGTTATATATTGCAGTTTATGTCAGTAATATTATTTATGCTGATGACGTCATCGAGTCAAATGTAATATTAGCAACAGTCAACGAAGATTAAATTAAATGTGGATATATAATTAATGATTAATTAACCCTATAGTTGGCAGACATTTTTTTACTAAAATAATTATATTTTTGCTACTTTTCTAAGTTATTTAGTTTATAAGGGTACATGAAAAAGTGAAATAAAAAATCTTAGTATTTCAGTTTTCAGGATTTATTATGTGTCTTATAGTACACATTGCCAAGCTTACACTAATACAGTGACCGAGACAGATGTCTCCTTAAATGCACATTGCCATGTTAATAGAAAAATCATTATTTATAAAAAAATTAACAAAGTTATAATAAAAACATATAAAAATTGACATAAAGCCTCGTAGTACTTAAAATAAACGTATTAAAATACAACATTTAGTCTCAAAAGTTTAGGAACTAGGTATATGAGTAGGTAAGTGTTATACATACGGCGTTCTTACTTATATTTAAATGAACAATAACAAAGTTATACCTTGTATTGTTACAAAATTATCACAAAATGGTGAGATCAATATGAGAGATCATTTAAACTTAAAACAAATCAAAAATATATTACGAGTAGGAATAAAAATACAAAAAAATCCTATTTAGAGTGAAAATCAATGAAACAGTTTCGCCCTTCAACAATACACAGTCGGGCGTTACACTTTAGACATATGTGTTTGGTTTGATGTTGGGTGCAATTGCGGCATCTACCTTTTTTTGTAAAAGTAGGAAAATGGCCTAATTGGTCGTATCGAGATGCGTTATCCGGCCTTTCTGCAATTGGCTTCAATATCTTTTTTACAGATTTGTCTAGTGCAGCGGATGGTGTATCAGTACTATTTCTTTCAAAAAAACGCAATTGCCTAAATAAGGCAAATCTAAACTTTTTCAGTGGCATTGGTTTTTGTTTGCCACTGTTTTCATGACGATACAGCAACCATGCATTATTGACACATATGTCCAGAATTTGTGAAAACAAAACTAAATACCAACGATGTCCTTTCAAGTCTGTGCGATATAAAGCAACTAACATGTCGGCTAAATCTACTCCACCCATGTTTTCGTTGTAGTGTTTTATTAAATTTGGGCAAGTGACTGGGCCTTTTTTCTTCTCTTCTTTCTTATATCTCATTATGCTTTGTACTGGATAGGCGTCAACATATGTACTTGCTGCTACAACAAATTTGTTATCAAACCACTTTACAGCAGCAATGTTATGTTCGTTGGACACTACTTGTGCAAACGCTCCTCTACCCTTTTTCTTCAGTTCCTTATCACTCGGTAATTTTTTCTCTGCCCCACGAAGTCTATTTGCCCTTACAGTGCCTAATGAGAATATACCGTATTCTTCTCGTAAATGATGCAACAGTTCAATGGAGGTAAAAAAGTTGTCAAAGTAG
Source organism: Cyclophora albipunctata (assembly GCA_963082685.1). Lineage (NCBI taxonomy): Eukaryota > Metazoa > Arthropoda > Insecta > Lepidoptera > Geometridae > Cyclophora > Cyclophora albipunctata. The sequence goes on along the minus strand of OY720129.1, from coordinate 8,111,420 downwards.
AGTACAGAACACGGCTTTTGCTTGATCGACTGAGCTAAAGCTATTACAACTTTGGCTCCAAGCCCCATACCATTTTCTTTTTCATTGAAAGTATGTAGTCTAAAAGTGTCGTCTCCTCCGTAAATAATAAAATCATGTACCAGGCCAGATGGTGAAGCACGAACGAAAAACTTGAATCCCCATTTTTTGGGTTTGTTTCGAACATATTGTTTTCGGCTGCCAGCTCTAGTGCCTTTGTAAGGAACCATCATCTCGTCGATACTAAACTGTTTACCTTCAGGTACATTGCATGCAAAGTTATGACGAACTTTTTCTACCAATGGCCTTATTTTATAGTACCTATCACCATCATCTTTCAAATTATCATTGAAATGTATGTACCGCCGAATAATCTGAAACTTTTTTAGGGGCATGACCTCCGAAATTTTTGTGTACTTTAATTCATTGGACCAGTAATCGGTATAAGCCGGCAAATCAACCACACCCATTAGAATATTTATAGCCAAAAAGTCTTTTATATCGTCTTTCGTTAGGTTAACTGAAGATCCTTTTTTCTGCACAGAATATAAATTTGAGTGATAAACTATTAGTTCTAGAATGACATCGGAAAAAAATAATCTAAAGTAATCAAGCGGCGTTTTTTCACTGTCAGTAGGTTCATAAAACATGTATTCAATATCTGCTGCTCCCAGAAACTTCGTTCTTTTCCATTTAGGAAATATTTTGGTAGGTTTCACTACGGTCTTTTTCACGACTACTGGAGTTTTTTTATAACGCCGAAGACGGACATTAGCTCCAGTAGCTGATGCGGCAGGTGCTGTGGGTGCGGGACTGCAGATTGAGTCAATAGAGGGTGACGGAGGAATATAAACTGATGGTGACGGCGGTATGATGTCAGGATCATTTTGGAGAATAGAAGGTGAGTTTGGAGTGGAGTCATGAATATCGTGTCTGGATCTCGGCTCTTGATGGACTGAAGCAAGGGTGTAAATTTCTCTGTACTCACAGTCGTCACTATCGGAGATGTTTATATTTTCGACAGAAGACGCTACTGACCGAGCTGGAGAACTGCCGCCAGAGACATCTTGATGACGATTACAAAGACGATATTCGTCCTCCGAAGACTCGCTGGACTCCACATCAGACTTAGCTCCACATTTTGGTACCAGAGCAAGGATTTTGCGACTTCTAGTCATCTGAAAATAAAGCAATGCAAGCTAAGCAAAAGCAATTTGGTGCACAAAATAAAATAAATTCCTAACATGCTTTATCAAAAAAAATCTTAGGTTTGAATAATGTGGTAGCACAGCAGGCAACGTGCATTTAAAGACACAATATTAATAAATAGTAATAATTTATAAACTTGGCAATGTGTATTTAAATGTACACTATACATTTAGTGTAATTCACACCGAAGCAGGCACGGTGCATTTAAATACACACAACAAATATTGTATGGTTTACTATAGACCAGGCCGTGTGCATTTAAATGCACACATAATAAAAATCGTAAATTATGGCATATTTATGACATATATCGCAAAAATAATATCACCAAACAATAGTGTAAAGCTTACGGAAAGTAGGATTATAACAATATCATAAATATTACATCATTTAATTACGATAAAATAGGATACTTACGGAGCGTTGCGTGGGCGCTAACGGACGAGTCGTCATTTTGTTCACCACTAACAAAATGTGAGACAGAGAGATATAGCTATCTCTTTCTTGCGTATAGAAACGTTTACGAAGTCACTTTGATTTATTATTAAAACGATTTAATGTTTAGTATTGCGATAAAAAAAATCTAAATGGAATGTGCATTTAAGTACACAACGTCAAGTATAGGGTTAAGACACATAACGTCATCATACTCGTAGTTAATCGTTGACAATTCCAAAGAGGAAATTATTTCGAGTCATGATAAATTAGGTAGTAGTGACAATAGTGTAGCAACGTAGATTAAATCGATACTTAGCTAATTGACGTATATTTTTATAGATTACTAATTAAATCTCTACTAAAGAAGCATTTCACGTCTTTGGGTACGGTTGTTAGTAAGTATTTTCTGTATGTTTTCAGCTATTGGCGCCTCTCAAGATGCTTGTACTGAAATATACGCCGGCCCAGCCGCGTATTCAGAACCTGAGGCCGCAGGCATGGTCAACTATGTGACAGCGCTCCAGAACCAAGGAAACGTAGTCTACTACCTCGCTTTCCATTCTTACTCTCAAATGGTGCTGGTGCCTTACAGCAATGTCGGAGGAGCTGATGTCTTGACAGTTCCTAATTATGCTGATTTGGTAAATAACGTTCTAAAATAAATTTTACTATACATTTTGACCAATAGGTTACACTCTGTCTCTCTATTGGTAACATTGGAAGGTGACTTTCACAAGAAGAGGACTTGCTCTTTTTGCATCTCCGTCATTGGATAATTTTGAATTCCTTTCTTCGCTCTAAAAAACATATTGTGTCGAATGATTATGTTAAATATTTTTGCTTTGTTTTTAGTATGAAATCGCCATCAAAGGAATGGATAAGCTGACTGCGGTGCACGGAACAGCGTATACTGTCGGAACTTCTATCGATATTCTATGTAAGTATTTTGAGGTTACTGAAATCTACATCGTCTTTCGGTAGGTCATGAAAACCTCCATAGTTGTAGTTATGATAACGGTTATAATCCTGATATTTAAAAAATGCAGTATGTACTTTTCATGTTGTTTGACAATTTAGAATGACAATTCACTGAACCACCACATATCCAAATTTCATTAAAATGATACAGTTACATACATTTATTTTAAATAAATATATTTGGTATATTTAATGGGGCCGGGTGCTAGGGTAATAATGACTAGTAAATGAAAGAAAATACATAGAATAATAGAACATTATTAGGTCAAATTACAATTTTAAGAAATGGCTAATCACTGTCGCTCCTCTGCACTCTTCAAAACTATTAAGTACGAGTTACCAAATAAAACTCACTGTACTGTATATCTTCAGGTTGACCATCCACTCGAAGAAGAAGAAGAAGTGAGATGAGAGGCCTTTGCTCAGCAGTGGGACATTACAGGCTAATATCCTACTTTACCAAATAAAACGTTTATCATTTCCAGATGCAGTCGGTGGATCCAGCGTGGATTGGGCGAAAGGAATCGCTCAAATACCCATCGTTTTTTTGTTCGAGCTCCGCGACATTGGACCTTATGGCTTCCTTCTGCCTGCAGAACAAATTATTCCAAATAACGAAGAAATTATGGCCAGCCTAGTCGAAATGGATAAAACTGCCAGACAGCTAGGCTATGTTACGCACAGCGATAATTCAGCGGCAAGATTAGGATTTAGCGTTCTTGTTATGTTAGGAGCATTGTTGGCGATGTAAATAAAATATGTAGTTTTGTTGAAATGCATTATGTTTTTTATTGGTATGTATGGCCCAAATATCTTTGTTTTTCGAACCGTCACGGTTTGGATCAGATAGGTTATGTATAGTATGGATTAGAGGTAATCTCAAACCAGAAAAATTTACATAGCATAGAAGTATAACACTGAGGTCCCAATCAATACACAATCCCAGAGGCGAATCATCTATGTTTCTTCGGAGAGGCTTTTCCCTGCTCTATCATGGCTTCTACATTTTTAAAACTTTCGCTAGTCTAGTTGAGTCAGTGTACACTATTCGTTGATGTGATTAAATTGAGGACCGCTAACCGCAACCACAGAAGCTCACGAATATTGATGGCATAGTTAGACTGAGTGAGGTTAACTCATCGCAAAAATATTAAGCAACGTGCAGCTCAACCATAACTCGGATTAGTGGCCGATAATGAATTTTTATGAGCGCTAACGTGCTTCAGGGCACGTTATGCAGTCAGTCAGCAAGTCAGTAAATTGTTAGACCATAATGCCTTTAGGCGGTCTTTACTTCAAACGCGGTACTTTATTTTAAAAGCAATAATGATGATAGGTAATTTCGATAGCGCAGTGTTTTTTATTTCACTTTCTACAATTCATTAAGTCCCTACTTTCTGCAGGTGCATATTCGCGGAGTTGTACTGGGCATTACCAAAGAGCCTCTACGAGTTGAATCTGTATCGCATGCCTCGCAAAAAGATCGAGCTTGTCCCACGACTCTAGGAATAACACTGTAATAATAACAATATTGCACCGACCGGCGTCCTTAAAAATTCTGAAAATGATTTATTGCCCTAATTAAGTTTCCCTAATTCTGCTTTATCCGAAAACTTTATTAGTTAAAGGTATACCGATTAATTTTATATATTTACAATCTGATAAGTAAATACATCTTTATGACTCTTGAGATTACTGATAATTTGAAATAGCTATTTAGTTATTGAAGCCTGGTATTGTCTGGACAACTGTCGGGTTAACTGGTGGTCGAAAATGTTTAAGCATTTTTTGCTATTTTTGGCTCTTGTAGCAGTAAGTACTGCTAGCAAGAGTTATGAAAACTACAAAGTTTACTTAGTTGTGCCGACTTCTGACGTGCAAGTCCAAAGAATTAATGACCTGAGGAAGGAAAGCTTTGATTTTTGGACTGATGTCGTCGTTGTGAATCAAGATGTCAGGATTATGGTTTCTCCTGAAAGAGAACAGGAGTTTGTTAATTACATCAGTGCTATTGGTTTAAACGCTTCTATAGCTGTGCCAAATGTACAAGAGTAAGTAATTTATTCTGGCTTATTACTATACAATAGAGACTAGAGAGAATAGAGAATGACTGATATAGATTGACTCATGAAAGAAACCGCAGGCGTACAACATAATTTAATTACGGCATAAGTTAATATTATGCATTTACTATTTTTATATTTGTAAAATTAGACGCAATATTTTAAATTGTGAGCTTAATCATTAAACAAGATTAGAAACGTCTGGGACGATATCTTGATTAATTAATTCTTAAAGCATTAAATGTTAAGATAAGATTGGTTAGTCTGACCTCTAGGAACAACTATACTTACATGAGAATAATCATGGATGGCTGTAATCAAAGTCTTGGCTAGATTATAACTATGATTAATAGGAAAAGAAGCTAAAATTAATTTGTGAAGAATATGAATAAAAGTGCTTTAAAATTTTCTTCCAGACTCATCGAAGCTCAGCTGAAACCAGCTAAAATCGACCGTTCTACTTCCCTCGGTTCCTTTGACTGGCTCGAGTACCACCAGCTCCCTGAAATCTACGCCTGGCTTGATGAACTCGAAGTTATGTTCCCTAACCTCGTCACCACTGTCACTATCGGTCATTCCTACGAAGGTCGCGCGATAAAGGGAGTCAAGATTGACTTGAAAGGAGATGCTAGGGAAGGCACTCCACTAGTGGCTATGATTGAAGGTGGAATCCATGCCAGAGAATGGATTTCTCCAGCTACTGTTACATGGATCATTAAGGAGTTTTTGACCAGTGAAGATCCTGCTGTCAAGCTTCTTGCTGAGAACTTTGTCTGGCATATCTTCCCTGTTACTAATCCTGATGGTTATGTTTACACTTTTGATGGAGTAAGTTCTTTGAGAATGTGAAGGTATTAGTACAGATTGGACCGCAGACCATGGAATTTGTGGTGTAGCTTGCGGTTGTGATGTGCCGCATTAATGCACGGCCCGACTGTGACAGTTGACCGCATGCGATTGTGGTCTGCAGTCTAAATTGGACTGATACCTTTATGATGAATACTAGAATAATTTTGATAGGTAGCTTTTGGAGAAATTTTGAATATGGGATTTTTGATAGTTTTTTTGAGGATTTTTAAATTTTGGTTTTTTGTTTTATTTTTAGGACAGAATGTGGAGGAAGAACAGGAATCCTGACAACTACGTCGTGTGCAACAATAACGTTGATCTGGGCAATGGAATCGATTTGAACAGAAACTTCAATTACCGGTGGATGAGTAAGTACTGTTTGATTTTATGACATCTCGTAAATCATTAAAGTCAATTATACAAGTACTTGGAAATTGTTACTCGATGTTACTCGATTCTATTCGTCTATAATCTTCTAATTGAAAAATATCTATTTGCTTGTCGTGTTGACGATCTAAAGATTTTATCTTCATTTTGAATTATTAAAAGCTATTAAAATACATTGACGGAGGAGCTAGCGTCCAAGGTTGAACCCAGCTTTACCATTATAAGCTATAACTTTGACCTAATTAAATATAAGTTACCTGTCTTACTATCTACTATCTACACTTGCTCAATAATACTAACCATTCTCCTTACCAGCCGTTGGCGCCTCCGAAAATCCTTGCACTCAAACCTACGCTGGCCCTGCACCGGCGTCCGAAAACGAAGCCCAAGCTATTTCCAATTACGCCCTGAGCTTGAAGAGCACTGGAAACTTCTTGTACTACTTGGCCTTCCATTCTTACTCCCAAATGATCTTGATTCCTCACAGTCATTTGTCTGGCCAGGATGTTCTTCAAGTGTCAAATTACGGTGACTTGGTAAGTTTTAAAAGTATTTATTGAGACAAGAGGCCTTACCTACCAAAAGATTAAATTGTAAAATATTTGATAGTGAGTTTAAAATACCTAACAAGCTGTGATTTTTACAATCTATCTGACTTTAGCAATATAATCAAAGAGTGATACTTACTTAGCAGTGAGTTTCATTACAGGCCAGTTGTTTTAGGTACTATATGAAAACTTTATCCAAAGGAGTTTTGCTTGGAAGAACAGAACTGCCAGTGTTCACCACGAAACAGAGAAGTCTGTAGTACTTCTCTCTTCCGTGGTGTATGCTACTGCAATTATTGATCTTTAAACAATTTTGATTGTTTTTCCACAGTATGAAATAGCTGCCCGCGGTGCTGCTGCCCTGAAATCAGTTCATGGAATAGACTACCAAGTTGGAACATCAGCTGATATTCTTTGTAAGTAGCCTTTATATCTTCTTCCATCTTTATTCTTGCTCATAGAAAATTATTCAAATAAATTGTCATCAAGGAAGTTTGTGGATCCAATGGATCGTCTTCTTCGATAAGATTTTAAGTTAATGCGTTCAAAGCCGTTTGAAGGTATAACAAGATAACATAGTGCAGGCATGCAACGATGGTATTACTTTGTCACCAATTAACAAAATTATACTATGATTTAATATCGAATTTTAATTCTACAGACGAAGTCAGCGGTTCCAGCTTCGACTGGGCCAAAGGAACAGCTGAAATCCCCATCTCTTTCCTTTTCGAGCTCCGTGACTTGGGAGCCACTGGTTTCCTCCTGCCCCCTGAACAAATCATCCCTAACAACGAAGAAGTCATCGCGTGTCTCGTCGAAATGGACCAGGCGATCAGAGACTTGAATTACTACGAGTCTTCCGACAGTGGCAGCAGTGCTGTCATTGGATCAGTAATGGCTATGATCATGAGCATTTGTCTCTTGTTTGTTTTACAGTAATTGATTATTAATTATATGGCTTTATACTGTTTTTTTATTTATCTACACTAATATTATAAAGAGGAAAACTTAGTTTGATTGGTTGTAATGAATAGCTCAAAAAATACTGGACCGTTTTTAAAAATTCTTTCACCACTCGAAAGCTACATTATCCCCGAGTAACATAGGCTATTTTTCATCCCGAAATTCCCGCAGGAATGGACACAACGAGGGTAAAACCGTGGGGCGCTGCTAGTTGTAATATACAGTAGTTTGTACTAGGTCATGGGATTTAAAAAAAGCTAGATGTGGTGCTGGCCTTAAACACGCCGAAATTTTCTGTTCTTTTACTTTAGAATTTGCCAACTCGCAGCTTCTTACCTCCCTCAATCAAAACGATCTCCTCAGACAAGAAATATACGTAAATATAACACCATAAACAAAATGAACCCAAACAACGTAAAAATCATGATAATAACCCGAATAAATTACCCATTTTACGCCCAAAAGCCACCCCTCGAAGAGTCGTAAACGATTTATGCAATTCAAACATAAACCATCCCTGTCAGGGGTTGACAGGAATGCATGAAAGGTAAATAATAATAAATTACGTCACCCCATACGAGGACAATGTGCGTCTGAAATCAAATGTCACACAAGGACCACAAATCATAATGAATGAACAGAAAGTGCGCGGAGTCGCATTGGTGAAATGTTTTAATCCATTTGAAGTCCCTACTTTTTGAGGTAACTCTTTAGAACAATGTTCAGTGTTATCTGTAGAGTAGATAATTAATTTTTAAGTAATTAACAGAAAAAGAAACTGAAATTTTCAAAGAAGATAGATAATTAGATATAAAATACTTACGCCTAGAAAGTGTAGCTAGCTACCTAGCTACCTACCTAGCTTTAAACTATATGCTATAAGTATTTTACGAGCAATATAATAACGAATTTGAACATTCTTTATACGTTAGTGGGTACAAGTCAACGGTCAAGTCACACAACAACTATAAAGAATAAAGATATCGCTGTAAGGAACCTTAGACTTGGCACGACTTTGTCTAGATTTCATTACTTTTTAGAGATAAACAAGCAGCTCCATCGAGACTTGGTTAGTTTTTACACAAAAAAATTGATGGGATACGCTAAACGCAAAACATCTAGTCATTCATTAATTTCTTCATTTGAAAAAGGTTAAAGGCCTCGGAATTGGTCTAACAACCAGAATCAGCCGATTAACGGCCTTCTGAAGCACGTTAGCACTAGAAATGCAACCATCAATCCCCAATAAGGAGCCGAACAGTGCATTGCTTAATAATCGCACTGAACTAACATAGCTTAGCCAAAATACACCACGAGCGGTACACAAATAACAGCTAGTACAGTCCGGCAAGTATAAGTTGGCGGTGGCGATTTGAGGAACTAAAACGGCCATCTTGAAAATTCACTTTGACACTTCCGAGTGCATAGTAAACATCGTTGCGAATATTTTGCTAACTACTGTGCTATCATCATGCCTAAAGTGATAAAAAGTGGTACAAGAGAAGCAGTTATAAAAGTACACTGACATTGAACACAGTGTCGCACAGCCGCGCCAAGTTATATTACTGTACACAAATAATAATAGTAAAAGGGTACTAATATTAGTAGCAGCCCACGAAAGAGGTTATTCCTACACCGGATCTCAGGAGTGTTAAATTTGATTGTTTTATTATGACAAACGATGATTTTAATTGTTACAACGATTTTACGACGGTATCTAAACTGCAGTTTATTTATTAAATAATATGAGCTGACTTATAACTGTTTGTGTTATAGTTTTGGATGGTTATGTGACTTTAATTTATGTTCGGTGAAATGTTCGAGGAAATAAATATTTGGACATCAAAAGGTTTATTTAAAAATAATCATATTTAGTAAAAAATAGCTATTAAATATGAATGTAAATATACCTAAAACTAAGAACTGAAATGCAATATACTAAAACAATAGCCGAACAAGAAGTTTATACAGTCATACTTCTTTAATTTTTCGCCATAATAACATTACCATACCAGTAAAGTATATCTCTGTCATCATCATAAAATGTAGAAGGTACTAGCAACGCTCCGCGGTGTTACGCGCGTTGTGCCCATCTCCGCAGGAATTTCTGGATAAAAAAATAATGTAATGCATAGCCACATTCAACAGGAAGGTTATAGTCTATTTTCTATCCTGAAATTCCTACAGGAACAGGCACAACGCGGGTAAAACTGCGGGGCGCTGCTAGTAGTATAGATAAAGTAGAACTAACGCGTAATCAAATTATCTAAAATACTCTTAAGAAATAGTTTTCCAAACGTTCACAGTCATCAATATTACGATAATTCCTTTCCAAAATATCTTCTAAGACCCGTCAATAACAATTCCCATCTAATAATAGACACAGAAGGTGTGAAATGAGCATAAATTTATCAAACTGTCTCCTTTTCCAATGTGTTGACTAGATGTCTTCCATTTTGAAGTTTTGTCGTAACTTATAGACGCAACCCGCCCATCCCATATTGTGGGTAAGGGTTTGTGCTTAGTCGTGGAAGCGAGTAATAAGTAACAAAGTTTGAGTAGGTTAGTGGCCAACTCTGGTGGCGGAGTTTTTAGACTGCTTAGGCTACCGGTTTGGTTAGTGGCTATCCCTGGTGGTAGTGATTTTAGACCGCCTGAAGACCTTAGACATGATCTAAGCATAGCAATAACAGCTGGTAAAACGTAGGTAAATAGGTTCGCGAGCTGAGGAGTTCGATAGAAAGCGATGGACAAACATGTCAACATCCAAATTGTGTGTCCAAATTCGCTTGTTTTCAGCTTGCAGTCTTGGTCAACAGCTCGTAGTGATAAATATTTAGCAGCTTTTATTGATTATTTTATATTTACTTTCTTTTTTATTTGGAAGTATTTCAATAGTGATAAGCATATAAAGAGCAAGCAGTAATGATGTAGCTTTGCATAGCTGTAACATTATAAAGTGTTCCTTTAGTTACTCTTTAAGTATCAAAATATAAAATCGTTCTTAATTTGTATCCAATATTTTAACAATTACAAATCGCTAATCGCTCATCTCATTAACAGACTCGCACCCTGCAAAGAGAAATAGAGCGATTCAAACTTTTTTTCACCACATTCTTTTGGCGTTTGGGGACCCATAAAATGGCGCTTCGTAGCAATTACGTGAAAGTTGTGACTTCCACTGAAGTTTTTGTGGAATTCTTTGGTTCTTACTTGTTTTCGATCCTGTTAATTAGCGACCATCATTAGCAGTTCAAAGGATGTTTTTTTGTTCCGAACATTTTTGTTTTGGTGATTCAATAGAATTTATTTTCTTTGATGGTGTTTGAGGAATTCGGTCTGATGTTGTTATAGTTAGCGGGTTTTGATTATTACCTTTCAGAAAATCAGGATTATTACGTAGACTGTATCTGAGGTCTTTAGGCGGTCGAAAAACTTCGACATCAGAGTTTGGGTACCAATCTTCTGAAACTAGTTAAGGATTATTATTATGACAAGTTCAAATATATTATCAAGAGTTTAAAAACCATTCTAATATCTCCTTTGATAAAGTATTCCAATTCTCTTACAGAATTAAATCATTGACAGACATACAGCGAGTGAGTTAGCGAATTTTAGGGATAATGTTTGGAGGACTTAAGCTGAAATATTGTATTGTGCTCGGTTAACATCAACAACACGGACAACACGGAGGACGGTAGATGGCGCTACCACGGTAAACATCGCGTTAGTGTTTATAATATAATAAAAAATAGTAATTTACAGTTAATTGTGATAAGAGTGACTAAAATCGAAAGACAATCTTATAATGAAGGTGTGAAAGTGTTGGTGACGAGAAAGGATAATTAATAGTGCTATAATCTTAAAGTTAATAAACAGTGCATATAAATAAATATACTACTTAAATAAACAATAGATCCCGAATAAAACAATAACCCAGTGAAAACTTATAACTATCTGAACGCAGTGGTATCAAAGTGTAAAGTGACTGTCTCATATATTTTAAATTCAAGTAACGTATTGATAAAACTTAAACGATAATCATAACAATCAAAATCGCCATTTAAATTTGGCGGTTGGTTAGTTCTGCTACTCATCACTAGATGGCACTGAAACACAAAGAGGTCGCTGATATCTATCGATTACCTTCTAAAATACTCAATAGATGGCGTTAGCAGTTTCTAGTTAGGCTTAAAAAATTAGAAACAAGGATTTTATGATAACAATGAATACTCAACAGAAATGTGCAGGTTGTCAAAACTATTTACCAAAGAAGGACTATCTTCAATGCATGAAATGTAAAGGGAAATACGACTTAGATTGCGCAAACGTGTCTTATAAATTATTTAGCATTATGCAAAAGAAAGATCAATGGAAATGCCCCGAATGCCACAACAAACAACCAAAAACAGGCAATATAAACACTCCGGTACGCTCCGCAACTCTTTCAACAGTTGAAACACCCCAGGAACTGTTTTCTTCATCAATACAACACAGTCCAGAGTCCGTTTACAATGTCACGCAGCGAGTAAAGAAATCTGAGTGTACAAAAGACGTTAACCCGACAGCTGGATATATTAATGAAGTCATGTTGGAGGAGTTAAAGTCGCACATGACTGAGTTATTCAGGAGTCAAATGGGAGACTTACGCAACGCTATTGCAAGTTTAACGAATACAATAACTACACAAAACTCCCATATTGAAAAATTAGAGGCTCGAATAGCAGCACTTGAGGAAAGTAAAGAAACTGAACACCTCAAGCTTAATGAGACTATAGTTCATCTTCAAAATGAAATCTCAGAACGCGACCAGGCAGCTCTAGTCAACGACATCGAGATTTCAGGATGTCCCGAAGTGCCGAATGAGAACTGCACCCATCTAGTACTGACGCTAGCTCACAAAGTAGGCCTAAACATCGAGGAGCGCGACATCGTCAGTGCCGAACGCGTCGGACGCAAGCCCGCCGACAGCGCGGAGCAGGGCCCGCGGCGGGCGCGGCCGCTCGTGGTGCGGCTGGCGCGGCGCGCGCCCCGCGACGCGCTGCTGCGCGCGGCGCGCGTGCGCCGCGGCCTTGACACCGACGGGATGCAGCTGCCCGGCCCTGCCACCTCGCTCTACGTCAATGAGAGGCTCACCAAGTTCAATCGTCTCCTATTCCAAAGAGCCAGAGCGTTAGTTAGTTACAAATATACATGGACGCGAAATGGGAGGATCTTCGTTCGTCAAGAACATGGGAAAGAGTGTCATAGACTGAGTTCCGAATGTGACTTGTTGAAGGTTTTTGGAAAGGCTTAATTTTCGATCTCTTGTTTTGCTTAATGTTAGTTATAATATTATTTTTTAATTTGTCTGTTGTCGTTTTTAAATGTTTATCTCTTTATATTCATGTCAACAAAACTTTAATTATTGTTCTTATGTCTAACGTTTTTACTCTGCTCTTTCAAATTTTTGTTAACTCGGTCGCACTTACTGTACACACATTACACTCTACACATACACTCAAATACTACATAACACACATCATACACACCACACCTACTCAAGCACTACACGTCAATGATATACATCGCACACACTTCATAACATTATTTTATTGTTTCTATTTAAAAATACCACATAAAGATGGTTTATTCTAAAAAAAACAGTTTGAGGATAGGGTTATTGAATGCCAGATCTCTTAACACTTGCACGGATGAGTTCCTTGCTACATTCTCGAATTATGACCCCGACATCTTGGCTATTAATGAAACATGGTTAAAAGATAATGAATCTGACCTAGCACCGACCATATCTAACTATAGCTTCATTCACAGAGCCCGACAATCTAAGAAAACCGGCGGTGGGGTAGGTTTCTATGTTAGGAACGGTATAACTGTCCGTGTGCGCAAACACCCCGCCGCTACGCTAGAACAGCTCTGGCTGGAGGTGCAGCTCCCAGGCGGGAGGTTGGCGCTTGGCACCGCCTACAGGCCAGAGGCTGTCGGTATACAGGACGCGCTCGACGCTCTCAGTGAGTCCGTTAGCTACATGGGGTACTGTGACTATACATGCCTGTTAGGTGATCTTAATATTGATCTTATTAAAGCAGAGTCCCCGAAAGCGCAGGAGTTATTACATTTTTGCCAGCAACGTAGTCTAGATCAGTTAGTCAAAGAACCAACTAGAATAACAGACCATTCAGAAACCCTTTTAGATATTGTTATCACCGATTTAAGTTCTAAGTGCCAGAATATATTAGTTAAACACAACAGATGTTTAAGTGATCACGCTTTCGTATTAGTAGACTTTGATATAAAGAAACCTAAACCTCTTCAACGGGTCAGACACAGTCGGGCATTGCATCATATTGACCAGACATCCTTCCAAAGTGACCTAGAATCTTTACCCTGGCATCTAATCAAAACTTGTAATAATGTCGAAGATATGGTGGAAACCTTTAACAGTTACTTACTTCTTCTATTTAATACGCATGCTCCTCTAAATAAACATACTATTAAAGATAAACAGAAGCCGTGGATCACAGACATGTTAAAGTTTATGATGGGATTAAGGGATGAAGCTCTCGTAGTAGCGCAGACTAAAAAAACTGACAGTTCTATGAAATACTACCGATCCATGAGGAATTTGGTAACTGCAACTAAGATACGTGAGAAAAAAGCTTTCTTTAACAACAATATAAATATAAATTTAAAAAAACCAGCGGTCCTATGGAGAAATCTAAAGAACACAATCTTACCTGATAATAAAAATAATACCTCAAAACAAATACCCCAGTATCTTAATGACCCATGCAAAATAAATGAACATTTTTTAAATTTGCCGCCCCTGAATGAAAGCGAACTAGAATTTACACCGAAAAATAAAAACAAAAACGAAAAAAATAAATTCATACTAAAACAGATTGATGAAATTAATGTTTCAAAAATTATTAACAATATTAAAACGAAAGCAGTTGGTCATGACGATATAAGCATAGACATGGTTAAATTAACTCTTGATATCACTCTCCCAGTCATTACATACATTATTAATAAATCAATAGAATCAAGTACATTTCCGAGCATCTGGAAAACTGCTTTAGTTCGTCCTATTCCTAAAAAAAATACAGTTACTGAGCTTAAAGACCTACGACCTATATCCATACTTCCCGTACTATCAAAAGTTATAGAAAAAGTTATTTTAGACCAAATGTTAAAATACTTAGATGCCAATAACATAATTCCCAAATTCCAGTCCGGCTTCCGAAGGGGGCACGGAACGGAAGGCGCTCTCCTACATGTCACCGACGACATAACCGACGCATCGGAGAGAGGTCTTAGCACTATAATGGTACTGCTTGATTATTCTAGGGCATTCGACTCGTTAAGTCACAAGTTACTACTGGCCAAGTTAAAATATTATGGTTTCTCAGATGAAACTTGTGAGTGGTTTGCCTCATTCCTAGCCAATAGAAAGCAAATCGTGGTTACAGAAAAGTTAAATGGCGAAAAGATGTTTTCTAAAATAATGTCGGTTGTACGTGGGGTCCCGCAAGGCTCAATAATAAGCGCTATTCTCTTTTTGATTTATACGGCAGACCTCCCTCCACACATTCACTCATGCAAATATCATCTCTACGCAGATGACACTCAAATATATTACTCTTTTGACAGTAAAAACACAAAAGAAGCCATCCAAATTATTAATTCTGACCTTAGAAGTATTAATGAGTGGTCTAAAAAAAACTCCCTTATTTTGAACCCCATCAAATCACAAATCTTAATCCTAGGTACTAAAAAACAGATAGAACGTGTAACAAACTGCAATGATATTATTGAAATTGATAATGTTCCGTTGGAACGGGTTAACTCTGTACGTAATTTGGGATTAATAATGGATGGCGAGCAAAAGTACGAACAACATGTGAGTGAAAAAATTAGAAACGCATTTTTCAAGTTAAAGACACTATACAGAATTCGTTCATTTATAAAAGAAGACCTTAGAGTACAATTAACCGATTTGCTAGTCCTCTCACCATTTAACTATTGTAGCTCAGTGTACGGCCCAAGAATAAATGTCAATGTAGGGAGAGCTATACAGAGGGTGCAGAATGCATGTATGCGTTTTTGTTTTGATATTCCAAGGAGAGAGTACATATCCCCTTATATTAATAAAAAAGGCATATTAAATATGAGTGATAGACGAGAACTCCATAATGCCTGTACTCTACATAAAGTGGTTTGGAACAAAAACCCGGAGTACTTGTTCGAAAAGCTCACTTGGGTATCCGATGTGACGCACAGAAGCCTCAGGTCCAACACTCTAAACCTAATTAGGATTCAATCTCACAAAACTGCTCGCTATAGAGGATGCTTCAAGTTTACCGCTGCAAAGATCTGGAACGACCTCCCACCTCCCTTAAGAGGAAAAATAAGTACAAACTCTTTTAAACGTCTGTTCAAAGCAGCGTTACTAAGAAGACAGATTGCAGCGGTAAACATGAGACATGCCTATAGCGAGATGTTAAAACTAAAAGATTATTTCACGATTTAACCTTATTATATTCATTATAATGTTTATGATAACCAAAATACACTACACAATACACACTCACACACACACACACACACACACACACACACACACACACACAGTGCCAACTTTTTATTTTTTCGCTTTTTTTGTATTATTATTATTATTTTTTAAGTTAAAGAGTACCTATATTATGTTAATGTTTTTGATCTCAACTTGCTAGCCATAATATCTATCTGTCACACGCTCCCGCCCTCCATCTCAGGGAGCAGGTGGCAACTGAAAACCAGCGCCGTGCGGGATCCGTTCCGCACAGCAACAGCTGAGTTGCAGCCTTTTGCCAAGTTCCTTGTATTTTAATTTTTATCTCTGTGTATATTTCAATTTTTAATTTTTGGCAATAAATTTATTTTATTCTTATTCTTATTCTTAACACTTAACATTAAAGAAAAGTTTTATAAAATCAATCTCCTTTGGCATACATGTCTAAAGATACAATATTCGAATTGTAAGTATCTTTAGAGATTTAAACATTGTACAAATTTAAGAGCAAACTTTTCAAAGGAGAAAGATAAAACTACCAAAATGCTTCGAATTAATTTACAAAATATTTATTTCTTGGTACGATCGGGTGGTTTCTTGGGGTGAAAACTATTTGGGGGTTTTAAACTTGATCCTTAACCAGACGGAACATAGTTTTGGATACCAAGCCTTTATTAATTCGCTAACTATTTAAATGGTTGTTATATTTACTTGGGGTAGTAAAGCTGAGGAATTAATGTTTCAATTTAGTGTTACGGAAATATTTATAGCAGTTGTGGCGTTTGACTTAGTGATGTGAAATAATCGCAATTGTTCAGCAACATGCATCTCGACCACATTATAGGCCTGAAACTGCGTTAAGCGGGCACCCGCGCGGTTGCATACAAAAGTGTGTAGCATAGCGGGACGTAGCACTTTTGTATGAAACCGCGCGGGTGCCCGCTCGTGATGTGGCCCGCGACTGGTGCCCATCTGGACGCCCGCTTAACGCAGTTTCAGGCCTTAGAAACGTAACTAAAAGTGGCCCGTAAAATTGTCGGTCCCGGTATAAGATAACGGTATAAAACACATCGATATAGAAGTTTTGTCATTTATCTCAATGATCCGTGACAATTTGTTTGACGGCTGGAATCATAAGAATTTTCTTCAAATTCTGCAACCACCAATCCGTCGACCGATGGACATTGAGTTATAAAGTATAGCACTCGATGCCGTTAGATAACTTTTTTGACAACGTGACCTGAGCATTGTCACCTTACTCGAGCTACCTTTACACAAAAAACTTTACTACTACCAGACAAACAAATAAAAATAAACCAGTTTTTTACTTCACACCTATTCTGATGCCGGAAACAGGGTGAGCAAAGAAACAAAACTAACAAACATGCTGTAATTGATGGGGAAGCGACGTCCCATTTCGTCAGCTGTCTCCTAGCGATGACATCTCGGATGACATTTCTGATATGACGTTTAGATTCGACGACTTTTGTTCTATAGTGGTTAACGGAGCGGCATTTTATTGTATGGAATAAATCTAGTAATCTTTACACATTTTATAATGAGGAAGATTTTAACCTGTTCAAGAAAATGTACGGGCCACTATATCTAGGAAGATAACGTAAGCCCGATCACACGGATCAATATTATGCGAATCATGGAAACCACCGCGCGGCACAGCTAATAGCGAAAATATGCGGCATTTTCTTTACTATACCTTTTTGTGAGTTTAGAATAAAATCAGATAATAATATCATTAGATTAATGTGAACCATTAATCTATTAATCTATATTTACTGTACACATTAATTGTACAGTAAATTATTGAATAACACTTGAGAAAAATATTGGACAAACTCTTTCTTTGAAGTTGAGTAAAAATCGTACGTCGTAACCTATAAATAGGATTAATATTTCTATAGCGGCTGCGTTCTATTTCACTACTGTTTTGAAAGCATTTCGTTTAAGTTTATTATTTTAGTAATAGTTTTACTAATGTCCGTTGATTTGTCATAAAATGTTTCTATGTTAATATTTCATTTCTTTTTAATGTTTATGAATAGGCATATAAGGTTGTTTGAAATTAATTTCCGACTGGTAGGTACAAAATATGTTTTAGGTGTAGATTTGATCTCAATAAAGGTGATATTCTTCTTCTTCGTGTCAATGGCACAAAAATTAATTTTTAATAAAGGTGATATCAACTACATAATTATTATACTTACACCTACTTATATTATGTAAGCTATAATCCTACTAATATTATAACTATGAAAGTTTGTGAGGATGAATGTATCTCTGTTTGTTACTCTTTCACGAAAAAACTTCTGTGCGGATTTGGATGAAAATTTACAGTAATACATAATATACATGGGATACACCCGCGGAAACGGGTACCTATAACGCGCAGAATGTGGTTTAGTCGTCTTTTGTTTCTTTGAAAATACTAGTAGTATTTAGGTACGGCAAGGTTTTACGGCACACAAAATTTCCAAGGAAATGAGCAAAACTCGAGTATGGGCTCCCACACAAAACTGCGTTGCGATGCGATGCGAATTCGCATCGCAGGAACTTGCGATGCGAATTTCTGCGATACGAACTGAAATAGGTATATCTATCGCCATTACTACAGTACAAAGAAAAGAGATGAATATATTAAATGAGAATCGCTAATTAATGGAACAGCATCGCAAGTTCCCGCGATGCGAAGTCGCATCGCATCGCATCGCAGTTTTGTGTGGGAGCCCTAAAACCGCGAGGTGCTTCTTATAGCAGACCGTATCATCCCCGCATTCTCCCAGAATCGATAAACCCTATTCCTTCAGTCAAAGTTTCAGTTTTTTTATTGCTATTTATATAAATACCATGACAACAGATCAATCACCCACATCACCTTCTCAATACACTGCTGTAAGAAAATTACTATACAAAACACTAGTCTAATGTTCGTTTGATTGTCCTAAAACACACATACTCCATTAGCAAGTCACGTCAAGTCTCTACCACCATTGACAGATGATGCCATTTCGACCGGGAATCGAACCCACAACTAGGGGAGTGAGCCTAACGATCCTTATGATTTATTACTGTCATTACGACAAATCACTACCGAAAAGAGAAGTACGCCATTTATTGTCACGCGATTTTATCACCTATTGTAAAACCATTAAGATTAAATTTTGGATAAGATATTTTTTTATTGTAAGTCTTTTCTGAATTGGAAAGGAATAGAAAAGGGCATTGTAGGTAATAATTGCGTTTTTGAATTTTAACAATCATTTAGGGAGTTTTTCTATGAATATAATAGAGATCGTTTTTAGTACCTTTATCTATACTAATATTATAAAGCTGAAGAGTTTGTTTTGTTTGTTTGTTTGTTTAAACGCGCTAATCTCAGAAACTACTGAACCGATTTGAATAATTCTTTCATTGTTAGATAGTCTATTTATCGAGGAAGGCTATAGGCTACATTTTATCCCGGATTTCCTACGGGAACGGGCACAACGCGGGTAAAACCGCGGGGCGCTGCTAGTCGTGAATAAAATACTAGCCAGTTCTGATTTACTGCAAGGCAAAGACGCTACCACTCACCAGCTATAAATCAGTACACTATCTTGACTGCTTTGAGCCAACCTGGTCACAGCAGGCAGACAGATTGGAAAGAGACGACTGGAGACTGGGGGAGACGTTTGCCCAATAGTGGGGCACTTCAGGTCACTGTTACTGTTAGCCTGTATCGTCCCATTGTTGGGCAAAGAGGGGAAGGCCCCATTCCCGCCACTCTTCTCGATTGCCAGTCCCTCTTCTAGGTGTCCAGTTCGTGCCGCCACCGCCTGCCTGCCTTCAGGATATTAATGTGATAATAATTATTTAAAAAAATAAGTGTTATTTACAGTACCAGCAAACTACAAGCCCAATATCATCAAAATACTTGTAAAACAAACTATTGTCTGTTTATCAGAACAGGAACTACCAACAAAAGACGTTCGAACGAAATGGGAGGAAGTTTTGTGAATTGTTAGCACAGTTCACAGGGAGATGGCAACTTGTGCTCTGAGCCTTATCATGCAAAACAGTGTAGTTTAATGCAACAAGTATATACGTAGTACGAACATGTCTTTCTGTTAATGTGAACACTTGTGTTTGGTTGGCACTATTAAGTAAAAACTGAGGTACATCGAAATCGTACTTTAGTAATTGGTAATTGACTAATTTTGTACAGTTCAAGGGTTTTTGTTTGTTCTGTTGGCCTCCAGTCGGTCTAAAAACTTAACTTCTTAACTCGGTAAGTTAAGTTTTTTCGAGACGAAGTGGTGTTGATACTTCTTCTTCTTCTTAACTTAAGAGCTGGGCTCTTGTCGATGGAGTTCTTTCCACTTTCCTCTGTCATCTGCCATCCTCTTCAGCTGTTTGTACGACACGACTTTTGCTCTTTCCTTCATTTGGTCTGCATATGCCCGTCTTGGCCTTCCTCTTCCTCTCTTTGCCTCTATGTGTCCTTCTGTTATCATTTTTATAAATTCGTCGTGTCGTAAAATATGTCGATACTTCAGCAAAATATTATTTGTATTTGTATCTAGGCGTTCAATTTCTTAACTACGTCTATGTTTCATCTGTTGTGATTGGAAGTTATTTGTCCTTGGTTTTATTTAACTGACTGCGAATAATATTACTCTATTTATATTCTATATTAATCCAACGTTCATCCAACAAAATAAGTAATTAATATAACAATCCAAAGTTTTTGCCTAAATCACAAATAATCTTGGACAAATTGTTGAGTTTACGAGTAAAACTGTGCTACGACAATTAATTACAAACTTGAATAAATCTTCGTAAATTCTTGCAAGCCGTATAATTGTTATCTAAATAATTTCGATGTTAAAATAACTTTGTAAAGTAACAAGAATCATAATATAAATGACTTTGTGTTCTAATACAATTTTGTTAGAGAAAATCGATTTTATGTCCAAAACATAGTTCTATAGTACTCGCAGCTTGTATATTCGCATAATATGAACGACGTTTATTAACCGACTTTAAAAAAAGGAGGACGTTTATCTTAATTCGACCGTATACGTATTTTTGTGTTGTTGTGATAAATCTTCTTTTAGTAGGGGAGGCTACCTTGCTTTAGTATAGTCATTTGAGTGCCTCAGACTAAGATGTAAGGAGATTGGGCCATATTCAATACCTCCACCAAATATTACCTTTCTATTTCTAAACAGTGACGTGAGCTGTCAAAATATAAACAAAATTAAGAAGGTATCTCCCATCCAACTTCCATCTTAGTATGACGAGCTCGAGTGACTATACGAATTCGAACGTGGTCTCCCCTACTATATCTCTAAAATTGGTGATTGATAAGAAAAGATCTTCGTATCTCTTGTAGTCAGACTAGCCCATACTGCCTTGTATAATGACAATGATTATGATAATATACCCGGACAAATTCACACACGGTGAATTAGACCCAAACTAAGCTCTAGACTAGTATTATAGAATCTAACTAACTGATACTACTTATATATACACAAATACTATTGAATATATTATTGACACCCAGACGTCGTCACCAACAACTATGTCTTCACATATTGTTGACTCCTGGTGGGAATTGAACCCGCAACCCCCGACCCAGTAAGCGCTCTCACTGCCTCTGTGACTGTGTGCCTCATCCTAATTTAGAAATTCTTATTCAACTGCGTACATCATAAATTGTTTCCTTCGTTCCCTTTAATTAATAGAAAAGCATAAACAAGTCGTATTACGTATTTCTATGAAACATCGTGTTGTCAATGCCGCACATTAACTAAAATTATATTAATGTGAGTCAGCCAAAGTTGGTGAATTGGTGTTGTTAGAGTGTATTTTCGTTTCGTCTTGTATTCATTTGCACAAGTTTTGATCATAATTTTTGAACTCACACGATTAGCACTCATTATACTAAACTAACAGCGCGGTTTTACTTGCGTGCCCGTTCCTGTGTGAATTTCAGGATAAAACATAAGCAGGATCCTTCTTCTTGAATATAGATACCTAATACAAAAACAATTCTTCGAATTTGATTGATAATTACCGAGATTAGCCAGAATACAAACAAAAAAAGGTTAGTTTAAATAAATAAAATTCAAATAACTCTTTAAATATTCTAACGTGACACATTCCTGTTTCATTTAAATAATAAATAAATATGCCCGGACAAATTCATTCACGGTTAATTAGACCCAAAGTAAGCTCTAAGCTTGTGTTATGGAATCTAAATAACTGATACTACTACTTATACATACAAAAATACTTTATAAGAATATATAATTGACACCCAGACGTCGTCGCCAACAACTATGTCTGCACATATTGTTGACTCCGAGCGGGAATCGAACCCGCAACCCCCGACACAGTAAGCGCTCTCACTGCCACTGTGCCAACGGGCTTGTCAAATTTAGTTCGTTTTCTACAGTTTGAAAATACACTGTAATGTTTCTTACGAGATTACATAGGAGGTTGTGTCACATTCATATTAGTGTATGATGTATCTTGCGAACAACAGACACTCAGGAACTACTACATCAACTATTTTACTCTAAAATCTGGCGTAAGAAACATTTCAACAACTGAAGTATGTCTTATCATCCGATGCATTTTAAAAAAGTTTGAGATTTCTACAATTGTGGTATGTTTTATAAGTCCTTTAAGTCATAAGGTCCATTCAAAAGAGTCCATTTAAGACAAATGTCCAAAAATAGTTAAACGCGAAAACAATAGTTCATTCACACATTCTTCAGTTCTTGGATTATATTTTGGTACCAAATCACAAACAAACGAACCAAAAACATACCATTTATACGAACGTCACTTGGTTAGTTTAGGGCGCGTCTGACATGACATATTAGGCTTATTCATCACGCGTCATAACATCGCATTGTTTTAGTTGATTATCCATGTGCGCACGCCCTTACACATCCATCTATGTATATAATGTTTTAGTTCAGATAGTTTAACGTATCATCGTTAATTGAACAGTAATTAATTACTGTTTAGTAAGTACTAGTAGCGCCGTGCGGTTTTACCCGCGTTGGGCTTGTTCCTTCCGATATGTCATTAAATATTTACATCCTTAATAGCGAATCATAAGAAAGAGAATTCATATATAATGTCCCACAGTCTATTAAAAATATTTTATTTTCCTGAGAATACCAGTACAGTACCAACATAACACCATAAAATTCATTGGCGACGACGTCTGGGTGTCAATTATAAATATTCTTACTAGCAGCGCCCCGCGGTTTTACCCGCGTTGTGCCCGTTCCCGTGGGATATCGGGATTTTTTTTACATAAAAACCTTCCTCTTGTATCACTATACCTATTACAAAAAACCGCATCAAAATCCGTTGCGTAATTTTAAAGATTTAAGCATACAGACAGACAAACAGACACGACTTTATTTTATACTATGTAGTGATAAAGTATATGTGTATGTAAATGTATGTGTAGTACAAGTAAGTCAGATTCCATAACACAAGCTTAGAGCTTACTTTGGGTCTGATTAACCGTGAGTGAATTTGTCCGGGTGTATTAGATTATATTAGGTAATAAATAGTACGTTTGAGTAGATCAGTGACCAACCCTGGTGTCAGACATTTTGGACCGCCTAAAAGCATCCTAAATGGTACAGCTTCCGTGGTCTAGTGGTTTGAGCGCTCGGCTCACGATCCGTAGGTTCCGGGTTCGATCCCGGTGGGGATATCTCACAAAAATCGCTTTGTGAGACTGTCCTCAGTTTGGTTAGGGCATTGCAGGCTGAATCACCTGATTGGCCGAAAAGTAAGATGATTCCGTGCTTCGGAGGGCACGTTAACCCGTCGGTCCCGGTTACTTTCTACGGATAGAAGTCGTTACATGAGCCATGTCAGAGGCCTTTGGCGGCTCAATAACTCTGACACTAGGATTGGTCAGGTTGACCATCCACTGATAAGAAGAAGATCCTAAATGGTCTAACGATGCAAAAACCGGGATCGATAAATTTTACGTACCCTCCAAAGCACGTTAGCGCTCAGATAGAATTGCCACCATCGCCACCATTGCCACCATCCAAGTAGCTGCACGTTGCTTATCAATTGCAATGAGCTACAAATGCTTAATCAAACTATGCCACGAGCAAAAGGTAATAAATGAGTTCATAAAATCCAAACAAGCAAGTTAAATAAGTCTTAAACAAGTGAGTACAACTATTGAAATAGAAAGACGGAACTGAAAACAAGCCAGACTCCAAACAAGATGAATCAGTAGCATTAATTTAATTAACAACTCGCTAGAAAGAGAATCTGCAAGCGAACTATTCCTAGGAAGTTTTCTATCATTAAAAGTAAGTTTGTTGTCTACAATCCATTCTAATGGAAATATCATTTTGCTGGGACTTGTTTGGTGTTCTGCATTTTTAGGGTTCCGTACCCAAAGGGTAAAAACGGGACAGAACAAAAACATTCAATGACATCATTTAATTTTGACATTCATTAAACTCATATTAAACTATGCTATTAGGCCTTTGCCACACTTAACGGACGGTGGAAGATCGGCGACAGTAGATCCGTCAAGTGTGGAAAAGGCCTTTTGGTTGTGATTTACTAGGTACCAGTGATTACGAAAAAACACAATAAAAAAGCTATTGTAAAGAAAAACAAAACAGGATAGGAAAATGAGCCTCGAAATCATGCAAATCAAACCAACCCAGAAAAGAGATTGTCCAATCAAATTACAACGGCTTATTTGATATTTTTTCATGATATTTAATGGAACAGAAACAGAGGTTTATGTGCGTGCAATAAATCCTCAACAATCGAGATATATACACGCCCTACCACTTAGGGATTGGGTTTCGGAAGATACTCGTATATTCAAAAGCGAAAAGATGTTACGATTCCCTATATTTTACGATGATGTCGCATTGAAGGGAAACCTTAAAAAGATTTCTCGTGTTCGGATGTTTCGAGGATTTGCAGTGACAATATTGGATAAGTTAAATTGTAGGGACTATAAATATACCATTCGCCTGAATATATTTTAAAAGGAGAAATACGGGTTACTATTTCTAATCTCGACGGTAGTGTTCGGAATATTTTTTATCTACACTAACATTAGAAAGAGGTAAAATTTGTAAGTTTGTTTGTTTGTATGTTCGAGCTAATCTCGGGAATTACCAGTCCGATTTGAATAATTCTTTTTGTAATAGATAGTCACATTCAACGGAAAGGTTATATACCATATTTCATCCCGAAATTCCCATGGAAACGACACAACGCGGGTTAAACCGCGGGGCGCTGCTAGCCTGACATATCGTACACAATTTTATTTCTTACTAGCAACGGCCCGCGGTTTTACCCGCGTTGTGTCCATTCTTGTGGGAATTTCGGGATGAAAAATAGCCTATGTTACTCGTGGATAATGTAGCTTTCGAATGGTGAAAGAATTTTTTAAAACGGTCCAGTAGTTTTTGAGCCTATTCATTACAACCAAACAAAGTTTTCCTCTTTAATATTAGTGTAGATGTAGAAAACGGATGCAATACGTTTCAAAATTGTGGCAGCGGCCTGCGGCTTTACCCGTGCAACTGTTTCTTTGAAAGGTTTGTATAAAAAAGTAGCATATTATAACCTTGTTTCTGATCATGACTAACATCTTCGAGATAAGTCCCATAAAAATTAAGACTTTTTTGAACGCGCTAATCTCAGAAACTACTAATTCGATTTGAATAACAATTATTTTTGTAATGAAAGCCATATTCAACGGGAAGGTTATCGGCTATTTTTCATCCCCAAATTCCAACGGGAACGGGCACAACGCGGGTAAAACAAGTACTTCGCTCTTTCGTGGGTAAAACCGCAAAGCGCTGCTAGTAATAAATAAAAAAGTGAAACAGAAGTTTATGATTATCAGGTGCTTATTATTCCAGCTGAAATTGACTTCTTCCAGATGTATTTTCAGAGGCTTACGCGTGCAAACAAACAAATCTCTCGCGCTCATTAATTGATTTAAGTAATTCAGTAGAAACAATTATAATGTTAGATTTCATACCCTTTTCATATATACCACAAGACATTTGCCCTCGTCTAACACTGTGGGTCAAATACTTGACCACTGCCGCATCCCGGGAAAACCCATCCATTCTTTAATAACGAGATTTATAGAGTAACCGTAAATCAGTGCGGGACATTTTACATTCTCCTTCATCTACTTTCTCACATATCGGGGTTAGTTCAAAATGAAATAAAGTAATTTGGCGTAGTGGCTTACATTTGAGTGTTAAGATTTAGACCACTTATAAGCCTGCAGTGGCCTATAAGTGGTTCGGTAACGATTGAACGATAAAGTTACCGGGAGCTTCAATTTGACATGCTCTCTAAAGAACGGTAGCATCACCTTTCGAGTCAAAGACATAAAATGATTATTGTATTTATATTATCCGGACCAGTCTTCGCAAGCTTCGATAGGGCAGCATCTGATACGTTTAGTGAGTGCTCTTTAGTGCAGGTGGTAGGGCACAGAGGACAGAACCAGAGATGGGCACAGTAGCGCGGCTACTCTTAAATACACTCCATTTTTCTTATAAGAGTTATAATGTGGACTTATATCATCGATTTTCAAGCCAAGAACGATTTTTTCTGAGGACAAAAAAGGTTTAGCGATTTTATTTCATACTTACCTCATCACTGAACCTTTTTCCTCAATAGAAGTGGTTAGGTTAGAGAGGGAGGAAGAGGTCTTTGGTTGAAAAATCAGTCATAGTCATAATAGTTGCAATTTCAACTCTCGTAAAAAAAGTAGAATATAGAAACTGTGTATGAAAACTACGCTGTGTCTGAACATGCCATAATTTATTTGACTTTACATCACGGATGTAGTATTAAATCCGTGTTCACTTACATTTACCATAAGAAACTTATTCACTAGACCTCTACCATAATATAGAAGAATAAAGAAACATTGTCAGTTTATTATCTATTATTATTCACAACATGACAACATCACAGACAACTAAAAATTATCGCCATAATAATATAATGAATTTAAAAAATTTCACTGTATTGTATATTATTTGGATAAATTTTTCGAAATGCGAAACCAAAAGTTACAGCAATTATTCTATGTACGTTACCACCCCAACTGAGGTGGATCATTTGGAATTTCTGCGTAATGTCGAAAAGAGAAAATACATGGACCTCATCTTTTGGACGAAACCCTACAAAATGTTTTCTGAAGTTCAGTTCATTGTGAATAATAAGGACAAGGAATTATTTATGGAAAGAATTCACCATTACAATCTGGAAGTAAAGTTATTAACGGACAACGTTGATGAGTTAGTAAAGATTTCCTAGTTTAGTGTTGCCTCAAGCCGCATTCACTTAAAAGGTCAAAGATTTGACCGAATCTTTTGTATTGCCGATGTTTGCTTAATAGAAATCTCATCTAATCATCATGGAAATGTAGAAACTGTTCTCAGTCAATCACCACCGAACGAAACATATCCACTCAAGCAAGTGTTTTGTTGACTATGCTCGTAATATTTTTATCACCCAGTATATTTGTTATCAAATACTGTGTTTTTAAATGCGTTTAATAAAATATCATTATTCTATTGCCAGAGCATTTCGACGTCAAGCTACGACAAAATATTTTAGACTTCGCCCCGAAACTTACTCATGGGAAGCTTACCATAACTTGGACGATATCTACCAATGGATGTCAGACATAAGTGTAAAGTACCCAGGCATTGCCGAAATACAATCAATTGGCAAATCCACTGGAGGCAAACAAATTTACGTTATTAACATAAGAAAATCAGAGAATAAACCTTGTGTAATAGTAGAAGCGGGCATACATGGTAACGAATGGATTACTGTTGAGTTTGCAACTTATCTGGTTCATAAACTGATTACAGTTGATATGAATTATAACAGTGAACTAGGAAATTTGGCCTCTGCATATTCATGGCATGTGATGCCAATTGTCAATCCTGATGGCTTTATATATTCCCATACAGTGGTGAGTTTTTATTTTATTAATTTAGTTTCAATGTCCTGTAGGAAATTGTTTATGTGGCGACGTCCAGAATGTGAAACACCTACTGCAATGCCCTAACTGCCTTGTGTTCTGCACTATGGACGATTTATGGAAAGCCAGTAACAGTGCAATAGAGGTGGCCAAATCTTGGTCCAGATACATATAAGTCAGTAATAAATATTTACCATATTGATTCGTGAAGAAGACGAAAATTATTCTGTCCTAATAAACAGATGGTGGGTGATCAATTCACTTTCTAATTGACTGCTTACTATAGTGGTGATAGTCACATAACCATGATACTTTCATTAGTAGACCAGGCAACGAAATATCATTTCAAAGCGGCGCCGAAAGGTGTAGGAAGAGAGGAAATATTTACCGCTTATTACCACCGTCTTAAAGAATTTTTTTTTGTGTTTCGTGGCTATTTTCTTGTGTAAAAAACACTGAAGGATTGTCAAACTATTATTCTGAAGTACTTAGTATTTGTGTTTGTTTTTAGGACCGTTTGTGGCGTAAAAATAGAAGGGCCCTGAAAGGTGGTACTGGCGTAGATTTGAATAGGAATTTTGATTATAAATTTGGAAGTAAGTACTTTGATATTTATGTTTACTGTTTGAGTAAAAAACTTGGTTTGGTTAACAAGCGTTTGTGAATTTCTCCGGGTGTACGTATAGCGAGGTAACCATACTGGATCTCACTAGAATATTTCGAAACTATACAAGACTAGCCGCGGCCCACGGTTTCACCCGCGTTGTACCCGTTCCCGCGGGAATTTTGGGATAAAATGTATCCCATGTGTTATTTGAATGTGTAACCTATATTACTGTAAAGTTTCATCAAAATCCGTCTAGTAGTTTTTGCGTGAAAGAGCAACAAACATACATCCATACACCCATCCATACATACATCCATCCTCACAAACTTTCGCATTTATAATATTAGAAGGATATCGAAAACAGCCGATAGATCTTTCAGTATAATTATTTTTTTATTATATAAAGCTTATGAAGCACTTTCAGTCAGTTTTGCAAAATCTTATGGTATCGAAATCAGCAATTAGTGTTTGTGTGTGAATGTTTGTACTGTAGTGATAATTATCTTCAGTGCGATTGGAGGTCTTTGTACCTACACTCATTCGTACTTCACTCATATCGTGTACCTTAACTCATTACGAGCAAATTCGGGCCTTAGATAATTTCCTATTTCTATCTTGGCACTAAGGGGTTTAATTAGACGCTTAGTAAAGGGTGTTACCTAAAAATATACCTACGTATACATTTTTGGCTTCATGACTCGGTTCGTAATGAGCTTACTATAAATATTTATTTACCCACGACGCAAAAAAATTTTGTTAAAAGTTTGACGTCGATGTTTGTGTGTATTTGTATATCAGTCACCGTAGCTCTTAAACGGATGGACATATTTCGATGTGGTTTTAATCATTTGAAAGCCAGTGGTTTTTAGCTATGTTCGTTGAAAGCAGGTACAGCAGTTTTTGCACAGGGTTTTATTTAATTTTAAATTTGACTTGTTTTTCTTTTGCAGCTCACGACTGTAGTCCAGACGTGACTGACGATCGTTACTGCGGTCCGAAAGCATTTTCAGAACCAGAAACAGTTGCAGTTTCACAGTTCGTCACAGAACGATCTAATAATTCTCTGAAGTTTTACTTCTCCATTCATGCCTTTGGACAGAAGATATTGATCCCCTATGAAGATAGGGTTCAACATTTGGACAATTATAAGGAAATGGTAGGTGACAAGCCCGTTGGCACAGTAGCAGTGAGAGCGCTTACTCTGTCGGGGGTTGCGGGTTCCATTCCCGCCCGGAGTCAACAATATGTGTTGTGACATAGTTGTTGGCGACGACGTCTGGGTGACAATTATATTTTCTTATAAAGTATTTGTGTAGTATCAGTTAGTTAGATTCTATAATACAAGCTTAGAGCTTACTTTGGGTCTAATTAACCTTGTGTGAATTTGTCCGGTTATATATTTATAATAGGAATAACAACTATTTCATATAATATAATGAAAATGGTAAGTATAATAACTGTTAAAATTGGTCAACCACGTTGGCCCCGCGGTTCCTTCTATATTAAATCTGATGCTGTAGCACTTAAAAACCTTCTTTGACTTTCCAGAATATTTTGGAAAAAATATCAGCTATGTAGGTATCAGCTATCAACTAGCTGTTGCTGAATTAGCGAGACTCAGCAAGCAGTTGACAGTAATATGTATTAGTGTAGTTTGCTTTGGTTTAATAAATTCTTTTTTGAAATTTCAGGAAAATTTCTGCAAGCAAGCTATCATAGAAATGTACAAATTGAATGGAGTTAAATATGATGTCGGAACGGCCTACGACACATTAGGTAATTTAAATAGTTCAGAGGTTCATTCATCTTCTAAAATCACTTACTTTTCAGTTTGACAAAACTGAAAAGTAAACAATCTGAATTAATTATCTTAGTAAATAGGTGAATCAATACATAAATCTTTGTTGTATTGTAATGTCTGAAAATATTGTATTTAAAGGTCAAAGGATTTCAGGAAGCAGTGCCAGTTGGGTGAAGAAAACTTTCCAACTCAGGTATCATAAATCAGATATACCTAGTTTAATGAAATAAAAGTATATTATTTGTGACATACTTAGGCCCCAGTTTCCACCAAAGAGAGGAGACGCGAGGAGATTTGTTTTAATAAATCAATCCGATTTCGCTTAGCTTGGGTGGAAAAAGATCACGATGAGAGTAGGAGATTTTTCATTTTCTTCATCTCTCAATTGCGGCGAGCTACCAAGCAGCGTGGCGAAGTGGAGAAGTGTAGTCAGGCGGTTGGGCGGCGCACACACTCGCGCAACTCGCACCCCACACCCGAAAGTGTCTTTAACTGACTGGCTTTGAATGTGTCATCCACATTTTTATATTTTCAGCTCTCTCAACAATACACAACTAGATGTCGGGTCGACGCCTCATTTTCACATGAGGCGTTATTCTCACTTATTTTATTCATAAGCTTTGCTACTTTATTGCTAGGTGTCATGGTTGTAATTAGGTTGTACTTCGAACGGTATTAAAACTTTTTTTTCAGTTCGGTAGTAAACAAAATAAGCTGTCACACGTCATTCACGCGGAAAGTATTTAGCTTTGATTATGCACGTGACCCGATCTAGTTGTATATTGTTGATCGAAGATTTTCAGCTTGAAAAATAGATGACGCACATTTCATTGAAGTTTTTCTACTGCATAAAGGTTACATCACCTCTGTGCTACAATTCTCCTCTCCGTTTTGGTGGAAATAACCTGGCTGCTTAACAGCACATCTCCTCCGGTCTAATCTCCTCTCAACTTTGGTGCATACCAGACCTTAGTATGATATATGCCTAATTTACCTTTCCTTATAATTCGCACTAATTACCATTACCATCCCCACACTTAATAGGTTCTAATTTTCTCTAGAACTCTATATTATTTACATTGTTTAGTAGTGGGTGATCTTCAGGAGGTTTTGGGGCTTTTAGGGTTACAGATATTTTTGTCAAATCTACTACTATACGAGCTTTCAAGTTAAGAAGGAAAAGAATACTGTTCACTGATAGCCGATTCCAAAATAAATAACCCCCAAATATGTTTTTACATATTTTCTTCGTATAGTTAAATCTTTAATACGAATTAGAGCCACAATAAATTACAGATTGCAATAGGGTATTTGACAATGTTTTATTCTTTCTATTGACTCATCTTTTTATCACGTGTTAGACTAAAATCCGTTGTGTTATATCAATATTTTTTCCAGAGTTATAGGCGGTCAAAGTTGCTGATTAGACAGAGACAGAGCTACAGGCCTACTACTATCAGTCAAATACCCTATTGTTAAATAAGTTCTAGTGGGTTATTGGCCAACCCTGATGTCGGAATTTTAATACCGCCTAAAAGTCTCCGACATACCGTCTAACGATTGAAACAACCGTGACTAACAATTTAACGTGCGCTCCGAAACGCTCACGTTGCATAACAATCACAATGAGCTAACATCGCCTAGTCAAACTACTCCACGAGCTCTACTTTGCAATTGTTTTCTTACCGAGTATGTCTCTTGCAGATATGTGGCAACGTTTCTCCTTCGTGATGCCGGGACCTATGGGCATGCACTTCCTCCGACAGAAATTCTTCCAGCTTGCGAGGAAGGTATTATAGGCCTCACCAAGATAATGACGGCGAAGCCAAAGAAATTGCGATTAAACCTATTTTCATCATCGTCTGTAACCTTCAGCCGTGATGTTCCTGTGTCCGTTTTTCTTTTGTTTGTATTTTTCTGTTTACCGTGAGCGTTTTCTCATTAAATTGTGTTCTTGTAAGTGTTTCCTTTTTTGTACTTTGCAAGAGTTTGGAAAATTTATAGTTTAGTTTCTGGAATGTCCACAATGTTGAGGTTAGAGGGCAATAAGGCTAAAGGATTAGAAGGAGTTGGCACTAGGAAGTGACATGGAAGTCATTGGGAGAGATCTTTGCCCATCTGTGGGTCAGTGAGGTTACGTAAAAAAAGACTTAGCGCAGACCTAGGATAACAATGTAAGTCAAATCTTATATGAACTAAGGTTTAAATTGATGTAACGGTGTGATACTCAAAATGCCTTTTTTTGCCACATGCGAATTTTTCATAGGTTGCACTGATTGCTTATAGCATCTCTGTAACACACTCTCTCAAATAAACTATGTTATCTAAAGGAAAGTAAAATTGAGTCGTAGACGGAGAATAGAGGGATTGAGTCACGATTGAGTAGATAAGTTTCAGCCTACCAAGCGATTACCATCAGAATGTTTAATTTTTGTCAATTGTCATACAGTATGAAAGTCAGTTTTCTAAAATTTTTAATTTTTTTACTCCATACACACTCCATAGAATTACTTTTTGAGACGACCGAGCCACGCCTACTTTGCACTTCCACTCTTTCTTGTTGTTCTGTGGACTGGAGACTAACAAACAATAAACTGACAAAGCGATTCTCAAAACATGTCGTGTTTTATTCCCAAAAAAATAATCGTTTGTATTATTATAAACTGCTACTGTTGTCTGTTCCAACAAACTTATGCCAAACGATATAGTAACTATGTTTTATTTAGAACTATTCCAAAAACTGAAGAGCACGTGATTTATCTTCGAAGTTTGGGAAGAAATTTTAGTATAAATTTTTGGAGGCCACCAGGGTCACCGAATTTTACAGTGGAGTTTTCAGCCCACCCGGGTGACGTGAAAACTCTTTTAGGGGATGCAACGGCACGTGGTCTGGTTTTAACGCCGCTGTTTGAAGATATTCAGAGGTAAACATTTTAAAAGTTATCAAGTGAGCCCTAATTTCACCGTTACAACTGAACTCAATCATTCAACTTAATCCTTATTCACGAGCTGAACTAAGATCAAAACTTCAACCTTTATTCACTGAAACCGAGTACCGTAGATCGTGGCTCGAGATAGAAATAGTGAAGTTGGGGCTAAGCTTCTCCTCAGTATTAACAATTTAGTAGGTAGTTACTTCCATATGCCTTTAGACAACATAGTGAGAAAAAGAGGGAAATTCATTCAAAACCAGGTTATTAGATCAATAATATGGAAATTCCTATTCGAAGCACAAATTTAATAACCAACTTTTAAATTTATAATCATATTATGAGTAATACTAAAGTGATAATATTTTTAAATTGTATAAAGTATTGTTATTTTTGGTGTCGGTGACAGCCAAGAGAGTGGGTGTATGTGACAGAGAGAGAGAGATAGAGAGAGACGTAGAAAGAGAAACTTATGAAAATAAACCCCTCACTCCGCTGGAAGTTCGCAGGGGTGAGGCTGCCTGTCCATTGAAATTTCTCCGTTTCTCCGCTCCGCAGCCTCGCTCTGCTTCAATGGTTAGGCACCCTAATGCGGAAGTATCGCTAGTTCAACGAAACAATTTTAGAACAATTTGTTCTTACTTGGCTGTCACTGACTCCAAAAATAGTTATACTGGTATATAATTGTTAAGGATTATTACCTTAGTATTACCCATATTCATTCAACAGCCTCCGTGGTCTTGTGGTTTGAGCGCTCGGCTCACGATCACGTTTCCCGGTGGGGACAACAATATCTCACAAAAATCTCTTTCTGAGACTGTCCTCAGTTTGGTTAGGACATTGCAGGCTTGAATCACCTGATTGCCCGAAAAGTAAGATGATTCCGTGCTTCAGAGGGCACGATAAGCCGTCGGTCCCAGTTACTTTCTACGGATAGTAGTCGTTACATGAGCCATGTCACAGGCCTTTGGCGGCTTAATAACTCTTACACCAGGATTAGTCGGGTTGACCATCCACTCGATGAAGAAGTATAGAGTAATTATTTGCTTTTTAGTGTTTTAGTAAGTTTTTTAAACGTTTTTATTTTCACATAGTGCATTCGACAATCAAACGGTAAAGAAGTATATAAGAAGGAATCAAGAGACATACGATTGGAGTAGCTACTTTCGCTTAGATGACATATACTCTTGGATGCACGATATGGCACTCATGTTCCCGTCAGAATATACTGTCGAAAGCATTGGAAAGTCTCACGAAGATCGTGATATAAAGGCAGTTAGAATTAAACTGAACGGTGGACCCCTTAAAAGGTATATCTATTAGGTATCTATTAGGTAAGTATTAGGTATCTTATTGGGTGGGCATTTATCACAACACATTACTTTCATTGACATAGTATTAGATTAAATTGTGTTGAACTGAGATGCTATAAGAATCGGGAATCAGGTCCATTGCCAAGGCGTTTTTAGTTTAAGTAAGCGATGTTAGTTCATTGCGATTGTTAAGCAACGTGCAGCTCGACCCCTACTTGGATGGGTGGCCAATCGTTAGACCATGTCGGAGACCTTTAGGCGGTCTAAAAACTCCGACATCAGGGTTGGCCACTGACCTATTTGAACTTACTTACTTTTTCCGCAATGTACAAAACAATAGTCAAAATAGTAGATCTTACAGCATTTGATTCAAAATAAGAATAAATAGCTATTTTTTTTTTGTTTAATCGAGCTAATCTAAGAAACCACCAATCCGATTTGAATAATTCTTTTTGTAATCTATAGCAACATTCAACGGAAAGGTTATAAGTTATTTTTCATACCGACATTTTCACGGGAACTTGTACAATACGGGTAAAACCGCAGGACATTGCTAGTCCTAGATATAAATGGTTTCCACAGCATCTTTCCGTCATGTAGAATAAATAAAGGCTATTAGTATAGGCCATTTTTACACCACTCGATGCATAAAATGATTTAAATGTATCCACAGGTCAGTAGTAATCATTGAAGGTGGAATCCACGCTAGAGAATGGATATCATGTTCCTTCACCACCTATTTGATCAACCAGATTCTGAGAGCCAAACAAAGTGACAACGAGGATTGGAGGAGAATAGCTTTATCTTATGAATGGTATTTGGTACCTGTTCTGAATCCTGACGGATATGAATTTTCTCATACAAAGGTAATCTTGTCTATACTAATACAATCTATACTAATCTAATATATAAAATTCTCGGGTCACGTTGTACGTAATTAGCCGCGTACCCACCTAGCGCACAGGCTCGCGCGGCAGCCTCGCGAGCCTCGGCTGGTGTGGACGTGCCTCGGGCTGCCTCGGGCGCGCGTTTGCTCGGCTGAGCACGGCTCGGCCCTGAGCTATCTGTTGTCGGTAAACTTGACGCTTTCAAAGGTGCCTCAGTGAGCGCTGTGTGTTAGGTGGGAACAGTTATGCTTTGGCTCGCGCGCGAAGCTAGGAAAATAGCTGCAGCTGAATATACACGACTGTCCATTTCGAATACTCGCGGAATTATGATGGCTCAGCCTGCCTTGCGAGGCGGCCTCGTGTAAATTGAACAAAACTACTGAGGCTGCCTCAGGAGCCATCGCTCGTGATCTGGACACCGAGGCTGCCGCGCGAGCCTGTGCGCTAGGTGGGTACGCGGCTATTGAACTCCTCTGAAACGGCTCGACCCATTGTCATGAAATTTTGTGTACATATCGGATAGGCGTGAGAATTGGACAACGTCTATTTTTCATACCGAAATTCCCGCGGGAATGGGTACCGTGGTTACACTCCTCTGAAACGGCTAGACCGATTCTCATGAAATTTTGTGTGCATATCGGGTAGGCCTGAGAATCGGATAACATCTATTTTTCATCCTGAAATTCCCGCGGGAACGGAACAAAGCGGGTGAAAACGCCCGTTGTTTGTCCGCGATGGACTCCTAACTGTCTTTAACTCCTAACTCCTACTGAACCGAGTTTAAATTTGATTTGCACACCGTGTGCAGTTTGATCCAACTTGAAAGATTGGATAGCTTACATCTCTTATAGTGATTAGGGTGGTCCACCCCTTAATTTTTATATGGCAAAACAACGTTTCCTGGTCTGCTGGTGTATAATAAAGCTTAAGAGTTAGTTTGAACGCGCTAATCTCAATATGTAGGACATGTAACTTAATACTTCTCTACTTTTAGCTGACCATCTTACCAATGAGTATGATTTTCAAGCACCTACATCATCAAAAATATAAATTTATCAAAACTGGCTTTAAGTATAGAATGAGAAGTTTCAATTTCCATATTATCTTATTACGTTGTTTCGTTTTTAGGATCGATTATGGAGAAAAAATCGGAGTCCTCCAGATGGAGTGGATTTGAATCGAAACTTTGACGCCAATTGGGGAGGTTCGACAATCACACTTCGTTATAATAACATTTGGATAATTATGCTTAGTAGTTAAAAAGTAAGTAAGTATTAGCTTGTAATGTCCCACTGCTGGGCAAAGGCCTCTGATCTCACGGAAGATATCAGTACAAGTAGCAGGTATCAGTTAATATGAATATTTTTTGCTATTCCCTAAAATAATCCAAGTAGGTAACTACC
This sequence comes from Cyclophora albipunctata, assembly GCA_963082685.1. NCBI lineage: Eukaryota > Metazoa > Arthropoda > Insecta > Lepidoptera > Geometridae > Cyclophora > Cyclophora albipunctata. The sequence goes on along the minus strand of OY720129.1, from coordinate 8,074,426 downwards.
TAATTATAATCGTTATAAGTTAGGTATAGTTGTTATATTTCACGAGTGTCACTGCTTAAGAGTGTACACTACCTCAGTTCGCGTATTCAGATTTTCCCCTGAGCCGAAGCGGGACAGAAACACCTGAGCGCTTGGTGTTTCGGCCCGCGAATTGTAGGTATTTGCTCCCTACAAACATTATGGTACTCATTTGAAAAAACCGCAACATATGAATTGTTCTGTAAACCCTATTCAATTTACTACACTTTATTTTAATTCAACAACTTTTGTATTTATTGAGATATTAAGATTTTAGTAAAAATTTAGAGATAACTTTGCGATTTTTTTCTATCGAGAAAATTTCATGGAGTCGTGTTTTCGAAACATATGATCGATAGATTATATCATGAACTTTACCATACATACGTTTCAAAGTTAAATATTGAGTAACGAGGAATATATGGAGATCCCGCCGAGTTGAAAATAAGCGATTTGAGGTAGTATACACTCTTAATACCTGTGGTTGTAATGAGTACACGCGACTTTGCTTTTATTAGATTGAAATACCTCACTGCGAATAACCATCGAATGACTTTCTCGTTTTATTTTAGTTACCGGAGAAAGTCATTCGATGGTTGCATTAATATATTGCTACTTCATAGACTATGTCGATTCGGACACGACAGCAGATTTTGACGCTGACCATAAAGTACACTTAGACAATGTGTATGAAATTACCTAGACAATTATGTCTCAGGGGTACTCGTGAGATAAACTACTATAGTGAATATTAGAATTATCTGTGCAACACCGATTGTAGATAAAATCAGCATTAAATATTCAACCTGTTGCATCTCAATATCATTCAAGACAAAAAGTGATATACTAATATTTTGAATGCAGAAATTAACTGTATTTGTCTACGCTGGCTTAACGCCTATACCCGTACAAATGATTTTGATACTACTTGATACCTACTTTATGCTGATATTTGCATGTCCAAAATAGGTGTTGGATCAACCAAGACTGATAAATCCGATGAAACTTACTGTGGCTCAGAACCATTTTCGGAGCCTGAAACCGTTGCTATGAAGAAATTGGTCGAGAGAAAAAGGAAGAACTTAGCTTACTATCTTGCTTTTCACTCCTATGGTCAATTTCTCATAATTCCTTATGCCTTTATATACAAATATGAGGATAACTTTGATAGTGTGGTAAGATTTTTTAAGCGAATATTAAAAAGTTAACAGGTTCTAGTATATTCTGGTCTATTTTTTGCAAAAATATATATAAATCAATTGTAGTTCATTGGTCTCGCTAAAACTTGAGAACGGCTGAGCTGATTTTAGTTTTGAAATGTTTTTCGTAATCCAGGGAAGGTTTTTTAACGGAAGACAGTAAATAAATGCGGAATAAAGGCGGGTAAAACCGCAGGGCACACCTAGTTATGATGTAATTCTAATTATTTTACTCCTCTAACCTCCTGATGGATTAAATTTAGTGTCAATACAGTGTGTCTTTTCTATCTTTGAAATGAGTGTACCAATTTTAATGGACCTTTTCTTTTCAATATAGAAGCAAGTGAGTGAAAAAGCCATACGTCGAATAAGTCATAAGCATGGAACGAAGTACAAAGTTGGAAACGCATATGACACCGTTGGTCAGTATTTTAATAAACAGCCATATGGGGCCGTTCACAAAAATACGTTCGCGTTCAAGGGGGGTTTGCTGAGTGTGACAAGATGTGACAAGGAGGGACGGGGGGGGGGGGGGGGTCTACGGCAACGTGATTTAAAAGATTTTAAATTATTTTTTCAATAAATACTTTTTTCTCAATTTTGATCATGATTCAGGGGGGTCTTAGTTTTTGTGACGAAATATTTACATGGGGGTCACAGAAAGTGTGACACAGCGTGACAATAGGGGGGGAGGGGGTGAAAAAAAGTTGATTATAGCGTGACGTATTTTGTGAACGGCCCCTAAGGGTGCCTGTCCATTGATGCGGAGCGAGGCTGCAGAGCTGAGAAACGGACAAAAATAAACCAATAGGGTTGCATAAAATCTCCGGTCATATATTTTATGCAATCGTATTGGTTAATATTTGTCCGTTTCACCGCTCCGCGAGCTCGCTCCGTGTCAATGGACAGGCACTCTAACATTGAGATTATCATCACTAATTTTATAACGAGGAAGATTTTTTCCTGCACAACTGCGACCACACAAAATCTGAGAAAACAACGACAACATATAAATCAAAAGTATCTCTGTATATCTGTTTTGACACCTCAACTACTGATGTTTGGATGAGATATTGGAAAAGGAAAAGTTATTTTTTATTCCCGATTTCTGAAGTTGCTAGTCTTCTTCTTCTCTTCTTCGAATGTTTATTGTTTATAGGATACCTGGCTTCTGGAGGTTCATCGTGCTGGGTAAAGAAAACGTTCAGAGTTCCGTAAGTCGATTGAATAGGTTTAGTTCCTCCACGATAGCAATACTTTCTAAAATTGATATCAATGTATGGAAGGTATTTCATCTGATATCAGTTTGGTGGCACAACTTTGAAACTGGCTACTAAAACACCCACTAGTGATGTGATAATTATTAGCGGCGTGGAGCCCGATTTACCAATCACAGCGCATTTATCTTTTTTATCAACAGCCTCCGTGGTCTTGTGGTTTGAGCACCCGGCTCACGATCCGGAGGTTCCGGGTTCGATTCCCGGTGGGGATACCTCACAAAAATCACTTTGTGAGACTGTCCTCAGTTTGGTTAGGGCATTGCAGGCTGAATCACCTGATTGCTCGAAAAGTAAGATGATTCCGTGCTTCGGAGGGCACGTTAAGCCGTCGGTCCCGGTTACTTTCTACGGATAGTAGTCGTTACATGAGCCACGTCAGAGGCCTTTGGCGGCTCTATAACTCTGACACCAGGATTGGTCAGGTTGACCATCCACTCGATAAGTAGGAGCGCATTTATCAAACAACGCATTGACTTTGTCAAAATCTTTTCGTCATGTGTTGTCATGGGTTAGTTTAGTTCCGCTCCACTTGACGCACCCTTAAGCTGCATTAACACCTATGCTATAATCTATTTTTTTGGATTGGCACAAAATGTGGTTAAATGTCGTCAATTTTCCAGCAGAAGACGATTGCTTCTGAAGAGGAAAACGGTTTAGAGATAGGGTAAGAATGAAATAAAATTACTAAACCTTTTTCCTCTTCAGAAGAAATCGTCTTCGGCTGGAAAATTGACGACATTGGTCCACATTTTGTGCCAATCCAAAAAAATAGAGTATTCGTTGTAAAACCTTGTTCTCACGAGCGCCCCTGACTCATAATTACTGAGTCAAAATTCTGTCAAAATTGTTTTTAAGTATCGATAGCATGGTTAGTTAGAGTAAACTGAGAAAATACATTCAATGGATATTCGCAATCAGGTAATATCAAATGTGTATAAACAATGATCTTGCCGAACGGTACTGATAGTTACGCACACAAAGACGCGTGTCTATACTCGTTACAACTACAAGTAAGGCTCAGGGGCGCTCGGGAGATAAAGGAACTACACCAACAAGATGGCCGTGATGTTCGCTTTGCTCAATTTCATACAGATTACCTAGTAGTAACATAGATCTGTTGGAAAGGCACTTCAACTGTTTATTTTCTCCTCCTGTTCCTATTATCTTTATATAATTAAAAATAACGTGTCACGTTGTTTCACATTTGATCCAACTTGAGAGAAAGGATAGCTTGCATCTCAATTTAATTGATTAGTCCACCTCGAAATTGTTATATGGCAAAACAACTTTTGTATGTATAAGTATTAGTATCAGTTAGTAAGATTCCAAAATACAAGTTTAAGAGTGCCTGTCCATTGTTGCGGAGCGAGGCTGTGGAGCTGAGAATCGGACAGAATAAACCAATAGGATTGCATAAAATGTCCGGTCAGATATTTTATGCAATCTTATTGGTTAATATTGGTCCGTTTCTCCATTTCTTCGTTTCTCAATTAACCGTGTGTGATTTTGTCCGAGTGTGTACATTTTTTATTGAAGTATGTTCTAGGTGTGCTTTGACAATTGAACTAAGAGATGAAGGTGAATACGGATTCGCACTACCAGCTCACAAGATTGAAGAGACTTGTGAAGAGTTGATGCCAGGTTTGATTATTCTACTTGAAGCTGAAGCTGCGCTTCGAACTAGTCGGGATAATTCGCAGCCTTATGACCCTGAAAACATAATAATTAATAACGGTGATATTATCAAAATGGATAATAACCTGCTTTTTCCTATGTTTTTACTGGTTGGCTATGGTACATTTTGTACATTATTTTGAGTAGGTTTAATTCTTAAATAATAAATATTAATGCAATTCTATCTTGTTTTTATTTTCATACTTTTTAAACTTATACGGATGAAACTGGTCAGTATCGCGTTAGAATATTATTATAACGTATTTATCAAAATACGTACCCTACGTTTCGAGCGGTTACACCACTCATGGTCACGAGACCATCCGTTTCAAATACTCTGGGCAAATAGTAGGTATAATAAAAATATTTTTTGTTTTACGGTAAACTGATCAGTAATTAGCCACTTGATCACTTTCACAACTTTGACACTTGAATTTTATCAAAATAAGTTATTGAATTTATTGTAATATTATATAATACTGTCTTTATTTTTTAATGCTATTGAGAGTTTCAAATGTAAAATAAAACATTATTTTATATAACATTTTATAAAAATAAAAAACAATCACTTTTTACCAGTAACAGGCCACTTAAGATAACTCTCAGTTTAATCTATTATCTTTAAAGGAGTATAAATAAAATATTTAAACAAACACAACATTCATTATATAAATTTTCAGTATAAAACTAACAAGAGACCGAAAATAATATAAATCAACAAATAATAAGATTACTAGATATTCTTTTACAAAATAAACTTCCTACTCTAGCCGTAGTGGGAAAAAATAAAACTTTTATGAAAGCTAAATGATAAGGCAATTATTTTATACGCTAATAGATAGTGAAAATAACATATTTATTTTATTTTTAACCGATAAAGTACCAAGTGGCTAGTATCTCAAAAAGTGGCCAGTTACTGATCGCTTTTCCTTACTTAAAAATTATACTGCTACTTTTCTTATCTTAGTGGTTTGTGTTGCACGTGGATTTAATATTAGAGTTACAAAACTCGGAGCTTAAAAATATGACAAAGACAAAACAAAGAATAATATTTTATTCTATATTGAAGTTTAATCTATAGTGTAGTTGCTTTTTCACGCTATCTCTTAGGCGACGATTACACGTAAAGTATTTACTGTGATCCGTCAATACAGTATTTATTGATGGATTTCAGTATTTACTGATGGATTAACACCAGCCTACACGTACAGTATTTATTACGTCAGTATTGTGTCCGGTCTCCTGCTGTTTACACGTCTAAAATGGCCACAGAGCTGAAAATTAAAGGTTGCGTGGCTATTATTTTAGCACTTAGTTTAAATAAAAAGGCCAAGCGAAAGCGATGGGCAAAAAATTGGTTACAACAAAGGGAAAGGTACACACATTTGAATTTAATGGCAGAAATTAAATTACATGGTGAAATGGATGATTACGAGAATTATTTTCGAATGCCTGAAGCCCTGCTTTGAAGAACTTCTGACAATAGTAACACCTTTTTTAATCATAATCCGACGGATCATCATTACAGAATCAAGAAATCTAGAAATCCATCACAAAATACTGTCATCCATCAATACATTAGGTTACACGTTCAGTAAATACCACGATACGTCATTATTTACTGATGGATCACAGTAAATACTTTACGTGTAATCGTCGCCTTATATCTTTTTTTTCGTGCAGTTATTCTTTGTTTTTACTACTTCAGTACTTCAGTCTAGCCTACGAGTCTAGCTCTATTTCTAGCACGATTTCTAGCAAATGCAATATGCTTTATTTATAGTTTCATAATTCACAAGTTTCATAAAAAAATAATGTGTTTTGCAGTCAAATGACGAAATAATATTAAAAATGTCCATAAAATGGATTGGATGCGATTGTGTTTATGGCTGATTTTGTTGAAAAATGTATTTGCAAAAATACGTTACGATAACTTTTTGCTTTTGAGATGCGTGCCTGAAACAAAAAAACATTTAGTATTTCTGAAAAATTTGGAAAAAGCATATGAAGTTGATTTCTGGAGAGGTCCATGGAGATACCACTTTCCTGTGGAATTTTCGATTAGTCCCAGTAATATAATTCCTCTTATGGACAGAGCAAATAAAGTTGGCTTAAACTTTACGACTGTGATGCACAATATTCAAAGGTATGTGAATAAATGGTTAAGGTCTAAGTAATTTTAATAAACGCTCAAATCTCAAATCAAATGGTCTGTCCCTTCCCAACATACGCTGTTTTCTAAAGAGAAAAGAGATAAACACTTTATAACAATATTTTGGTTGCTAATAGCATAAACGTCTATTCATCACAGCGTTTAGCAACGTGGAGCTCGTACACTACATGAATGAACAGCTGTGACATTTCTATCTGAGCGCTACCGACTTTCTGAGCACGTTAAATTGTCATCCCCGGCTTTTTCAATCTTTAGACCACATCCACTGACCTCTATGTGTGTATATAATAGAGGTCAGTAACCACATTCGAAGATTTTCAGCAGTCTTAAAACTCCGACACCAAGTTTGGCCACAGCTTACTCGATTTAGCTGCTTAAGTCCGAAGGCAACAAAAGGTCACCAGCGTATACCAGCTCTGGTGCTGATGGATCGGAGTGTTGGAATCTGTCAATGACGTTGGGTGCTTATCGACGCTAAGACTGCGTGCCCATTTAAGCGGAGGGAGCGGTGCGGAGGGAGCGGTGTGGTGCGGAGAAATGGAGAAATATAAAACAAAAACCTTGAGAGGTGTCAAGGGACACCAGTATGGAACGAAGTTTATTTATTATCAACAAAAATATTCGTCGCGACACCACACTGTTTAATGCGAAAATAAAGACGAAACGAAAATTATCTGGCTTGCTTTCTATAAGAGAGAGAGAGAGCGAGACACACAGATAAGGAACTTCGTTCCAATAAGATTGCATAAAATCTCTGATCAGAGACCTCCGCTCCGCTTTCATGGACATGCACCTTAAAAGTTAATTCGAGTAGGTTAGTGGCCATCCCTGGTGGCAGCGTCGCTTATTTGGCGCTGTATACAGGGTGACACATAAGACGTAATACGAAACATGTTTTTCTAACTTACCTACTTAGTGCTAATAATCCGAACTATGTTTCGTGTTGTTTAAATAATCGCAATCGTTGTACCATTGTTTTAATTATTTCCGTTATTTGTGACCCCATCATGGTTACCCTAACTACTTTGTGGAAAACAAAAAGGTTGAAACTACTTTGTTGTAAACACTCACCTTCTTTATCATCATGACTGATAATTTAAAAATAAATGACACATCGTTGAAGTTACTTGTCATAACAAGAAAATATTGATTAATCAGTTTAATTTGGAGATTGGAAAAAATTAAATATTCGTTAATAATAATGCCACCTCCTTATCCATTCACAAACATTCAACGATTACGTATGGTAGAATTTTATTTTACGTCGCGGAGTACGGTGCAGACGCAAGCTCTTTTTCACGAACTCTACCCAGAGAGTCCGATCCCCACACGGCAATTGATAAATAATTGTGTGCAAAATTTGAGGGACTATGGGCAATTTGCTGTTCCAATTCATGCCCAAGGCAGAGGCCGGCAACCAAGATACACAGAACAGTTTCGAACACGAGTACTTAGATATTTTATCCGCAATCCTGAGGCAAGCACCCAAGAAGCAGCGGCACGATTCGGAACAACCCAAGTTTTTATTTGGAGATAATTGCAATCTGAAAAAATGCACCCTTTTCATTTTCAACGGGTCCAAGATATTGTTTTAGCCGATTATCCCAAAAGAACACGGTTTATACAAGCATTTGAAGTTGTGAAAGCCAACGAATTTGTACTCGGTAGAGTTCAGAGGAACATCCGACGTCGTGCAGAGCTTTGCGTTGTGGAAGGCGGTGACCATTTTGAGCACTTGTTGAAATATGTTTAAGTTTTAATAAGATACTGCATACTTGTAAATAAATGATTTGATTTGTTTTACCAAATCTTTCACTTGTGTATTGATATCAGAAATTACTTCTGGCGACTGACTAGGTACTTGGCACACAGAGATTACGTTAGTGTAGGGCCACATCTGCGGAACGTACGGCGCCGAACCTTCCGCTAAATACGCTCGTAGTGTATTTCAAGTTATCTATGACACATCAGTACGCGGCGTAATTTCGACTGATGTGTCATAGAGCGGAAGGTTCGGCGCCGTACGTTCCGCAGATGTGGCGCTACACTTAGATAATGTGACAAGTACCTAATAAGTATAAGTAACATGACGTCACATGACGTCACCAAACGTCCATAGGGTGACCAAACTTACAGGAATTTATTAAAATATTTTGTTAGAAAATTAGCAAAAGTTATTTAGATGAATTTTAATTAGTGATGTAGTGAATAACGTTCTTTGTCACTAACCTAACCATAATTAATTATTTTGTACTACGTCTTCTGTGTCTCCCTGTAGAAACTGGACACCTTGACTGATTACACTTTAATCAAGCGGTAAGCGGCTTTCGTTTCTAGCCAACTATAAGCAGGAAGTCGGTTTTCGCTTAAATAATAATTAACGTAATTTAATTCAAAATCTTCTCATTTTCATTTTTGTGCTTTATATTGATAAACATTTTTTTTTGTCGTAAAGTGGATTTGATAAGCAAGAGGTTAAGAGCTATATACGGCAGCGTCATAGTACCTTCAATTGGCAGAGCTATTATCGACTCAACGATATATATTCGTGGCTGAAAGATTTAGCAGCACTACATCCAAGTGAATTTCAAGTGGACACCATCGGAAAATCTTACGAAAATCGAGATATAATGGCTGTGAGAATAAAATTAAAACATGGCCCATATGAAAGGTAAATTATCAATTACACAAATAATGTGTTTTGGTATCTTGGTTACTTTCCTGTGAATTTACCCGCGTTGTACCCTTTCCCGTGGGAATTTAAGGATAAAAATTATCGTGTGATCCTTCTCTTGAAAGAAGCTATCATATACAATAATATTTTTACATATCTTACAGATGGTTACTAGCGTACAACCCAAATGAATTCCCTATATTATGAAATTTAAGCATTAATAAGATGAAACGAAAGTAGAGACGCAAAAACTAATGTTACTTAGAATAAATTAAACGAATGTCACTTGGTTTAGGACAAATTCAAGTGTTTTGATGTGTAACACATCAACTGATTATAAATCAGTTTCCTAACAATGTTGTTTTGGTGATTTTTGAAAATATTAATTTCAGGCCTAGAATTATAATAGAAGGAGGTATACACGCTCGTGAATGGATATCCCCTGTCTTCGCAACTTATTTGATATACCATGTTTTAAACGCTAGAAACCTAGACGATGACAGTTTACTAAAAAGAGTAGCGCATGAATACGAATGGTTTATCATTCCTGTTACAAACCCTGATGGTTATGAGTACACACATACGAAGGTGAGTTGTATTTTCAAATCATTGTTAAGCTTCATTTATACTTATAGCTTTAAAAAATGCATTTTAATTGATAACGTTTACGGATACACTTCGTTTTTGTTTTAACATTTTTACCTGACGTTTTGGTCCCTTTGCTTTAGCCTTCTGTAAAAAAGCCGAAATGGCAGAAAAAATGTAAAATAACGTGCAGCAAAACGAAAGGAAGCGAAGCGAAGCGCATCCGTAAGCGTAGTTTCAATTTAAAATGAGAAGTGTTTGCTTAAGCGTTACAAACCAGTAAAACATGCATATGAAGCCAGCTGTTAGTGTGCCGAAGAAACGTTTTCTTAATCAAATGCTGTCTGCGGCAGAACAGCATTTGATTAAAAAACTTCGGCAGAACTTCTGCAGAAAAAAGTAAAATACGAAACGAAGCGAAGTGCATCCGTAAGCGTGGTTTCAATTCCTTCAACCAATTCATTCAACATAAAACACTTGAATGATACACTGAACGAAGAAATAAAGAGTTATTTCCAGCCAATCATCGATGAATTAACATTTTCGGTGACTCTGTTTTCTTTATCTTAAGAAAGAGCGAGAACCAAATCAGTTTTCCAAAGTCAGACAGTCTTCTTTATATAGGCTTATATCGGGTTAGGTAATAATCATTGAAATCCTGTCAATTTCAGGATAGACTATGGAGAAAAAATCGTCGACCACCCCATGGTGTGGATTTGAACCGAAATTTTGCCTTACATTGGGGAGGTTAGTACTAAAATTTCATATTAATTAATTGATTCAAAAGTTTGTAAATTTGTAGTAGTAGGTAATTTTCGAAATTACCTGTCAAATTGCAAAATTTTTAACATGAAATTAATAAAATTCAAAGCCTACTAATTGACGAGTCCTTTCATAAAATCCATACTTGTGATATTGCTATCATATCTAGTGTAGTATGGCAACGTAACGTAGCGAAGATGGTTTCTACCAATCAAAACGCAGCATAGCGCGACGAAGCACTAGTCTGTTGAAAGGTACACTAATTATAGCTGTAAAAACCCTCATTTTCATAGTGTCTTTATTAGGATTCCGTCGTCGATCGGCAAAAAACACAACTCTTAGGGTCAACACTGCGTTAAGCGTGCGCTCGTCGGCGGTTCACTTTTGTATGAAACCTCACGCGACGGGCGCACGCGACGGTTCACTTTTGTATGAAACCGCGGTGTGCGTACGCTTAACGCAGTGTCGGCCCAAGATTCTTCATGTCCATCCGTCCGTCAGTAACATATACTCAACTAGCTTTTCCATAGCTCAAAGTCCACAAGGTGGTTCCAACCGCAATCCAATAGATGATGATGAAAAGTTTGTAGATCGCGCTTGCGTTATTTTCCCAGATTAAGTTGGGTCGCGCCCATACATTTTGTTATTTACAACCTCCGTGGTCATGTGGTTTGAGCGCCCGGCTTACGATCCGGAGGTTCTGGGTTCGATTCCCGGTGGGGACAATATCTCACAAAAAATCTTTGTGAGACTGTCCTCAGTTTGGTTAGGTTAGGGCATTGCAGGCTGAATCACCTGATTGCCCGAAAAAGTACGATGATTCCGTGCTTCGGAGGGCACGTTAAGCCGTCGGTTCCGGTTACTTTCTACGGATAGTAGTCGTTACGTGAGCCATGTCAGAGGCCTTTGGCGGCTCAATAACTCTGACACCAGGATTGGTCAGGTTGACCATTCACTCGATGAAGAAGAAGAAGCAGGGAGAAAATCTTTGTCTTTTTAACTTTAGATTTGCTGAAGATTCACACATGAAGTTAATTGGAAATGTTCTACAGGTAAAGGATCATCTCATATATCCAACTCCAGAGTCTATCGTGGTGCACATCCGTTTTCGGAACCTGAATCCATGGCTCTAAAAAATTTCGTTACAAGCCATTCAAAAAATTTATTATACTATATAAGTTTACATTCTTATGGACAGTATCTTGTTATACCTTACGGGTACACATCTGCACATTTGGAAAACTACAAGGAAATAGTAAGTAAATACACATTTTTATAACAGCACTAGCCGCCCCCGCAGTGTTCACCCGCGTTGTACCCGTTTCTGTGGGAATTTTTGGATATAATGTGTTATTCTGATGTATAACTTATTCTACTGTACAGTTTCATTCAAATCCGTCCAGTAGTTTTTACGTGAAAGAGCAACAAATATACATACATACGAGTATATCCTCACAATATACTTTCGCATTTATATTAGTAAGATCTACTTTTTGCATCACTAATAATCCTTAACAGCTCTATCAGTGTGAAATTGATAGCTGTATTCCTGCATTCAATTATTTCCATATTGTTATGATATGAATTCGACAATCGCCAGTCCTACTAATTAATATTATAAATGCGAAAGTTTGTGAGGATGGATGTATGTTTGTTTGTTGCTTTTTCACGCAAAAACTACTAAACGGATTTGGATGAAACTTTACAGTAATGTAAGTTATACATCAGAATAACATATGGGATACATTTTATCCCGAAATTCCTGCGGGAACGGGTACAAAGCGGGTAACACCGCGGGGCGCAGCTAGTAAGCAATATGTTTGAAACTGTTCAGAGCACTAAGGTACAATTTCGCCGTTTGTATAAAAAAAACAATCAAAATTAAATTATAATGTCGCAAACTCAGTTTTCAACTTCACATAGGTTCAATTGTGCTCGGTTCTAACGAATCAATATTGAAGTTTTGATCTCAGTTCGTAAACTAGAATTAAGGTAAACTTGAGTTCAGTGTAATGGTAAAATTGGGTCTATAAGAGAACACAGCTTTACATAATATAATTTCAGGCCAAGCTCACCGAAGAAGCTTTATGGGCTTTTGAAAATATTTACCAAACAAAATACAAAGTTGGAAATTCTTATGAGACTGTAGGTCAGTAGTAATTTTATTGTTTTTACTGTCTAAATCTATATAAATAAAAATGAATTGCTGTTCGTTAGTCTGTTTAAAACTCGAGAACGGCTGAACCGATTTGGCTAATTTTGGTCTTGAAATATTCATGAAAGTCCAAGGTTTAAACGGTAAGCAGTGAGGAAAAAAATGCAGGGGAAACCGCAGGGCACAGCTAGTATGTTTATAAATAGAATCTAGTTTGACGAAAATTATATTAAATATGTATTGTTAATGATAAGAGCCGGCTTTGGAGGTTCCTGATAAAGTTTAGATAATAATTTGAGAGTTTCCACTATCTAACCAATTATAGATTGGTGTTAAATATTTTGTATTATTAGATTCACCATCAAACTCTCTATAAATACAAATATATGTCGTTAGATTTAAACCGAAAGTATTATAAAGAAAATTGTTATGTGGCAAGTAGGTAAGTTAAGCTTTATATGTTTTACTAGCAGCGCCCCGCGGTTTTACCCGCGTTGTACTCGTTCCCGGGAATTTCAGGACGAAAAGTAGCCTATAACCTTCCCGTTGAATGTAGCTATCTATTACAAAAAAAATATTCAAATCGGACCAGTGGTTCCTGAAATTAGCGCGTTCAAACAAACTATGCAGCTTTATAATATTAGTACTCGTAGATTTGACAAGAGCCCCTGAAACTGAAAGTTGAAAGATAGATTTATGTTACAGGTTAGTGTAGCGCCACATCTGCGGAACGTACGGCGCCGAACCTTCCGCTCTATGACACATCAGTCGAAATTACGCCGCGTACTGATGTGTCTTATATAACTTGAAATACACTACGAGCGTATTTAGCGGAAGGTTCGGCGCCGTACGTTCCGCAGATGTGGCCCTACACTTATGATTGATTCTATGCCTTGAGTTCAATATCCTTAACGTGATCTTCTTATCTTATACTATTTTGTTCTAGGATGTCCAATGAACTCCCATACTTCTAGAAACCAATTTTTAAAATATCATTATTTGATGCATAATTTATAATCCTCCTCACTGTGCTGATATCTTTAGTGGGATGAGAGGCCTTTGTCCAGCAGTGGGACAATACAGGCAATAAAGGCAGACAATGCAACCCGTATTTCAACAAATAAATAATTCTGATTTTGATTGATTTGATTTATACTTAACTACTTTTATATTTTTGTTTTTTTGCTGTTTCAGGATATTTAGCATCTGGATTTTCAACTGGTTGGGTAAAGAGAAATTTTAAGGTTCCGTAAGTTGTATCTTTTTCTTTCTCATGTCATTAATGAAATTAGTGGAATTGGGCTTTTGAAAAAAAAAATGTTTTGTGATAAATGGAAAGATTATATATTAGTTTTATAACAAAACTATTTTTATTTTATTTTTTTCGCAATAATTCAAAAGTTATTTCAAAATAAAAATTAATTTTTGAATCCAGTACCGAAGACACGCCGACAGCTCCCTAACAAACCCGAGCGCGTGTGACGTGATAATGTTAGTTAATGTTAATGAAAAGGTTCGGTTACATCGCAAACTTTTTATATGTTTATGAAAAGAGGTTCGGTTACATCGCTAACTTTTGGAGGGAAAGAGAATAAAAGGGCGGGAATCTTGATTGTAAACGCTGTACGTACTTATGGTTAAATAGCTATATCATTATGACGTCACCACTACGGTGACCAATCTTGGCGCGTTTATAGTCACGTGATTTTTATTTAAATTTCATCAATTTTTAATTGTTTATAATTAATTAAAAAAATATTTTTTTAAGTTTGCATTAAATATCAATATTATTAATAAAGTTTTAAAATAGATAAAAATAAACAATATTTTTTTTTTTTCAAAAGCCCAATTACAATCTACATTAAACAAATATCCCAGTTGTGTTCTTAATCCTTTTTCGATTTGGTTTGGTTTCGATTTGAAATAAATTTCATTTCCTTATCGTCCGGAAGGCAACCGTCGTGACGACTTATCCTTCTCACTGTACTGATATCTTCAGTGAGATGAGAGGCCTTTGCCCAGCTGTGGGACATTACATGCTAAAAAAAGTGAATTCGTGTAGGTTAGTGGCCAACCCTGGTGTCGGGAGTTTTTAGACCGCCTAAAGGCCTCCGACATGGTCAAACGATTAAAACAGCCGTAACCGACAAGTTAACGCGTGCCCTAAGCATGATAGGGCTTAGATAGAAATGCCATAATCGGCCACCCATCCAAGTAGGGGTAGTGCTACACGTTGCTTGACAATAGCATTAATTTAACATCGTTAAACAACAACAGCCTCCGTGGTCTAGTGGTTTGAGCGCACGATCCGGAGGTTCCGGGTTCGATTCCCGGTGGGGTTATCTCACAAAAATCACTTTGTGAGCCTGTCTTCAGTTTAATTAGGGCATTGCAGGATGAATCACCTGATTGCCCGAAAAGTAAGACGATTCCGTGCTTCGGAGGGTACGTTAAGCCGTCGGTCCCGGTTACTTTCTACGGATAATAGTCGTTACATGAGCCATGTCAGAGGCCTTTGGCGGCTCAATAACTTTGACACCACGATTGGCCAGGTTGACCATCCACTCGATAAGAAGAAGAAAAACATTGTTAAGCTAAACTACGTCATGAGCTACTTAATTACTTAGCACTAATACTTAATTACTTGCTTACTTACCTAGTTTGGGGTTGCGGGTTCGATTCCCGCCCGGAGTCAACAATATGTGAAGACATAGTTGTTGGCGACGACGTCTGGGTGTCAATTATATATTGTTATAAAGTATTTGTGTATATATATGTAGTAGTATCAGTTAGTTAGATTGCATAATACAAGCTTAGAGCTTAGTTTGGGTCTAATTAACCGTGAGTGAATTTGTCCGGGTATATTTAATTAATTTAAGACCTTCTTATTCATAAACGATATTTAACTTAAACAGTGTTTTAAAGTGTTTTGTCTCTTTCGCTCTTTGGCAAATAGCGTATGTCGGAAAGGGACAAACCATTTGATAGCTAAAGTACTTTTAATAAGCGTTTATGAAAAAGGCCCTTAATTTTTTAGGGTTGCTTTGACGATTGAATTAAGAGACCAAGGAGAATATGGATTTGCGTTACCAGCAGATCTAATTCAGCCGACTTGTGAGGAGACTATGGCTGGTCTTCTGCGTTTATTTGCATCCAAAGACCGGGTTTACCTGCGACGCTACTATCACGATGGACAGAAAATGTCATCATTGGACAGATTTCTTTTCTTTTGTCAAATTGTATTGTTAAATATAATCCGGGTTTTAACGCAGTAATATACGATCTCATTAAAATTCTGCGTTTTTATCAGTTCCATATATATTTATTACGTTTTTCTCTTAAAATTGTTATTGACTTCACTACATCTATATATATAAAGCAAAGACGGATTTGTTACAACACTTATAACTCGAGATCGGCTGGATCAATTTTCATGATTTTTGTTTCGTTGGATTTGTCTCCGCCCTGAATAGCAGAATACATTTTAAAAACAATGAAAACTTGGAATAAAAATCTCAAAATTCCCACGGGAACGGGGGCGCTGCGGGTGAGACCGCGGGGCACAGCTAGTAGTACGAGTATATAAAACAAAGTCGCTTTCCTCTGTCTGTCTGACCCTATGTATGCTTAGATCTTGAAAACTACGCAACGGATTTTGATGCGCTTTTTTAATAGATAGAGTGATTCAAGGGGAAGGTTTATGTGTATAAAAAAATCCCGAAATTCCCACGGGAACGGGCACAACGCGGGTAAAACCGCGGGGCGCTGCTAGTGATATATGTATATTTTCTGAACTTGTATGAGTATTCTTCTAGCGGATTGATATTTATTTTTCTTATACGAGTATGGCTTTCCAAAATTTTGCCATTTTGCAATGAGTATTTTTCAATAACAATATACCTTATCGAAAGTGGCAAGCATGGTGATTATGCCTAATCCTCCTCACTGTACTGATAACTTCAGTGAGATGTCAGTTTTTGCTCAACGGTAGGAAATTACAGGGTAATTTTTTTTTACCTAAGGTAAGTCTTAAGTCAAACTAATTAATACGTTTTTAAATAAAACTCACCAATAGAAATCAGTGTGGCCTCGAACAGTCAAAATCAAACAAAATGTTATGTGCATATTTCATTACTATTTTCTTTGTAATTGACCAAATATTTTGTATACGATATGATAATTACACTCTGTTCAGAGGTATTCCAGTCACTGATAAGCATTTGCAGTTTTTCAAAAACTTGACCTTTTTATATGGTGTTGATTTTTGGAGAGAACCAGGGCTGTTGAAAATGCCCGTTGAGTTTACTGTGAGTCCTGAGAAGAAAGAGTATTTTTTGAGAGATGCAGAAGAAAACGAAGTTTATTTGACTACCATAATAGAAGATATCCAAAAGTAACCTCATTTTTTTCACCATATTGCTTACTTTGTGTTTAAAAATAGTCTAGCGCTGCCCTGTGGTTATACCCACATTGTGCCCGTTCCCGTGGGAATTTCGGGATTAAAATTGCTTATAACCTTTCCGTTGAATGTGGCTATCTATTACAAAAAAAAATATTCAAATCAGATTGACAGTTTCTTAGATTGGTGCGTTCAAACAAACAACAATCAAACTCTTCAGCTTTATTATATTAACACTAGCTGCGCCCCGCGGCTTTGCCCGCGTTGTACCCGTTCCCGCGGGAATTTCGGGATGAAAAATAGATGTTGTCCGATTCTCAGACCTACCCGATATGCATACAAAATTTCATGAGAATCGGTCGAGCCGTTTCAGAGGAGTTCAAGACCCCGTGACACGAGAATTTTATATATTAGATAGATAATTATTGTGCCTCTCTGAAGAAACTTATATAATAATAATAATTAACTTGTTTACAACTTGTTATGGCAGGTGCCGACCTCTTTGTAATATCCCATCTCCAGTCCATCCAACCTTCATTTCCATAGCCCAGTCTTTTTCTTTCATTTTTACTGACAATAGTCCCTACTTCTGCAGGTACACATTCCCGGACATGTTGTACTGATGTGGTCGGGAGTGTGTTCCTGCAGTTGTTCCATTACATTAAACATCTCCAAAGGGCCTCTACGAGTTGGATCTGTATCCCCTCGCATGCCTCTCAAAAAGACCGGGCTTGTCCCGTGACTCCGAGGAGAAACACTATAATAATAATAATAATGCTTTATTCAGTAACAATTTTTTATCTTCAATGAGTTTAGATATGTTTGCTTTACTGGCCCATGATTTGTGTGTTTATCATTTTTAATGATATTTAGGCTCCTGATGGGCTTGATAACTATAAAAGGAAAAATAAAAGGTAGAAAAAGAAAAAACTGAGTATTCTGACACTATGTATTTTACGGACATGTAATAGAGTAAAAACCGTGAGCCTATTAACGTACGTTTGTTACTATAACCGGATGTTAATTGAGACATCCCACCCTTTAGATACAAATATTCCTTAAATTAATTCAATTTCTAAATCATGTTTCTGTGTGTTACTAGAGCATTTGACAATCAAACAGTAAAACCGTACATTAGAGATTCGTTCAACTGGTTCAACTACTATCGACTGAATAGCATTTATTCTTGGATGGAAGATTTGGTTAAAGAGTATCCTTCAGAATTTACATTGATGAATATTGGGAAAACGCACGAAGGTAGAAGTATCCTGGCTGCCAAAATTAGACTGTACGGAGGTCCTCCAATACGGTAAATTGTAGTTCTTAGAAAAAACAATTTTAAAACTGAATATTGTTTTGTTCATTTAAAAAAAGAAAGTGTTACTATAATCTATTTCTTTTGGATTGGCACAAAATGTGGACCAATGTCGTCAATTTGCCAGCCGAAGACGATTGCTTCTGAAGAGGAAAAAGGTTTAGAGATAGGGTAAGAATGAAATAAAATCACTAAACCTTTTTCCTCTTCAGCCAATCGTCTCCAGCTGGAAAATTGACGACATTGGTCCACAATTAGTGCCAATCCAAAAGAAATAAAGTATAGTTTCGTAAGTTTAAGTGAACACTACTCATTTTGAATTGAAACTAAGTTTACGGATACTGGTTGTCGGAGAAGACAGTCTGTGCTGTGACTACGGTTCTGTATAGGGGCGTAAACGTCAGATAAAAATGTAAAATAAAAGCGAAGTGTATTCTTAAACGTAGTTTCCTTCGATCAACAATACACAACTAGATATCGGGTCACGTACAATATCAAAGCTAAATACTGTCCGCGTGGATGACGTGTGACAGCTTATTTTGTTTGCTACCGAACTAAAACAAAAGTTTTAAAACAGTTCGAAGCTCAACCTATTTACAACCATTAACACATAGCAATAAAGTAGTAAATCTTATGAATAAAATAAGAGCTCACTTTTCAAATGAGGCCTTATTCACCGAGACGTATTTTTTGCGCTGACCCGACATCTAGTTGTGTATTGTTGATCGAAGGTAGTTTCAATTAAAAAGAAAGAAGTTTTGTTTAGTAGATTTTTACACATTGTATTGCAGTTGTAGAAGAGAATAAAGAGTTTTTTGAGTAGAGAATAATAAAGACACACTGTTTTTTAATAACCAATACTTTAGTCACCCAGACAAGTACATATTGCATACTTTTTGATTATCTACCATCAAAGTGTATACTGTCACGGTATCTTTACATATTATATAAAAATTGGACTGTCTGTCTGTAATATTATTACAACCGCATATGAATACGGTAAATAAACCCAAATAACATGTTTTACAATTTTGTCTGTCTGTCTTTTGGCTACTCTCTGAAATAGCTGGACCGATTTTGACGGCAATTTTACTGGCAGGTAGCTGATGTAATAAGTAACTTAGGCTAAAAAATCCAAAATTCCACGCGGACGAAGTCGCGGCCACACTAGTTTATAAAAACAGTCAGACTAAACTATTTTTTACGTATTTCAGATCCAAAGTTATTATAGAAGGAGGCATTCATGCAAGGGAGTGGATATCGCCGGCTTTTGTAACGTATTTTATTAACCAGATAATGAGTTCCAAGCACATGCCAAAATCTGAACTGAAGTTCGTAGCAATGAGTTATGAATGGTACTTCATACCTGTTACCAATCCAGATGGCTATGAGTACAGTCATACAACGGTACACGTGTTTTTATTTAGTATTAGCTGTTCTGCGCGATCGAATAGCTGGTGTTAGTGTGAAACTCAAGTTGAAATTCAAGTAGCTAACCCAATTCTGAACTTGAGCTTAAAACGGCTTGCACTCTTATTATTAATACCTCTTAGTACCTAATAGTAGTTTATGCAACTGTCATATAAAGAAGGGTATTAAAACACGAGTGTGAGTTTATGAAACGAGCGCAGCGAGTTTCATAATAGTAACGAGTGTTTTAATACCCGTGTTATATGCAGTTGCATACACTACTTTATCTTCACTAATGCAATTAATCAAACAAAATTTTAAGAACAAAACACATTGCGAAACATTATATTCACGCGTACGTGTATTGTCACAGTGAACTTGCCGCCATTAAAATCTAACCAATGAGAGCGCAGCTGCGCGCGCATGGCCGCAGGGCGCGCGCCGCGCAGGGCCGCAGGGCGCGCGCCGCGCAGGTCGCGATGTTATAATGAGATTTTACGATATCGATGTGGATATTATAGGGTCAATCAACTTTTATTTGTCCTGTCAGTACTATGTTTTGTCCCTGACCAATAATCGCAGTTCTAAAGAAAATTAAGTGGTTTGTTGGCATATGTCGCATTTATCTTGATATTAAGCAAACATACGAGTAAATTATTTTAAATAAATCACTATTAAACTGGAATTTTAATGGTTGTCCGGGTGACAAAACATATGATATAGTGTTTTTTTGTTTGTCCCCCAGCAGTTTAGTACAATGAAACATTACTTTATACAAAAAAATCCTATGATGGCAACTAATTACGCTTGTACATAATTATTAATTATAATGTCTACTTTGATGCTAGCATATAGATTTTTGTTAGCTTCATAATTTTAACGAGTTCTTTGCATGTTCATTTTGGTCCCTATAATATTTTATAATCCTGACTTCCACCGGACAACGGTAAAAAAGTGTCGAAATCAAAACATAGATGGAGTGATCAGTGCCTTGAGAACAAGTTGATATATTTGGTGACAACACTCATCCAGCCGCTATTTTCATTTCATCTTTGCCGCGGCGTCAGTCGGTCGAGTGCGTTCTGAGAAAGTGGGTGGCTTTAATGTGTGTCTACCGGACAACCAGCGCAAAAACGTAAGTATTTGATATATCGTAGTAAATTAAAGTGAAATATATTCTATTTCATCTATATTTTTCACTGCGCGTAAGACCTAATTCAAAATATCATTATTTATTCCAGGAAGCGCGAAGACTGATAAATGTCACTCGGACAACCAGTCGCTTGGACAACCGAAACCGTTGTCCGTGGGACATTTTTGGTTGTCCATAGGACAATAATGATAGAATCAGCATAAAGCAATACTTTCTCTTTCAATAATTAGTCACTGAATAGCCTCTTACGAGGGCTAGAGCATTTATTATTGTTTAAAATAAATGAGATTGATATTTTGACCAATTTCAACTTTCTACTTCTTGACGTGTGGAACACCGAGTCGAGGGTCGAGGAACGATCCGATGATCATGCCTCTGACATGGTTGTGTAACGACTGCTATCTAAGTAATCATAGCAACCGGGACCAACGGCTTAACATGGCCTCCGAAGCACGTAACCATCTTTGTTATGAACAATCAGGTGGTTTAGCTTACTATGTATGTCCTAACCAAACTGGGCACAATCTTACAAAGTGATAAATTGAAAAATATTAACTTTATGTGTTCCTTTCCCGAGAATCGAACCAGGGACCTCCGGACCCTGAGACTCTCTCTCTTCCTGGCTATGTGTCCCACATGGTGGTGGGGTCAGCCTTCCTTATTTCTCTCCTCCACTTCGCTCTTTCGTCGACGTCGTCATCGGAAATCTTGCACTCAGCCATATCCTTGGACACTACATCCGTCCACCTTGTCTTGGGTCTGCCTCTGGATCTTCGACCGGGGATGGAGAGTTGTAGCGCCAGGTTCCTCACGTAGTCCGGCGGTCTTCTCTTCACGTGGCCATACCACCTCAGCCCACTCTCTTGCAGCTTGTCGGCGATGTCGCAAACGCCCAGACTGCCTCGCACGTACTCGTTGCGGATCTTGTCGAGCCTGGTGACACCGCACATCAACCTCAGCTTCTTCATCTCGGCCACTTGGATGGCATGGACGTTTTTCTCAGTGACCGCCCACGTCTCACTGTCTCACTGCCGTACATCAGGACTGGTCTGATGATGGTCTTGTAAATCAAACCTTTCAGTTTGACCGGCATCTTTTTGTCGCATGTCACTCCAGTTACTTCTCGCCATTTTAGCCACGCTGCAGCTATGTGGTGCTGAATGTTAGATTCCACATTCTCAGAATTGTGCATCATACTTCCCAGATACTTGTATTCGTCGCACCTTGTGACTATTTGTCCTTCGATGGAAATTGGACTATTGTTACTTGGATCTGGGTCTTTAAAAGTCAGGAACTGGGTTTTTGCAACACTCAACACTAGGCCACCGTTATGTAACTGTTGTTTCCAGGACAAGAGTGCATCTTCCAACTCAGAGCGGCTCTCCGTTCGAATGGCTACATCGTCAGCGTATATGAACGTCCATGCTGCTTTGTTCTGCGCGCTCTCGGTGAGTGAATCCAAAACCAAGCAAAACAAGAAGGGGCTTAGGAGGATCCTTGTGTAAGCCTTCTGTGACCGCTATTGGTTTTGTTTCCTCCACTACCGTCCGAACCATACATGTCGGCAATGATGTTAATGTAATGTTCGGGGACGTTCTTCTTGCGAAGGCTCCACCATATCGTGTTCCATGGAACACGATCGGATGCCTTTTCCATGTCTAGAAAAGCGACGTACAGTGATCGGTTTTTGGCGCGATACTCTTCAGCAATGATGTTGAGGGCGAACATCGGATCCGTGGTCGATAAGCCACCTCCTAGTCCTGCCGTGTCTCCAAAAAATTAGAAGATTAGAGGCAAAAAAAGTTCGAGGAGACAGATCTAAATTAAAATTAAGAAATATAATAAAACTGATTACTGACTGACTGAATTATTGTCATATAGTTGTTTTTTTTTACATAAAAAGAAAAATACAGGCTATTTCAATCCTGGTATCTCCTTTGGAATCGCGAGTATGTCCTATGGACAACCGTATAAGTCCACTGGACAACCATTTTGTCCCTGTCTCCTAAAGACACATTATCGTCATTTTTACTCTTTAAAAAACAGTAAGGTTTACAAATTTTTCATATATGAATGTAACAATTAAAAGTAAATTCATAGAGTTAAATATCACTTATTATATAATTATTTCACAAGTTAAACGAAAAGTTCGTTACATTTAAAGTTTGTCGTTGTCCTGGAGACAATATTATTGAGAATAACTCATAAATTAAAAGACGCGTCATTTATTTATGGATGACAAATTAAACTACATCCTATAATAAGTGAGAATAAAGTGACGGTTTACAATTTGATTGAATTTCAAATGGTTCAGAAGTCTATTTAGTTAGTTGTCCAAGGGACTATCTTAACTAGTGTCATGTTGGTTTCGGAGTCAAATTTACTATTTTATTTCAATAAACCGTTCTGCTCTATGTGAATTCTTAAAATATATAAAACTAGCCGCGCCCCGCGGTGTTACCCGCTTTGTTCCCGTTCCCGCGGGAATTTCGGGATAAAATATATCCCATGTGTTATTCTGATGTATAACCTACATTACTGTAGAGTTTCATCCAAATCCGTTCAGTAGTTTTTGCGTGAAAGAGTAACAAACATCCATACATCCATACATCCATACATCCATACATACAAACTTTCGCATTTATAATATTAGTAGGATTATCTACAGCATAAACGTTAAAATATTAAAAAAAAGGAATAAAATTAAAAAACTAAAATTTTTCAATGATGTACACTTAAAAGTTGATTGACCCTATAACATCATGTGCAATTGCTTAAATTGAGTGTTTTAGTTGTCTGCGCTATAACAGTAGTAATTATAAGTCAAGTATTGGAAACATAAGTAGAATGTTACAACATTAGTGTAGATAAATATGTTTATGAAGCAAAAGCTGTTTATTCAACATTATATATTTTTATGTTGCACCAAATAGGACACTATTTAAAACGAACGTCATTAAATGACGAAAATTTTGTTTATTAAACATAATATTTAGGCGCAAAATAAAATTAAGAATGCATGAGCACCCACCCTTATACTTTTGTTATGTCTATTTTCTTCAATTATAGAATCGAATATGGAGAAAGAATCTAGCCCGATTGGGAGCCGTTGACTTAAACAGAAATTTTGATGTCGCATTTGGGAGTGAGTATGGATTTTATGTGAAACAATTTTAAGCTGAATTCGTTGTGGTTTAAGGTTCATTGTTGTAAAAAAATATTTAATTCAATTGTTTAACGATGTTGCAACTCATAAATAATTATATTACTGCCAGACCAAGCCTATTGTGACCCTCGATTCTTTGAGAATATCTTAAAGAAATCAACTGTACATCAACTTTGAAACGTATGAAACGCCTTTTCCTTACACTAGGACATGAAGCCTTAAAATAAATCAACCTTTTTTTATCAACAGCTATCGGTGTTAGTAACAATAAACTATCTGAAACGTACTGTGGTCCAAGAGCATTTTCCGAGCCCGAATCGAGGGCAATCAAGAATTTCGTCACAAGTATTGGCACGGATATCAACTTTTACTTGAGTTTCCATTCGTATGGACAGTATGTGGTGATACCGTACGGTCACTCAATGGAACACTTGGATAATTTTTATGAAGTGGTAAGTCGCTTACCACTTGTGGGCCTCGTGTCTAGTCACTCGCAGAAGAGAAAGATGGGTGTTTCATTATTCATGAGTGTTATTTCTGTCATATGTCATATTTCTGTCATTCTACAATAAAACATACTGAACGAACATTTTCACTTGCTTGAATCTAGAGTTTTTAAAACACTGAATGAACTTAGAAGCTCGAACAAGTTCATTTGAAAAATAAAACCTCTGCACGAAACGGTTGGACCAATTTTGCCCAAACATCACCGCAGCAAGAAAACAGGCTTTCAAATGAAAAAACCGCATTGAAATCGGACCATCCGTTTAAGAGCTACGGCTCACATACTCAGACATCGAAGTCAAAATTATTATTAATTTACACCCCTCTCTCGGTTTTACAGAAAAGTCTTGCTCAAATAATTACCTCGAGGATTTATTCGATGTATAAAACGGAATATACAATTGGAACTGCTTACGACACAGTCGGTAAGTTATACTTTACGTATTTAACTTTTGGTCGGATGCGGAAAGCAGGAAACATATATTTATTTTTAGGAAATATATATATATATATATATATATCATCTATATATATAAAAATGAAACCCGTTTTCCTTGGTCGCGGCATCACGCGTGAATGGCTGGACCGATTTCCACGGTTTTGCATTCGTTGGAAAGGTCTCGGGCTCCGTGAGGTTTATAGGGAATAAAAATCAAAATTCCCACGGGAACGGGGGCGCTGCGGGTGAAACCGCGGGGCACAGCTAGTCATCATATAAAAATCAATGAAACTTTTCGTTGTAACTGAACTCCTAAATGGCTGGATCGATTTCAATGTTTTTTTTTGAATGCGTTTGACGACATCTATTTGTTCGCGGATGCGCGGGACAGCTGCTAGTATGTTATATGTTTTAAATAATATTGTTTCCACAGGATATATGGTGTCAGGAGCGTCAGCATGTTGGGTAAAAAAGAATTTCAAAATTCCGTAAGTGGTAACTTGATTATAGTATGTATAGAGTATGTGAGCCATGTCAGAGGCCTTTGTCGGCTCAATAACTCTGACACCAGAATTGGTCAGGTTGACCATCCACTCGATGAAGAAGAAGAATTAGATTATGTAAAAGTTCATCCAGATTATTCATAATTTTTTTGTAACTTAATTTAACCCT
This sequence comes from Cyclophora albipunctata, assembly GCA_963082685.1. Classification (NCBI taxonomy): domain Eukaryota; kingdom Metazoa; phylum Arthropoda; class Insecta; order Lepidoptera; family Geometridae; genus Cyclophora; species Cyclophora albipunctata. The sequence continues at coordinate 8,048,848 of OY720129.1, read as the reverse complement.
TAAACGGGCACTCGTCCATTCCGGTACTTATTAGAACAAATATTTTTATTTATCGTTTTGTGAGGTGTAAATTAAGAAATAAAATCAAATTTCAAAGAAAAAAAATACAGATCTTCAGGGTTTTCAGATGTCACTTAGAAGTGACATTGCCCATTTCTCAGCAAGTATTGAATGTCCTTTAGAAAGGACATTGCCCGTTAACCCATTATAAAGGTTTTTATGTAAAACTTTGTTTTACTTTAGACTCCTCAGAGTTCTTACTATTTTTACGATACAGTTACTATTAAAAAACCTTTGTTTAGATAATAATTACTCGAAACCATAAAAAAATCCTTAAAAAGACAAAAATTCTTCCTGTTGCTATTTTGAATATCAAAATTAATTTATAAAATCAAAACTAATTTAGTTTATAAAAAAAACTTAATAAATAAGCGAAACCACAGAAATCGTATTAAGTACAGTGCAGTCAATGCATATCCTTGTGTACAACCTTGTTTCTTCATCAACTTCAGGTTCTATATTTAAGTATAGATGGTCCCAGACTTTATATAGGGCATAACCAAGAAAACTTGGATATCTTAAATTATATTCAAGTGTTCTGGTCTGTGAGTAGAAAATACTTATATATTCTTAGATCCTTAAGCTATCTTAGCCATATCATTAATAAAAAAATGTCAGTTTTAAAAATATGACCCTAAATATTAATTACTAACTTAAGTTCATTATAGGCACAAACGGGCAATGTCCGTTACAAATGACTAACACAGGTTATGATTTAAGGGCAATGTCCGTTTCAAGGGACATTTATAAACAACTGAATACAGATAAAAAAATACTCATTTTTTTTTAAAACTAACAACTGTAAACTATAAATTAAGTATTTTTTAAATGATAAATTCAACAATATAGTAGCACAAAATATTGAATTACTCATATAAACCAATATTCTTGGCGAGTGCAGATGAAGACTACCGTATGAATATTTCAAATAATTGTTTGACCACTTTCGATTGATCATCGAAGGTCTAAAATGAGTAAAAGTGGAAAGGATAATCTAATTAAAGTGATGCAGATTGCAGAAAGCTCGGGAATCAATTCAAATCACTAATAAATGCGTGTTTATTACTCGTCCTATAGAACGGACAGAAACCGTTTAAGGGTTAATCTAAGGTTTGACAGTGAGCCTAAAGTGTGGACTCGTAACTTATTTCGAAAATTCTTTCAGTATATGAAAGGGTACACTTACAAATTGGTTTCGTTTTTAACCGTTTTAAATCTTCTTCATCGAGTCAATGAGTCTTTATAAATTTATCTAAATATTATAGGTAGTTTCCCAAGAAAGAGTCCGATAAAATTACCTCCTTTAAATAAGATGGTAGTTCTCATAAAAAGTTTCCTTCTGCCTGTAAAAGTAATTATGTTTCCAACCAGGTACGTCCTAACATTAGAATTGAGAGATGAAGGCAAATATGGTTTTGCTTTACCTGCTACCATGATCGTGCCCACATGTGAGGAAACCTTGCTAGGTGTCCTGGGTATTCTCGGGTCTAAACAAACCTTTCCAGCTGGAATGCAGAACCATTATAAGAATCAGAAATTAAAGCCAGTCGAAGATGGGCAGGAGAAAATGTTTTTGAATTGTATGGTTGTTATTTTTAATGTGCTACTGTTTATGGTAGCGCGATTTGATTGATTTGAGTGTTTTATGCTCTATAAATTTTGAATAAACATTCAGTTTGTCTATCTATATATTATTTTAATTTTATATAACAACTTTTACTAATTTGGCACGTAAAGCAGTCAGTCCTTGTTAGTAGATGATATTTAGCAAACCTATTTTTGCTAAATATCATTGACTTCGGACGGGAATCGAACCCACAACAAACTCCGACACAGTAAACGTTCTCACCTACCGCTGTAAACGGGCATGTAAGAACAAATGTGTTGTTAAGAGAGTATCTATTTGATTTTTAAAAAGCATTTGAATTGTTATAAGTATTTTTTATTATTTGTGTCACAATCAGATAGAATGGAAGTTATAAGCAGTTAATAAATGAACCATAACATCGTTAAAACAAACTGCAGCTAATGATTTTCCTACAATTCACGCTTAATTTTAATAATGCATTCATTTCCAACAGGAGCATTAAGTCTGTATAATAAATTCACCAGTGAAAGACAGAAAATGATGTTATCAGAGGTGGTAATATGACTAATGATCCGTGTGATCGGTGAGCCGTCTCGACAAATCGCCGGATCACGTGACCAAATGTCATTTATTTCGACAACATCAACCAGATTATCTTGATCTCTCACCTCTTTGAAATCAACAAAAAATATCCAAACCGGCAGCTCCAGATTAAGTGGACGATAGACTATTAACCTAACGAAATGAGTATCGTTTTGTTACGCTTAAGTTATTTTCGACTTTAGGATGAAGGGGTAAAGTCTATAGTGTTGTTTTTGGAGTTAACAATTAGTTATTAAGGCGTTGCATTTTCTTTTGTATTGATATTAATTGCTTATTCTTGTTTATTGGTCTGTGGTGTCTTAATTTCAATCCAGCTGGTTTAATTGCGTTAATTTGCTGCCGAACCGATTTGTCATTATTATAATTTTAATGAGTTTAACTTGCTGGCAGTTTATTAAGGGTTAACGATTAGAATTTGTTTCGAGTCTGGCTGTAGTTTAACTGTGTTTAATTAATATAGTTCTATTGTTTTCACTTTGGAACTGTGCCAAGAACATAGCCAAAACAAGACTTGGTATACTCGTGTACGCTGATATGGATTAAGATGCAACTTGAGATAGCAAACTTCGGGTACTGGATCTAACTTATGAGATACGAGTATGAAATAAGTTGATATTGGCCCGTATTTTTTCTCTGCCGAAGGTTCGTTTCCATCTGAAATACTAGTTTATTTTTCTTTTGCAGAATTCAGAGGATTTGTTACAGGATTTTTACTTTTGCTTGTAACAGATATATCACGAATATATCTTTATCTTTACTGGGCTTCCCTTGGGTTCGTTTAGAAGGAAATAATGATTTAGGATCTGGTGCTTGGGAAATAGTATCGGTTCCCGAAGGAGAGATGGAATGATTGAACTTCAATTTGGGTCTACGGAATTGGTTTTTGATAAATAAGTAAGACTTAGTCACTGACGTGGAATCATTTTTTTCGGTTTAAGGTGTAACGTGAATCTGTAAATGTGCCAATTTTATTTAGAAATCCTTTTAATATAGGCACTTGTAGTAGAAAGTATCAATGTTGTAACAATGAGTAACAAATATGCTTATTTAACCGGACATTTTGTGGTGGTCCAAAATGTGAAAATTTTTGTTCTTAACCCGCTGTTAATTAAATAGGAGTTTAGAGTTTTATGTATCGCACAACTCCGTTACCTATACCATATTTGATTTATTTTCGTTAAAACCAGCCCAACCATCCCACATATAATTCAATCGAAGTTTTTTAAATGCTAATAAATCTTTTGAGTCGCATGAAGGAAATCATATTTTGGAACAAATAATAATTCGAAATACGTGTTGATTACTAAATTGTGAACTGTAATAACTAAAACTTTACCTATTACCTTCTTCTCATTACTACAAACCTTTTTCCAAAATCGTTCCACCAACATTCAATTCAATTTGTATTCAATTCCAATTATACCAAATTACGGACACACGATTAAACAAAACTAGGTTAAGCAAAATGCTGAATTAAATACATTGCTGTTCTGATTCTGAAGAAGGCTTCAGATTCAATGGGCTCTTTAGCTTTGGCAAGAATTTCGCTGTATCTTTGAAATTTTCTGCTTAATACTGAAGGAGTCTCGAGTGATTATTAAAACTAACGAGAATGCGAATGACATTTGCATTGTTCTGTACGGTTTCTGTTAAGATTTTGTGTTTGATTAAGTTTTAGTGTTGTTTTGTTTGTGTGGGTCTGTTTTTGGATAATTTGTGACTATTTTATTATATGGTCACCTTGTTAGATGGTCACCTTATTATGTGGTCACCTGTAGATCACTTATAATTACAAGATGAGTGATTTATTGTACCTAATAAATAAATAAATAAATAAATAAATACTTGGACAAATTCACACACGGTTAATTAAACCCAAAGTAAGCTCTAAGCTTGTGTTATGGAATCTAATTAACTGATACTACTACATATACATACACAAATACTTTATAAGGATATATAATTGACACCCAGACGTCGTCGCCAACAACTATGTCTGCACATATTGTTGACTCCGACCTAAACACTATATATGTAATCTAGACGAGACTTAATGACTTAAAACTGATGAAGTCCCGTCTAGATGAGTGTTTACAATGTGTTCATATTATGGTGGTTCAAATGAGTGATTTAGTCCCCACATCTATCTTACTAATGTTATAAATACGAAAGTTTGTGAAGTTGGATGTATGGATGGATTTATAGATTATTATTGGCTCTCTTTCACGCAAAAACTACTGAACGGATTTGGAGGAAAACTAACAGTAATATAGTTGATAAATCATAATAACACATGGGATACATTTTATCTCGAAATTCCCGCGGGAACGGGAACAATGCGGGAGCGCGGAGCGCGGCTAGTACTAACATAATAAATCTGAAGAGTTTGTTTTTTGTTTGTTTGTTTGAAAGCGATAATCTCAGGAATTGCTCATCCGTTTCGATTTTATTGACAGCTACAGAAATGAGGAGGAGAGTTATAGACTATTCATCCCCAAGTTCCCGCGGGAACGAGCACAACTTGGATAAAACCTATAAACTTATTGCAAACCTAACTCAATTAATGTTTCTTACAATCACGTACCTACACTATTTATTAATTGATGTATATCAAAAATAGTATTTATTTTATCACGATATCTAACGTTTGCTGCTAGGTGCGATAATAATTTTTATCTACACTAATGTTGTAACATTCTACTTATGTATCCAATACTTGACTTATAATTACTACTGTTATAGCGCAGACAACTAAAACACTCAATTTAAGCAATTGCACATGATGTTATAATATCCACATCGATATCGTAAAATCTCATTATAACATCATTATAACGCGACCAATTAACCTGGCGAGCCTTATGTCAAAATCCTCATACTAGTTGTATACAATTTTGATATTAGGCTGGCTTTTGAAAACAGTTGGGTTATACGTGAAAACTTCGTCGAAACTACATACACAAAACTCTTTGGTAAGATCTCGCTCCCTCCTGATTGGCCCTACGCGCAGCTGCGCTCTCATTGGTTAGATTTTAATGGCGGCAAGTTCACTGTGACAATACACGTACGCGTGAAAAACTATTATCAGCTTTTACTCTTGTTGTTTGATTAATTGCATTAGTGAAGATAAAGTAGTGTATGCAACTGCATATAACACGGGTATTAAAACACTCGTTACTATTATGCAAACTCGCTGCGCTCGTTTCATAAACTCACACTCGTGTTTTAATACCCTTCCTTATATGACAGTTGCATAAACTACTATTTATACATAGATAGGTAGGTACGAGTATCTATTCTAATATTATAAAGAGGTAAAATTTGTAAGTTTGTTTGTTTGTATGTTCGGGGTAATCTCAGGAATTATCAGTCCGATTTGAATAATTCTTTTTGTAATGGATAGCCACATTCAACGGAAAGGTGATAGGCAATTTTTTCCGAAATTCCCACGGGAACGGATACAACGCGGGTAAAACCGCGGGGCGCTGCTAGTAGATAACATTCTGCTGATCTTTGAATTACTACAAAGAGGTATAGGTAAGCAATTAGAAACATTACTGACATATTATAAATTTTTTTGCAATCGTCCTACCATGTTGGAGGCCTTTGGGCGATATAAAAACTCCGACACCAGGGTTGGCCACTAACCTACTTAATTACTAACTTAAACGGACATATCCAAACACTATTTGTACTGGGATCAATAAATATTCTTTGTCCTGGAAATTATTTGACTATGACCACTGGACCGTCGCGTCGCCGTTCAGCACCGTCGCTTGCCATGCACGGACCGTCAGTTTGTCATGACGTGACGATCAAATCATCCAAAACTCAAACGTTATTCTTTGAACTTCTTTACTTTCATACATGTTTGATTTCTGATTGTCAAATTGTATCGATTTGAGCTGCTTAAATTTGAGCTTTCGGGCATTTTCCCAGGATATACTGTAACAGCATTCCTATTTTAGTTCTAACTCGGCGTTACGAACGTTCTGGTGTTATGAACCTTTTGATCGAAGCAATTCGCCAAACATATTGGTGAATGTTCCAAATTCGAACTTCCTCTTTCAGGAACAAACGTAACAATTCTGATACAATTCACCGCAAAAACTGTAGCCATCAAGTCGAAGTACAAATACCGTGCCCAATTAAACCTAGCAATTGGCACGAGGCCAGGCGAATTCGCTCAAAACACCAGTTTGCTAGATTGAGCTGCATCGAAATGAATTAATGCGTCCATTTGATGAATTACAACGGCTACCGTTCAATTACATTGTAAAATTTTATGTTTGCAGGTCTAATTAGATTGGTTCACTCGAATTGTGGGTTTACTTGTTTTGTTGATCAAGATTTTGTGTGGTGTTAATTTTGGTAGGAATGCGTAGCGACGCTGGGATTCTGTGTTGGGATCCTTATTTCGATACAGGTATTTTTATAGTTGTGTTTATAAGAATAAAGATTTGCAAGCAATTTGGAAGCTCTTTGGTATTTTGTACTCATGAAGGATTTTCCTTGAAAAAACTATTCTAAGTCAATGAATAGTTTTGCTTAATGCTTCACTGTTTAGTATGGCAAGTATCTATGATCTAACTTACAGTGTTTAACTTAACTTACTAATTAGTTAATTCATTTTGATTTTCGAAATGCGAATATCGGCCACCCATCCAAGTAGAGGCCAAGCTGCACGTTGCTTAACATCGCAATGAACTTACATCGCGTAGGTAGTCAAACTACGCCACGAGCGCCACACAGGAATTATCATTATTTTTTCACAGCAAAAATAAAAGGGGTTAACAGATTAGATGCTAGTTGTAATTTTATCGATTATTTCGCTATAAGAAAAATACTTCTTCCCTTCTCTTTTCGCCTTTACGCTCAATTCGTTGATGTTTAAAAAAATCGCTTCAATATCTATCCCACACTAACAAACCAAAATCAAGTAAGTGTTTTTACTTACTAAAACAATCCTTCTGTGCCGCGAAAAAACCCGTAGTAGTACGTTGGAACAAACCAACAAGTTAACCAGCATAGAAAAATGGCAAACTAAATCCAAGCCCAACATTAATTGAACCATTAAAACTGCACCCACTACAGGAACAGTCTGACGCTAATGAAATTCATGAACAGTCAAAAGCACTAAACAATCTAAAATGTGATCTCATTCATTACGAGCACGCATTAGTCGGTGCAGGCGGACTGCGTAGACGACGGCCCCTGATTTATTGGCCCACCTCCTGCCTTTAACGACACACTGTGATCTACGGCTGTGAATGTGTGGGTTTAAGAACAAACTTCAGCGGTGAAATGTCGCGTTTTTTGCCTACATAATGCTGCCTGAGTTATGCTGTCCCACGGAAGAGCGAAGCACTTACTTACACTTATTTATTTCGTGTGCTGTCTTTAGTAAGGTCGTGTCGTACGAGCAGCTGAAGAGGATGGCAGAAGATAGGGAAAAATGCAAAGAACTCCATCGACAAGAGCCCAGCTCTTTAGTTTTAAGAAGATGAGGAAGGAGATGCTGTCCTTACGGCTGGGTAAAGGGATTTTCTCGCACATTGCTAACAATATCTATGAATTTATTTTTAAAGCACCAGCTTGGTGTAGGCAAGCGTGGTGTTTATCTGTAATCTTACTGATTGTGCTCCATCTTCATTTCCATCTTCAGATGGTAAAAAAGTTCATGTAGGTAAGTGGCCAATCCTGATGTTGGAGTTTTTAGATCTATCAATGGTCTATCAATTGAATCGATAATTGTATGTACCGTCCGAAGCACGGTAGCGCTTAGATAGAGAAGTAATTATAGGCCATCCATCCAAGTAAGAGTCGAGCTACATGTTGCTTAACAAATGCAATGAACTAAAATCGCCTAGTCAAACTACACTACGTTTCAGATAATCATAATTAAAGCAATAAATAGCCTATAATATCTCTTTGCATGATAACAATTTTCAGACAAATCCTCATGAAAATTTAATTAGACAAGGTCCTCCAGGTCAAACATTTTTTTTAAGAAGCGTCCGTTGCACTCTTATGACTTGGACCAGAGAAAAAATCAGCACAAACCGCGTGCAAAGAACAAAGAGAATTATTCCAAGATGAAGTCAACCGTATTATTGTGGCAACGATGTGTCGGTGATAAATGTTCAATGTAATTTACACGCACGTTTTTGTATCGCATTGTCTTGTCTCGCCATGTGAAATAAGTATAAAACGGTTCTCCAAAATAAACATGTTATGTGACTGTCATACAAATAGATATTGGTTTTGTAGACACTTAGAAAGTTATTAAGCGTTGACGAAAAGGGGGAGGTATGAGTTTGATGTTTTTAAATTTATTTGTGGCCTCTTATTTGTATTATATCCTATATATTATACGAGCGGCCGCCCTTGCTTCGCTTTGGGGGAAAGGACCACCCCCTGTTAAGGGTTGAATTTCGCAAAATCGTTTCTTAGTGAACACTGAACCCCTGTACCAAATTTCAAGTTTCTAGGTACAGTAGTTTCGGATATGCGTTGATATATAGTCAGTAAGTCGGTGACTCAGTCAGTCAGTCAGGTTTGCCTTTTATATAATAAATATAAAGTTGGGAGTTTATTTTTTATATCATTACTTGATTGAGCAATTATTGAGAATACATAAAAATTGCTATAACAGCTATCTTTGCCTATATAAGAAATGAGTTTGAAATATCGTTACAGACTTGTTGCCTTCATTTTTCATTTGGTAACTTTAGTAGATCAATGAAATAGATTCCTTATTTTTATAAGCAGAATCTTTTAAAAAAATTACTTGTTCAATCTAATACCTTTTAATTATTATTTTTTAAACGCTTCCATCAACAATACACAACTAGATGTTGGGTCGGCGCAAAAAATACGCCTCTGTGAATAAAGCCTCATTTGAAAAGTGAGATCTAATTTTATTCATAAGATTTGCTGCTTTATACCTAGGTGTCATAGTTGTAATTAGGTTGAACTTCGAACTGTTTTAAAACTTTTGTTTCAGTTCGGTAGTAAACAAAATAAGCTGTCACACGTCATCCACGCGGACAGTATTTAGCTTTGATTTTGTACGTGACCCGATATCTAGTTCTGTATTGTTGATCGAAGGTTAAACGGTCTTAAAAAAGAAAAGCTTAGCTTAACGTTCAACAGATAGAACAGACAATAAAACAAATTTCACCTTAAAAAAGCTTACTGAAGAGTAAATGCATTCCTAAAGAATGTTAAAACAAACCGTCAAAATCCGTTAAACTGCCTAAAACCACAAAATATTAAGGCATTTTCAAACAAACGTTAATGCCGCTTAAACGCTAGCGTTTATTTCGAATACGAAGTGCGTTATTTTAGTTTTAAACATCGAAGCTCGCGGTTTGTAATAATTACGCGGTTTGCGCGGTGAATTTAGCTCCATTGCGGTTATGGGTATTACACACGGGCGATGTTTGTTCACGTTTAATTGAGATATATTTGAGCATGTAAATAAGTGATACATGCCACTTATAGCGTACTGATGTTACATGTATCACTGGACAAGTATGGATATAGGGAGGCATGAATGATCACGGGTGTAGCCATAGGTTTTAAAAGAAAATTCTATACGATATATTGGTTTTTTATACTAAAATTTTAGTTCTGAAGATCTATAATAATACTTCACATAATACTTTACTTCCAATAAGGTTTAATAAAAAGCCGGAGTATTATGATATTAGAACAAAGAACTTTGACACATTGACAGACATCATTTACGTTTATAATTTATTTATGAAATGAACCTTTGAACACATACTTATCGAAATGGGCAATTACATACATCGACGGTGGCAGATCGCTCCTAAAAAAGTCGAGTACATCAGCATACAAATACGTAGGTATGTAATAGCCCGTTTCAATGATCAATAAACATTTATATATTCCTAACGTTAATGAATATCAAAGCAACCTTTCCTGCCCGTGTGCATTTACGAATCCAGAGTGAAAAGTAAACTGTCAGTTGCGATGCGACTCGAAAGACAAACGACTGCGCGACCACCGAAACGCCATTAATCACAATTAGCGATGACCACGAGTCGTGGCGATGTCGCCCTTGTGGATCGCCCTTTATGTTGTTATTTTGAGTGTTATTCATGTATGGGAATGTTTTACAAAATTATCTTTTTTTTGTTTTGGTATTTTAAAAACTTCTAATTACTTACATTGTGTATGTTGATTATGGGCAATTTATGGGATATTTTTAATAAATATCATTGGATACTATAAGTATGGTATGTATAAGGTTTAATCATTTTAATTCATAAGGGTTACTATTTTTGTTCCTGTTCAAATACAGCTTTTTATGAGTGCCCCGATGGCTAAAAACCCTATTATTTCTCTATGTCTTTAATTGGCACAATTTATTCCATTCTTCAGAAAATTAAAAGTAGATTCAAAAATCCGTGTTAACACCCTAACAGAATATATTCAGTCTTCCATCTTAAAAGTGAAAAGATATTGAAAGATGCCTTTCAAATAACAAACAATAATTTCCCCATCAAACTAATGAGCAAAATACTTCAAAAAGACGTAAACAGATAGTTAAAAGACTAAGTTAAACCATACCTTTAAATGCAAAGTTTGTAAGTTATTGTAGTTCAAAACCCATTCCGTGCTAATTTCCGAAACAAAATAAAACATGGTGGCACTTGGGCTGTCAAAACGTCGACAGTTAAAAATGAACTGTGAAGAGGTAAGCCGTCACCGATCCGAGACTAATTACCTTTAAACTGTGCTTCGGTGTCTCGTTTCGAATTTGGAATGATTTTAGGTTAGACTTTCAAATTGATGAGCAATAGGAATGAGTCGGTGGGATGAGGGTTTGTAATACTGTAACGACTTAGGATATTCTTTCTTTTAAATTAACCTATTGTGTGGGCAAAGGTATTCTGGGCTAGATTAGACCAGTGTTTTTCAATCTTTTTGATTTCGCGGCTCCTTTACAAGTTGACAAATTCCGGCGACCCCTTGTTTCACAGAAGACAAATAAATAAGTAATTAAAAGACTTTGTTAATATTATTTTCGATTTTGGTACATGTATCTATTATTCAGATCTACACTCTGCAAAAAGCCGCGAGACTTTTGAAAGTAAGTAGGTACCTTCGAGGTAGGTTGGTAAAGCTACGTGTCCGGAGACCCCCCGAGGAAGGCTTCGAGGCGAAGGCGAAGGCGACCCACAGATTGCAATACACTGGATTAGACCAATCCTTACTTACATTATGAGGGTATTCACGGTAAAAAGTTAAGAGAGCAAGTGAACTGCTTGCGTTTAATTTTCCGACATTTCGAGTGGATTGCACCCGTGATCGCAGGCAAAGTCTGCTTTTGAAGTAAGAAAAGTAAGAAAGATTACTCTTCATAAACATAAACAGTGACTCAGTGTTTTAAAGTGGCTTGTCTCTTTTGTACTTTAGAAAATAGCGTATGTCGGAAAGGGACAAACCATTTGATAGCTAAAATGCTATTATTATGCGTTTATGAATAAGGCCGTTAATTTATATGTCACATATTCATTCCCAAATCGCCATACAATAAAAGTATATAAATCAATCCAAACCGTGACTTTAGTCTCCAGTAATCAATCTTGCAAATTAGAAGCTTTTCCCCAACAAATTGTCTTAGAGAATGTCTTTTAATTTTAGTCTAATTCTGTTTTGTAACAGATTTATTGGATTCTTTAATTCGTTGTCCTTCCTCGTTTTTGTTTATCATTGTTTCTCCGATTTTTCTTTTAACATTTCTCGATTATACTATCTGCTTCCTATAGAACCATCTACGTTGGTTCTGTATTTATTAATAGCAGCTTCCCTTGGTCATCCCCTTGTTGGACCGTTCCTGTGGGAATTTCAGGATAAAACATAGCATATATAACCTTCGTCTTGAATGTAGCTACTCAATAGAAAAATAATTATCGGACTGGTAATTCCCGAGATTAGCGCGAAAATAAAAACAAACAAAATTAAAAAATTTTCTCTTTATAATTAAGTAAAGATTTCGAGATAAATTGAAACATAAGAAAGAGATTTTTTTTATCCTTTGACAATTTTAAATCTATCATACCTTTTCTCCTCCTTATTTAGAAATCGGATAAAAGGTTTATTACTTGTGACGAAAATACTAAAATCTGCCTTCATAAAATAGGGCTAAAAAGTATTGTAAGAGTTATTTTGCACTTAAATTGGTAATGTTAACGTTTATCAAAATGTTATCGTACTTAACCCATTTAATTACGATTAGCTCAAGATTAGATTACTCATAACTAATGTATTAATTATCGAACCAGTCAAAAGTAATCCTAATACCCTTGATAATAAAGATGGAGATACAATATAACAAGATAACAAAAGGATTAAACAGTTGATATTGAAATTACAAACATTTTTTTTCACATTCTTAGACTGTAATAAAATTGTTTGGACAAAATGTTGCTCAAAATTTTAGTCCTAACTGTTTTTAGTTTAGTTGCTAGTGAAAAAGTTAGGTACGATGATTACGCGTTATACAAGGTCCATGTAAAAAGTGATAGTGATTTGAAGTACTTGAAAGAGTTGCACGAATCAGAAAACGGCCTAGATTTCTGGGTTGAGCCTAAAGATGACGTAAAGTTCGTTAGTGTCGTGACTCCTCCGGAAAAGAAGCATTATTTTGAGCATTCGTTGAAGAAGAGGAGTATTTATAGTGAGCTTATGCTGGAAAATTTGCAAGAGTAAGTGAAATAATAATCGAAAAAATATTAGGGCGCCAAAACATACACTATAACTTACTTTTAGGTTCAATTATTTGGGAATCATTTTCATAGTAACAATGCATTAGCTGTAAATATCGTTTACTTGGATCAGCCATGAGACAAAACACTATAATAATTCAAGTTTTCAGGGTATTTGACTCACAACTCTACAGCAGAAGGAAGCGAGATACTTCTAGACAGCTCTATTGGACCGCTTATCAATCGTTGGACGATATCACAGGGTGGTTGGACCATTTGGCTGCTACGTACCCTAGCGTAGTATCTTTGGTTACAGCTGGAGTTTCTTATGAAGGTAATTTGATGGTATTAAACTGTATCACATATTATTATCACGCCTTAAGACTCAAACCTAAATATATGACTGTTAACAATATCAATATCAAATTTTTGTTTGTTAACAATATTAATTACTTATGCTGTTTTCGTTATGTTGGTAGCACTCGTAGCGTTAGTTTATTGCTATTGTTAAGGAACGTGCAGACCCCTCGACCTCTACTTGGATGGGTGGCCATGGCACATTTCATCTGAGCGTTTTTTAATTTGGAGAGCGGTCGTCTCGGTCCCGGTTGTTGCAATCGATAGATCAAGTTAGTGGCGGTAGGAGGTCCAAAAACTCCAACACCAGGGTTGGCTACTTATCTACACGAATTTACTATGTTTGTTAATTAATTCATCACGTCTTTTTTCAACGTTTTTTCTTCCTCAATTATCAAAGGTTGACATACAAAATACAGTGTAAAAAATACAGCCTTTTGAAAACAATATCGTATGAACATTACTTGGAAATGTAAATTTGTTCCATTAACTTTGTTCATTTCCCAGGAAGGAACATCACCGGTGTAAAAATATCAAGAGGCACTAGCGACCGCGTAATCCTACTCAAAGGAGGTGAAATAGCCGCTGATTGGCTGTCACCAACTGTTCTTACTTACATCATAGACCAGCTGGTCAAAGGAGAAGACCCTGAAGCTTTGGCTGCTACAGAACAATACGATTGGATCATTATACCTTCAGCCAATCCTGATGGTTTGGTATATACTGATAATGCTGTAAGTAAATAACATATTTTTTTAATAAATTGGTTTAAAAGCGCTAAAGCGCTTTTGAATACGTGATGGTGGTTTATTGCGATATTTAAGCTTCGTTTAACTCGGATGACTACTTGGATGGGTGCACTGATAGTGGCATTTCTGTGTGAACATACCAAATTTTAGTGGGCACGTTAATTTGTAGGTTGCGGTCATTTTGTTACACTAAGACGGAGATTTTTAAGCGGTCTAAAAAAGAATGCAACGAACCTTTACGAAATATTTTGAAAACATTTTTATGATTAAATATTTTGTGTACAGGAAAGGCTTTGGCTGAAAAACAGAAATACAAATATAAGATCAACACATCGCGGTATCGATCTTAGTAAAAACTGGAACTCGCAATGGGGAGGTTTGTTTAATTGTTTTAAGTTAGAGCACCTTTTCTAGAGCTTTGGCGTATGACGTTTCACGAGCACGACACGAATAGAACCACGGGGCGCTTCTTGTTTACAATAATGCCACATTTAAAAAAATTGTCGAATAGCATTTTAGTCAACGGGAACATATTATTTTTAAATCTTCAACATTTTTTGATTTTCAGTAAGTGGTGGAAGCCACGACCCCGCTGCCAGCAACTTCATAGGTCTCGGTCCTTTTTCGGCGCCTGAAACCAGATCTCTATCCCGGTACATCGAGAGCATCGGATCCAAGCTAGCAGGATTCCTGGCTTTCAAGTCTTTTGGGGAGAAACTGACTATTCCTTTCGCACACGTTACTGAACCAATGTATAATTACAATGAAATGGTTAGGATTAAATGTATTTTCTTATGTTATGTGACTTTGGCATGCTAATGTGATATTATCTATTTTATACATGGTCAAATCTATACTAATATTATAAAGCTGCAGAATTTGTTTGTTTGTTTGAACGCGCTAATCTCAGAAACTATTGGTCCGATTTGAAAAAAATATTTTTGTAATGGATAGCCACATTCAACGGGAAAGTTATAAGCTACTTTTCATCCTGAAATTCCCACCAGAACGGGTACAACGCGGGTAAAACCGCAGGGTGCTGCTAGTATTTATTATGAATATTGCCATTTCAATGGGATCACGGCGGTTTCAAAAATTCTTTCTTATGTAGTAGCTTCTACAATAATTCATATTCCTTTATATTTTTAGTTAACAGTTGGCAGAAGAGCGATGGGTTCTCTGGCAGTAAAGTATAACAAACATTACCTCGTCGGGACATCAAAGGAAGTTTTGAGTAAGTAACTAATTAAAAAAATAGCTGCCATCAAATTTTGTATGAGAGGACCTGAGATGTTTATATTCTTGTAACTGTTACAATCTTTCCATTAAAAGAGGATATACAGAAGAAGACATTTTTTTGTTAGTTAGTTAGTTCGAATGGGTCAGTAGCCAACCCCGGGTGTCAAAGTTGGACCCTGGTTTTTTTGTCGATTTGGAACGATATTTCAGATCATGATAAAACATATGATAACTTATTTACAGCTGGAGACACAGGATCAGTGACAGATTGGGTGAAGTTCCGATTCAATCCACCAGTAGCTGCTACCTTCAATCTTAGAGACGATGGCTCCTTTGGATACGCTCTGCCCGTTAATCAAGTGCTGCCATCTTGTGAAGAAACGTTCGATGGTGTAATGGCCATTGTTAGAGAAGCTCAGTTTTCGGGTGTTCTGTAAATTATTTAACAACTAACTGTGCCTCGCGGTTTCACCCAGAGCATACCCATTCCCGTAGGTTCGAAATTGTTATTACTCATAATCCTATTCCTGACAATGATAAATAAAATAAAAAGAATCATTACAAGCAGTCCTTTTCTTTTATAGATTTAAAGGTAGTAATCCAAGTATTGCTATAGTCTGTAACCGCATTCGGTTCGCAAACATTGGAGGTGTAGGTTGCGGTTGTACCGTGCGGCAATCGCAGACTAATGTTCGTGAACCGCGTGCGGTTGCGGTGTGCTGGAAAGCTCGGTATGCTATCATAAAATATGTAATAAATCATGTTAAAGATTAATGATGGTAATAAATGTACCTGACGATAAATGTGTTGTTTTATTGTATGCAGATTATCAAGTTGTTTTTTTGTTTTAAGATCAAGTATAGCAGTAGGTATTCCTACTCAATACTTTCTAAAACAAGTGTTATAACTAAGATATTGGCTTCTTTAATAACCCTCAAGAGCAATAGCTACTTTTAAGGTCTATTAAATTCTCTGGGAGATTTCTATAATCCTATAATATATAATTCTATAGAAATCTACTATATATTCTTCTTAAGAAAATGTCTCTGATGGAGATACTTAGAGGATACAAAAAATCAAAGTATTTATGAAATTTACAATTGAGTGAACAATCGAATTCAAAATGACAATTTAAAAATAAAGATAAAACTGATACACATTTCCATTACCGAAATAATTATTTCCATTTTCCCAAGAGAAAGAACAAGATAACTATCAAAAAAGTGTTTCTAGATGAAATTGAAAAGATAAACAGACTGTAAATAAAATAAATATCAATAAAGTTAGTCGTAAATATATTGTTGAAGAAAATAGGACATATTTACGAATTTTCTTGTGTGTTAATATCAAATATTATTTATAAACCCTCATATGATATGTTCTTGCGACGGGCGTACGCTTCGGCCCTTAATAAACTATAGAGAGTGGTCGTCTGGGTGGTCTAGTAGAATGTGCACTCGTCTGCCAAGACTGAGGTCCCGGGTTCAATTCCTGGGTCGAGCGAAAACATGTTTCCTACTTTCCAAACATCGGGTTTGATGCCTAATCATCTTCACTGTACTGATATCTTCAGTGAGATCAGAGGCCTTTGCCCAGCAGTGGGACATTACAGACTTATACTTATACTAATCTTACTTAGACTAGAATCTACGACTAAGTTTTACTTGGTCTTAAGCGCAAGAACTACATAGTGCGAATGCGGGCCGGATGCGGTCTAGGTACGGGTCGGTTGCGGTTCACGTTTTCCTTGTATTTGTATGAAAGGTGTCACACTGGCCCGCACCGGGCGTTGCGGGTCAGTGTTGCAAAGCCAGGGCCAGTTAACCATTTTAATGAGAATAAAGGTTTAATTAATACTTGAAAGGTTTGTTTGTTTGTTTGTTTGTATGTACGAGGTAATCTCAGGAATTATCAGTCCGATTTGAATAATTCTTTTTGTAATAGATAGCCACATTAAACGGAGAGGTTATAGGATATTTTTCATCCCGGAATTCCCACGGGAACGGGTACAACGCGGGTAAAACCGCGGGGCGCTGCTAGTACGTAGATATAATCTCATTTAAAATTTATAGTATAATAAATAACACAATAATTTTTATTACCATGCCTGTTAAAATAACGATTACCGAAATTATCTATAACTATATAACAATGAGAATTAATACTCGTATTAGTTTATTCGGTGAAAAACTTTTGAGGGGAAAAGATGTTAAAACTGACAGCTTTATTTCTTTTCGCGTTTCTAGCGACTATTAGTTGCGAGCCGTTCCGTTTCGACAACTATGCTTTATACAAAGTTGTTCCTAAAAATTTAGAGGATATTAAGTTGCTACAACAGCTTCATGATACCATATTTAAATATGATTTCTGGAGTGATCCTGTGCCTAGTGCTGAATTTGTCACCATCTTGTCGAGTCCTAGTGATAAAAGTGATCTTGAAACGTTTTTTGTTCAGAATAACATGAGTTTTGAGATCGTTTTTTCGAATATACAAGAGTAAGTAAATGTTGTTTTTGTGTGATAGATTATTAAGGTGTGTTTTCAGTAGCGATTGCAGCAGCAAGCAGCAACTCCCGAACACAAGCAGCAGTGTCGTCGCGCTCGAAATTTCATTTACGATTTCAAAAAATGAACATCTTTGCGCGCGGACGACCGCACACTACTGCGTTACATAGCTAAACGACAAAAAACGTTAAAATTGAAAAAGCAATTAACTCACTCTTAATCACTCCATACCAACACCTTAAAATATATAATATTTCGTTTATGAAAACACATGACTGTTTTATTCGAATTAAAAATCTAAATTTATTTATAATAATATCTTAACTTTTATTTAAAAATCTGTTTTTTTCCAGATTAATAGACCAAGAAACAGTAAAACCCTACACCCGAGGCGACCTCAAAAGCATGACCTACGACGCTTACCACACCAACGACCAAATCAACGCTTGGATGGATGACTTAGCACTAGCATACCCCGAAATCATTACCCCTATCATTGGTGGCGAAACTTATGAAGGCAGGGAAATCAGAGGAATAAAAATTTCCCACGGAGCTGGAAGAAAAGCCATTTTTATTGAAGGTGGAATACATGCAAGAGAATGGATTTCTCCAGCAACTGTTTGCTACATCATTAATCAGCTTTTGACTAGTACTGACCGAGAGACAGTAGCTGCAGCTAATGATTATGACTGGTACATATTCCCTGTGACTAACCCTGATGGATATATTTGGACTCATGAAGAGGTTGGTAGAATTTTACTCAGATGTAGCTCAGATATAGCCTCACTCAAAGACGACGTCCATTAAACCTACAATTAGGTAACTAATTGACGTTTCATATATTACAGGCAAAAACACACATTAAATCTCTTCTATGGAAGTATATCACGTCTCTGAGTACGGGCGTTAAAGAGATTGATAAAGGTACCCCGGCGTCACGGTGCAGATATGGCTCCGAACAGAAAATTACAGTATATGCTAATGTTCAATTTTCTTTCTACAAACAATGATTGTCACCCTTAGCCTCCCTGTACCTGAGGAGTACCCCTATATTTAGATTTTATCTATTTTCATCGTGTAAGTAATTGCAGTTAAGATTAAACGTAATGATATTGTTACTATTGTTTTCTAGTTCCGTCTATGGAGAAAAAACAGACGTCCCGTAGGATCTGCATATGGTATCGATCTTAACAGAAACTGGAACAGCAATTGGATGGGTAAGTCTGGAATTTGAAACAACTTTTTGAACATTTTTCTAAGTGCGTTCATTGAAGTTATCCAAATTGTGAAAGCAAATGATACTTCTGATATTGTTTAACTGGTTTAACTATTTTTGGCTACCTACCGAGGTTTAATTTTTGATGATATTGATGTCACAGTCATAATTTTGATACAATTTTTAATTATATTGATGTCATATATTTTGATAATTTAAATTTATCAAGAAACTTTAATTTTCAGCGGCATTAAGGGCTCATATTAACTTAAACATATTTAATTACAGTGGTAGGAGCCTCACTAAGCCCAGCATCAAACACTTACGCCGGTGCAGGGCCATTTTCGGAACCAGAAGCCAGAACATTAGCTCAGTACATCAGAAGTGTTGGAGATGATATGGAACTCTATCTCTCTTTCCACTCTTCCGGTCAAATGCTGTTACTGCCTTATGGTAACACTACCGAGCCTTTGGCCAATTATGATGAAGCTGTAAGTTGACTCTACGTTTTTTGACTGAAACTAAATTTATGGATACAGCGACAGTGGTCCAAGCAGACTTCTATATGTTTACAGAAAAATACAATAAAATACTGGTTGACTTATAAAATAAAATCAAAGTATATTCGTTATATTATATTGTATTCGTTAACACAAAGTTTTGTTGATATTCGCTCATGAAAATGTTTTCTGCTAGATGAATGTTGGAAGACGTGCCATGGGAGCCCTCTCAGTCAAATATGGAACCGACTACGTCACTGGCAACATTGCTGAAGTCATTTGTAAGTAGCGTCAGCGTCTTGCATATTATCTATTTAATTCTGCTGACACATCTTGGACAATCGACGGGATTAACAGACCAATTAATAATGTAATAGGGCTATAAATTCACGATAGAAAAGTGTAAAGCAGTAATTACTTCGCTTTTTCATGCACTTTACTCATCGGATTAAAAAAAAATCCCTACGCAGAAATGGAATTTTTTCAACTATAGAAATAGCTAAAAACCACAGCATGGAAACTCGCTTTCAAATAATATAAACTGCATTGAAATCGGTCCATCGGTTTGAGAGCTACGGTGCCACAGACAGTCAGATAGGCACACACACACACACACACACACACACACACACACACACACACACACACACACACACACGCACGCACACACACACACACACACACACACACACACACACACACACACACACACACACACACACGCACGCTCATACGCATTTACTTCACCATGGTTGGCCTACCTACTCGAGTTTACTTTGCTTTCATTAACTCACCATAATGTTTCAGATGAAGCAGCAGGCACCAGCGTGGATTGGGTTAAAGATGCTCTCAATGTTCCTCTGGCATACGCTTACGAGTTGAGAGACAGAGGTTTCTATGGCCATCTTCTTCCTGCTGACCAGATCTTACCAACAGGAGAAGAAACATGGGATTCCGTCCTGGACATAATTCATCAGGGGAAGAGATTCGGAGTCATGACTCAATGGAACAGCGGTGGAAGGGTAGAAATTTCTGTTCTTATGATGGCGATTGCTGGTTTTTTGGCGCTGTTGTAATTTGATATTTTTCATTAAATGCTTTTGATATTTGGTTTAAATTTTATTTTGGTAATAGGAAGCATGTTCGTACGCCCTATTAGTTAGCTAACCGCCAATTAATATAATTATGTTTAAGTACCACTTAGTACTTATAGCTGGTACTGCTGTGGATAATCAAAACTGACATGATAATTATTGGGATTATGCTTTCAATGAAGACATCACACAGCAACACTCAATTTTTTTTAACATTCTAACCCTCTTATACACTGTTGTCTCTTTTGCTTTTTGAAAAATTGCGTGTGTCGGAAATGTACAAACTATTCGATAGCTATAGTCATGGAAAAGTGATGTACTTTTCTATTTCGTGGTTATAATGCTATTAATGAGAGTTTATGAATTGGCTCTTATTCCATAAAACAACAATTACTCATGCCCCAAATACATAAATGACAGTTAAATCTATATCAATATTAAATAAAGAGGTAAAATTTATAAGTTTGTTTATTTGTATGTTTGGGCTAATCTCGGAAATTATCAGTCCGATTTGAATAATTCTTTTTGTAATAGATAGCCAGATTCAACGGAAAGGTGATAGGCCATTTTAAATCCCAAAATTCCCATGGGAACGGGCACAACGCGGGTGAAACCGCGGGCCGCTGATAGTATTAAATAAATAGTTAAAATGACCTTATCAATTATGCAGTTATTCCAAAGTGTTCCGACACACATTAATGCGAAGTGGATAACAGATAGCATTAAAAGCTTTAAGCTCTCCGCGGTTGGAGCTTATATTCATTAAAATTTTAACATGTCCATTAATGAAAATGATTTTGAAAGCACATTATAACAGGTACAGTTCCTGTGTGAGCCTGTTCCGAGTATGAACTCGTATCCCAATTAGTTTTAAGTGTATCTACGAGTTGAAAAGGTTTGTGCAGCGTCTATGAATTAATTTTACTGGTATTTACATTTTATAAAATGCTGTTAGTTTTAAAGCACTTTATTAGTACTCTTAGGACGGATTGCAAAATATCTGTTAAAGCTTCAATATTTAAAAAAAACAAATGACCATTGTTGCTAATATGTTCTATTTGGCTAAAATATATTTAGGTGTACTAAACAGATTCAAGAATTCTCGTGCAATCCTTTAATGTGTATTGAAGAAAAGAAAAGGCTTTGTAATTTCCATCAATACCGATTTCGCTTCTGATTTGCGAAATCAAATGGTACTACCATTTTGAAGCGGAACAAAATCATACAAAATTTACTTGACCACTTGGGGCCGACACTGCGTTAAGCGTGCGCATGCCGCGGTTCCATACAAAACTGAACCGTCGCGTGCGCCCGTCGCGTGTGGTGTCATACAAAAGTGAACCGCCGCGGGCGCACGCGACAGGCGCACGCTTAACGCAGTATTGACTCTTACAAGTTTATGTTATTTTGAAATTCTTGCGTTTGTAATACCTTGAAAATGACTTTCAATTTTATCGGTTACCTTTACTACGATCGATAAAATTAACACTACAGACACATAGATCCTACGACATAAATCAATCCAATAAAAATAATCCAGTCCATCTTAAAACCAGCTTATCAATAATAGGTGCAATAAAATATTGATAACAATTATTTGTAATAGAATTATTACTTATCAAAATTTAAATCCCAATACTAATAAAAAACCGGTTAACAGAATTTACTTTATTTTATAGAAATAGGACGTACACAAAAATGTATAAACTTATAATATTAACTGTACTGGTACAGTGTGTCATCGGAATAAAATTCGACAATTATACACTGTACAAAGTTCTACCGAAAAGTGAGGAACATTTTACAGTTTTACACAATGTCCAGAATACGGACGCGAGATTTGATTTTTGGACTGACCCCGTACCAATGTTAGACTTTGTTTCTATCTTATCCGATCCGGGAAATAGAATGGAGTTGGAGAGTATTCTGAATGGAAATGGGATACCCTTTGAAGTCGCAATGTCAAATATTCAAGAGTAAGTGTTTATTTTTCTTTGCCGTTCAAATGGACTTATTTCGTATTCTGTATTCAGTGTTTTGGAAGATAGTGAATATTGTTTTGCAATTTTTATGATTATTGTTATGGGCTTTGTTGAAATTGTAACCCTACACGTAGTTAACGTGATTTTTATTAGTCCATGTTCCTTGTTTGCGTCGCAATTAAATTCTATCAAAATTGCTTTGTGGTAAGACAGAGTAGACTATAGTCAAATCAGTTTAAGAGTGACTCTTGCTCTTAAAATCTATACCGGTGCAGACAGTATATATAAAAGTTTAAGAGACTTTTTAGCACGTTTATAAAGCGCAAATTTCCTTTTGACCGACTTGTATATTAGTCCCGACTCATTCTAGATTATTAAACAACTGCACCATTAAAAATTATTTGCAGAGAAATTGACAAAGAAACCAGAAATAAATACACCCGAGGTAACCCAAGATCAATGACCTGGGATGGATACTATACCAACGATGAAATCAACGCCTGGATTGATGACCTAGGTATCACATACCCTGAAATAGTCACCACTTTAGTCGGTGGAGAATCCTATGAAGGTCGTCCTATTAAAGGCTTGAAGATATCCCATGGTGAAGGCAAAAGAGTCATCTTCCTTGAAGGTGGTATACATTCGAGGGAATGGATTTCTCCAGCTGTCGTTTGTTTTATCACTAATGAGTTATTGACGAGTAATGATGAGGAGATTAGAGCTGCTGCTAGGGATTATGATTGGTACATTTTCCCTGTGACCAACCCTGATGGTTATATTTGGAGTTTTGAAGAGGTAATACCTTTTTTATTTAATGATCTTGCCAAGGTCTATAGAACTTTGTATAATTAGTTAATTTTATAACATACTTTTGATTTCCACAGAACCGAATGTGGCGTAAGAACAGACGTCCAGTCGGAAACAACTTTGGAATTGACCTAAACAGAAATTGAAATTGGAATTGGCTTGGTAAAAAATTTTACGCAAAAGTACTTCTTTCTATGCTGAGAGACCGTTCAAATTCAAATTCAAATTCAAATTCAAATATTTATTTGCTTCAAAACATGGTATACAAAGGTTAGATTACATATAAGGTAAGTGCAGCATGTTTCGCCATATATTATAGCATGCAAAAGAAATTGACAATAATTATCATAAAATTAACAAAGAAAAGTTATTGTTTTACATATCAAAATATTCGTTTAGACTATAAAAATTATATTCTTTTAGCCAACATAATATACATTTCTTAAATTTTTGTTTACATAAAGTCTTCAGTTCATTTGGCAATTTGTTATAAATTTTTTACACACATAACAATAGCATTCCTATTATATTTCATTGATTTTGGTACATCTTGCATTCTTCTGTAAGATCGTACAAAAGCAAAAGTTTTTACCTATTTATGGTTCAAAAGAGGCTCGTTCGAACAAACCACTCATTCGAAGGAATATACCCAAGTAGAATGGTCAACAAACTCTGCCATCACCTAATTTCCCTATTCTTCCAACAGCACACGGTGCCAGTATAAATGCAGCCACAGACACTTACGCTGGAGCTGGACCGTTCTCCGAACCAGAAACAAGAACTCTTTCCCGTTTCATCAGAGCTCTCGGATCCAGTATCTACATCTATTTGTCCTTCCACTCCTTCAGTCAACTACTTCTGCTGCCTTTTGGGAACACTACTGAACCTTTAGCTAATTATGATGAAGCTGTAAGTTTTTTTAACCATAATTTGTTAAAATAATAGTTGGTAACATAGTTGTTATATGTAGGGGGGGTGTATAGAAAACGACGTGCCTTGCAGGGTGTGACGCTGACTGTGCTATTTTTTAAATGGAAATTAGCATTCTATTGGATGAACTAACTACCATAAATATTGGTCAAATTGATAGGGTGTTTTTACCTGTAAGTAAGATAAAATATACAAAAATTAAAGTATAATTGTAAACACTTACCTCTAGATAAGCGTTGGCAGAAGAGCAATGGGTGCTTTATCAGTTAGATATGGCACTCAAATGGTAACAGGAAACATTGCTGAAGCTATTTGTAAGTAACTATTCTAGCCATATTAAATTGTTCAACGTTACTTTTAACGAAGAGACGACCTTAAAGTACCCTCTTTACGTAAGTTCACTAAAGAATGTGTATAAACATAGTACAAGCTACCTCACCCCGGCCTTACCTGCCAGGTGAATTTGTATTATATTAAAAATATGCAAAAATAGTAAAAGTAGTCTTAGATCATAAACAATATCTGTGCAAGATTTTATCAAACTTCTTACAATAGGAGAATGAACACTTTTAAAATCGTACCCAATAATCCACCCCAGTGCCTGTTCATCTATATTATTATTATAAAGAGGTGAAATTTGTAAGTTTGTTTGTATGTTCGAGCTAATCTCGGGAATTAGCAGTCCGATTTGAACAATTCTTTTTGTAATAGATAGTCACATTCAATGGAAAGGTTATAGGCTATTTTTCAGCCCGAAATTCCTATGGGAACGGGCTCAACGCGGGTAAAATTGCGGGGCGCTGCTAGTATATTATAAAAATAGTGCGCGTTGGCGGTTGGCGATATTTGGTCACCTATCCGTTCAATGTGAATACTCTGAATACCCTTAATGTTTTTCAGACCACGCAACAGGCGGCAGCGTGGACTGGGTGAAGGAACACCTCCAAGTTCCTCTAGTCTACTGCTATGAGCTCCGCGACAGAGGACAGTATGGCTTCATACTCCCTCCTGAACAAATCCTGCCTAGTGGGCTTGAAACAATGGATTCTGTGATAGAGATGATCCATCAGGCGAAAAGATTTGGTATCACTGCAAATGGTGCCAGTACAGTCATGACTGTGTCTTTGTTGATGTTAGTCAGTGCTGGCGTTTTAGGAATATTTTAAACAAAGGACTTATCAAAAATAATGATATAATGTTAACTAAAGTTTTATGAATTATTTTTGTAAATTGGATTTTTATTCAATGTTTTTCATTCATTTTTTTTCTTTAAACTATCCCAAGTTCTTCAGTTTAATTATACTATTTTGTCATGTAATTTAATAGTGTGTTATTTTCAATATCAATAAGCTCTAAGCCTTGAAAGTGACCTGCTTATACGTTCGTACCCTAAAAATCAAACCCACAAATAACTTTGCTTTTAAATTCATTTCATAATATCCATTGCATAACTACTTTTGAGTACGAACATCAAATACCCTCATGATCCTTCAAATAAAACTGGAACAAAGTATATAGGCGTCCTTATCAACGGTTGTTTATTCTAAAAAGGGTCCAAGCAAATACTTGTATTAACGGGAAATCTATTGAGTTTACTATATTGCCTTCCTTTTCCATTGAAAGGAACATCGACTCAAACGTACGGTTTTTAATAATTTTGGATAAGTTTCAAATTGAAATTGAGAAAGATGGCTGACATTTAGATTGTAGACGACATTTTTAGCATTGTTTATATATTTATTTAGATTAGCGACATCATTTCTGTAAGTTCCTCTGTTTATTCTGAATTGTGTATGTACCGATTTCAACATAGCATGATCACTACTCAACACAAATATAACTCTGAATATGTTGACAGCAACTCGGCAACATGTTTTTTATGTTTATAAACAAAAATACAATGGACACGGGGCTTTAGAGTTGTGTGTCAGCCTAACGTAAACGCGCGTATTTCTCATATTGAACATGTGAGGGTAGTTTAAATTCAAACTTGGCCTACCCTCGCATCACAGCGGAAACTCCAATGTCTTCCATTCAGTTCGGCCGCGACCACGAGTGGTGCAATCCACTTGAAACGCGCGTCGGGAAATCAAAGTCATTGTTTGCTTGCTAAAAATATTTTGTGCCGTGATATAGTTATAATTCGTCAATAATGTGATATTAATCTAGTTTATACTATTTTCAAAATTATTTACACGATGAGTGTTCTTAACTGATTGGATAAAAAAATAGTCGGTTAAATATATTATTTTTAATATGAGTTCCAAAATCGTTTATCAATTCCAAAAAAATTGTTTCTTCAATACTTTAGTTTAAAATCCACTTTTAACTTAAACCAGTAAATCCTGACCGTTGCTTAACATTCACGATGTCCTTTCATCGTTTCTCCGCCAATCGTGCAACAATCCTTTGAATAGGAAGTAGTAATAAAACATGCCATTTTGAGCCTTATCTTAAGTGTATAACGGTCAAGTACGTACTTGTACAACATAATGTGAAGATTTACTCGTATTGGCTATTACAGTGGATGAGAGTGGTCATCGAGTGATGGATGGGTTTATGCTGAAGATAGACATCGATAAATTGACAATGAAGAATGTTACTACAGTGGTGAAGGAAAAGCAGGTGAGAATTATAAAGGTAAGATTTTTTATAATTAAATACTTTACAATAAATAACTTAATCTTGCTAATAACTTCGTAGCTGTTGCTTTTGACTTCGTATTTTCCATATTTGAACCTAATTTTAACACGAAAGGAATTAAAAATAATCTGTAATGCTTTTATAGAAATGCTAGGTAATATAAATCTAATATGGCCGCAAAAATGGCAGCTGCTATTGCTGTACGATTTAAATAAGATCAAAGTCAAAAGTTTATTTACAAAATACAGATAGGTATCCGAATAAGTGTGGTATATTTATTACTTGTTTCAAATTTTTTAGGTAATGTACAATAATTTATCAATCAATCTACGTACATTTTGTGGTACAAGCATTAAAATACATTGTGTAACACACTATTCAAAGTCACAGTAAGAAATAAGTCACTTTACTTAATTATTTCCGTCCACACTGCATGCCCCAGTCCATTGAAACCCTATGTCAGTGGTTATCGCGATTCTTCTTTGAGAGCGACCCGAGGCGCTAGGAACTCTGCACGGATTATTCTAACCTTTGTACATCGAAATTTATAAGCGTACAGCGGTTTCAGCGCTCTCGGTATATTGGAGTTTCTAGTTACAACTATTCTGCAGCGCTTTCATGAGCTTTCAGTGCAATGTTACCTTTTAGTATTATTAGATGGAGGTAGTACTTAGGTTATTTAGTCTCGGTTAGGTTAATGGATTTAGTTTTTGCGTTTCTTTTGTGTTTAAATTCGTAATGTTATGTATATCTTTTTTGTGTACATAATGTAATGTATGTGAAGTTTGAAACGAAAAACCAATCCTATTTATTTATTATCATAATGTTAAGTATATAAGAAATTATTTAGCTACGTTTGTTGAAAGGTCGGTTTTCTAATTGCATTTCGAGTAGGTTTCATTACAAAAACGGGTTTTTATTTTACATTTAAGGGTGCCTGTTCATTGATGTTTATCTGATTGAATATCTGACCGGAGATTTTATGCAATCATATTGGTTTATATATGTCCGTTTTCTCCGCTCCGCCAGCTCGCTTCGCATCCAATGGACAGGCACCCTAAATCTGACGTTTCGGCTCCTTTACAGGAACCGTAGTAGACTGAGGTGTAATGCGTCTATAAGACATTAGTTGAATTACGTACAAGAAAAAAATGTTGTTTGAATTTTGTGTTGTCCAATTGCAAGCATAGATAATCGGATATTTTCGGGAATTCAAAAAATTCAATATCGAATCCGGCCGTTAATAAAGCTAGCCTAAAATATATTTTATAGATTTAAAAATGTATGAATAGCCTAATAGCCACGAGCGTTTCCATACGAGTGTACAATATTTTTTTTTAATATTGTGATGAAAAACTGGTCCTCTCTTTATTCATTGGACAAAACCTATTCATTGGCTCGAAACAAAATTTAAAAAAAGCTTTGATTAGAATTGTAAGGAATTTTAGCTTTTATGTATTATGAATAGGCTTTACTTTGGTTTGCATCCAATTATTAGGAATCGACTGCTGAAAAAGTAGTTGAAAAAGACCCAATTTATTTACTTAACTCCCATCCGAACGGTTCCCTTACCAAATTAGATATACCATTAAGTTCCCATCCCATCCCATCCCATCCCATCCCATAGAGTTAGATATCCCATGCATAACTATTTGGGCAAAGTAAGATTATTTAGCTATGTGGCAACAAAACATAGATGATTTATTGAAACTGGCAATTCGTACGACTGTTTCGGCTACATACGGTAACCTTCTTTAAGAGTTAGAGCGATCCGTCACCGATGTAAGTATCCGATAAAAAAATTACTACTTATCATAAAAACAAATCCCCGGTCGCGTCTGTCAGTCTACATAAACTCAAATACTACTGCACGGATTTTGACGAAGTTTTGAAGGTTTATATGTATAAAAAATCCAGAAATTCCCGCGGAAACGAGCACAACGAAGGTAAAACCGCGGGGCTCTGCTAGTAATTATTGAAAACGAACTGGTGGTTCCTATCGTAAGCCTCAACATACAAACATGATTACAAATATTACATTTTTATAATATTAGTATGAAAGTAAAAAAAAAACACACTATGTCACGGCATACGCTAATCAGGTCAACTTAGGTGAATCCACAGGGAAACAGCTATTAAAGAAATCATTTAGTCAGACGAATTACACAACAAGAAAGGAAAAAAACAAAGACAAAAAGAAAACAACAGATATTACATACACTAAACAATTACACGGACAGAACTACTGTGTGAGGTCTGAACAGGCCTCGTCTCAGCGTAATGCCGCCACGGTCGTGTGACCCTGGCAGCGCTGATTTTCAGACGAGGCCACCTAGGCCTCGCCTGAACGTATCTAGGTACCTAGATACGTTATTTATTTTTCTAAAACCATTCTACTTTAATTTAGGGAAACATTAGTACAAAACAAAAACCGAACACTAAACTACATCGGAACCAGTAATACAATTCGAACAATCGATTGTTTATTCGATTGAATAAACCGATAGTAATATCGCAATCGAATGCATGTCCCGATGCACGCGACCAAACGTTCGGTTTTCGATAAATTTGCCTCTCAGTAACTGTATCTATACAACATTTGTACGCACAATGTGGTACTTAAATGGGTTGTTCTACATTAGTGTTAATATCTAACGCTTACACACAGATACTGAAATTTAAACCTAATTACAACTTATTTACTTACATTTTACAATTCACTGTCAAAATTTATGGTTGGAGGGCTGTTTGAATTTAAGTTGCGTTTAAGTAGGTATTCGTTCCTCCTTATTGTACTGATATCTTTGCCATCTTTGGTGAGACGAGAGGCCTTTGCCCAGCAGTGGGACATTACAGGCTAATACTTTTACTATTTAAGTGTTCGGGAACCTCTTGTTTATTTTAATGTGATTAAGACTGAAATAATTTATATTTTACATTTTATTCATGTTAATGTAAAAGCGGTTCGTAATGTTGCATAATATCTACGACGAGTTTTGCTCATAAAATGTTAGTATATAATCTGTTATTTTCATACATCTAAACTAATATTATAAAGAGGTAAAATTTGTAAGTTTGTTTGTTTGTTCCGATTTGAATAATTCTTTTTGTAATAGATAGCTACATTCAACGGGAAGGTATAGGCTATTTTTCATCCCGAAATTCCCACGGGAACGGGTACAACGCGGGTAAAACCGCGGGGCGCTGCTAGTAATCTATATTACTAAAAAGTTTCATACATACATCATCACTTCGCATTTTCAATACTAGTAGGATAAGATAGGATAAACGAACTACCTATAAATCGAAATATACTTACGACCTTCATATATCTCGATACATACGCACACTAACATGGTATTATGGACATTTATTTATTCGCTTTGTTCATGGCCCAAATATGGAACAGTGTTTTGTTTTGTGTTTTTGTGAGAAGACGTCGCAAATTGAATTTCTGTTTTGTTGTGTTCATACATGGTGTTTCAGAGGGTCTATATCGATAGCTTTTTGCCATGTTAAGTTTGTTTTAGATGGAGATTTAATGAAGATGTATATTGTTCTGTTATTATAGGTATGTAGGCAAATTTTATTAAAATAAACAGGACATATTCACAAACGATTTATAAAACCCAAACTAAGAGTCTGACTAGCTGAAATACTTTACACGACTTTATATTGTTGCCACGCAAACGTCGTCGCCAACAACTATGCCTGCACCATATTATTGACTACGGGCGGGAATCGAACTCACACCCAACAAGTGCTCTGATAAATCCACTCAGCCAACGCTTGTCTTATTAATTTCTAAATTGTTTAATACTTGGATGAGTGCTTAGAAATAAAAGAAGCATTTCAATTTAAGCATGCTTGCTGATCGCAAGCTAAATGAAACAGAATGGTCAGAAGAATGTCAAAAAAACTGATAAAGACCGAATTGGCCATTTCTTAAATATAAGAGACTTGTTTAGACAAGCCCGTTGGCACAGTGGCAGTGAGAGCGCTTACTGTGTCAGGGGTTGCGGGTTCGATCCCCGCCCGGAGTCAACAATATGTGAAGACATAGTTGTTGGCGACGACGTCTGGGTGTCAATTATATATTCTTATAAAGTATTTGTGTATGTATATGTAGTAGTATCAGTTAGTTAGATTCCATAACACAAGCTTAGAGCTTACTTTGGGTCTAATTAACCGTGTGTGAATTTGTCCAAGTATTTATTTATTATTATTATTTATTATGTTCGCCTACCAGTTGTTAAACAATAACTAAGCTCGAAGTCATTAACCTATACTGTTATTACTTACCACTTACTTATTTAAGTAAATTGACCATATCTTTTCATCTCTCTATCTATATCTATACTAATATATAAAGTTAAAGAGTTTGAATTTCTGTTTGAACACGTTAATCACAGAAACTACCAGTCGGATTTTGATTATTGTTTTTGTTATAGATAGCCACATTCAACGGGAAGCTTCTTGGTTATTTTTCAAACCCAAAATTGAAACGAGAAATCCCTGAAACGAGCACAACGCGGGCCAAACCGCGGAACGCTGCTAGTCTGTTAATATAGGTATTGATGTTTCAAAAACAAAAATAAAACATTTATAACAACATTAACACTCGCGATATCGGTGTATCGATCAATTACAGACGAAATGGATGGTTCCTTATCAATAATGGATCAATCAGGGTTACCCGGCAGTTTGAGTCGGTCAGCATTACATGCAAAATGTTGGGAAATAATTATGTTTTTATTTTGGACGTGGTATTGTGTAAACTTTGAGGTAGAAGTGAGGAGTGATAGTGGTCAATGTTAAGTACGGGTACTACTTTTGTAATGCTCGTCGTATAGTTTACCTAAGCGATGTCTCCTCGTGCCTAAGCGATGTCTCCTCGTGCCTAAGCGATGTTGGCTAAGTGTTATTGTTAGCAACGTACAGCACGGCCCTATTTGGATAGGTGGTCGATAGTGGCATTTCTATCTGAGCATTACCATGCTTCGGAAGGTACGTAAATTGTCAGTCCCAGTTGTTGCAATCGTTAGACCATTTCAGAGGCCTTTAGGCAGTCTAAATAGGGTTGACCACAGACCTACTCGAACTCGGCAGCCACATCGCGTAACCTTGTATTCTTTCTATTAGAAATAAATTCGTGCCATCCGTTGCTGTGTGTGTCTTGCGTTTTAGTAAGACCACGTAAAGCATTTGTCTCCGTGGTCTTGTGGTTTGAGCGCCCGGCTCACGATCCGGAAGTTCCGGGTTCGATTCCCGGTGGGGACAATATCTTACAAAAATCTCTTTGTGAGACTGTCCTCAGTTTGGTTAGGGCATTGCAGGCTGAACCACCTGATTGCCCGAAAAGTAAGATGATTCCGTGCTTCGGAGGGCACGTTAAGCCGTCGGTCCCGGTTACTTTCTACGGATAGTAGTCGTTACATGAGCCATGTCAGAGGCCTTTGGCGGCTCTATACCTCTGACACCAGGATTGGTCAGGTTGACCATCCACTCGATGAAAAAGAAGCATTAAAATTTGTCTTTTGAAAACCTACGCGTAGGTATAAGTATTTCGCCATCTTACGAGTATATCTAATTTACTCTAGTATTTTTGCTGAAATTGTCAATGGATATTACGACAAACCTAACTATCTTATATATAAAATTCTCGTGTCACAGTGTTCGTTCGCGTACTCCTCCGAAACGGCTCGACCGATTCTCATGAAATTTTGTGAGCATATTGAGTAGGTCTGAGAATCGGCCAACATCTATTTTTTATCCCGAAATTCCCGCGGGAACGGGTACAACGCGGGTAAAACCGCGGGGCGCAGCTAGTATATTATAAAATTCAAAGTCCTGACTGACTGACTGATAATCAACGCACAGCCTCAACCGCTACACCTAGAAACATGGCAGGAAGGTTCTTCAAGTGACGTAAGACACTAAGAAAGGATGTTCGAAAATTCCTACGGGAACGGGCTCAACGCGGGCAAAGCCGCGGGGCGCTGCCAGTGTAATATATTACCGCTCTATTTTGCTTCACCTCAACCCAAACACAACAAAACATTCATAAAACAAACAAACTCAAAAATAGGATATTAATAAACACGTCCAACGCAGTTTAATTAAAATTACACTTTTACATCACTATTTTACGCGTACACTTTCAGCTTTAATCCACTAACCGTACCTCGGGCAGTGCATCAAGTAATTAAAAACACCGAGTAAATTCATTCCGTAGTCATAACAGGGGAAATAATACTTTTAATTATCCATTATTCGTGCACTCTTTACGGTATAGCTGTATGAAAAGATATAGAAAGGACGTATTTATTTGATCGTAAACATAAGGTAAATCTGGCTATTTACTTGGATAGATAATGATGTTGATTATAATCTAGATAGTTTATTTATATTAGATTAAGGGCTACCGCATACATGCAATTTTTAGTTGGACAACTGTTTTGTTGTTTATTAGGTATAGGTTTTTAGGAATATAAAGCGCGCATACAGTCAACTCGATAGTTGTTCGACAAAAAAGTCAAAAGCTGTATCGATTTGCTTTTGAACAATTATCGATTAAACGCACAAATTGTATTTGCATTGTATTGATGTGCGCATACCATCGACTAAACAGTTGATTCTCGACTGCAGGCAAAGCACAAACTAGAACTTTCTTATTGACTAGCAGCGCCCCGCGGTTTTTCCCGCGTTATGCCCGTTCCCATAGGAATTTTGGAAATGTTTATACATATAAACCTTCTTCTTGAATCACTCTATCTATTGAAAAAAACCGCGAAAAAATCCGTGCAGTAGTATTTAAGTTTATCCCGAACAGATAGACGGACAGACGCGGGAATTCACTACATAGTTAAAAAACAAAGTCGCTTTCCACTGTCTGTCTGTCCCTATGTATGCTTAGATCTTTAAATCTACGTAAATTTCATTTAAACCTACAAACTGATTTAAATACATTCAACCTTAAATAATATTGACTAGAATATAAACTGAATTATTTTAATTAGTATTTATTTCCAGAATATTCAATCCTTTTACTATACTGCTTTAAACCTTTAAAATAGTGCGATATAAAATACATAAGTTCGTATTTACCATTAAAGCAGAATCATAAAGGCTTTTCCACAAACGGTCAAAAGTCGAGTTTCACGGCTACGGTAGCAATAAAAGAAGCGATGTAATTTGTGAACAAATCCTTACAAAGGCGATAGTTACGCGTTTTATTAGTTGCAGCATTCGCGGGTATGGTTAGTGCTAGTGATGTGCATGTTTGAACGAGTCTCGTTTTGAAACCAACTTCAAGTCTATATATGTATATCAACTTGGGCACTATCGCAATTAACTTTTGTTTTCATTTATTTAATATTATTATCTCGCTGTCTCGATCTTGTTTTGTTTCAATTAAAAAAAACAAGATCACAAATATTATCCCTTTTGAGTGATTAACGCGTTCAAATGAATAAAATTACTTTTATTTTTTTATTTTTTCTATTTATTTATTTAAGACACACCAACAGCTTCTTCACACTACTTTTACTTCACTTCTACTTTTATATAGATAAGCTTTAATGGAATCATTCCGTAGGTAATTTGGTTTAATGTCTTAGTAGTCCTTGCCACTGAAAATCTATAAGCTCAATATATTTTTTGACAATTAAAAGGCTCTTAACATAAATAGCTTTACTTTTCAAATAAAGTAATATTTATACAAAACTAGCAGCACCCCGCGATTTTACCCACGTTGTGCCAGTTTTCGAGGAATTTCAGGATACAAAATAGCCTATAGCCTTCCCGTTGAATGTGGCTATCCACTACAAAAATAATTATTCGAATCAGATTGGTAGTTTCTGAGATTAGCGCATTCAAACAAACAAACTCTTTAGTTTTATTACATTACTAGCCGCGCCCCGCGGTGTTACCCGCGTTGTACCCGTTCCCGCAAGAATTTTGGGAAAATATGTATCCCATATGTTATTCTGATGTATAATCTACATTACTGTAAAGTTTCATCCAAATCCGTTCAGTATTTTTTGCGTGAAAGAGCAACAAACATACATCCATACATACATCCATCCTCACAAACTTCTGCATTTTAATATTAGTAGGATAGTATACACAGATATATCAAAACTCTCAAAGATGGTTATATTATACAAAATATACCTATTATATACCGAAAGCAAACAGTTTAAATTGGTAAGCCTTTAACATTCAGTGCTACAAAAAAGATTATTCTAGAATTTCAAGACCGCAAACGCGCATCCCTATCCCGCCTCCCACTTTCAACTATATTTCAATACTTGTTGACGACATTTAGTGGCAGTTCACGTGTGTTTATTGTTGTGTTACTGCCTTATTTAATAACACTTGCCGTGGAGGTGAGCCGTGCGAACTAAGCTTTATGTTAAACTTCTGTTTCTATTCGTGTGTTGGAATTCCTTGTTAGAAGTACCTTTATGTTTGGTACGAGTATTTTACTTGGTACTTTTATAACAAAACTAGCAGCGACTCGCGGTTTTACCCCCGTTGAGCCCGTTCCCGTGGGAATTCTGGGATGAAAAATAGCCTGTAACCTTCCTGTTTAATGTGGCTATCTGTTACAAAAATAATTTTTTAAATCGGTTTAGTAGTTCCTGAGATTAGCGCGTTCAAACAAACAAAGAAACAAACTCTGCAGCTTTATAATCTTACTAGCAGCGCCCCGCGGTTTTACCCGCGTTGTGCCCGTTCCCGTAGGAAATCCGGGATAAAATGTAGCCTATAGCCTTCCTCGATAAATAGACTATCTAACAGTGAAAGAATTATTCAAATCGGTTCAGTAGTTTCTGAGATTAGCGCGTTTAAACAAACAAACAAACAAACAAACAAACAAACAAACAAACAAAACAAACTCTTCAGCTTTATAATATTAGTATAGATATATAAAATTCTCGTGTCACAGTGTTCGTTCGCGTACTCCTCCGAAACGGCTCGACCGATTCTCATGAAATTTTGTGAGCATATCGAGTAGGTCTGAGAATCGGCCAACGTCTATTTTTCATCCCGAAATTCCCGCGGGAACGGGTACCGTGGTTGAACTCCTCTGAAACGGCTCGACCGATTCTCATGAAATTTTGTGTACATATTGGGTAGGCTGAGAATCGGACAACATCTATTTTTCATCCCGAAATTCCCGCGGGAACGGGTACAACGCGGGTGAAACCGCGGGGCGCAGCTAGTATTAATATAGATGTATAAGCGATATCTACTGATATCCGGATTTCTCCTACTAATATTATAAATGCGAAAGTTTGTGAGGATGTATGTATGTTTGTTTGGTACTCTTTCACCGAAAAAGTACTGAACAGATTCAGATGAAACTTTACAGTATTATAGGTTATACATCAGAATAACACATGGACATTTTATCTCCAAATTCTCGTGCGTACGGGGACAACGCGAATAAGACTGTGAGGCACGGCTAGTTTAAGATAAGAGATTAATATAGCCTTTGATATGATAGTCTTTCGTGCAAAAATGGATGCAATATTTTTGATAAAAGATTGCGGTAAAGTTCAAAAAATTACATTAAATAAATAACCTCATCTTTTCATCCCGAAATTCCCACGAGTTTAGCCCAACGCGGGTAAAACCGCGGGGCTAGTTAGCTATAATGACTGCTATTTAAAACAATGGTAGTTTAAGGCATTATATTTATTGACGGCATTAGGGGCCATCAAAAAAATTCTCACAGTCATCTAGCATTAGAAACGTAATTCAATCGAGAACAAACATCAATATGATTTCAACAAACCTCTTTATGTCTTTTTCCTTTAGAACCAAAGGTAATGATGAAGTGTTCCACTTTGGGCATCAACCAATGGTACTTACGTAAATGGATCCTAGCTTAGACCACAAAGGGCATTGACCAAAGCCTGGTGACGTATTTGGTTACAAATGCATGTTGTATTAAAACTCCTTTAATAATATATCCGAACAAATTCACACACGGTTCATTAGACCCAAAGTAAGTATCTTGTTTAATGGAATCTAACTCACTGATATACATTCACAAATACTTTATAAGAATATAAAATTGACACTCTGATTGTTGATTCCAGGCGGGAATCGAACCTCCAACCCCCGACACGGTAATAAGCACTTTCACTGCCACTGTGCCAACGGGCTTGTCAAACCAATTTTTTTTAACATCATTTATTCAAAAAAAGTGGCGGGAATGAGGGCTGGCTTTTGCCCATCAGTGAGACAATACAGACAGTAACAGTAATTTAAAACCACAAATAATATTAATAAAAATTGTTCTTACAATCACGTAGATATCAAAGCTACCATTGAAACCTTCATAATAAGTAACTATATTTAGTTTCAAACCCAAAATTACTATTAAATTAAGTTAGACCGCCAATTTGAAACTAATAGGTCAATAGCCTTGTCCCCCAATTCAATTATTAAAACATTATAGCCGGAGTATTGAAGGTCCAATTATAATCGCATTTTGTTTTTAGAGGACCTTGCATCGTACAATAGATTCAACTAACTTTAGTAGCTTGTTGTGTGGATGTGTGAATGTTTGGATGTGGTTTTTGCGTTAAAAAGGAATGTTAAGGAGCCCACGCAGTAGACAATCTAGACAATCTGGCAGCAGTCAAAATATTTTTGCAGCGGTTTATAGCAGACAATGAATGGTCAGTTGTGATTCGTTCTTCAAGCAACAAAAAAAAGTAAAGCATTAGCCTGTAACGTACCACTACTGGGCAAATGCCTCTTATCTCACTGAAGATATCATTACAAGAAAGGTGTTGGAAAACCAAATACGTCTGGCTGCTACGGCAAATGTATGGACACTTATGACAGCCAATTAAATTCGCCTACACTCGCTCTGGCTGCACACCGGGCTGCACTACTGATTGCTGCAGCTAGGAGATCGTGGATACATATACAAATAAAATGTTCAACCGGCTGCCACTGCATGGTTGCCATTGCTAGGCTGGTTAGTGTGCGGGCGTCCTTAAGCAAATTAAACTCCAACTAATGTTTTAAATCATATCGAGGAATACTTGCCATGAATTATTAAGCTACCACATTAGCTAAATTTATTTTAAAAAAACGGTCTGTTTGTTTACGACACTAACGCAAAAATTAATGCTAACGCTCTTGCGCCAGCATTAAAATACTGTTTTATGAAATAGGTAAGTACTTACTTCATTATAAATATAATTAAATTAGTCGAAAATTATTTGTATACATAATTATTAGTATTCACTATACAAAAAAAAAACTTTGGTTCAAAAATGTTCTTCAATTGCTTTCTATCACTTCTCACTTCATAGAACTATATCAACAATAACGATAAAAACATTTCAACAGCAACAAGAGAGATTTAAACTCGACTCTATCTAAAACATACCGCATCCAAATAAAATGAATTCTTGAATGAAATGCCATCAGACCATACAATAGATTTTTATTTGTAAGAAGCCACTCAACTTAGTATTTGTGTAACTGACGTCCGTTTTACCGGGTTTTCACTTAAATGCTGACCTTTTCAATGGGTGTACGGTCTGCAGAAGAGTACACTTAATACACGAGTATTAAGTGAACCTTCCAAAATACTTTTAAAAATATGTATATGTACGAACATAATTTTTTAAGTATTTTAGAAGGTTCATTTTATTCTATGTGAACTATTTCTTCCCTTGACGCATTTGAAATCTCGTGGTGTACTGTGTAAATTAAAATTACATGGAACTAGCAACGTCCCGCGGTTTTACCAGCGTTGTGCTTTCTCCCGTGGGAATTTTAGTGGGAGAAATATAACATTGCTATTTAACGTGGCTATCCATCACAGAAATAATTATTCAATTCCAATCGGTAGTTTTAAAGATTAGCAATTCGATTATTACGATACGATTATTCAAACAATCAAAAACAAACTCTAGCTTTTTTATATTAGTATTGATAATTCATTAATTTTAGAGCTAAATACTACAGTACTTCTTCTTCTTTAAACTTAAGAGCTGGGCTCTTGTCGATGGAGTTCTTTCCACTTCTCTCTATCATCGGCCATTCTCTTCAGCTGTTGTTATTTGTTAGTTTTTGTTTTCCTAATATTACATACTTTTTAAGCTCACACGATTTGCACTCATTATACTAAATGAAACGGGTCTGTATCGCGTTAGATTATTTAGCGTATTTTACTAAAATACGTACCCGACGTTTCGAGCGGATTACACCGCTCGTGGTCACGGGATAACTTCCTTATATTAGTTTTTAAATTTCACTATTATGTCTAGTTTGATCTTCACTTGTCTATGAATGTTGCATATTTATTAACAAAGGGAAGCATACTTTGGATTATAATATCCTAATCATTAATTCTATTTATCTCCAGCTTTTTCTGCTAACCTTACTTTGCAATTACTTGAGTAAGTATAAAATTAAGGAAACTGTAGTCGTTGAGTTCTTGTAATATTTTAGTTTGGCTATTTTGTAGCCACTTGAATAAAAATAATACATATTATGTTCTACTCTAGTTTTTCTTAGGAAGAGTTAGATTGTGTATATTAGTCAATATACATAGGAAATTTTACAGCCGAAGACGATTCCTTTTGTAGAGTAAAAGGTTTAATGATTTATTTCTAATCACTACCCTTTCCTCCAATTAAAAAATCGTCTTGAATTGGAAAATGTTTAGAAAACATAAACTATAACAATATGTCATAATGGGCCTTATTGTAGTGTATTAAGAACATTTTAGCTATCAAATGGTTTGTCACATTCTGACTTACTCAGTTTTCAGAAGAGCAAAAGAGACAAAACACAGTGTATCAGTGTTTTAGTTATACAGCATTCATTTAATAAGGGCCTATGAGTATAGTATGGGAAACACACACTTCACTACATAGTATAAAATAAAGTTGTCTCTTTTTCGTGTCTGTCTGTTTGTCTGTCTGTATGCTTAAATCTTTAAAATTACGCAACGGATTTTGATGCGGTTTTTTGTAATAGGTAGAGTGATTCAAGAGGAAGGTTTTTATGTAAAAAAATCCCCGAAATTCCCACGGGAACGGGCACAACGCGGGTAAAACCGCGGGGCGCTGCTAGTTCTGAATAATGTAGATACTCGTATACTTACATAGTTATATCAAATGAATGATACTTTATACCTCAATTAATATACTTAGTACGTTTGAACTATACTCGTATTCAGGCAACTAAAATAAATCTGTACTATAATATTATAAAGAGGTAAAATTTGTAAGTTTGTTTGTTTGTTTGTATATTCGAGCTGATCTCGGGAATTACCAGTCCGATTTCAATAATTCTTTTTGTAATGAATAACAACATTCAACGGGAAGGTTATAGGCTATTTTTTATCCCGAATTTTTTTATCCCACGGGTCCAACGCGGGTAAAACCGCGGGGCGCCGCTTGTGCAATATAAATTAAATAAATAATTATTCAAAACAGTGTTTCAGGGACATTCCGAAATCTCCTCTGATTCAACGAAATACTTAAAACTGTTCTATTTTCGGATAATTGTGCTTTAGGCTGGTTTTAGACTTAATGCAACTAAAAAATATTTTATAGTATAAAAGTATGAGCCTGTAATGACACACTGCTTGGCCAAGGCTTCTCATCTGACTGAAGATATCAGAACAGTGAGATTTAGGCATAATCACCACGCTTGAAGGATTTTATAAAGTAATTCAATAATAGTATTTATCTACACTAATGTTGTAACATTCTACTTATGATTCCAATACTTGACTTATAATTACTACTGTTATAGCACAGACAACTAAAACACTCAATTTAAGCAATTGCACATGATGTTATAATATCATTATAATATAACATTATAACATCATTATAACGCGACCAATTAACCTGGCGAGCCTTATGTCAAAATCCTCATACTAGTTGCATAAAATTTTGATATTAGGCTGGCTTTTGAAAACAGTTGGGTTATACGTGAAAACTTCGTCGAAACTACATACACAAAACTCTTTGGTAAGATCTCGCTCGCTCCTGATTGGCCCTACGCGCAGCTGCGCTCTCATTGGTTAGATTTTAATGGCGGCAAGTTCACTGTGACAATACACGTACCTACGCGTGAATTTAATGTTTCGCAATGTGTTTTGTTTTTAAAATTTTGTTTGATTAATTGCATTAAATAGTGAAGATAAAGTAGTGTATGCAACTGCATATAACACGGGTATTAAAACACTCGTTACTATTATGAAACTCGCTGCGCTCGTTTCATAAACTCACACTCGTGTTTTAATACCCTTCTTTATATGACGTTGCATAAACTACTATTTTCAACCCTACTCGAACTCTTAACTACAAAGGCTAAAATCCCCTACGCAAAAAAAGTTCAACCGATTAATACTAAACGTAGCTAAAAACCATCGCAATGAAAGAACCACATCGGAATCGATCCTTCCGTTTGAGAACTACGCCACAGACAGACCAGACACAGACATCGTCAGACGTAAATCTTATAAAACCTCTCTTTTGCGTCGGGTGTTAATAAAGATACTTGCAAATCATGTAAATATATACAGCACCAAAAGAAAACCAAACACAAACGCAACGTAAACCACCAAAAACAAACGTTATCGGAAAATCAAAGCAACAAAGTCGTCACTTCTGCTGCCAGCCTAAATTAAAACGACGTGACAACTGCAAGTAAATGTCGCCGCGTCTAAACTGGGCTGATTTATTTTATTGTGCCGATAAATGAGAGCGCTCAACAGTTCAGCGCTAATAAATTGTGCTTCAAGCGAGCGTTTAGTGCTGTAAAGCGCTTCAGGTTGCCTTGGTGTTGTGTTTAACGTATTTCGAGAAATTATTTAGGGGACCTTTGTTTTAGTGCATTTTGCTCAATTTTGATAAAGGATTTGTATTCATTCATTTGGAATACGTTAGTGCAAACCTTACATTTATACTGCATGGTAGCAAAACTACGATTTATTTGTCGTCATTTCAATCAAGATATCAATTATATTTTTACTACTACCGTGCATCGGAGAGCACGGACATTTTTATACATAGATATCTTTTTATCGTCAGACCATATCGGAGACTTTTGGGCGGTGTAAAATACTGCCGCAAGGGTCGGCTTTACTTTTAATTCTCTTCTTTACAAGACTATTTAAGTTTCACCTGTCTCTTTTTCTGTCAAAGTCTTCTGTCAAAGTCAAATCTTGCAAGACTCTCGGTTTCAACTAAGCTTTAAAGCATAGATAACTAGTTCGTAGCGCTCATGACATAGTTTGACCAAGCGATGTAAGGCCATTGCAATTGTTAGGTAACGTATGCAGCTCGGCCCTACTTAGATGGGTGACCTAAAGTGGCATTTCTTTGTGACCGCTACTATGCTTCGGAGGGCATGTTAACCAGTCGGTCCCGGCTGTTTCAATAGTCTGACTTTGTCTGAGGTCTTCAGGCGGTCTAAAACTGCGACACCAGGGTTGGCCATTAACCTACTCAAAATAAAAGATTAGAACGGGTTTTGATGAAGAAAAAATCGTTTATCACTTGTACTGTGCCA
Organism: Cyclophora albipunctata; assembly: GCA_963082685.1. NCBI lineage: Eukaryota > Metazoa > Arthropoda > Insecta > Lepidoptera > Geometridae > Cyclophora > Cyclophora albipunctata. Next base: position 8,006,260 of record OY720129.1, on the reverse strand, counting down.
CCATTTCATATCATCATAACGCTCGAAGAGTAAATTCGATAAACTGGTATATTTTGGAATACAACGCAATCTGGATGAACCCGGGAAATATCTCGTATAAAACAGCTATAGACGATACCGCAACAAAAGGAGTACGTTAAAAGAACTCGAGCAGGCACCTTCTAATAAAAGAATCGACTCTATCTATCATTCGGATAGGTGGAGTAAAAGTGTAGACGGAAAATAGGTTGCAAAGTTGCAAGGAAATTCTGGTGGGTCACTATATGAGTGGCTAGCAGCGTCCCGTGGTAGCAGTGTTACCCACGTTATGACCGTTCCCGTGGGAATTTTGAGATGAAAAATAGCCTATAATCTTCCCGTTTAATGTGCCTATCTAGTACAAAAATAATTATTCAAATCGGACCGGTAATTTTGGAGATTAGCTAGAACATACAAACAAACAAATAAACAAACTTAAAAAAAATAACTTTATTGTTTCTAAACAACCTACAACAATAATTATTATATCAAAACTGTTTGAAATGTTTGAATTGAATACCGATGGCCTAGGAATGATAAAAGCTTCTGTTTTTGTAGCATAGAGGAGGCCAGTTGATTAGGTAAAAAGTTTATGAATTATAGGTTAATTGAAAAGATTCTGCTGTACCCTGGCGTTAAACTTGATAATTCCCCTTGTGATATTCGTCTACCTTTTGAACTATAGTCTATCTATCAATGGTTGTGCAAAAAGAGTGTAGAATCAGCGTAGTCGCGCCGTTCGGAGTTTACGTGACTCGCATTCACTTCCTGATAGGAGGAGAGCTTTCATAAAACATACGGCCGACTGCCGTGCAGGGTGCAATGTATAAAAATGATTTGGAGATTAAAAATAATAAAATTGATATGATTTTCTGTTTCTAAAGGCACGTTAATTGGTCGGTCTCGATTGGTGGACCATCTTAGAGGCTTTTAGGTAGTCTTATCACCCCAGGGTACTCCCAGGGCGAAACTAACTTATTCAGGTATTGGTTGGTACAGTCACGAGCTTTAATTTGGGACCCACCTAAGGTTGAATATCGTGTAGCAAACTTACGCTATTTAGAGCGAATATGTTATCGCAATATCAATGTCATATTGTTTACTATCGATAACTTTACGTTTCTATCAAACTAAAGTTTCGACCTTATTGCATTATGAATGTTCTAACAACATTTAATGGAAATGGGTCCTAAATTAAAGCTCGTGACTGTACAAGACCATGGTGTACTATTATTTTGGACGGCTTTTAGACTGATTTGTTTAACACAAATACTCACACATCTATCGTCATTTTAACATAAAAGTAGGTATTTAGGCGGTCTAAAAACTCCTTACTTAATCCGTTCAGCGAGTACACAAGTAAAGGGTCAAATGTGAGACGACGATCTATTAGTTAGTTAGTTATTATAGTTTTCGTAGGTTAGTGGCCAACCCTGGTGTCGGAGTTTTTAGACCGCCTAAAGGCCTCCGACATGGTCTAACGATTGAAACAACCGGGATCGATCCAAGGAAGGTACAATCTTTTGAACTCGCTTGCAGTATTTAACAAAATGTAACATAATATAAAATGATCTGTGGCAACGAATCAGCGAGCCGTGTATGTCTAGGCCGAGTCAACGTCGCTTATTATGTAGTGGGCAACACATCCTAACGCATAAAATTACATTCCCCTATTGAACTGGGCGTCACCGTAGATCTTTATTTCCCCGGCCACCTAGGGAGGCTTTTTTAGCTCCATCATTCATATGGAAATGACCCTGGGATTTTCAATGACCTCTATCGACCGTTAGAACCTACACTCGATAGAAATGCCAATGTTATGGTTCTTCGTGATTTATTTAACAGTATTTTTGCGAAGATATTTCTGTAGTGTTTCTTATTTTTTGCAGATTTATTAGGGTGAGATTTGGGTGGCCTTAGTGGTACATTTTGGGGCTGCTATTTTTTTTAGAATATAATTCGAAGATGTTTTGGTTCGCATCTTACTCAAAAAGCACAACAACGTCAACATTGTCAAGCAGATGTTTCTTGGTACCTACTAATATTTTAAAGAGGTCAAGTTTCTAACTTGTTTGTTTGTAAGGCCTAATCTTCGGAACTATTCTATGATTTCAAAAATTCTTTATGTTATAGGTAGAGTACACTTTAGGCACGGACATAGGCTATGTATCATTATTTTTAAAAAATAGGGAGAGAGATCTGTACTCAAATTGCAATAATGGGCGCTACTGAGCTATATACAAAACCTACCAACCCAATTTAGAACCGCCTCATTTTTGAAGTCGGTTCAAGAACGCATCGTTTAGATATCATTGTACCGTACGATCGAGTTGGGATCGTTTTAAATTCGTAAATCAGGCACAGAATATTCGTGAAAGCCTCGAAGCTGTTAGAGTATTTAAACTTACTAGAGACCTAAATAGACAAGATTCTAGAGCTTCAAAATTCAGAATGCACAAACGTCATAACGCAGTTTGTCCCACATCTGAACTGTTATCCTAATATTCAATTACCTAGTTAGACCAATGTTCGGGCCTCCAGTCTATACTGATATTGGTTGTCTTCAACATTGATAAGCCGTTCAGGCCTCTATCTCATCGTGTTATGGTTTATAACCGTGTGATAGACCCTGGTCTTTGAGGTCGCAAGCCTTTGATTAGATATCCAAACGTTGCTTACCAATTACTTAGAGTAAGTGATTGTCTTGCGGTCAATGCCGATTTTAGGGATGCGCTTTGAAGATGAAAATAATACAACTGTCGCCTTAGATAAGTAGCAGTTCCATTGCGTTCTATTTGGTTGTCTTCTCTCAAAAAAATAATGACGTCTACGCCGACATCGATCGAACGCCGACGCCGTAACTAAAAGCCGACTCACTTCTTCTTCTTCATCGAGTGGGAGGTCAACCTGACCAATCCTGGTGTCAGAGTTATTGAGCCGCCGGAGCCAACTCACGCCGATACAGTAATACCGACACACCGACAGTACGCATGACGTGAACGGGTTATTGTAATGACACCTATAGATACCTTTTCCCATCCGTGGGGCATTACTCACTAGTATATAATTACTGGTGTTAGGTATAAGCGAATACTGCTAATTTTGATTGAATCTGTGTCCGCGCAAGCTAGTCTGAACACGGCAAGATCTCAAGACACTGTTAGCTCTTTTTTTAATCTTAACGTTTCTTAAATAATAAATTGTATTTGGCGATAACTGCGATATTTTTACTTTTTCTTGTAAAGACGCATAGCACGTCAGTCTTCTGTGATCACAGGTCCTGTAAAGGGTCAGAAAGGATCACATAAAAATTAAACTTAAAGCGAAGTGTATCAGTAAACGTAGTTACAATTCAAAATAATATATATCTTATTTACTGATAGCACAGTCTATGATGGTTCGGTAAACATTGTTAAAGATGAGTGTAGACAGGACAAAGCAGAGCAATGCTCGAACTAAATCAAACTATTTGAATCACAAAGAAATAATACAGCCAATTCATTATTCACAAATCGATATTCCATCTCAATATTTACAGTAAGAGTGAATGAGTAAGCAACAGTCAATAGAATTGAAAATCTGCAAAAATATTCAAAGATAAACAGAGAGAGAGGCGCCGCGCCGGTGATAGTTGCTTCAATATTACATTGAAGTATGAAATTAATGGAAGAGGTATCATTATTTTACATTGAGGGAATTATTGGGTATATTTTTTAGGTTTATTTATTATTCTTTCGGTATCGTCAACAACCGAGACCGAAAATTTAACGTGCCCTCCGATCACGGGAGCGCTCAAATAAAAATGTCTAATCTAACTAATCCAAGAAATGACCAAATTACACGTTGCTTATCAATGACATGGGTTTATATCGCTTTGAGAAACTACATTACGAGTCCCACTATGTTAGTAAAATAAGATTACGTTGATGTTTATTTATTAATGAAAATAACAGATATCTATTTAAAAAAAGACCACCTTGTTACTGTACATCTTATACTCCTTCTTCAAGAGCGCGTTATCATTGAAGCGGAGCGAAGCTGTGCAGAGCTCAACTGACCAATTAAAATGCACAACAAAAAGATTTTGACATTATCACTGCGTTGTTTGACAATCCCAACGAGCTGTGATTGGTGAATCGGACTTCGCTCCACTCCGCTTACCATATACCACATCTAAAGAAACATAATCCTCCAAAAACATTCCAATAAGAACGGTAGCTACAAACTTTCGTTTCGTTGGGGAATTATTTGCATTAGATCTTAGAACAGCAATAGAGTGATCGACGTTCAGGGAGCTCGACTCGATTGCAATAATATTTATTCAGTTCGGGCTGTTTGGACGGATTTTGATATCTTGGACAAGCAATGATAAAGTGACGCTGCTAAACTCAAGATGCTCTCGGAAATTATAAAGGAAATAGAAGTTATTGAGAATCATAGTTGGTAGGAATCTGAATTAGTTTAAGTTGATGATGTGCTTGGAAAGTGTAATGTTAATAGTGTAGGTACAGCGCCAGCGATTGGCAAAATAACGGCAACCCTGATATCAATTCATCGCATATAAAGCAAATTAAGCAAAGTAAAGTTGAAATTAACTCAACGCACATATTTTGTTTTCATCATGAAAAAATATTTAAATATGTTTGCTGTCGTAATGTATATTGTAGTTCATCTATAACTAAGGTAATATACAATACAAGCTGCGAGAGAGTAAGTTCCAAAGAAAGGCGACGGTTTCAGCAGCTTAATATCAACAACAGCAATTCAAATACTTTCGTACATGTAGCTGAACCTATAATTACAACAAAAAAATCGGGTCCATATTGGCTCAACTAAAGTTCTTTACCCGAAATTGTTCTTCCTAACGATTTGTAATCCGAATGATCACTCTTCCTAAAATTTTTCATCCTAAAGTTTTCATTCATACTATTTGTAGTGCTACCGGCGATGTTCATAACACTCATGTTTCCGAAAATTGTAATTAATAATATCATTAATGTAAATATATTTAAACTCCTACTGTTTTTTATCATAACGCTTTAAAGGAAAAGGTTTGTTTTTAAACTATTTCTTGTGATTACAAAACGGTTCCCTATCCATTTGCATAAAAACTTTAGACATAATATAACATGGCATAATTTTGTTGTAGCGCTCGCCGGCCGCTGCCGCGGCACCGCTCGCTTCGCTCGCTCGGCTCGCGCGTAGTTGGTCACAGTTCTAACCTAACCTAACCTATAAAAAGAAATCTAAACAAAAAAGATATGACTTTGAATAATAGTATAAAAGAAACATGAGTGTTATGAACATCGCCGGTAGCACTACAAATAGTATGAATGAAAACTTTAGGATGAAAAATTTTAGGAAGAGTGATCATTCGGATTATGAACATTAGAGACAAAGTAGTTAGGAATTGTGATTGTTAGGATGAAAAATGTTAGGAAGAACATTTTCGGATTTCCAATTATCGGAGTTGAAAATTTAGGTAAACTTTGGCGCACCCAAAAAAATCACATCAAAAATAATAATCAACAACACCCCAAACACGCACATTTCTCCTAATATCATAGCGCAGAAAACCTTATCATTACTTGTCCAACAAATGGAGAAACGGCCCAAGAAATTGAGATCTGTTTCGATCTACAGATGTATAAGGACGACCACGTCGCAGGATCTAATTACAAGACGTGGAATCACGCAAAATGGCGTGCCTGCACGAATGGCCGCAACTAAAGTTAATATTGTAAATGGATTTTGCTACGTTAAGCTTTGCTCCCATTTAAATTGGATTTGACTGTGTACAATGGTGTTTGGAAGTCCGCCCAGCAATACGGAGTAGGTTCACTTCTTGTCTTGGAATTTGTATTGGGTTAGTTACGTCTGTGTACGTTTTGGAAGAGTAATGTCCGTGTTTGAGGTTGTTGCAACGGAGGTGGTGTTTGAAATTGTATTATTTTGATAATTTACAATGAATAACAATTAGTAGCTCGGATAGGTAATCGATAGTGGCATTTCTATCTAAGCACTACCATGCTTCGGAGAGCACGTTCATCAGTCGGTCCTAGTTTTTTCAATCGATACACTATCGGAGGCCTTAAGGTGGTGCAAAAACTCCGAGGTTGGCCACTAACCTACTCGGAATGAATGACTTGCTTGTATATCACTACATAGTATAAAATAAAGTCGTCTATGTTTCGTGTCTGTTTGTCTGTATGCTTAAATCTTTAAAATTACGCAACGGATTTTGATGAGGTTTTTTGTAATAGGTAGAGTGATTCAAGAGAAAGGTTTTTATGTAAAAAAATTCCCGACATTCCCACGGGAACGGGCACAACGCGGGTAAAACCGCGGAGCGCTGCTAGTCTTTTATAAACAAATCTTAAGTAGTTTTAACAAAAGATTTGATAACTTAAGACATATAAAATCAAGAAACAGATACTTAATAATCAACATCAATTTTGAATTGAAACTATGTTTACACTATGGATACACTTCGCTTTTATTTCACGTTCTACGACGTTTCGTACGCCCCTTTACAGTAACCGTAGTCACAGAAGACTCAACATCAATTGCTAACCACCTCAAAGATAGGTAAATGAGTGATTTTTGACACATAACGTATGTTAAATTCATCCATTAGTTAAACGACGATTAAAGTGACGTCACAGACGGCAAAGTTGTAAATTACATCACCAAAACACATGTCTACAAGTACAAATCCAATAATTTCCAGTCTCGGATTACGTATATAGTTTTCCTATTAATTAATGTAAGTTCTACACATATCCGATATATCAAAGCGCTAGACTATAAGCTCTATTAGATTACTGTGTAATTTACCCATGATTAAATATTTGATCATCGTAATTATTGTTGTGTAAACAGATCGCATTGTTGGGTAGACAAGTACTTAGTGAATATTGATTATAAAGGTTTGGAGATTATTTTTGAACGTTATTTTATTGCCTTTTTGGATATTAACTAAAGCCCCATAATCATTGTAAACATTTATTGTACAACTGCTTCTGTTGCTCGATTAAAGTTGCTGGCAACACTGTTTTCAATCGAATTTCCCGTCCTTTCATGTTCATCAACTCAGCAACATCAACTTCGCAATACAAGTGTTGCCCACAATATATTATTACAACACGGCAACATATTTGCAGCCATAAACATGATAAACATTGAATACAGGGCTTAAAACAGAAAAAAACACCACTTTCATTCAATTCCTTTAACACAATTTTGGAACCAAAAAATGTTTAATTCAGTATTATGTGGCCGAGTCGCCGAAAAGAAAACTTTAACTAACATTTGATAAAGACCTAGTTAATTCACTTTATCTTATACTAGCGTCGCCCCGCGGTTTTACCCGCGTTGTGCCCGTTCCCATGGGAATTTTGGGATGAAATAGCCTATATAAACTTCCAGTTGAATGTGGCGTTGAAATCTATTACAAAATTATTCAAATCGGACTGATAATTCCCGAGATTAGCTCGAACATACAAACAAAAAAACAAGCAAACTTACAAATTGTACCTCTTATAATATTAGTATAGTATAGATATTTCATCACGCATTGTATTTTGTATTCCTTTGCCATCTCCAAGTCAACTAACTTCTTCCAGCTCACTTTCTATTTGACTAACTCAATCTTAAAATCTCGAACCAAGACCATCCCATCAATTACTCCCTAGAAAGCCAATATTTATTCATCAGCTCACAATCGAAATTTAAAATCAAGGATTTAGTACCAGAAGAGATAATAAACAAAACAGAACTATTAACTCTTGATATATTATCTATAGAGTTGTCTTGCTCAATGAATAAAATATTCTCAACAAGACTATTTATTAAGAACCCTATTTCTATCATCATTGGGTTTAAATTAAAACAAATGAAGATGCAGTGGGTAATAAGTCGAGAGCTACTAGAAACTGCAACTATCGATCATGCAAACGGAATCGTATTAAAAGATATACAAAATGAAAATAACTGGAGATAATATGTTGAAGTAGGTGATGCGTTAATTATGAATACGGCAGTCCGTAATGAATTGATCTCAGGGGGTGTACAATAAGCTGGGATTTACAGTAACTTGTAATTTTAGTTTAGAGTTAGAGGCGAAATTTACACTAGTAAGTGTAAATTTCGCCTCTAACTCTCTCTCCTCTAATTCAAACCTCTAATATATAATATAATAACCTCTAATTCAAAGCTCATTAGTAAATGAGCTTTGAATTGAATCTTACCATACGACTTTTCTGCCACGAACTTATGCTAATGTTACACTTTATTGATATTATCCTTGGATGAGAGGCAATGAGCCTATCAAGGTGATAAGTCTATACACTTTGGTTGCCTACTCTAGCTACTTTGCAAAAATGTACTTGAACAAGTGAAATGTAATAAAGCTGAATTGGATTTTATCTACACTAATGTTGTAACATTCTACTTATGTTTCCAATACTTGACTTATAATTACTACTGTTATAGCGCAGACAACTAAAACACTCAATTTAAGCAATTGCACATGATGTTATAATATCATTATAATTTAACATTATAACATCATTATAACGCGACCAATTAACCTGGCGAGCCTTATGTCAAAATCCTCATACTAGTTGTATAAAATTTTGATATTAGGCTGGCTTTTGAAAATAGTTGGGTTATACGTGAAAACTTCGTCGAAACTACATACACAAAACTCTTTGGTAAGATCTCGCTCGCTCCTGATTAGCCCTACGCGCAGCTGCGCTCTCATTGGTTAGATTTTAATGGCGGCAAGTTCACTGTGACAATACACGTACCTACGCGTGAATTTAATGTTTCGCAATGTGTTTTGTTTTTAAAATTTTGTTTGATTAATTGCATTAAATAGTGAAGATAAAGTAGTGTATGCAACTGCATATAACACGGGTATTAAAACACTCGTTACTATTATGAAACTCGCTGCGCTCGTTTCATAAACTCACACTCGTGTTTTAATACCCTTCTTTATATGACGTTGCATAAACTACTATTATATAGCAGTTGAAGTTGCATAAAATCTAATGATTTTTTGAAAACCATGTGCATAAACCCCTTTTTTCTTGATAAAACTAATTAAAATTCCAAGGTGATATTAGTAAAAATCCAGGCTTACTACTTATTCTAAAACGTAAATCAAATGCTGTAATGGGGTTTTTTATTGGATCCTCTGTTATGTATGACGTTTAACCTAAACAACGCGACGCGACGCCTTCATAAGCAAAAAAATATGTTGGTCCATAACTTGCTAAAAACAGTTTATTATTTTTTACTATTTCTTAATAATCTCTCTTAAAGCAGCCTTTTCTAGTTTTATAACATATATCCGTTGAAGATTTTAGTATTTATAAAGTGTGAAACGCATCATGAATAAAAGTACCGTTACATAGAGAAGTACCATTCATATTCTTTGAAACTGCTTCTTGTACTGTCAATGAGCCAATGATTCGCAAGTGATTTATGATACAAGACCGGTTTATCTGTAGCAGTGAACATTACAACTTGTTAAGACAAGAAAATATGATACATAGTTTGATATTGCGCGAGGGTTCGTTCTGATTTGACAGATTCATAACCTGATAGAGGTACAGTCATAGAATGAGATATCCTTCTAATATAAATTGAGATATCCTACTCATATCATAAATGCGAAAATTTCTGAGGACGGATGTATGTTTGTTACTATTACACGAAAAAACTACTTACATCAAAATCGGTTCATAAACACGTAAGTTATTAAGTTATCCGCGAACATACATAATAAAAGCATATAATACGGTCGAAATGAGAAAACTCCTCCTTAGAGCTTAGAGCTTACTTTGGGTCTAATTACCCGTGTGTGCAATATTATATTTTTTTACTAACAGCGCCCCGCGGTTTTACCCGCGTTGTTCCCGTTCCCGTGGGAACTTCGAGAATTTTTATACTTATAAACCTTCCTCTTGAATCAATCTAGCTATTAAAAAAACTGCATCAAAATCCGTTGCGTAGTTTAAAAGTTCTAAGCATATACAGGGACAGACAGACAGCGGAAAGCGACTTTGTTTTATACTATGTAGTGAAGTCGTTTAAAAAATACAGCAGTTCAATTTCAATCTACATTTGGCCTAACATTCGTATATCTCCCCAGTTGCATTATAAAGAATCTATTGCAAATTGTCACAACTATAAAACACCGACCGACAACACTGAAGCAGCATCGCCAAGAATTCAGGACAATTTTAAATTCTAAACATGTATTGTCGTCGCCTATCCTTAATCTGCGTTTCTTTATGCCTATAATACCACTAACATAACTTGATCCGCTGTAACGTATGAAATATAAATCGTGTCCTTCAAGTTCAAGGCTCTTGTTATAATGGTTAAAGTACATCTGTATGTGGAAGCCTAATAAGGAGTACGCGTTAGCAGCAAAACTTGGTATCGAACATTAGTTTTGAGAAGTTATTGTCATGGGAAATGTAAAATAGGATTTGCTTGTGAATGTATTTGTGGAATTGCAAAATGGCGGCTTCAGATGTAAATGGAAGATAGTTATTATTGCTTAGATTGTTGATACTTGTTACGTTTTGTTGGTTTATGACGTAAAAGATATTTTGGAAATTAATTTCCAAAATATCTTTATTATCCAAAATTAATTTCCAAAATATCTTTTTTGACACTTAAGTGTCAATATCAAAATTTTGCTTTCGACCATGGAAATTTCAGTCCAGAGCAAAGAACTTTCGTCAACTGGTATGCTGTTTACCTCTTCACCCAATTGGTTAAAAGAGTACAAAATATTACTGGAATACCTTATACCTCCGAACAAAGAAGAAAGCACACACATAAAGTTATGCAATCCATACCACCAGAAACTATACAGCAATCATCAGCGAAATCTCATTTTTTAAATCAGTGCATATTTTGTCCTTTTCTTTCTTATTGTTCTCCCTTTTACCGTTTCATTTAATCCTTTCATTTCTCACGGGCAGGCGCGGTGTGTTATCGCGTCAACGCCGGTCGGCTGGCCACTGCGAGTTTTTATTTTTTGACAAGTGCCATCGATATTCACCGCTGCCATTGTTCTGGCTTTGCCGTCATTGCTTGTTACAATGCATGTCGCTATAATGGTGTCAGATTTTGGGTCGTATGAGAGAAATATAGAGGGCTGTGACTGGATTTTGAGTTGTTAAGATGTTGCTACTGAAATGGATTTTAGTGTAAAAGTTAGACTGGACAAAACTTTTACAAGGTGTTTTTCTTAGCAGTGAATTTTATTTTCATTTATATAAAAGTTCTTTTTTGATGTAATTCTTTGATTTCGGAATTTGCTTGATCAAAATAATAATGTCTACATATTTTTCTTTTTTAAATCAAAGCCAGGCCCAAAATGCAACCAATGCAGAACAACCAAATCTGCGCCAATGGCGATTTCGATTCGACAGAATATATTTTGACGTGTTCGAATTTCAAAAAATCTTTTTATTTTTCTGTTTCCGCGCACGCGGCGAGGACAATGCGGTCTGGGCGTAACGAATAACTTGATTTATAAAATCTCGAGTGTGCCGCGGGCTTTATAATGAATACCTTTAGTGCTGTGTATACGAAATAGTGTTGTGTATGTGCCTTAAATATTGGAGTTGAATTTCATTGTACTATTGAATGTAGTCTAGGAATCGTTGCTGGAAAAACGCTGTCAGGTATTTAGTCAGAATGTCATAATGTGAGATTGATACTGTAGCTTCGCTGGTCGTTTTTTAAATTGTACCTATTTAACCCGACTCATGTTGTACTTAAACATAATGCTACATAGGTACTCGTTTTGATCAAAATTTTACCATTAACAAGGTTTTGCGATGACAAAATGTTTGCCCAACTGTGCCTAAATTTTTCCCTTTAGTGAAAATGTGAGTCTTCCAAAAGTTACGCAATAGGAGTCTTCTTTAAAAAAAAGTGAAGGGAAAAAGTATGTACTTTCCTTCACTTTATATATCTGCCGCCATATTACAATATCCAATACATTAACTACAAACTTTGGTTACAATAACAACGTTTTGACTTCTTATACGGTGGTTACAGAATTGGAGACCATTGAGTGTTGAATACAAAGGAAACATTATAAATTTAAAACCGTACGCTCGTTAAAATATCAAGTTTTATCTTGTCGTTTGTAACTAAAGGGCATTGGGTTTGCGAATTGTGTTCCACATACAGATACACGTACTTTTTGATGGAGTTTAAGGTATAGTGCTTTTAATTCTGGTAGCGGAAGTGCGTCGGCGCAAATGATAACAATGGCGATTTTTCGAGTTCCGTAGCAAAATGGAAAAACGGAACGCTCATAGTTTCGTTATGTTTCTGTCCATTTAAAATTATTGACATTTTTAAGAAGTAGTTAGTTAGTATTTGTATTTTAGCTGAACGTGTTGAAGGGAATTTTAATTCCTTAAGTATATTCACCTGAAAGTACAGGCAGCAAAACAAAATAAATTGCAAATTATTTTTCAATTTAACAAACGTAAAACAAACTGTATAAATTAGATTTTTTTGTACTCAACTCAATTTTTTTACACATTTTTTTACACATAATAGGTAGAGTTAATTAGGTTATGTTAATTATGTAGTATAAACAAATATCAATTCCAAAAACTGTGTAGGAATAAACAAACAAATTGACTACTAAATTATCAAGAGTGATATAATTAAAAACTTCTAATAAATTAATTTTCTAACTGTACCCGACACGCGGTGGGTAGAAATGGCACAAGAATAATAAAAACCGGTCGAGGCCCACCAATGCTTATTCTTAACATGTGCTCGTACAACTTACCTCTGTACATACATAAAATCATCAAGCAATAATCATCCATAAAACCTACACCCCAAAGGCCATTATTTAAAATCAAATCTTGCTATGTGTAGGCAAATTCTTAGGACGATTGTACAATGATGGTGATAGCATCTTCATTAATTAATTTGAGGAATTATAGTTCTTTTTTCTAAGAAGAAAAAGGTTGGATTTGCTTGAAGGTATTTCAAACTCAATGTGGTTCTCATTTCTGTTGTATGAGAGCGCTTTTGTTTTGTGTTCAAAGTGCGATTAAACAGTTCATTGATTTTTGCATCGTTTTTTTATTAATCCGGTTTTGTTTTATTTTTTATTTTGACATCAATACAAGAAGCACGCCGTATTTTACAAGCTTTGCACACAGGGGATGCTGCGATACTTAAAGCTGTTATAACTGCGTTTTTTACCCCTGACGTATGATTTCTATGTCTGTCTGTGGCATCCTAGTTATGCTATAGCGTACACTATATAAGTGTTAGCATAAGAATTTTCCAAAACAAAACATGAAAATATTAGTCTCTAAAAGTTAATACTTTTCTTTACTGGCATGTTCAATGCGAATGCGAGGCCTTTAGCCAACAGTTGGACATTACTCTTTGCTTTCTCATTTATGTTAATCTTAAAATGTCCATTAAATCGATAATGATGCTAATTGACGAAATTTTCATCATACCTTACATGTCATACCTAAAATGTCAAAACCATACCTATATACAGTCAAATTGAGAAACCTCCTATTTGGAAGGCGGTTAAAAATACTAAGGAAGCAGTTGCCATGGTCTCTGAGTCAAAGAGTAGAATACCTATACTAAAAGGCTCAGAGTAGGGTGTTAGTCCCACTAAAACCTCCTTATCGCACACACTGCACTGACAAGATAGACGATCCATAACGTCACCACTGATATTAATTCATGTGTCGGCTGTTACCCACAGTTATGTTGTTAATTATTGTTACTGTATTATGCTCATGGCCTGAGGACATCATAATATACGCGGTAATGTCTCCTAAAGGAGCATACATATTGGCGATCTATAAACGATAAACTATTCAATGATATAGACGTAATAAACCATGTCTGTACGTTTTGTGCCAGTGGCGTTATGGTAGGTTCGTTTTCTGCACTTAAGTTGGGATTGGGTTTAATTATTAATGATATGAAATGAGCTTTATTTAGGTTCAGAGGATAATTAGAGTGAGTTTTGATTTTGCTGTTAGTTACTTCACTACATAGTATAAAATAAAGTCGTCTCTTTTTCGTGTCTGTCTGTCTGTTTGTCTGTCTGTATGCTTAAATCTTTAAAATTACGCAACGGATTTTGATGCGGTTTTTTGTAATAGGTAGAGTGATTCAAGAGGAAGGTTTTTATGTAAAAAAAATCCCGAAATTCCCACGGGAACGGGCACAACGCGGGTAAAACCGCGGGGCGCTGCTAGTTAATTATATTAATCACGCCTCGGTGGTCTAGTGGTATGTGCATTCGCTTGCTAAGACTGGGCACCCAATAGGGGTTCGAATCCCGGATCAAGCGAAGCATATTTGCTATTTATTTTTCAAATATGGCTAGCTTGATATCACCTACCCGCATTAGGAAAGCGTGATGAATACCCCTAATCCTCCTCACTGTACTGATATCTTCAGTGAGATGAGAAACCTTTACCTACCAGTGGGACATTACAGGGTTATAAGTACGAGTACTTTATTTAATAGTAGGTATTAGTGTCTTTAAATAAGACTGTTTCTCTCGCTCGCCGAATTCGTCTGATCACTGAATGATTTACATTGTTGCGGTTTGTATGATGCATGTTCATGCGACTTAGTCTAATTGCATTTGTAATCAGCAAAAAATCTTCGTTAGTATCCTTCTTCTTCATCGAGTGGATGACCAATCCTGGTGTCAGAGTTATAGAGCCGCCAAAGGCCTCTGACATGGCTCAAGTAACGACTACTATCCGTAGAAAGTAACCGGGACCGACGGCTTAACGTGCCCTCCGAAGCACGGAGTCATCTTACTTTTCGAGCAATCAGGTGATTCAGCCTGCAATGCCCAAACCAAACTGAGGAAAGTCTCACAACGAGGTTTTTGTGAGATATCCCCACCGGGAATCGAACCCGGAACCTCCGGGTCGTGAGCCGGGCGCTCAAACCGCAAGACCACGGAGGCTGTTAGACGTCCAATGCTTCCTTAGTAGAGATTTATTAAAATAACGTCAATTAGTTAAATGTCGATAATGAACTTCTCTGAGTGCGGCAGTTAATTACCATAATAATGATGTTAATATGTAAGAATCTATTTATTATTATAACAGGAAGCTTGTCTTTGTGTAAGATCCCTTAATTCTGTCTTAATATGGTAAGATCCAGTAGGCTAAGAGCTACTTGCTTTCAACAAGTGTGGGTGTTCAATGGTTTTGAAACTGCATCTTGATTTCATGATTTGGTTTTTAAATGGGCTGAAGTAGTCTCTGTTTGTACTGCCATAAGTTTTCTTTATGTGATTTTGTAAGTATATTACCGCCTATTGTACGATTATTTTTTGTTATTTGTTTTTAACTTCTTGTGTGTTCTAGTTATCTTATTATGTATAAAGTACTTGCTGACGCGGCAAATTTTGTTTTTCCATATAATAAAAAATTAAGGGTTGGACCACCATTAACTTTTAGGGGTATGAAAAATAGATTGTAACCGATTCTCAGATCTACTGAATATGCATATAAAATTTCATGGAAATCGGCCTAGCCATTTCTTAGGAGACACCGCGACACGAGAATTTTAGATATTACATAGATGTTACTTTAAAGTAATTATCCATCTTCTAGTGGCCAGCCCTGGTGTCGGAGTAATTAGACCGCTTTAAAACCTCCGACATGGTTTAACGATTGAAACAACCGGGACCGACTGTTTAACGTGCCCTCCGAAGCACGGTAGCGCTCAGAGAGAAAAGCCACTATCGTCGACCCATCCAAGTAGGGGCCGAGTTGCACGTTGCTTAACAATTGCAATGAACTAACATCGTTTAGTCAAGCAACGTTATATCGATAAATATAGATACTATATCGATACTATTGCCGGTAGCCTTAAGCGATATAAATTCAACTCGGTTTCGATTAACCGTTATCTGGATGCATCGTAAGAGATAATCGCATTCTGCCTGAGTTACGGTATGAATTGCCTTGTTCAAAATTATGCGCCATGCAGGAAATTTAAGAATATTCCGAGATGGTAAACGAGTATTGAATGATATTACGGAATATGGTTTCCTTTTTAAACGTTCGTTGAGCGAGTATACAAGTTTAGAACGTTGTTAAAATTAAGGGTGGATTGCATAAGAACTCTTAAAATGTATATAGTCTATATATATAAAAATGAAACCCGTTTTCCTTGGTCGCGGCATCACGCGTGAATGGCTGGACCGATTTCCACGGTTTTGCATTCGTTGGAAAGGTCTCGGGCTCCGTGAGGTTTATAGGGAATAAAAATCAAAATTCCCACGGGAACGGGGGCGCTGCGGGTGAAACCGCGGGGCACAGCTAGTTTCTTAATATTATGAATATGACGAAACAAAAACGGTTCTCAAAATTGAATTCTATTTTGGAATAAAAAATATTTAAAAGTTTTTAAATATATTATTTAGGCGTGAAATAGTTTTGAGGGTTCTTGTGCAATTTGTCTTATGAGAGTTTACTATTGAGCCCGGTATGTTTGAGAGATACAGGACGAGATACAGGAGACGAGATACAAAGGAATACAGATCCAACTATTAATATAGAGCAATACGCGAAATAAAATCGCTTAAGCACCAATTAATTTCTTTTTTCGTTATTACTAAATCGCTTCACCGACATCTTTAGATATCTTAATTTGGTTCAAAAACTATAATTATAACGCTTAATTACAAAACCCCATCGCCCAATCCCTTCCAATGTTCCTTATTTACGTGCTAACACCCATTAACAAACTGGTTTTAATTTACCCTCCCACGCGGACTTTAAGCGGGCTATCGAAGTTTTTATGCAAAATTAAGAAAAAAGGTCTCATTAGCATCGTTTCAGGTCCATTTAAACCTCCTTTTAACGTCTTAATTTGAATCTGGAAGCAATTTGATTGGAAAAATAAATAAAACCGGCCAAGTTCGAGTCGTAATCGCAGACGAAGGGTTATCTATTAAAAACTTTTAGTATCGAGCAAGAAACGGTAAAAAAATCACGTTTTTTGTATCGAGCCCCCCTTGAATATTTTGTTTTATTTCATTTTTAGTGTTTTTATAGCGGCAATATACATACATCATCTGTGGAAATTTCAACTGTTTAGCTATCACAGTTCTTGAGATACAGCCTGGTCACAGACGGACGGACGGACGGACGAACAACGAAGTCTCAGTAATAGGGTCCAGTTTTTACCCTTTGGGTACGGAACCCTAAAAATACTGATTTAATCAGGTGCGGTTTTGGGCAGTACAATAAATTAGGAAGGTAAGTTTCGATCTGTCTTTTATAATGATTGGAGTTTGTTCAATGTATTTCTTTTTAAGTTTAAACTTTTTGATAAGCCTTGGTTTGTTTGTTGGGTCTTTAATGTTATTAAGTACTTCAATTTAATGTTTGGATAGTGCTTAATTGACATTCAGTTGTATTGTTTTATCACATTCCATTGTTTTATTCCCAATTCTTATTCATCAATTCATTATCATCTCTGTTTAGCTGATTTTTAGAATCTTTTTTAAAAGTAACACCACTGCTTTGGCATATAATATGATTGTATTTTGGAGTCTTACACCACTGATTAAGTTTTGTACCTATTCTTTTGTGGCTTTGATTTCTTCCTAGTATCCTTGAATCAATTTACAAACATTATTTTTTGAAGGTCTTTGTAGAATTGAAAATATCCGATCAATACTATTCTGAACACTTGATACCAACAGTAAAAGAACTAAGCAGAAAATCTTTTTGATTCCTTTCCTTCTTTTTCGTCTTGCAACAGTCCCAACATCATGCAATCCAACAATTCTCTTTCCCATACTCAGACCTCCTCAAACCAAAAATCAGGGTGTGCTTATACAGTCTAATTCAAATTTAACTTCGATACCAAACTATAAGGTAGTCAATTAGTTAATTAAATTCAATAGGACCATCTATCCAATGGTGTTAGGTACTTTGTAAACTGATAAATGGATTTCGGCGATGTTTATCTCAGTTTGGTTTATTTCCGGTGACGTAATGTAGTGGGTATCACATTGGATCGGCTTAGATTTGTTAACTTGATTACAAATATTTGGATTAAATCCATTTGAGACTGGTGTTTAGATTTTAGATCTTGGAGATCTTTTATCTATTAAGGAGCCTCGCTAGTCGGCTCGGGCGCGTTGCATCTAACTCTATGAAGGCATAATTCTATGAAATTGTATGCTGCGCTGTCACACTAGCCCGGCCCGGTTCGATCTGAGATACGAGTCTAGTTATAACGTAGATATATATAGATGTAGTTAGTCTATAGGTAGATATAGATAGAACTGGATGGATATAGTTAGGTAATCTAATTGGATTGGATGTCTCGTTGTAGTTAGATGCATGTGGCCGTTTAGCAAATATTTTACCTGCCTATTAATTTATATTACCGAACCTCATTGTTATTACATCTAACAACCTCATCGTATGCAATGTCACCTCTAAAAAGAGGTGTCACCTCTATGAAGACGTGACATCGCGGCACTGTCGACACACTTCTATATAGCCTGCAGCTTTTAAAATCGCTATATCTAAACAAACACCTTCTCAACCGACACCACAATCGACTCCCCATCCAAAAAAAATTTACGCTCGTACTCAGAGTTGTCAAATGCTTCCTTAGAAAAGATTTTGACTAATTTATGAAAAATTACGTCAGTTATGGGCTCCCACACAAAACTGCGATGCGATGCGATGCGAATTCGCATCGCAGGAACTTGCGATGCGAATTTCTGCGATACGAACTGAAATAGGTATATCTATCGCCATTACTACAGTACAAAGAAAAGAGATGAATATGTATAATGAGAATCGCTAATTAATGGAACAGCATCGCAAGTTCCTGCGATGTGAAGTCGCATCGCATCGCATCGCAGTTTTGTGTGGGAGCCCTAAGTATCGATTTTATTTCCTAGACTACTCAAAAGGTACTTATTGCGATTGTTAAACAAGTAACAAACGCAACGAATACCTTTTATCAAACAAAAATGTATAATACTTTTTACTTGCATATCCATTATGTCTATTCTTCTACCTCTCTAGACCAACGCCAACAATTCACGCCATAAACAAACTATGTATTAAAACAACAAAAACCGGGTATCGAAAGTTAATCAAGCGATATAAACCTATTAATCCCGAGCTCAAGGGAATGACCAATTAATTAGAGCATGGCGATCCTGATAACATGCGGAGCTGTAAATCAGATGGAGATGGTCTGATAAGAGGCTGAAACGATGGTTTCTACACAATACATCGATATTTCATCCGGTCTTACGGCCGAGGTATTTAACAATGACAAATATAGAGATCATTTCTCTAAGAAGTATGTATAGTTCATTGTCCTTAAAAGGAATAGGGTTTTGTTTTTTTTTCTATATTGTAAACAAATCTAAATAATCACTACATAGTATAAAACAAAGTCACTTTACGCTGTCTGTCTATCCCTATATATGCTTAGATCTTTAAAACTACGCAACGGATTTTGAAGCAGTTTTTTAAATAGAGATAGAGTGATTCAACAGAAAGGTTTATCTGTATAAAAATTCCCAGAATTACCACGGGAACGGGCACAACGCGGGTAAAACCACGGGACGCGGCTAGTATCCAATAAAAAGCAAATTCAACCCGATAAAACACAATATTGCGAACTTTTCCAATGAACAAGATATTTCATACAACTTTATCGAAACAAAATACATAGAAAAGATAAAGAAGAAAAAAACTGGTACAATTGCTGCGACTACGTCCTTCCGAATTTGATTGAAACTCCTTGATTTGTCAATGTTTGTTAAAAGCAACTTTTTTGTCGTTCAACGGAACAACAATTTTCAATCAAAGTACGTTTGAAAGTTGGAATGTATCGGAAAAAATATGCGCTGAAAGAACGAACAGACGAATATTTGACAATATTTTTGAGTTTCTCTTAAGTTCTTTCTAAATCCTTAGTTCTGGATTGTTTTGTTTAAAAAACAATTTATCTCTACAAATTTTATATGGAGGATGATTTCTAGGCCCGACTCCACTAAATCTGGTAGATATAACGTAAGGGCGATTTGCAAAAAAAATTAGTCCGAGATCACCAATTCAGATATGTCCTATTTACCTCTATTCTGAAGGCGCCATCATGAACTCCATCGCAAGAACTAAGTCCTATTACATATTAAAAAAACACTAAGCAAATCCAGTGAAATAATATCCTGTCCAAACGCTATCTAACAGGTTTCGGTCAGATATTTCATAGTTGTATTGTATCGCGCTGTGGACCTCACAATAAAGATATAAATCAACTTGAGGAACTTGATCACTGAATAAAATCGGCTATCTCGCTTTATCGGTAACTTGCTTCTTCATATTATACGGTAAGCTCTGTCTACAGTGTGTTTTCTTTTGAAGTATTTTCTTGGATATAAGATTTCACATTCTAAACGAATAACACACTAAGCTTGAAGCGGAGCGGTGCTGCATTGTTTGAAATGTCGATGCATTGTTTGACAATTTCAATTAGTTGTTTTTTTGTAAATTGTATAGGTATTTTTGATGTGCAAATAAAATATGGTTTAAAATTTGTCGGTTGAGCTTTTCACAGCTCCTATACAATAGAAACACACCCAAAATTTTGGAATATTGTAAACTCAATATCAATAGGACGCGAATTATAACAAACCCGCCACTTTACATGTCTTACCTTAATAAACAACGTTTCGTTACTTCACCCACATCATCCCAAAACCCACCTATATTTATAACCTAATCCTAACCCTAGGAAAAATTTAAATCAAAACCTCGTTGGACCGCAATTCTCGTGCATTCTGCATAAAACACCCCCTCGTACAGACACGAGGCCGACGGCCAGCAACTAATAACAATAAATTTTTCAACATCCTGTATAACGAGACGCCCGCGGTCCTTCTAAGGTGTTATTTTTGATGTAATAACCGCTAAAGTTGGTAACTACCTTGTATTGAATAATGCGATTTTATTGTCAAAGTTGTGTGGAAATGTTGTGGGGAAAAAGTTGTCTCGGAATATATACCTAAGTTACGTCTTGGAAGATGATGAGAAATTATTTGGTCTTCGATTTTAGTCTCAACAAAAATTTTGAATATCATGAATCATGATTCTATTTATTATAAGGTGTTATGAATGTGTATGTGTGTCTTTATATATATACTAGCATCGGAATTTCATGTTAAAATAAAAATAACCTTCCCATTGTATGTTAAAAACTGTGAAAATACTTTTTGGATTTATATTTTTTTATATACAAATTTTTAATCAAGGGATATTAAATACGGAACCCGAAAAGGGTTAAAAATATATTCGAATACCAATAATACTTTCCCAAAACTTTTTCAAAAATTCAAGAACTTTAGGCAAGTAACGGGCGAGTTTGACCCTTGGGTCGTTCAGTAACCGCCAAAAGGCCACTTAGTTTAGCGAACCCATCGTTCAATTAATATTAATTCCTTTTAAATTATCAAAATAGCACCCATAGCATCGGTTCTTCATCGTCGTATCAATATCCAGTCCAGTTAAAATTATATGGAGGCAGACCAAAGCATTGCTGATTTTACCTGAATGGTACCCGTTCTGTTTAGAATTTTGGGGTAAAGATTTGCCTAGATACCATTTACGTACATGACTCTACCCATAAAAATCAAAAATATTCGAATCGGACTAGTAGATCATGAGATTTGCGCCTTAAAATAAAGAAAAGAACAAACTCTCCAGCTTTATATCCTACTCCTACTAATATTATAAATGCAAAAATTTGTGAGGATGGATGTATGTATGGCTGTATATGTGAATTGTATAGAGTATAGATTACAATTGATACAATAATTATATAGTATACTTCATTCTCAAGTAAAACCAGCTATCGGAGTAATGAAGTGATAACGCCCGTATGAAGGGACCCCAAGGGTCCAAGGATAAGATAACCCTATTCAAATAGCACAAACAACGATCTGCAAAGTCTACTTTATCTAGCTTTTGTAGAAACAAACGATTGTGTCTAGACCTACGATTAGGGTATAAGTTTGGTTCTTTGTAATCTATGCTGCTAATACTCGTATATATTGATATAAAGCTGAACCGTTTGTATGAATTTGATACTAAATAAATAATAAATAAATAAATATACCCGGACAAATTCACACACGGTTAATTAGACCCAAAGTAAGCTCTAAGCTTGTGTTATGGAATCTAATTCACTGATACTATTACTTATACATACACAAATACTTTATAAGAATATATAATTGACACCCAGACGTCGTCGCCAAAACTATGTCTTCACATATGTTGACTGCGGGCGGGAATCGAACCCACAACCTCCGACACAGTAGGCGCTCTCACTGCCACTGTGCCAACGGGCTTGTCAACATTAACAGGGACTTACTATGGGATACTTTTTACTCCCATGGGACCAGGTGCAAATCGTGGCGCTGTATAATTGATTTCTTCATTTTTCATTTCGAGTAGATTAGTGGCGAGTCCAACCCTGGTGTCGGAGTTTATAAACCCCTATACCCTCCACTGGTATACGATACTACAAGTTATGTTTACTACTAGCCTATGCCTAGCAGAAACTTAAGTACATATATATTTCACACTTAAGCCAAAGTTACAACATTATCAAATGGATAATAAAAATCTCGAAATCTGCCAAAAAGGTACCAAAATTCTATGATATTATTTATTATTTTTGAACATAATTCAAACACACCCACCAAATATCATGAACAAAAGTTAAGCTTACCATTATGAAATATAACAAATCACAGAAACCTGACTATCAGAAAATGGTTTTAAAACCATTTATCATCTGTATAAAGAGGGAGTTGTCTCTACATGCTCTATAGAGTATACTATACAGATATAGAGTAACCGCTATGTCCATTGTGGCCCTAATGGCTGGAATATTTGCTGACTCAACAATACACTTAGTAATGATAAATACGGGCTTATTTCAGATCAGAAAATAATGTTTCGTATAGAAAATATTGAAGAATATTTTTCATTGAATCGAAAAACTATAATAATTTTTTATGTCTTAAAATTTAGAATGATATTGTCAGTTTTTTAAATAAAAACAATTTAGTCTATAGAGGAAAAAAGTTTATATATTTTATGAATATAAAAATCTATGCCACTTTTCGTTGTAATTTTATAACTCAAGAACCCAAACCAAATGTTTAGGCTTTGTTCGGACATTTTAGTACATGGTTTATGTGAAGTTTGCACAAAATCGGTCGAGCGGTTCTTAAATTTCCACGAGAACGGGCACAACGCGGGTAAAACCGCGAAGCGCAGCTTGTATTTTAGATTCTAAATGCATACAAACCTATTTCTAAAAATAGTCTTAACATAAAGGCAATTTTTAGTTTAGCCGTTTTTCACCAATGTCAAAGGCATTGCAGGCTGAATCACCTGATTGCCCGAAAAGTAAGATGATTCCGTGCTTCGGAGGGCACGTTAAGCCGTCGGTCCTGGTTACTTTCTACGGATAGTAGTCGTTACATGAGCCATGTCAGAGGCCTTTGGCGGCTCAATAACTCTGACACCAGGATTGGTCAGGTTGACCATCCACTCGATAAGAAGAAGAACCAATGTCAAGATCATCCAATAGAGTTAAGCTATATTTTTGTGCTTTTTGTTGTCCATTAAGCAAATTTTTGAAATTGATCTGTATAAGTCAATAACGTTGTTGATTTCCGCCAGACACCCACATCGAAATATTGTCTCTCTTATGCACAGACGAGGGACATTAATTGTCCGTCGGTCTTCAAGGAAATTTTTAACGGCATAAGCGAGCAGTAGCAACTGTCACCTAATATAGTGTCACCTAGGTAAGACAGTAAAATATGTGGTGACTAAAGTGCAAGACACACAACGGGCCCGCTGCAGATCCGCTGCAGGCCAGTGTGACACATGTCATACATACTCGTGTACAAGGACTACACTAGAACGTCACGCGATTCGCAACTGGTTCGCAGCCGCACTATGTGTGCTTTAGGCAAGTTTGGCGACTACATTTGACGAAAGACTTAATGACTAAGGGGGCGTTACTATTGCATTGGAGCGGTGCAGTGCGGAGCACAATTTATCGATCACGGCGTAATGGGATTGTCAAACAACGCATTGACATTGTCAAAATCTTCCGTAATGCATAGCGATTGCTCAGTTGAGCTTCACACAGCTCCATTGCGTTTCAATGGTAAAGCAGCCTTTACGCCACAACGCACTGAAGTTAATCTCAAAATACAATAAAACATTCAAGTGTCTTCTGTCTTTTACAAACTTCGTCTGCCTAACCCAATAATGTTTATTTTCTTACCTTCTTACAAAGTCCATTTTAGCATTAAAGTAATCCTACGCATTTCATGAATGAGATCACCATGAGACGCGTTCAAAGACGTTGTTCTCGGTTTAAGTGGTGGTGTGAAATCTTATAAATTTAACCGCTCAGAGTGGACGGGTCAGGGGAACTGTTCAGAATACTGCATAGACGCGACATTTAACACCGCTTATGGGAACACCAACAAAAGACTCAGTAACAAAAGAACGTGGATGTTTTTTGGGATTGTGCTGGATGTGGCGTGGGGAATTGAGACATGTAAGGACTTGGGATATGTTTTTATTTCTTGTGTGGTATTTTAGGTCAATATAATTATTATTGTTTAAATTAAACTATGTTGTCAAATTAAACTATAAACACAGAATTTAGACACAATGATTGTGATCAGATACAAAAAAAAATACCTACATGCTACAAAATAGATACTTTAATAATAATTTTTGAATAATATGTTTATCTTTAATATTTCACTGCTGGCCAAACATTTTTCCCAATGTAGATAGATCGATACAATGTAGATGATATTTGAATATTAAATCAAAATCAATAAAAAAAGCATTCGATTACAAATAACCAAAAACATTGATTCGGCACATCCATTGCTCCCTAAATCTTTGTAATCGTTTGATCTCCAACAAAAGATTTTCACATTATCCCGCCCTAAGGAGTCCTTAAGGAGGCCTTATCCGGAAGATACCACTTGTAATGTAAATACGCTATTGTGCGTTATCCACGAAACTGAGGTGTTTCTGCTCTACTGGTTTCAACGCGATGGTGCGTTCAAATAATATAGGTGGGATATTGGTAGGGAAATGTGTGTTAACTTGTTGACGGATTAAAGATTAATTATGTTTTCTTTCGTGACTTTGATTGGAAGGGGAATTGTTTGTCTCTTTCTTTCCTAGTTTTAAAGACTGTTGACCTTGTCAGACGAGTGCATGTAATGGTGTTGACAACAGTTGCCACTTCAGGCACTTTAGAAAGTATGTAAGGTTCGCGAATGTCTTCCTCCTCGACACCTGAAGAGAGATGACTAGTTTTGGTTTTGTACAATTTGGACTCTGTCTGGCGATATGTATTGAAAAATCTATCAAATAAAAAATAAAATAAGTTTATTTCGGTGACAAATTAGTTGTCTATATAAGTCGAGGTCACCCAGTGTTCAGTTTTTTGCTGTCTGTCAGTTGGTGTACTAATACGTCCAACTTCTGCATATCAGGTGACATTAACTATTATTTACTTAACAGACTATTAACCTCCAGAGGCCATCATGCAATATTGCCCTCTACCCGGCTAGAACAATGAATGTCATTGGCGACATGACATGATATATTAATAGATACTGAGAGTTCATTGGTTGAATATTTGAAATTCGAATTTCCGTCAAAATATCACCAATCAGCACACAGTATTTATCATATCATATCTTGTTGCTTTCTGTGACGTTCGTTCTGCTAGTAGGGTTTCTCTCAATGAGTCATGTCAGAGGCCTTTGGCGGCTCAATAACTCTGACACCAGGATTGGTCAGGTTGACCATCCACTCGAATGATAAATACTTGAAAACATGTCACATTACTTGAGCTCCAGACTTTCTTAATAGCATTTTTTATGACCGACAGTTCCTTAAACAAATACAATGTCCATGTTTATTGGTTCAGCGGATGTTTTATTCCGACGACAACTTTTTGATAGCTTATTTGATGTCCAGACTAAACAGTTTCTTCAAAGACTGGCCGACTAACATTGTAGGAATGTTATAGATTTGTTTACCAATTACGTTTGTTACTATGTTGTGTAAGGAACTCTGTCTAGGAGCTTGTAGAAACAAAGTGTCGTTGTTAAGTACGTCAAATGCAAGGCTCACTATTTCGAAAGGGTCATAAGAAACATCCGATACATCTTACTAATATTATAAAATTAAATGCGAAAGTTTGTGACGATGTACCTATGTATGTTTGTTACTCTTTCACGCAAAATCTGCAAAACGGATTTGGATGAAACCTCACAGTACTTAATATAACGACTGATTTTTTACATCCCACGGAAATTTCGGGATAGAACGTATCCCGAAATTTCCGCGGGATACATTCTATCCCGTAATTTCGAAACTGACGCCTATAATAGGCATCAGAATAACACATGGGATACATTTTATCCCCAAATTTCCGCGGGATGTAAAAAATCAGTCGTGGTCCGTTTGTGTCGCTAAAAATCCTATTTAACTGATTTTAGTTTTGAGTTTTTTGTCGTAATCCAAGGAAGGTTTAAACGGTAAGCAGTGACGGAATACATGCGGGTAAAACGACACAGCTAGTTAAAATCAAAAGCTGTGAACTGAAATAATTTCTATCTCTTACTTTCGACATTGGTAACGTGTTTTAATCCCGTTAAAAACGCCTACACATCAAAAAGAAAAATTTTGCAAACCTAAAATTTTTATACATCACTTAAAATCTGTACAATTTTAAAAATATCCCTACAAGACCACACAAAAGGGACACTAAAACAAGACCATGGTTACACCATTGTCTCACCGTGCAAAATCGGTCGGCCACAATTAGACCGTTCGGAGTGCAGACACAGAGTTATTGGCATATAAATCATTGGATACGGCAACTCCGTATGAAGATTCCGACTGTGTGTATGAAATTGTATGATATTTATTTATGTCCAACTAATGAGGGTTTAGTCCTTTGATAATCTCTTTTGCTATATTTTATTTTACTTTCGTTTTTGAAGGATCTAAGCTCTTATTTTTTATCCTTTTCTCTTCAAGTCTTTGTTGTATTTGCTGGTTGTGAATATCCTAGCGCCTCGCGGTTTTACCCGCGTTGTGTTAGTTACTGTGGGAATTTTGGGATGAAAAATTGCATTTAACCTTCCCGTTGAATGTGGCTATTCATTACAATACTAATTATTCAAATCGGATCAGTAGATTTTGAGATTATCGCGTTGAAACAAAACAAAACAGTAAAGAAAACTCTTCAACTTTTTCACATTAGTAAAAATTCAACAAAATGTTTGATGCAAAACTACATTACGGATAACACATAATATAATCGGAAATCTATAAATTTATTTAATAATAAACGTCCCCTTAATGATTGTAGCGTCTCACAAAGTACAAAATAGGCATAATCATCGTATTATTAATATATATACCCAGAACCTACTTAAAACATCATTGTTTTAAGTAGGTTCTGGGTAGCCTCATGGCTAATCCTTTTTGTCCTGCTTCTAAATTGGTTACGACCAATTGCTAAATTGGGCTTTTGAAAAAAAAAAAAAATTGATTTTTTTAATGTATTTTAAAACTTTATTATTAATAATATTGATATTTAATGCGAAAAAATTAAAAAAATATTTTTTCAATTAATTATAAACAATTAAAAATTGATGAAATTTCACTAAAAATCACGTGACTATAAACGCGCCAAGATTGGTCACCGTAGTGGTGACGTAAAAATGTTAAACCATAAGTACGTGCTGCGTTTACAATCAAGATTCCCGCCCTTTTATTCTCTTTCCCTCCAAAAGTTTGCGATGTAACCGAACCTCTTTTCATAAACATAGGTATAAAACTAATAGTTCCATAGATAGTGATATCCTTTACAACGAGTGAAAACTCAGTGGTGAAATCTAACCAGTGAAACTACATAACATTTTTACGTCACACACGCGCTCGGGTTTGTTCGGGAGTTGTCGGAGTGTTTTCGGTACTGGATTCAAAAATTAATTTTTATTTTGAAATAACTTTTGAATTATTGCGAAAAAAATAAAATAAAAATAGTTTTGTTATAAAACTTATATATAATCTTTCCATTTATCACAAAAAAATTTTTTTTTCAAAAGCCCCATTGATGCACACGGTGTAATCTTTCATTCATTCTTTGAGATCAAAAGATGAAAGAATTTCATCATGTCATCATTTCATTTCTTGTCCAGCTACTTGGACAATACAATACACCTCTCATATCAAAACTCAGCTACAGCAGAAAATGTATCATTTCTGTATATCCAGCAAAAACTTTACTGCAGTTCAAATTGAATTCTTATCACAAAGCTATAAAGTTCAAGTTGTATTTCTCGCTGCTGCCTCTAGATTACTACGTGACAATATCGTTTTACGTATTGTGTAGTGAAGGAGAGTGCAGACGTTTTCATCTGTCATGTGATTTACAGGACAAGTATCTATAAAGTAGCATGTTTATAGAGTTTACTTTACTATATTTTTGGAATGATACATAGGTCAGAAAAAAATTTGAGCATATTGGAAAGTGCGCAGTCTCCTTTGCTTGTAGGTAGCAAGGATACTGAAATGAGCTGTAAATATTATTCGCTGACATCTTTACGCGTTTAAGACAATGAGGTGAGTCAACTCCAGAGCGAAATATAAAACTTTGTTATTGTTGTATTAAATGTGTTCTTGGTAAGTACAAATGCTAAAATATTCAGCGATTGTGTTGATGGTCCGTTAATTTATGTCTTCCACTGCCAAATACTCAACATGACAGGACTAACAGAGGTAGATAGTTTTCGCATTGACCAAATTTCTAGGAATACCGAATAATAGCCCAAAGACAAGTGAGCTTCATTTTGCATTCTATTTGATTGTCTACTACCAAAAGGCAAAGCTACTTTAGTACTTTACCTTACATTTTGAAAGTATAGTCAAAATTAAAATAAATATCACTTTATTTACCCTTCTCGCTGTACTGATATCTAGTGATGTGAGAGGCCTTTGCCCAGCCGTGAGACATTACAGGCTAATACTACTACAACGAGGTACTGGTTTATCAGATCATTACAATCATTTATAATCTACCAAATAGAGAAGATCACTAACTTTCCAACGGGCAGTATAGCAGCAATTATTCTTCCATTCTATTTACTGCAGACGTTACAAACTTTTACACCACTCCAAAGTTTAAAAAGAAACAAAAATACACGTCCAATTTAAGCCTTAAATTATTCAGAATATCCATTAGCATCTCAATTAAGAAAAATCCTTTTTTCCTTAACCAAACCAATTTTGCGCAAGTCCCACGACACAGATAAGGGTACAGTTACTATACCCGACCCAAATCAAGCGATAATACGAACTAATGAAACGTACTGGTAATTAGTAACATGGTATCAATTATTTATACTCTGGGAAGTTCCGTTATGTAATAGATAGATCAATTCCCTTTGGGGTGATTGAGGTTCTGACTGGATTACTGATACGAAAGGAGTTTGGTTGGCGGTCAGTGAAAGGGTGTTATCTAATAATTATCTTCAAGAGCATGTAGGTAAGGTAAATGTTAAGTTTTAAGGAAAGAGATAAGTCACGTTTTCAAAGGTTTATCGCAAAGCAAAGTACGTAATGACACTTCCCTATTTTGTGGTCAACACAACCGAAAGATTATGATTTTGTTTTAAAATATGTATTGTTCATTTAGATTGTGCGAGTGGCCTATTATAGGAGAGTTCAATAAAATTGCAATACAAACTCAAAAACATGGCCTTTTAAATATTGACAGGTAACGCTTTAGTCACAGTACATTAGTGGTCAACTTTAAAAATAAGTTAAGTACCTAGGTAGTTTTTAGTAAATCAGCTTTATAGTATACTAGCAGCGCCCCGCGGTTTTACCCGCGTTGTGCCCGTTCCCGTGGGAATTTCGGGAATTTTTTTACATAAAAACCTTCCTCTTGAATCACTCTACCTATTACAAAAAATCGCATCAAAATCCGTTGCGTAATTTTAAAGATTTAAGCATACAGACAGACAAACAGACAGACACGAAAAAGAGACGACTTTATTTTATACTATGTAGTGATAGTGATGAAAGAGGATCACTAATAAAAGAGAGAAATTAGTTTAATGATTGTAAGTGAATTTTATTTGTAATTGACTGTATGAGCTTTGTCAGTAACTATGTGTACCGTGTCTAAGGGTCAACCCGCGGCGGGCGCACGCGTCGGTTCACTTTTGTATGACACCGCACGCCGCGGGCGCCCGCGACGGTTCACTTTTGTATGGAACCGCGGCGTGCGCACGCTTATCGCAGTGTCGGCCCTAAACAGTGTTGTCTAACTTTAATATCTATGGTTAGAAAAGTTTCGCACATTTTTTGTCCACTCCTTTAATGTTTGACATGGATGCTATTTTGAATAAATATATGTATTTAGACCAACACAAATCTATGCTAATTTTATAATGAGGTATTTATACGAGTAATATTGTTTGTATATTCAGGTTGACCTCGGGAACTACAAGTCAATTTAGAATAATTCTTTTTTTATTGATTTTTTAACTTTATTAGACAAGCCCGTTGGCACAGTGGCAGTGAGAGCGCTTACTGTGTCGGGGGTTGCGGGTTCGATTCCCGCCCGGAGTCAACAATATGTGAAGACATAGTTGTTGGCGACGACGTCTGGGTGTCAATTATATATTCTTATAAAGTATTTGTGTATATATATGTATTAGTATCAGTTAGTTAGATTCCATATTACAAGCTTAGAGCTTAGTTTGGGTCTAATTAACCGTGAGTGAATTTGTCCGGGTGCATTTTTGAATAGCTCCATTCTGGAGAAAGGTTACTGGAATGGGCACAACGCGGGTAAAACCGCGGGACGACCTCAATCTAGAAATATATTAATTAACAATAGTAATAAATTAATCAGTATTTGCGTAAACTTACGTAAATCTGCGATCAGTATTATAATTTCGTGTTTTGACTATCAGTGATCTCGATCGCTGCCCTCGGGCATTTTACCTTCGATTTTATTAAGAAGATGGTGAAATATTAACATAATCAGTATGGGCGCTTTCAAATTATGCGTTTCGTGTCGGACCGCTGCGGTGCCGAAGCGGTGCGTTTGTCGTACTGTGTACGTACGATCGTGTGTTTTCATACAAATCGAGCAGCTCGGCAACAGTGCGGCGTCGGTACCGCGAAATAATTTTATTACGTACTGTTGCCGAGCTGCTCGATTTGTATGAAAACACACGATCGTACGTACACAATACGACAAACGCACCGCTTCGGCACCGCAGCGGTCCGACACGAAACGCATAATTTGAAAGAGCCCTATGAGAAACAAACATTTTGATACTGGTGATACAGTTTTAATGTTATTAATGAAGTGACGTGACAACAGCAAGGCCGGTGTCGTTTCCGAGTTTGGACATATATAAAGCTGGCAATTTTAGATGATAAGCATTCGGAACATCAGATCCAAACAAAAACAAGCAAAATGATCGCTAAGGTAAGAAAAACATTTATTTATTTGTTTTGTTTTAATTAACCCATAGCTGGGTAACAAAGTAACATATGAGTGCAAACCATAGTTCCATATTTATGTCAATAAACTGTGTTTAGCTTTAATTATCTAATATGAAGAACTCTACGAGTATGATCTGTAACTCGGTCAAGCAGTAATTTAACACAGCTTCGACATAAAAATCGATTCTGTCATTTACACAACCTTTTCAAACATGGCTCGGGTTTGTGATCACCAACCCACATTTGGCAAGCCTGGTGATTTGATTACGCCTAATCCTCCTCACTGTACAGTATCTTCAGTGAGATGAGAGGCTTTTGCCCAGCAGTAGGACATTACAGGCAATACTTTTTTCTTTCTAAAATTGGTGATGACAGCATGGACTACGCTTTTTAATTATGGGATGAGATCCTTTTGCCCAGCAACACTACAGGATAATTAATTCTCCTTCCTTTTCCTAAAATTATATATTTTCTTACAGGTTGTAGCTTTCTTGTGCATCTTCGGCATTGCCAACGCCGGATACATCAACAGCGGTTTGGGCTACTCCAGCCTTGGCTACTCAGGGATTGGCTACTCAGGGATTGGTTACTCAGGAGTCGCTCCAGTCTACTCCTCCTACTCAGCTCCCATCGTCACCAAGACTGTGGTACCAGCTGTGTCCTACGCCCCGGCCATCTCAGTCCACGCGCCTATCGTTAGGTCCTACTCCTCGCCTATCGCTTACGGTGGTCTCTACGGGGGATGGTAAATGTAACTTTTAAAAGTTTAGTCTATTCAATGATACCTTCATTAAACTATATTGGAGCGATACAGTTTTTTGACTGTATTGAGCTAGTAAGTTTTGATTAGTGTAGTCATTGTATAATTTCAATTTGTACAAAAGTGTAATTTTTAACGTCTCCATTTTGATGTCATCGAAAAGTGACCGTCTTTTGTTTCAAAGAACGTGCTTTTAAATTCAAATTGTGAATTGTTTTAATAACTCTCCAGTTAAATGTACTTGCCAATTCATTTTATTGCCTGTGATAAAAATGTAAAAAGATATTATTTATTTGAATTGTGTATTGAACTAATGAATATATTTTTGTAAAAATTAAAATGTGTATCGTTTTTTGTTACCAATTATCATTACGTACCTAATTTGAAGATATGGTAACAATCGCTTTGAGCTAACATCGCTTGGACAACGCCAAGAGCGTTACAACAAACTAAAAACCCTATTAAACTCTACCAAACCACCAAAGCCACTAGAAACCTTAATAATTTCACCAAATGCAGTCAGAAGTCAGAACAAACACCCACAGCAACGAAGCATGACAAATGAACGCCGCACAAACTGCGTATGAAAACAGTGTAAACAATAGTTAGGGAGTCATTTAGTCGCAATATCGGGTTGGTCTATGCGTGGACAGTGGCGCTCGTAAACAACCAACTTCCGACGCTATCTCAGAGCGTGGGGTAAGGGAAGAGAGGCTGGCGATTTTGTGATGTTCTTTATGCACTAGTAGCAATTTTTGTGAAAGAAGCTGGCGATTTTGCGATGTTCTATAAGCACTAGCAATTTTTGTGAAAGAGGCTGGCGATTTTGTGGCCTTTAAAATGTCCAACGATTTTTGTGGTTCGGAAGACATATGGACTTTGGTACTAAGAAGATTATACGAGTCGTAAGACCATGTCGGAGGAATTGAGCCGGTCTAAAAATTTCAGCAACAGTGTTGTCCACGGCCTATACGAATTTACTTAATTATGCCCAAGGATTTTTTGTGATGTGGAGAAACTGTAGAGGCCTGTACAGGTGTTAGAAAATGTAAAGAAGAAAAATAATTGTGGAGTTTAATTATCGTCAGCAGCGTTTTAAGCTTTTTACTCCATTTTTTTAATAACAAATGATGATTTAACAATCGATGATATTTAGCGAATTTACAAGCTGCAAGTTGAATCTTAAAGGCAAAGTTTGTCAAAGTTTGATGCTCGTTTACCTCTGAACTCATCGCCTTGCAACGTGTAAATATCAACAAAGCTTTCCTGTCTTATCGAATTGTGCCTTAGACCTCAGCTACCTTAGACCTAGCTTCTAGATCCTTTCAGCTCACTTCCATTACAAAATGTCGCGTCAACGGCGACTTATTTACGATGCTACGGCCATAAAATTATGACGACTGGTTTTGCGGTTCCGCTTTGAACAATGTGTTATAACAAATCCGTTATTTGCAGATAGCCTATGACGTATGTGTTTACGACTTCATTTCACGGGTTTTATTTAACTGCTTATTACTATTTGGATCAAGGATCTTCAGAAATTTGTAGAAGTTGGGTAGCTCATAGTTTTATTTTTTGTGTTCACATTTTTTTGGAGTTTAACTAAGTTGATTGTATTGTGAAGTTGGAATTGTAATTATAGATTAATTGTCATTATTGTTATTATTACATTTAGAGCGAGTTGCATATGCTTAAACTCACGCACTACTAAACGTTTACACAGACTCTCTTTTAAGTTAAGAGATAAAAATAAAAGGCTTTGTATTTAATTGTGTATAGATTTCAATTACTTTTGTGATTTAATTATAATACAATACTAGCCATCTATCTCCCTCTCAATGTGGAGAACCACGATATTCGCCGCTAATAATATACTTTATTACTAGTCGTGTTTATCACTATCACTGCATATTATATAACAAAGTCCCCGGCCGCGTCTGTCTGTCTGTCTGTCGGTCTGTTCGCGATAAAATCAAATACTACTGCACGGATTTTGAAGCGGTTTTTATATAGATAGAGTGATTCAAGACAAATGTTTATATGTATAAAAAATCCCGAAATTCCCACGGGAACGGGCACAATGTGGCTAGATCCACTGGGCGCTGCTGGTAAAAAAATAATACTTTAAAAAGGAATTACAGTTTCTGAGCCATACAAAAACCAACAGAAAAATACAGCATTCATAATAAAATATAATAAACTTTCCCAATAGTACTTTCCAACACAATTTATAAGCTGTCTCCAAATATTTTTGTACCAAACAAAGGCGTCCATAAAAAATATAGGTTCAAATAAAAACGACAGATATTTAAGCTGATTACGGTCCTTTATTAGAGTTTACACGAGCAAAAATGTATATTTTATATGAAATAAAATAAAACCAATAATGTGATCATTTCGCCCACAGTGCTGGGTGAACATTCGTGCAAATATCTTTGGAACTGTGAAGATGTGGGTGGTGGCCCGTTGTCTCAATATAAGCGGATATAATTTGAGGCTTTTGTGGAGACATGACTGTATCGAATGTCCTTTTCAAATGTTACGTGAAATTGTAAAAAGATTTTCTTTTTAATTTCTTGAAAATTCACAGTAATTTACAGAATTCTTCGTAGAGAATTGTTGAGGCACTTGACGACATTTTTCTCTGTAATAAGTAATTAAAAGAAAATAACTTCCTTTGTAAGTATTTGGTTAGGTTTTATTATTTTGATTTCAAGTGAAATATTTGGCTTTCTCTAATTACTAATTATTGTTAACCGTATGAAAAAAAGAGGGATGGTATACGATTTAAACTACCACAAAATGAGGGGTTTAATAAGTAATACTGCTATGCGTCATATTTTCTTATTCACTGAAAGATGCATGTCTAATAATTAAGTCGAGTTATAAAAAAAATATTACGTTTTTTTTATCGATGCCTCCAGGAAATAAACGCGAAAGTTTGTGAGGATGGATGTACTATGGATGTATGTTTGTTACTATTTCACGCAAAAACTACTGAACGGATTTAGATGAAACTTTACAGTAATATAGGTTATACATCAGAATAATACATGGGGTACATTTTATCCCGATATTCCCGCGGGAACGGGTACAACACGGGTGAAACCGCGGGGTGCGGCTAGTGGTTTTATAATCGAGAACCTATACCCGCTATAAGTAAGACCCCTCCTTTACCTATGTTTCATTGCATGCCCTAACACTTTGTAGACCTATAGTCAACAATTTTATTATCATCCTATATAACGCGACACGTTTTTTTGTATACTTCATTTATTGTTTATTTAATGCTGTATTTATTTCTTGGTTACTTTTCTCATATATTTCGGAACTTCACTACATAGTATAAAATAAAGTCGTCTCTTTTTCGTGTCTGTCTGTTTGTCTGTCTGTATGCTTAAATCTTTAAAATTACGCAACGGATTTTGATGCGGTTTTTTGTAATAGGTAGAGTGATTCAAGAGGAAGGTTTTTATGTAAAAAAATTCCCGAAATTCCCACGGGAACGGGCACAACGCGGGTAAAACCGCGGGGCGCTGCTAGTATACGAATAAATGCTGGTCCAAAACCGCCCTCACGATTATGTATACTGTTTAAGGGTCGTACAGTTTGATGAGTATTACATACTTAAGAATGAATTCTATTGCCTTTTCTATTTTTCTTTCCTATTTGTTCTGCAATAAGAAATAGTCTGAACCGAGAATTTCCTTTTTAGATAACGGAATCCGCATCCGTTTTCCTATGCCAAAAACTTTTTAACGTTAAAAACACTTACATCAATACTTAACTCTTGTTCTCAATAGTAGTTTGACTAAGCGATGATAGCTCATTGCGATTGTTAAGCTACGTTTAGCTCGGCTCCTATTTGAATGGGTGGCCGATAGTGGCATTTCTATTGGAGCTGTTGGTCCCGGTTGTTCCAATCACTAGGCCTTATCGGAGGCCTTTAGGCGGTCTAAAAAACTCTGACGCCGCAGTTATAATAAACCAAGAAATATAGGTAATTAATTATGATATTGTGATGATTGATAGAGTTTATGTTGATTGATCGATTTTTATAAAAAATTTGCCCCAATCAACGCCCAGTATTTATTTACCACTAGTCGGGCCCCGCGGTTTTACCCGCGTTGTACCGGTTCCTGTGGGAATTTGGGGATAAAGGTTGCCTAAGCCACTCCTTCTTACATCAGTTATCTACCAGTGAAAGTCCCGTCAAAATCGGTCCAGCCATTTCAAAGGTTAGTCGGAACAAACAGACAGAGATTTTTGTCATTTTTGTCGTGTGTGTATATTTTTGTCGTGTGTGTATTTGCACTTAGTAAAAAGCGGTTATTTTAATATTAAAAACAGATACTTCCATTTTATTTATTTGCAATGTATAGATATCATTTGCCAAATTTGATCGCCGTGTCGTTGACTGCAATAAATACTGTAATGCAGTTTGCAAAGTAAGAACAAATGTATCTTTTGACCTTCAATTTATTAAATTTTATCGGCATTGCGACGACTATTATAATCCCTTTAAATGTACGTGCACTAACAATATCACAGTCCAAGAAACTATAACACAAAGAAATACGAAAGAGAGACAATAAATCTCAAACATTAAAACTACAAACATTTCAGAAGTAAATTGGATTGTCGCAATATATTTACTAGCAACAGACGACAGGACTAGTCCATATCTCTTGAAGACGCGGCAAAATAGCCGATAAATATTTTAAAAGACATGCCACTAATTGAGTGCCACTTCTGAGCTATTTTTGACTCGATGGTTAAAAAGGTGTAAGGGTTAACAAGTTTTAAATAAAAAACCGGTAAAGTGCGAATCGGATTCGCGCATGTAGGGTTCCGTTCAAATATATTTATACTTAAAGCAGTAAAATACCACCTTAGCTGTATGGGAGTCCCCTAAATAATTATTTGATTCTGATTTTAGTTATTTGCTGTTATAGCGGCAGCAGAAATTATCTGTCAAACAAACGTCTTGTGTGAAAATTTCAACTAGATATTGTGGATCATGAAATACAACGTGATGACAGACCGATGGATGGACGAACGGACACAGTAATAACAGTAATAGGGTCCCTTTTTGCCCTTTGTGAACGGAACCCTAAAAAGTGGAGTAAATCAGCCTGTAATAAGGCAAAGACGTATCAATCACTAGTTATTAGTATTCGCATTGTTAAAATTGAGACTGAGTTTCCAATGAGCGAGTTTACAATTTACAAGCCGAAGAGTTCAAAAGAGCGCTAACGTTACTTTGAAGAATTTGCCAGTTCAAAGCGTGTATAGTCATTTAATCGATCGGTGAAGGTGCGATTACATGAAGTCATTCGCCGCATGTATCTTGCGTTAGTTTAAAAGTTTTGAAGTCCAAAGTGTAGGTGTCAACGCATGTTGCATGCTGCAAACGACTTAACGTTGAGGCTCCTGGTTTTTTTTGGTAAGTTGCTTTACAAGTTTTTCGTGTATATTTTATGACGGGTTCCATTACTGCATGGCGACGACGCAACTCAACGCAACACACTGCGTCGACGCAACACAAATAGACATAAACTACATACTTTGATCCGTTGCGATGACGCAACGCAACGCAACACAACAATGGAGCCTTTCCCATACGCTAATCGCACCTTAAATGAGACATCTAAATAATTCTGGATACAGGTTAAAAATATAATTAAATAAAGATATACACTCGGACACATTTGCAAGCAGTTAATTAGACCAAACTAATGTATGCAAAATGTTTCTTGAAATGATTATACCTCTATTAACATTATCATGAATGAACATGACCTAATCTACTACGAGTAATAGATCCACTTTAATAAGACGGCTATCTCCTATCTAGTATCTAGTTATGAATAGATCATAGACCTCCAATAAAATACTAAAATATCATCAAAGAATACCAATCACGAGCGGAAGAAAAAGCTAATTAGAATGCAAAATCATTTCTACGTAGATAATATTTAATATCTTTTATATTAATTAATATTCTTTCCGAGATATTCTGAGGAACGACTGCGAATGCTATATTGTATTCGAATCACCTCTTTAGGAGTCTTGGAAGGTAGGGTGACAATGTTGTGAGGGGTATTAGGATTTTTCCTATAAGTGTATTTTGGTGGCAGCAGCAATGGGGTGTCGCAACGGTGACGCTGTGTTGCCGCTGCGACTCTGCAACACGAAGAATGGGTCTCTAATCTTGTGTATTTTATTGTAATTTTAATACAGTTAACAAGGTTATTTTTATGTTCTATCATAGTATTGTTTTATCATAGTCTATTGTAAGAATCTCTGTGTTTAAGTAACAGCAAATGATACCTATTCGATCACATAATTACTTATCTAAACGGGCAAATACATACGTAAGTAATTGGCCGTCAAAATAAGTAATTATACGGTAGCATCAATCAAAATTCCCCTCAGGAACGGGTAAAACGCGGGACGCTGCTATTTCATGCCTAAAAATATTACCCTGTCCTGAATTTCCGTAATTCCTGGTCACCCTACCGCCCTACCTATAAGAAAGATGAGATTATCCTGCATTTTATAACTCCGTGAGAATAAAAAATATTTTATTAGAACTCAGAAGATGCGAGATCTTGGAGCGCATAAACTGTGGCTTTTTCATCTTATGTTTCCTGGATCATTGGATTTATAAAATATTATTATGTACTCTTTTTCATCAGCGGTTATATTAAGTCTTGTTTGATTTACGTTGCAATTAACTTTGCTTCTATTACACGTAAATTTCAATGTAATGGGTCTACTATCTAACACGATCGAATACAAACCAAATCGAATTGGAATCGAGTTAGTGTCCAGACTGACAATTAAGCGGCATTGACAAGCCCGTTGGCACAGTGGCAGTGAGAGCGCTTACTGTGTCGGGGGTTGCGGGTTCGATTCCCGCCCGGAGTCAAAAATATGTGCAGACATAGTTGTTGGCGACGACGTCTGGGTGTCAATTATATATTCTTATAAAGTATTTGTGTATGTATAAGTAGTAGTATCAGTTAATTAGATTCCATAACACAAGCTTAGAGCTTACTTTGGGTCTAATTAACAGTGTGAATTTGTCCGGGTATATTTGGTATATTAGATCTTGATCGAATAAGTGGCTCAAATTTTAACATTCAAAGTGTTGTAAAACAAAAAGAGTATTTTTTTAAGTACGAAACAATTAATCTATAATATATATGAATGAAAAGCAAAAAAAATCTGACT
Source organism: Cyclophora albipunctata (assembly GCA_963082685.1). Taxonomy (NCBI): domain Eukaryota; kingdom Metazoa; phylum Arthropoda; class Insecta; order Lepidoptera; family Geometridae; genus Cyclophora; species Cyclophora albipunctata. Next base: position 7,966,528 of record OY720129.1, on the reverse strand, counting down.
TACTGACTTATTTTATCAAAGCCCAGTCGAAACTATTGTACCTAGAAACTTAAAATTTGGGATAGTGTTTTTTCATGATATAAGTGAGCACTAAGAAAGGATTTTACAGAATTCAACCCCTAATAGAGGGTGGCCTTTTCACCCAAAGCGAAGCGATCGAGGCCGCTAGTCAATCATACATTTGCCATCACGAAAGTTACCATACTATCGGTTTTAATTCCTAAATCAGTAATATCCCGACCATATATCATGGCAACCCTAATGTTCTTAGTCAAATATTGACAAACAGTTCTGATTATCATTTGTGTACTAAACAATATATTATGTATTTGATACTATGTTTTAGTGTACTTAGGCATTCTATTTAGGTTGAATAGTTTGTTATCATTATTCAAACATGTTCTTGTTATCATGATCTTTTGCACATTAAAATATCGGTCCCGTTGTTCAAGCACGTCAGTAAATATACAAACATGACGAGTTGATAACATGATCTTTTGCACGTTAAAATGTCGGTCCCGTTGTTCAAGCACGTCAGTTAATACAACAATGACGTCCATTATTCACCATTTTCATCGGCAAAGTAGATTTTATACCAACTTCAAGAGAAGGTTTAAGTATCTTTTTATGTTTGTTACCTCATACCCCGTTGTTTATGAACCGATTTTTAATTCTTTTTTATTATAAAATAACTGCACAAAACTCGAAGCAGTCAATAAAGTAATAATAAATTATGCATTTATTACCAAAATAACTGTTTCAAACAACACAAACAGAAGAATCTATACCCACATGAAACGATTATCCCAATTCCAGTCCAATTTATCATAAAATTGTTTTATCGTCGTTACTAACAATTAAATAAAATTGCCCGCTATTCGGGTCAGTTAAGCCATCAATTCATTAATAGTTCCAAATGATAGCTCTATCCTGCCGGCGGCATCACTTGCCGTCCAATAACTCTTACAGCATCACGTATCTTGATCCAAGTCATCATGGATTCGAATCTAAAAATATCCGCTTATAAATATTATAGCGGAACCCTATTCACGAAGCATCTCGCTCTCGAATAAAATGCAACCTGCGAACGGAACCCGGAGTGCTCCCGATGCAGCCATCCCACCCTACCTGAGCATCTATCCCGTTCTAATCACTAGCACCGCTCTCCCGTTTCATTCGTACCTCAAAATTACATTCGGGTGTTTTCGTTTATTCTCGGATGCAATAGCCGGTGTGCGGCCAAACATAATTTTCAGTCAGTCGCTTCCCGACCGACGAAGGAGTCGTGTCGATGCCCGGTCCCGCCGCGAGCGAAAACATCGCAGTGCATCGTGTTTGTATAGGGATGTTTGTTCGAGATAGTGCGCCCTACAAACCCTGTAGAGGATTTCTTGTGTAACAGTGTTGACTGTACAGTGTATGTGTCACAAAGTTTGCTGGTCACTTTTGATGTTGCAACCTTAGGAGCGGATGTAGCTAATGCAGAGAGATTTGTTTGATTGGCAAAAGTAAACATGAACATGACAGATGTAAATATTAGAGCAATGTTGCCGACTCGGCTGATGGCTTGAAACGTTTTAATGGAATCTAAAGCGCAAATGGTAACAGAAACGGAAACGTTAAAACTATTTAGTTTCAGAGAAACTGTTTTGATGTTAAAGCATTTAGTGACTACAAAATTATACGAGGCAATTGCAGAATTGCGACAGTAATTGAAGATGTTAAGAAATGACCTTTGCATTTCGTTTACATGTTGTCCAAATAGCATAACGAAGATTTGTTAGATAAAGGTTTCATAGGAAAGCGTTTCGTCGAAACATATGCTCCCTAACATAACAAATAGATGAAAATCATAGATTAGTTTTAATAATTCATTAATGAACATGTGGGAGGGATAGAGGTGAACGATGATTTAGCGTTTTTAAGTCATGTTACGCCCAAACACAATTCATTATGACAATAAAGGATGCTATTGTCTATTTTTTTTTAAATTAATTTGAATACAACAGTGGGTTGAACAACAAACAGATCTGTTCATTTATTAATAATTGTTGTTATATTTTGAACATGAACGTTATAATGCAACATCAATTTGACCAGCATTCTAATATTTGTTACAGTTTGGAAACAGTAAGAGAATTTGAGCAGAATATTATTAAACTTTACTGCCAGTGTGTTTAACTGCAATTTATGGCATGTGCTAAAACTGAAGGCGTTCGTTTTGAATGTAAGTTTATGAGATTAAGTTATATTAGGTTAAACTTATTTTATGATCAGTTAAATTGTAATGAAATAATTTTCAAAATTGATCCATAACAGCGGAAGTAGCAAGTAAATTAGAAACTTGCAACTGAAATTAAAAATGGAGGTAGAATGACTGCCGAAATATTTTTAATTGCAAAAGTGATACTGATTTAAAAATTTGATTATTCTGTCATAAAAAATAAGAATTAATGGTAATGGTAAACTTGACTTTAATTTTATTTGTATTTTTATTGTGAAATGCAATAGTGTAATGTATGTAGTGCAATGCTCCTTGAAGAGGTCATTCAATTAAAAAAAGGACAAATGATATTGGGTTATACATATTAATTTGACATATGGATAAAGTTATCTGTTAGAATAAAACCCTAAGCCAGAAGATATAAAATACAAAATATTCTCACCTCAAATCGTTCTTACTTGAAAATCATTTATACGATTATAATACGAAATACATACAACATATTGTATAAACTGAGCGTAAAACGTTATTGAAATGCCGTACAATACAAACACCCTTCACATCGACCAATCTTTTCCAGGTATTTTAATATTCATGCAATATTTATTCATGCAATATTTCCTCCTTAATTGCTTTCCATTTAATAACAAAAATTTCTATGAATATGGAATATACTTCTATGAAAAATGAAAAATTGTGGAAGATTTCAGCATTTATTTTAATAGTTTCGGTTTGATGATTAATCTGTGAGTTTTGGCAAAAAGGCATCTAGGGTTTTAAGTTTTTTCCATAACACCACTTATTTACAAAACTAGCTGTGTATTTTTATGACTTGTTATCCTATTCCTGATTCCAAGATAAACAAAATAAAAAAGAATAATTAAAATCGGTCCAGCCGTTCTCCAGTTAAACTAACGCGACTTTTTTTTATTGATTATATAGATATACCTATACGTAACAATTGTTATGATTTTGTACGTTTTCCCGCCTCATTGCAGTGATATCTTCAGTGAAAGAGAGAGTTTATTGCCCTCGTATGGATTCTCACATGCGGTTTCAACTATTTATTTTAATAATGGCAATAGACACCGTATTTTTACTCGACTTATCTACCTAAAGTTACCTTTGAAATGCGACAAAATATGTCTTATTTCAAAATTTTAGGCGAGTTTAAAAAAAGAATGATGCCTCTTCTTTTTCCGTTCTGTCCATTTTCAAGGAATCAAAAACAAACTGTTTTCCGTTTCCGATTAATTCATATTAAGAATGTCGTTCTTAAATACTGTAGTGTAGGAAAATGTCGCCAAGAGATATTTCGATGAAACAATTTGATCTTATTAATTATTTTTGATTGAACATTTCCATTTTCAAAGGCATCCGTCCCGTTTACAATATAAAAGTAGATGTTGGAACAAACACGCATGACCGAGATTTTGATATGATTGATGTTTCACGATCAATCGCGGTTTCGTTCTTTTTGTTATTTTCTCTATCTTTTTTGCTTTGTTTTTACTTTCTACAAAAGTTTAATTTTGTAGTGGATTTCATTTTTGAAGAATAGTTCTATGTGGTATATTATTATACCTAATTCATTATTGAGTATTGAAATATAATTCGAGCTTACATAATATAAAGCTTAGCAAATTGTATAGCAAAGTTGAATCTTATTGCGATGACACCAATAAGTAATATCGAGTAGGTTAGTAAAATAAAAATATATTTACGTGTATTTAACTCGCCAAATCAGCTAAATTCACATAATCTTTACTTCACTACATAGTATAAAATAAAGTCGTCTCTTTTTCGTGTCTGTCACACTGTTTGTCTGTCTGTATGCTTAAATCTTTAAAATTACGCAACGGATTTTGATTCGGTTTTTTGTAATAGGTAGAGTGATTCAAGAGGAAGGTTTTTATGTAAAAAAATTCCCGAAATTCCCACGGGAACGGGCACAACGCGGGTAAAACCGCGGGGCGCTGCTAGTATATTATAAAGGAAAAGTTTCTAACTTTTTATTTATTTGTAAGGGCTAATCTCAGAAACTACAAGTCCGATTTGAATAAATCTTATTATAATTGATAGCCACATTCAACGGGAAGGTTATTGGCTATTTTTTAACCCGAAATTCCTACGGGACGGGCATAACTCGGGTTAAACCGCGGGGCACTTCTTCTTATCGAGTGGATGGTCAACCTGACCAATCCTGGTGTCAGAGTTATTGAGCCGCCAAAGGCCTCTGACATGGCTCATGTAACGACTACTATCCGAAGAGAGTAACCGGGACCGACGGCTTAACGTGCCCTCCGAAGCACGGAATCATCTTACTTTTCGGGCAATCAGGTGATTCAGCCTCCAATGCCCTAACCAAACTGAGGACAGTCTCACAAAGTGATTTTTGTGAGATATCCCCACCGGGAATCGAACCCGGAACCTCCGGATCGTGAGCCGAGCGCTCAAACCACTAGACCACGGAGGTTGTTAACGCGTTGTGTTGTGTACGCGGGGCACTTCTAGTAAACTATACATTAGAAAGAAAATCATACAATTTGAATACCTAAAAAGTGACCCTGTAATGTCCTACTGCAAGAAAACGGCTCATCTCTCAAAATAGGACCAATTATGAAACAATGAAGACCATCTTTCTATTTCCTTTATTCTAAATCGGATTTGAGTTTCAAGTAATCGGAGCCAATCTACTCGAGAAGTAACAAACTTAATGTTATTCAAAACGTTTCGTTACATTTATCCTATCGACGATCGAGCACGACTTGCGATCGAGTATGGTCTTTATAAATCTTGAACGCTAGCTTCAACGTGAAGCTGACAAAAAGTTTGTTAACGTTTCGAGTTCAGAATACCCACTTATGTATGGAAAGTATTAAGTTTTAGGTACGTAGGAAGTATATTCAGTATTTACGATAAGGACGTATTTATACTGTAATGATATTGTATATGATATAGGCTAATATTAATCTGCAATGTCCCACTGCTGGGCAAAGTCCTCTTATTTCACTGAATATATCAGTAAAGTGGTGAGGATTAAGCATAATCACACAAAGGCTAAGAGTACCTCAATATTTAAGCTCAATATTAATAGGACTGCAACAAAATTTTCATGACAACTTTTTTTCAATCAATCAAGTTCAAGACACCATTTTGGAAGCACATCTTTTTAATGCTATCAATCATTTTTTAAATCGTTTCATTCCCTATTAACTCAATAATAGTTAAATACGTGCTTCCATAACTTAAAATTTGACACCAAAAATAAAATACATGCCAATGAATCTATAATCACTACATAGTATAAAATAAAGTCGTGTCTGTTTGTCTGTCTGTATGCTTAGATTTCTAAAACTACGCAACGGATTTTGATGCAGTTTTTTTAAAGTAATAGAGTGATTCAAGAGGAAGTTTTATACGTATAAAAATTCCCACGGGAACGGGCACAACGCGGGTAAAACCGCGGGGCGCTGCTAGTAATATTATAAAGCTGCAGAGTTTGTTTGTTTGAACGCGCTAATCTCAGAAACGACTCCGATTTGAAAAATTCTTTCAGTTTTCGATAGTCCACTTATAGAGGAAGGCTATAAGCTATTTTTCATCACGAAATTCCTACGGGAACGGGTACAACGCGGGTAAAACCGCGGGGCGCTGAAAACACATGCCAATGAATCTTTCATAAAACCTTTCAAACTCTCCAACGCTTACTTCACTTTATAAAACGAATCTTGTTTACGTTACGAATTCGATTTTATATAAAAATATACAGAAAGCTTTGAAACTATAAATAGGACGTTTGATCTCGCGATCATTCTAATTACAAATGGATAACCATAACGGTTTATTGGTTTTTAATGTGTTGAATTTTTATAATACATTCCTTCATAGGCGCTTTTGAACTTTGATTGTTTATTATGAAATAATATGGAAAACTGTAAATCTTAGACTGTGTTTTGCCTTTGTTTGAAACACTAATAGTTTTTTTTATAATTCTTTGAAAAGCCGATTGAAAAGTGAAATCAAATGTGGAAAGTCAAATAGTTATATATTTTTGTATTTTATAAAGCCTGAGTGAAAATGGGACACCTTTCATTGCATTCAAAGGGATTTAAACGTTAAATAAAACTCATTGTCCCACTAATATTATAAACTAGCATCGCCCCGCGGTTTTACCCGCGTTGCGCCCGTGTTCGTAGGAATTTCGAGATGAAAAATAGCCTGTAGCCTTCCTCGATAAGTAGACTATCCAACACTGAAAGAATTTGTCATATCGGGCCAGTAGTTCCTGAGATTAGCGCGTTCAAACAAACAAACAAACAAACAAACTCTGCAGCTTTATAATATTAGTATACATGTGAAAGTTTGTGAGGATGGATGGACGACAAAACTCCTGAACGGATTTGGATTAAACTTTACAGTAATATAGGTTATAAGTAAATCAGAATAACACATGGAATACATTTTATCCTGCAACTCCAGCGGGAACGGGTACAACGCGGGTAACACCGCGGGGCGCGGCTAGTATTTATTATCGTGGTGCAAGTTTGTCAAACCACAGTAAGGATTTATAGTTATAGCGAATACTATTAATCTACTTCTTCACGTATACACGTATGAAATACTTGTTCTACAGACATTAAACACTTTAAAACTTATCAAACCCACAGCAATAAAATGCTAAGGAAAGTCGTATCATTAATAACCATAATGCCCATCACTTCAGAACACCACATCACAGATTACCTAACAGTTACAACCATATTTACTATCATCTTTATGACAACCAGTAGTGTTCTAAATATAGCGAATCTTAATTTTATACTAATGATTATACTTTATTTTCATGTTAAGAGTTTTATTCTTGTTCAGCTTTTTTATGTTTCCGTTTTGAGATGGGTTTAGGAATCGATGATTGTGGAATGAAGGTTTACTTTTTTGTAAATGTTGAGTGTGGTTTTTAGGTTTTTATGCTAACATAAACCTAGGGTTTCACCAACTTTGTGCCTTTTGTGATACTGTGAGAATTTGTGGATGATAATTAGCTTCTTCTTCATCGAGTGGATGGTCAACCTGACCAATCCTGGTGTCAGAGTCATAGAGCCGCCAAAGGCCTCTGACGTGGCTCATGTAACGACTACTATCCGTAGAAAGTAACCGGGACGGACGGCTTAACGTGCCCTCCGAAGCACGGAATCATCTTACTTTTCGGGCAATCAGGTGATTCAGCCTGCAATGCCCTAATAAAACTTAATAACTTTAATTAGCTTATATTACGAGTATTATTGGAGTCTAGCAGGAGACGCTGCGGTACACCAAAACGGAGATGGCGAGATGAGCTTCACGGATACTTGTCTGGTTGGTTTTAGGAAGCTCTTGATAGAGTTGAGTGAAAGAAGCGGGGGTAGGCCTTTGCCCAACAATGTGACATTTAGACTTATATAATCACTACATAGTATAAAATAAAGTCGTCTCTTTTTCGTGTCTGTCACACTGTTTGTCTGTCTGTATGCTTAAATCTTTAAAATTACGCAACAGATTTTAATGCGTTTTTTTTGTAATAGGTAGAGTGATTCAAGAGGAAGGTTTTTATGTAAAAAAAATCCCGAAATTCCCACGGGAACGGGCACAACGCGGGTAAAACCGCGGGGCGCTGCTAGTCTATAATATACGAGAAAAATGAATCGCAAAATGTGTTGGTAAGCGCATAACTTCAGAACGTCTGCACCAAATTGGATGATTCTTTTTTTAATGTGTTCCTTATTGTCAGGACAAGGTTTTTATATAAGAAAAATAATTAATTAAAATCTCAAAATTCCCACGGGAACGGGGGCGCTGCGGGTGAAACCGCGGGGCTCAGCTAGTAATAATATAATAATTAGCCAATAACCTTCATGAATCATTGTGAATATCAGAGGCAACAAATAAAATTAAGACTGGTTTCAGAGACGTTTAAAAAACAAACTACCAAAGTCTAGTTTTATTCAAGGAAATATTACTCAGAGATGAACAATACGATAGATATTGTAAGAATAAAGATAAGAATCAAGAAAGTATATACAAACGAAAAATATAAAATTAACGAATTAACTTGACCTCATAGATCTGATTTAAATTAATAATTTGTGACCTTGTAAATTAAAAAGAAAAGAATACTTTCTTTGTCTCAATAACATAATAACGAATTTATAAAATGAAAAGTCACGAGAGATGAATTCATAAAACACGTCCGTCCATTCTTTGTACATATTTTATTAAAAAACTTTCGCCATCTTGTCACCACAGTCCTTTATAAGTTTCCCAAATATATTAAAATGTTTTGACCCCGAATCTTCTAATATAGGTACTTGTGAAATCACAGAAAATTCGATAGAAAATAAAGTATTGCCTATATCTGGAAATTTTCTCCGAATTTCGACTTGTGCTGCGAATTTGTAGCAAATCAGAACTTCGAAATGAAATTGGAACTTATGTAATTTACCTGGATTGACTGTTTTGATGAAAACAATATAGATGGAAATCAGATATTAGTTTATATGACAGCCATTTTGTTATTTTCTGAATCAGCAAAGGCTTGAGCATTGTACCTGTTCTTAGTTTTATTCAATCTTTACTAACACGTACAGTTAATTACAGAAGTTTATGACCTCTTTCAATATTCCACAACACTTCAACACTAAATTAGTGTTCAGGTGTTTTGATATATTGAAAGTGTTCATCAACTTTTGTAGTAGACTGTACGTTCCAATTCGTAAAGCTAAATAATTTTCAATGTTTCTTTGATCTCTGAAATTACAAAAAGTAATAAAAAATATGATACTTTCGTATCAAAACTTTCACAATTTCATGGGGATGGTATAGTAAAAGTAAAACTGCAGGACACTACAAGTCTCAAAATATAAACCTTTTATCCACAGATGAGTCATAAAAAATTAACCCATAAACGCTGAAAACTTTTTAATAACAATTTATTTCCCCAGAAGATGATTTTTGTACATAAAACTGCAACATTGTATCAATCCTGGCAACATCGTTTGAGTTTAATAAGGAATCTTACAGCACTTTGTTGTTTTATGTAATCATACATGTTCGACTATAAACGCTTATTACGATCGCAAATTGTTAACTTATTTCAATAAAGTTTGTGATGGAACTTTTGTTATGCAACCATATTAAATACTCAATGGTTCACAATGTTGTTTACGTAATATACATTTATAATTTACTTCGAATCGTAACATAAACTTCACAAGCAAATCATAATTAAGAGGATCGTAAAGTTGTTGCAATTTAACTGAGTTTCATTAAAATTAGTTTACGAATCTAGACTTTCTACAGCATAAAATAGGTACAGTAGGGTAAATAAATTGTTGAACATACAAAGAACTTTATTATAGTTATTGAATAAAATTAAGTAATTTGTCAATGAGGATTTTATATTTTAATAATTCTTCAAATATTATAAATGCGATAGTTTGTGAGGATGTATGTATGTTTGTTACACTTTCTACTTCAAATCTACTTTACGGAGTTGGATGAAACTTTACAATAATATAGGTATACATCAGAATAACACATGGGATGTATGTTATCTCGAAATTCCCGCGGGAACGGGTACAACGCGGGTAACACCGCGGGAGCGGCTAGTATGACATAGTTCTGAAGGTTACCCGGCCCTAAGCCGCGGCACTATGTGTGTACTTTACCCAAAAATTACCAACCTCGACTTTTTCGAGCCCCCACCAATTGCTGATGAAGACAACGAGATCGAGAATAACGAGGTTTTTCATTCAAGTGACTCTTTAAAACTGTAGTAATTATTCAAATTAATCTATTTCATTTTAATTACAAAAGGAGATAATTAAGTGAAAGAACAAAAATGTTTTAAGAAAAATTAACTTGTATTTCACTTAATTACCACTTAATGGACTTAATTAGATATTTTGGTTTGGAGTTCAGAAATGTGTGGTCTTTATATTAATTTATACAACTGGGTACTAACTTATTTATTTAATAAAAAGATTTCCTATTTTGAAAAAAATAAACTAATTATTAACTTGAGACTAAAGTTTTTATTTGTTAGTACACGCAAAAACAAAGCAAGCACAAGCGTGGTCATTACGCCTAAGACTCCTTACTGTACTGATATCTTCAGTGAGATGAGAGACATAACCCCAGCTGTGGGACATAACAAACAGGCGTATACGAGTACTTTACTTTTTAGGACATGCTTATCTCAGAAATCATGTAATCCGATTTAAATAATTCTTTCTGTAATAGATAGCCACTTTCAACAGCGGTAAAGCCACCCATATACTAGTGAATACTCTACAAAATTTGTTCCAATATACCGAAAACGGTAAAACATCTAACAATAGCATTTTAAAGTGATCTTAAACAATCAAATAACAGGAAACGCGAGTAAAACGCATTGATTCACATACATTAACCGCTGAGTGGTCTTTTCATTAGGAATGCTCTAATGAACGCGCTAATGGATACTTCCTTGGTTAGTTTAACTCCTACAAAGTCGATGTCTATGATTTCTGAGATTGTTTATAGTAATGATTGTGTTTCGAATTTTGGGAGATTGTAGTGTGCTACAATTTTATATGCATTGTCACTGTGTTCGATCTGGTTTGAATTATTTTTGATGAATATAGTCCTGTGTCTGGAAAAGAAACTGAAGTTTCCGGTAAGTGCGATATTTCTGAGTTTCTGAGTTTGGATTCTGAGCAAGTTGGCGAAATGGGCATTTGGCGAGATGACGAGCAAATCAATTCAAATGAACACAAGCGTGATGCATTTTCTAATACGAGCTTAATCCGTCAAAGTACTCTGTCTTATGGCAGGTACTGACCGATGTTACAAGGTGTAAGTTCCACAGCGATTGTTCGTGCAGTCGGTACGGAACAAGGCTCAACGAACGGCTCTTTTTAACTGATTTCAAAAAAGGGGTTTTCAATTTGAGCGCATAGGAATATACTTTTTCCTAGAAATTGTTCATTGCTCGTTAAATCGTCGCGCCCGGTCAGTACCCCACTTTAGTATTTACTCGTTCATTTTGAGCGATCTGGCTAACTGCAAGTTGGCGAATTTAAAAGCACTCTGTTGAACTCGCATCACACCTACTCGCTTACTCTTAGCAAAGTCTTTGAGTATTTCCCTCATACGGTATTAAAACATACCTTTCTAAAACATGAATACTCGAGAATATATTATCTTCAAAAACAATTCACAATTATTTCAATAACGTTTCGCGTGATTGTCACATAAATTCATCTTCCGTACTAATTAAAGAGTAACAAATGAAATTGTAATATAATATTCAAGAAATTCTGTAACTTAATTAAAATGTCTTATAAGACGAAGCTTGAAGACGCTTCGGTCTGTAAGTAGGTAACAAGCGGTGATTCTTGTGTGAATAAATTAAAGGATTTTGTACGTTTTGGTAATACCTTTCATATTTAATGGTTTTTCGTAATGATTTCTTAATTATTTGTGATGTTGGATGTTTCAGACGTGAACCCTTTCCTATGGGAATATTAGGATGAAAGTTACTTTCTCAAGTTCAATTTTATAATGTTTATATTTAGTAGATTTTTCAGTTTTCAAGTTTCATTTTTAACACGTTAACTGCCGGTTACATGTACCTAATAATTAAATTTGATTTTTATTGCATAGCAATGAACGTGTTAATAGACTAGTAGCGCCTTGCGATCTTGCCCACGTTGTATCCGTTCCTGCCGGAATTTTGGGATTAATTGTATTCCATGTGTTATTCCGGTGTATAACCTATAATACTGTAAAGCTTCATTCAAATCCGTTTGTTTTATTCTAATGTATAAGCTATAAAATTTCATGCAAAGTCGTGCCATAAGTTTTTGCGTGAAAGAGCAGGACCATCCTACATACTTCCTCACAAACCGTCGCATTTATAATATTAGAAGCATTTTTTATTTATAAATCAAATATGGCCGCCTCACAACAAAAGAAAATATCATCTATAGAGAAAATAGGTCAAGTATTTAATTGCATTCTTACCCCATCAACTATCTTTATCTTTTGTCTTTGCTGGATAACTGTTTATATACTTATCTATATTTTAGTACAATTATATTTAAAAAAATTAAGATGATCAAGCTTGGTGATTACGCTTAATCCTTTCACAAAATTGCACGCTAAATCATCTCACCGACATCGTCAGTGAGACGAGAAGCCTTTTGCCCAGCTGTGGGCCAATACAGAATATTTGTAATAAGGAACTTATAATTTTAAATATGACATTTAATTTTTGAGTTTGTTGCTTTTTGAGTTGTAAAATTATCTGTTATCTCTCCAAACTACAGTTAAATATTCGCCATTATAAAAAAAATGATATAACCTAACAAACAATAAAAATATTTTCACATAAACTTATCTTCATTTTATCACTTCTTTCTAAAGTTTCATTAGCGAGTTTTATACATTCGATAACGGCCAAAGAACAATAATGTTTTTAGTTTTACTATTCATCCGTCGATTTCGTAAAACTCCTAGGGCCTTATTCATAAACGATTACTAGCAGCATTTTAGTTATCAAATGGTTTGTCCTTTTCTGACATACGCTATTTTCCAAAGAGCAAAAGAGACAAAAAACTCACTAACAGTGTTTTGTTAGAGAGCGTTTATTAATAAGGCAGTTAATGTTAGTTAGAGAGCGTTTTAAATGAATAAGGCAGTTAATGTTTTGTGTTTACTGCATTTATATTGAAAGCCGATTTCTTTAATTGATCGTTTTATTCTTTAACGAATTAACGGATTAACTACCAATAAAAGATGTACTGGAGTAGCTTACGGTATTGTTACAGTTTTATAACCATTTGTCTGAGGTATTATAATTTTCTAGCACCGCCCCGCGGTTTTACCCGCGTTGAGCCAGTTACCGTGAGAATTTCGGGAATTTTTGTACATATAAACCTTCATAATAAATCACTTTACCTATTTAAAAAAACCGCGTCAAAATCTGTAGCGTAGTTTTAAAGATCTAAGCATAGGGACAGACAGACAGCGGAAAGCAACTTTGTTTCATACTATGTAGTGATGTATGAGTGGTGGGAAACCGCAAAAGACAAGGAGAGTTTGATGCCCAGCTGTAGGATGGTATAGGTTAAGGGAAAAAATGTTCAATACCGGTTTTTACCAGTATATATTATACCTATAATTGGAAACCCTCTTTAGTAAGTAGTTGTGTAAGTGTAGAGTGCTTTAATGTTTTCTTAGTGGTCTACCGATCGTACCAACAAACGGATCCTCCAAAGCACGGTAGTGCTCTGATAGTAATGTTACTATGGGCCACCTTAGTATTGTAGGTAGTGGCTGATAGTAAAGAGATGTAATCTTACAACAAAAAAGTGGAGAAACAAACTAAATATACTCAGAAACTTCACATAACAATCCATAAAAGCTACCCCTTAAAACCACTCCACAAAAATTGCTTTCCAATCCTCATACTTACACTCAACCCCAAAATACAACCAAAATCGACAAAAAGCAACCAAAATTTACGATAACGCAACGAAAAATTTACGAACACAACCAAATTGAACCAATCACTAAATTGAGTGAAGAAAAAAATCCAGCTGATGCAGAGAGTCATAATACTAACACTTATACACTCCTACGAACCAATATCTAATGCAGGGATGAGATAAAGGGATAATCACTTGAACAGGGTTGGTTTAGGCTGGATTACGATTTGAGGAATGATTTTGGTAGTCAAACCGAAAGGGTATGTTTTGTTTGAGTGGTAAATAATGGAGTTAGTGTTTTTATTTTTGACTTAGGGTTGTCTGTTGTTTTTAGGTGCCGAAAGTCAATGACAATGAAAGATATTTTTAGATATGTCCTACTGATTATAAATGCGAAAGTTTGTGAGAATAGAATATAATACTTCATTTTCTTTATATTCGATCATCTTTACCGTAGTGATCAAAGTAAAACATCTGCACTGTAGAGTCTTTCCTAAAACGCTACAAAACCTCCCCTATACTGAAACGGCATTGCCTGAGTACTGAGTAGCCGATAAACCGAAGTAGCTATCGTATTGATAAACCTTTGTGTGCTCATCCTTACATACTTTCGTAAGCCATTTAAAGTAAATTGTACACTTCCCTATCTTTGAAGACTATGACTGTATGTGTTTACTTTCTTAGATTTTTCTAAGTTAATAGAATGATACGTTGAGTTTGTATGTATAGTTTTGTTTTCTTAACTGACGTAAAAGGTAAAAGGTAACATAGTAAGCGTATGTTGGTAATGCAAGTTTTTTGTTTCCAGTTAGAATTTCCATTCCATTGACTGGATAGCAGAAAATAGAAAACTGAATAGTCTAAAAAAATTGAAAACAGAATAAACCAAATATGAATTAACCACAAAACCTTTCAAATCTGTAGATCCTATTAATGTTTACCAAAAAATAATTCTCAATAAGGTTATTATTACTGAATACTGAATTCAGTCTATGCCAGAATAAGGAGTCCATGTCAACTCTAATTAGTCAATAGTCTATCTATGTGATTGTCTAATAAGGGTTAATTTTAACCTGAGGTATTTATATTTTAATCTACTAATGGTATACTTGACATTGACAAGCCCGTTGGCACAGTGGCAGTGAGAGCGCTTACTGTGTCGGGGTTTGCGGGTTTGATTCCCGCCCGGAGTCAACAATATGTGAAGACATAGTTGTTGGCGACGACGTCTGGGTGTCAATTATACATATATTCCTATAAAGTATATTAGTAGTATCAGTTAGTTAGATTCCATAATACAAGCTTAGAGCTTACTTGGGGTCTAATTAGCCGTGTGTGAATTATTATATTAATTAAAAAATAAGTCATTAGGTGGGCATTCATAACTAATTTAGTATTAGTCTTAGTAGTATTAGCCCACTGCTGTATTTCTCACTGCTGTATTTCCCACTGCAGTATTTCCCACTGGGCAGAGGCCTCTCATCTCACTGAAGATATCAGTTTATTTATAATAATAATATAATATTATATATTATTTTTATAGCCAAGGATTGTATTCTATTTTGAAATAGACTTTTATCTAATTTTTATGTCGTTATGCTAACATGTAATACAATATTAAAAGCTATAACTTAGACGATTATTAACTAATTCAAAATTTAAAAGCGATCATTAAAAATCTATTGAGAATTATCAACACGATCTTTGAGACAAAACTTTCAAATTTTTATATATTATTTCAAAATAAATTTTAACTATGGTTATTTATGAAGAGTTTAGTTACAGCTCTCATTTTAAATTTAGTATATTATCAGATATTAGGTTGGTAATTACTTGTTTAAGCTATATAGGCAATGAAACAAACCATTATTACGCCTAATCCTCCTCACTGTACTGATATGTTCTTATAAAGTATTTGTGTATTGTGTATGTATAAGTAGTAGTATCAATGAGTTCCATAATACAAGGGAGAGAGAGCTTAGAGCTTACTTTGGGTCTAATTAACCGTATGTGAATTTGTCCGGGTAATCTATACTAATATTATAAAGCTGAAGAGTTTGTTTTGTTTGTTTGTTTGTTTGTTTGTTTGTTTGTTTGTTTGTTTGTTTGTTTAAACGCGCTAATCTCAGAAACTACTGAACCGATTTGAATAATTCTTTCACTGTTAGATAGTCTATTTATCGAGGAAGGCTATAGGCTACATTTTATCCCGAAATTCCCACGGGAACGGGCACAACGCGGGTAAAACCGCGGGGCGCTGCTAGTAGTATATATTACTAGATGCGCCCGGCGGTGTTACCCGCGTTGTACCCGTTCCCGCGGGAATTTCAGGATCAAATGTATCCCATGTGTTATTCTGATCTATTACCTATAATACTGTAAATTTTCATCCAAATCCGTTCAGTAGTTATTGCGTGGAAGAGCAACAAACATACATCCATATATCTATAAATACATCCATCCTCACAAACTTTCGCATTTATAATATTAGGATAGGATTATCTTCCGTGAGCTGAGTGACCTTTGCCCAACAGTGGGATTGCAGGCTAATACTTACTTACTTATAATAGCAGCGGGGTTGACATCTGACGCTAAGTAAGGTCCAGAAGGTAAGTTGGCTAACCCTGGTGTCGGGAGTTTTTAGACCGCCTAAAGGCCTCCGACATGGTCTAACGATTGAAAAAACTTGGACTGACAATATAGTTACAATTTACTTAGCCCTCCGAAGCACGGTAGCGCTCAGATAAAGATACTACTATCAAATCTATAGAAAAAAGTTGCTTAATACAATTTGTAACCAAAAAATAATTGTTATGTTTTTAATTAAGAGTCTAATTAATCCGGTTTACCAAGATCTTTCAGACAAGTGGGCAGTTCATTTATTCAGACAACTAAATACCAATTTACATCAAAGAAACTTTGATTAACAATTCTCTACTAATCTTGCAGTCCAATTAGAATGAAAACATAATTTCTGGTGACTGGTGAAATTCCTTCGCCTACATAAACTATTTAAATTTTATAAACAGAATATCTGAGTAGGTATCGGGTTTCAATTAAAGATAGTTCAGATTAACATCTCACTGCGTCCATTATAGTTTGAACTCTAAACCTTTCAATCTGTTCTAAATAATGGTTCAATACGGTGTAGTTCAATGTTCTGATACAGGTCTTGGTAAAGTGGTTGATTGCTGTAATTATTCCTTTTCTAAGCCACCACTGAGACGCTTCATAATGCTGAGTAAATGTTAATTGGGAGAAGGTAAACACGGGACTGTTAGTAATTATTTATTTTATTTATATTGTGTCGGATAATGCATAGTATTATATTGTACTAGCAGCGCCCCGCGGTTTTACCCGCGTTGTGCCCGTTCCCGTGGGAATTTCGGGAATTTTTTTACATAAAAACCTTCCTCTGGAATCACTCTACCTATTACAAAAAACCGCATCAAAATCCGTTGCGTAATTTTAAAGATTTAAGCATACAGACAGACAAACAGACGCGACTTTGTTTTATACTATGTAATGTAATGATTCGTTATTAGTTTTGGTGATGTCTTCATTAAAGGTATCAGAAAAACGATCTTCTTGTCGAGTAGGTCAGTGGCCAACCCTAGTGACGGAGGTTTTAGACCGCCTAAAGGCCTTCGACATGGTCTAAGGATTGAAACAGCCGGGATCGACTGCTTTACGTACCCTCCGAACCACGGGAGCGCTCAGATAGAAATGCCACTATCGGCCACCCATCCAAGTATGTAGTAGTATTTCCAGTACTCTTAATTTTTTTATGAGCGTGGGAGGCCATAGTTTGATGTGACGTGTGACGCTTGTGTTCTATTTTACTCGTCAACTCGCAGCTTGCCAACTTGCTCATTTTAAAGCATAGTTTGCACGGCGCTAGTATTTTAGTAAGTAGCCAGGAATTTTGCGACAACATGTCGAAACACCGAAAAAGTGGACTAAGCGAGTGAGTAATATCTGGTGAGTTTTAAGCTACTAAAATACTCGTGTCTCAACTAGAATACTAGGGTAGTGCTACCTAGGCTTAAAAGACAATTAAGGCTTATCTAGGATCGTAGTAACAATAAAAGTAAATGGCAGAGGATAGAAAAAGAAAGGAATTCCACCGACAAGAGCTCAGCTCTTAAGTTTTAAAAATAATCCTTAGTTCGTAGATAGATAGGCATAATAAATAATTGTAAGTATACTACACATTATAAAATCAATGAAAGTTATTCTGCAATAACAGACGACACATAGGTAAATACTTATTTCTACGGCGCTTGAGACCTAATTCTTGGCAGAGAATTTGCACTCCAGTGATCAAAGCCCTGACCTTAATCTTTACTCTATAGACAAGTGGCAGTCTTTCTGCTTTCTATATGGTTGTCTACTGTCAAAAGACTATAATATTTTTTAAGCCTTCGCGGTTGAACATCAAGCTGATAGCACAAGAGCTCCTATTATCCTTAAGGACTCATAGAAAAAGAAGGTGTTTGTTCAATATTTATGAAGCATCAAATAGAACACTATTTAAAATAAGTGTCATTTGTTATATTTAGGCACTAAATCAAATGTAGAGCTGATTCTACAAAAACTCTTACATCAATTTAGTACCTAAATATGTTTAAGAAACAAAAGCTGTCCCTTCAAAATTTAACTTTATAGTGCATCAAATAGAACACCATTTCAAACGAACTTCATTTGATTTTTAATAAGTTTAGACGCTTAAGAGCGGCCAACCCGTCTTACTTTTCATACAAACGCTGTTACGTGATTACGGCGTTGTTATAGATCTTTCTTTGAAACTTTTTAGCTAATAAGTATCTTATGCACTATATCTAGGTTTCTATCGTAACAGAAAATCTAAATTTTTAGAAACAAATTCAGTATAAGCCTCCGAAAACCGGCTTTTTGCACAAATTTTACCTAAACTTTGGGCGGTCATATTGTACTTATAAATTGTAAAATTAAAGAAAATATTATGATAGAAACCTCGTAAATATAATGGAGATTTTAAATAACAATCATTTATTTTACAAACATGCAAGGTTTTTTTAAAAACACGTATATCCTGGCACATGTTTTATGAAGATTCCGCACACTATATTTTGTTCAACGTTATCGCGGTCTCCCTTGCTTGTTGTCAAGTGACGGAAAGAGGTATGCGGGGGGCGAGTCTATCTATGAATGGCGCACTCGCTCGCTAGCTCGCTAGTTCGGTCGCTCGCTCGCTTCGTATAGAACTTTCTTCGTTCTTTGTATTGTGCCTACGATATATATTTTACTAGCTGCGCCCCGTGGTTTTACCCGCGTTGTGCCCGTTCCCGGGGGAATTTAAGAACCGCTCGACCGATTTTGTGCAAACTTCACATAGACCATCTACTAAATAGTCCGAACAAAGCCTAAATATTTAGTTTGGATGGGTCAGCCCGTTCCTGAGTTATAAAATTACAACGAAAAGTGGCATTGATTTTTATATATTTCCATAGTATCCCACACGTACCTATGCTTTCGCGAACTTATTTGTACGCATAATGAGCAATGAGCAATGCAACGCAATGTTCGACATAATCAAAGTTTGATTATGTTGAACATTGTTTTTATGTATCACTAGCAGCGCCCCGTGGTTTTACCCGCGTTGTGCCCGTTCCCGTGGGAATTTCGGGAATTTTTTACATAAAAACCTTCCTCTTGAATCACTCTACCTATTACAAAAAACCCGCATCAAAATCCGTTGCGTAATTTTAAAGATTTAAGCATACAGACAAACAGACAAACAAACAGACAAAAATAGCGACTTATACGATATCTAGATTTACTGTGATATTATTAGGCGACGATTACACGTAAAGTATTTACTGTGATCCATCAGTAAATAATGACGTATCGTGGTATTTACTGAGCGTGTAACCTAATGTATTGATGGATGTCAGTATTTATTGATGGATTTCTAGATTTCTTGATTCTGTAATGATGATCCGTCGGATTATGATTTAAAAGGTGTTACTATTGTCAGAAGTTCTTCAAAGCAGGGTTCAGGCATTCGAAAATAATTCTCGTAATCATCCATTTCACGATGTAATTTAATTTCTGCCATTAAATTCAAATGTGTGTACCTTTCCCTTTTTGCCCATCGCTTTCGCTTGGACTTTTTATTTAAACTAAGTGCTAAAATAATAGCCACGCAACCTTTAATTTTCAGCTCTGTGGCCATTTTAGACGTGTAAACAGCAGGAGACCGGACACAATACTGACGTAATAAATACTGTACGTGTAGGCCGGTGTATTAAACCATCAGTAAATACTGAAATCCATCAATAAATACTGTATTGACGGATCACAGTAAATACTTTACGTGTAATCGTCGCCTTATGAATGGCATCGTACGTAACGTCATCGGCCGGCCGCCCCGAGTGAGCGACGAAAGTTATCGAATGCCAAACGAGCGCTCAGGCACTTGCTCACTCTTTTCGCAGTGCCTCTTTTTCTAGCATTGCGCTAGTTGAAACAACAAGCTTTTCAATAATGTTCGCGTTGGAGATTGACGGCCCGGGAAGGGCCCTCTTAATCAAATTAAATATCATTGTGCAATTCTTCCTTAATACTCGTATAGTGTACTCGGAAGGGTTTGTCGCAGTAAAACAGTTTAAAAAGAGATTCACTTGCTTTTATCACCAGACATTCCTATACATTACTAGCTGCGCCCCGCGGTTTTACTCGCGTTGTACCCGTTCCCGCGGGAATTTCGGGATGAAAAATAGATGTTGGCCGATTCTCAGACCTACTCAATATGCTCACAAAATTTCATGAGAATCGGTCGAGCCGTTTCGGAGGAGTACGCGAACGAACACTGTGACACGAGAATTTTATATATAAGAAGATGACAGCGCAGACAGCCAAATGCGAAAAGATTTCCACTTGTCTAAAGAGGGAAATCTATCGCCATTATTTGTCACGCCTCAAACACTAATATTACTAATAACTTTATATCTCGTAAAGTGTTCACATCACGTGTGAAGAAGACGTCAAAGATATAAAACGTCTAGATGGTGTCCTAATCGAGCGTGCGGTTAGACAAACTGGGAACAGTAATTTCACGGACCATTATGAAAACGCTTCATAGCCGGCAGCATGCGTGGAGCTGTCACGATTTAACATAGATATACCTTAGAATGGATGCGATATTGAGCGAATATGATGGAGAGTTTTAGGTCTGTGTTTGGGATTTTAACTATTTAAAGGGCAAATTCCTTTGGCGATGTTACGTTAGATACAACTTGTTGTAATGCTAAATGCTAAAATTATTCTATATATAAAACGCCATTTTGCAGATATCATATTCTATACTAATATTTATAAAGAGGTTAAATTTGTAAGTTTGTATGTACGGGGTAATCTCGGGAATTACAAATCCGATTTAAATAATTATTTTTGTAATACATAGCCACATTCTGCAGGAAGGTTATAGGCTATTTTTCATCCCGAAATTCCCGGTGGAACGGGCACAACGCGGGTATAACCGTGAGGGACTGCTAGTTATTAAGTTACTAGCACCGCCCCGCGGCTTTGCCCGCGTTGAGCCCGTTCCCGTAGGAATTTTCGATAATCCTTTCTTAGTGTTCACTTACATCACTTGAAGAACCTTCCTGCCAAATTTCATGTTTCTAGGTGTAGCGGTTGAAGCTGTGCGTTGATTATCAGTCAGTCAGGACTTTGAATTTTATATATATAGATTAATAACGTACCTCTAAGTAGTTGATTTCAATTCATTTCAATATTGGATTACCGAATTATAACATTAAAGAACAATCTTTTTGGCACTCATCTTGTCTATCGTATCGAACATCAAAATCGGTACAGTGGTTAGGCGTGAAAGCGTAACAGACAGACAGACTTACTTTCGCATTTATAATACAAGGAGAGACAAGTTGGGGTCAAATGTCTATGTTAACCTATGCTACAATCATACTACATTGTATAGTCGAGGTCTTAAATAAGTTTACGCTTTTTCATCTTATTACAATGGCATAAGGTGTTATACAAAGTAAGTTTTAGTAGGTTAGTAGCCATAGCCAACCCTGATGTCGGAGTTTACACCGCTGAATGCCTCCGAAATGGTCTGGCGATTGAAACAATTGGGACTGACAATTTAACGTACCCTCAGAAGCACGGTGGCGCTCAGATAGAAGTACATATTTCACTAGCTGTTTCGCGCGGTGGTTCCAACCGCAATCCAATAAATAGATGGCGCTAGTGTGAACATTTGTAGATCGCGCTTACGTTTTTTCCCAGATTAAGTGCAGTTGCGTCCTTACATTTATTTGAGTAGGAACAAAATATTCCTCTTCAGAAAAAACTAGCCTAGCTCCGCGGTTTTATCCGCTTTGTGCCAGTTACCGAGGGAATTTCGGGATAAAAAATAGCTTATAGCCTTCCTATTGAACGTCGCTATCTATTACAATAGGAATTATTCAAATTGGATTAACAGATCTAGAGATTATCCCTTACAAACATACAAACAAAGTTAGAAACTTTACCTATGAAGAGGTAAAGTTTCAATAGATATAGAATACAAGTATCGATAATCTACAGTATATTAAAGAGAAACAAACACTAACAAAACTAAAAAGTAAACAGTTATTAATAAATATAGAATACAAAAGACGTCTGAGCAATTAGCTGGTTTTACAGTCCTTCATTAAAAAGAGGAATTCAATTCATTGTGTTCACAGTTATGATTGTATAGCGAGTTCCTTTGATACGCCGTGGCACTTCGATGGCCAGTGTTAATTTAATTATGAAAATTGTAAATGATAGGATTTTATTCGTTTCGAAAGGGTCAGTAATATTAGGAGAAAGAAGTTCTAAATGACAATGAAAGGGAATTATGCGTTCTTTAGTTTAATAATATTACTTTCGAGTCTATTACATTTTCCTTAAGTATTAATTCTTAGCGATTTACTGAAGAGATACAGGTTTTTGTCCAGACAGTTGTCCTTTTGACGTCTTGTGCAATTATGGAAAATAACAACTTCATTAGTATGTGTGAGTGAAACAATTTATTTCGTAAGAAGGAGATAAAGGATAAGCTTTTTATCAGTATCTCTATCACATATTATGTCTGCGAGCCTCACGTACTCAGAAATCCTCCCTTCTTCCTCCTCATAGAGATGTAATGAGTGATTTTGACATAATAATGTATGAAAGATTTCGTAAATTATTTAAAATAGTGTCGATTTAATGGACTTTTCTGATTGCGGCAGTATCTGTTTAATTCTCATAATATAATTAAACTTACAAATATGGATGATATCCTTTGGCTTTCAAAGCTTAAACATGTGAAAGTTCAGTATAACCAAATCAAATATAATCTTAAATGTTCTCGCTGGATAAGCATCAAAGCAGATAACAGCTCAAATTAACTAGAATAAAAAGTCTTAATAAAACATGAATATAATATTTAACAATAATTTAACTAGAAACCATGAGGTTCATCTGAACTTTCCGATCTCAGTCATCCCTAGAATACTAATAAGTTAATCTTTTATATCACGTTTTCGTGAAACAAAGAGATGAGGGGCAAGTACCAGATAAAGCGGCCATTTTATCTAGAACTCTGGTCCGGTGCACAAAGTCAACAAATTGAGGTTGGGTTTCAATAGAAAATGGAAGGTAGAGGGGTCAAGTTGGCTGGTCAGATACGCGGTGGTCGAGTGTAAGGCCGTATTAAGCAGCAAGGGAATTATGAAGCACATGCTCTTTGAATACTAAATATACATTTTGTAAAGACTGACGGAACACGCGGAAACGGTGCTTTTAAATAGTTCAGTGTGACTGAATTTTTGTTCCCAGTACGATGATATGAATTTAAATAACGGCAGAGAAGTATTAAAACTGTTCTGTATGATAATCGGTTTAGTTAGGAATTTGAATGAGTTTCCAACGTCAAATGAAATAGGTTACTTAAATTCTCTTGAGACTTGGGATGAGTACTCAAATCTTTTCAGGTGTAAAACTCTCTCGTTTGGTGGAAACAGCTTACCCTATCTCTAACTGGATTTAACTACAAATAAGAATCTATTCAGAATACGATAAATATTTTAACAACCTTATTTTTCTGAACAACCATCAATAAAACAGAATCAACTTTTCTTAAAACATAACGCAAGTTTACAAAGAAATGCAAATTCCCAAAACAAAATCCGGTCTGAAAATGAAGTATCAAACGTGGGCAGGAAAAAATATTCCCATCTCATTTGTATGTACGAGGGTGCTTCGTAAAACTGGTGTACACTGTTTTGAATAAATCTTTAAATACTAACTCAATAGTATTTCCGAGGAAAGTTAACTGGATTGAAAAGGCTCCCTAATTTACATTTGACTTAGAAAGCACTTTGAAGACAACATTGCTTCTGAGAGGATGAAGATAATGACAGTTATTTGTCAACCTGTTGATGTTGTGAGGGGTTTTAAAAATCTTTGTTTCGTTAGCTTTTGTGGCCTTTCGGATTGTTTTTACGGTTTTTGTAATAAGATAGTTTTTAACGTGTACTGGTTTTGTTTGATACTGGAGTATATTTTGTATCCCATTGGAAATTTATTTGGTGAAGCAAAAAGCCACTTTATTGGACAAAAATATATAAATACCTATTCATCAATCAGGTTCGGCTTTCTCAAATAGAATCTAACCCTTCTATTCAAAGTACTTTTATTATAAACTGTAGTTGATCTTATTTTTCGTGTAATTGAAGCTCTCTGATATTAGGTACTACAATTTGTTTTTTGGGTAAATGATACAAGTTACCGCAAAAAACTATTTTGCTTTTATTGTTGATCTCTTGAGGCTCATTGTGACATCATGTTATAAAAACATAATCATAGAAAATTGTCCTCTAAGTTCATTCAACCAATGACTAATATTCCACAACAATGCTGCTAAAACTCTGAGTTTTATCGTCTTGCTAATTACTTCGCTGTCTTTAAAACCAAGATAAACACAACAGGTTATACTTAACAAAAAAAATTTATTTACAAAAAGGAAATGCCTCACAAGTTACTGACGAAATAGTTTAGAAATTTGTCATTATTTTAGAGATAAAAGCTGAGTCATAGCTAACAATTGTAACTAATGATTTGTCTAAAGTTGTAATGGCCGACGTACATATTAATAGAGTATAGAATGCCGATAGTAAAGCCATTCATAACGTTAGATATGTAGCTACAGATGAATGTAGTTTTGATTCTCATAATAGGCACTAAGTACATCTATCAAAGCGCTCATGGCGTAGATTGAGTAAGCGATGTTAGCTCATTGCGATTCTTAAGCAACGTGCAGTTCGGAATACATAGATGGGTGGTTGATAGTGGCATTTTCTATCTGAACGCTACCGTGCTTCGGAGGGCGTGTTTAATTGTCGGTCCCGGTTGTTTCAATCGTTAGACCATGTCGGAGGCCTTTAGGCGGTCTGAATACTCCGACACCAGGGTTTGCCACTGACCTACACGAACTTACTTTTAATCTATCTATACTGGTCAATTTCACATCTAAAAACGGAGATGGCGAGATGAGCTTGACGGATACTTGACAGGTTGGTGTCAGGAGGCTCTTGACAGAGCTAAGTGGAGAACTAGGGGCAGGCCTTTGCCCAACAATGGAGCATTTAGGATTTATTTAATAATATTAATCGATACTCCTATCTATCTACTCAGGTACGGTCGGCCAAGAAAGTGGTCTACCACTTTTGACAAAAGTTTCTGCGAGATGTAACGATCGCTAAGGTTGACTTTTCTATGCACAATTATGTTATGACGTTTAAAATTGACCTTGTTGTTTCATGACGTTCAAATGAATCTCAACCGTAGGGTGGTAGACCACATATTTGGCTGACCGTACATCACAAAGAGCCTCTTTAGAACCAAGACTGTGCTATTAAGCTGACCAAAGACAAACGAACGGTATAAAAACCAATGCTAAAACAAAATTAACATTAAATACAAATCTTATTTTAATAGCGAAATTAAAATTATATTACAAAAATACCTAATTAGTAAATTAGACAGAATTTTGCATATCATTCATAATGATGTAATTAGAAAACCCGTTTTGCCTAATTGGCCTTAAGTATTGGGTATAATACTAATATTAAATTAAAAATAATATTATGTATACATCTTCTAATAATCCTTCCACACCTGCTGCTTATTTATGTATTATTACTAGCTGTGCCCCGAGATTTCACCCGCAAAACACCCGTCCCCGTGGGGATTACTGGATTTTTATTACTTACTAGCAGTGACCCGCGGTTTTACCCGCGTTGTACCCGTTCCCGTGGGAATTTCGGGATAAAAAATAGCCTATAACCTTTTTGTTGAATGTGGCTATCCATTACAAAAAGAATTATTCAAATCGGACTGATAATTCTTGAGATTACCCCGAACATACAAACAAACAAACAAACAAACTTACAAATTTGACCTCTTTATAATATTAGTATAGATTATCCTATTCCTGACATTTTATAACATTTTATATTCTAAAACTACCAATATTGATCTTTTTACTGTTAATTTTTCTCATTAGAAAACATAATCAACCTTTTGCTTAGACGTTTCTAAAAGATTCCATCAAGAACTAGAATTCATTTTAGAATCTTCTTATAAAATGATTGCAAATGTGCTTCCATTTGTGAACAAAGATCGTGATGAAGCTATTATGAGAGTTATAGGAGATATAAATCTGTTTACAGACAGTAATGACTTCATTACAATGTAGGCAATTGATTTGGGAAAGTCTTACGACTTACAGCGAGCTAGTAAGAATGTTGATACAGATTTTGTAATGAAAACATATAGGCTTATTAAAGTATTACTAATGGGTTTTTACTTACAGCACAATATATTGTTTTTAAGCAAGCAAATACCTACTTTATTTGCCGCAAAATAATAAGAGACTATTTAACGAACGTATGTTACGATAAACAACCGTTTAAAACATCCCACTCTAACTTTTTATTTCATGTGGTAAAACTATAGTTAAATATGCAATATTTATTTAAATAGAAATACGTTGTATGCAATATTAATTAATCTAAATATAAGTAACTACACTAAACAAAACATAACCAACATCAATACCTTTTAAACCAACAAGTCTATTAAAAGCATAAAAACTACCCTTACAAAAACCGTATCCTCGCAATTACCCTGAAAATAAATATCAAAAGCTAATGTGCACGGAACAGGATAAGTTTAAAGCAGTTTTACTTGCCAAGAGGAACCCTTTGATGGTAAAACCTTAAAGGCTTATTAGTATTCAGAACAAAGTTTCCGAACATTTCGGTTTAGATTTGTATCGATAATATATGGAGCCGATACGTGCTTTTAAAATCCATTATGGCACTTTGAAAAGTGCTTGCGGAATCAGATTAGTTCATTCGGTTCGAATGCTCGAACGTGTAGGCTGGGTCTCATTTACTTTGATATAGTTAGGTTTATTCTGAGGGTCTGTTTGAGGGTGTCGAGATTTTATTTAATAGCACCTAATTAATCGAGTAGGATAATGGTTAATCCTGGTGTCGGAAGTTTTAGACCACCTAAAAGCCTCCGATACGGTCTATAGATTGCAACAACTGCGACAGACAATTTGATTTAATCAGTTGTAGTATTAGTAAATGGTTATTCGGAGTGTGCATGTAAATTACTCGTAAGTGGTATAATTTTGACATCAAACAATTCATTTAAATGCTTTGCTTTTAAAATTGAATTCATCAGAGTTTGTCTGCAAAATAATTGTA
Organism: Cyclophora albipunctata; assembly: GCA_963082685.1. Classification (NCBI taxonomy): domain Eukaryota; kingdom Metazoa; phylum Arthropoda; class Insecta; order Lepidoptera; family Geometridae; genus Cyclophora; species Cyclophora albipunctata. The sequence goes on along the minus strand of OY720129.1, from coordinate 7,938,998 downwards.
CGAATCAAACCCCATAATAACTCAAATCTCGTTAGAATCAAGAACTGTTCCAACATGATTAATTACCCAACCCGACTTCAACTTTTTGCTATCGAACATTAACAAACAATACTGTTCACAATTTAAAGACAATGTAACAATCAAGAACGTAACAGACACTTGATTTTTTACAACTCATCCCATACAATTTCTGCGTACTGAAGGTGACCGGACAACAGTCGAAATTAACAGACATCTTTGACAAGTTACAAGTGTTCCTGACCAAATCAATGATACAGCCGAAACAGGTGATAGGATAGTTAATATAGACGTTATTACAACGGAAGAAGGTTTAAAATAAAAGATAGAAAAGAAAGATGGAACGAAAGAGGTATTGGTAAAGTCAAGTGCCATTGAGACTTTTGTGTCCAATGTTACAAAGACAATAAGTACCACAAAGAGTTCTCGGCGAGTGGTCAATAATTTCTTTCGCCATATTGTAGTGGTCCCGTTAGTCGTAAAGATCTAACCAATAGAAAAGATATTCACGTTTATTGACGAATGCATTTGAGGCATTAATGTTTTGAGATTTTACTGGGGGTTATTGCTACAACGCTTAATTATGCACTCACTCATATCCTAGGTTTAAAGCGTAGTACTAAATCTCCTTTGTTAAAGTTTATTTCCACCAAAGCTATGCTGTAATGCTACGATTGGCATCCACTAATTACTTATTAGCATCACAAAAATTCTGAATTATCATCTCTTTGTCGCTTCATCTAACTCAAATCACAATCCTTGAATGAGGTCTAAAACAGCGGGGTCACTTGTCTTATTTAATATCAAAGTAGGGTCATGGGAAAAAAACTTATTAATTACTTGACGTGGCATAGCAACATAACTTTGCTATGCTATGCAGAGTTATATGATAGTGGATATCACCATCATCGGGTTACGTTGCTTAGCCACGTGTGATATGACCAGGTAAATCAAACGTAGCATAGTAACGTGGCATAGCATTACTTTGATGGAAAGTTTTCCTTAATATGTCATCTTTGAGATGTTTGCATAAATTAAGAAGAAACTCTTTGTCTGAAAAAGGATATAAATATTACTTTGAATGAAGTTTTAACGCTTTGCAAATGAAGCATAATCGTAAAACTTGATGTAAATGAGACACGATTTTACTTGCCATTATAAATATTACAAGTTAAGTTTATTAGTATAGTTATTATCATGACTGTGATTGGAATTCTGAAATACTATCGAACCTTTTCACATCATTTGAGTTAATAAAAAATAATGGTATTATGATCCGGAAGAAAAATATAAAATACTTATATTATGTCCACTAGAAATGAAAAAGAACATGGCTAGAAATTTATTTTCCCCGTATGTCAGTTTTTTTATTGATGACCTTTAGGCTGCTTTAATGCCTGGATAGTAACTGACTGACCGCCAAACTTTCTTCGGACTGACTGCAACGTCAATGATTTCAACTCCATCCTTTTCACTCCATTATTTTCTTCACCCAAAACGTATAAAATCTAAACAAAACACAGTTCACATTTACCATGCAATCTCCAACATCATTAACAAGCATTTTAACTGTTCTATAAAGGAACAAGTCTAATAAATTCCCCTCGTGACTACTATTGGGTTTGTGTATCACGAACGCCGAGCTTCCCGATCGTGATCTCGGACTATTGTTACCAACTAGTGTTGCCGAAAAGAATAATAGATAATTTGCGTCAAAATCGATTGAACAATCGACAGTGTCCGCCAAAATTGTTTGTATTATCGATAGTTTCCGCGAAAATCGATATATTCTGTCAGGATCGTTTTTATAATCGATAGTTTGCGACGAAATCGGTTGTATAATCGATTAGTTTCGCCAAAATCAGTCATTTAATCGATAGGACCATCGCTAGCATCGGTATTATGAATGGTATCGATATGTATCTCAGTGCATTATATCGGTAAATATGTATAGTATATCTATCGATAGTATTGATGGTAAATTACGGGAAATTTAGATTGTAAAAAAATCAGTAAATCAATACTATCCTTTTATTTACGAGTACTTATGGCGTAATAGTTCCTATACAATTGAAACACTTATAACTATCGATTGTACAAAACTACGAGTATCAGCAGTTTATTGATACTAATTACTTGCCTGTAATATTGAATAATTTTGTTTGTATGTTCGGGTCAGTCTCGGGAACTAATAGTTCAAGTCGAATTATCTTTGTATTGTAGTTAGCTACATTATTGAGGAAAGTTATAGTCTGTTTTTGTCCCAAAATTCCATAGTAAATCGGCACAAGGCAGGTAAAACTGCGGTCTGCGGCTAATTTATAATATGCGGCTCGTTCATAATATGTGTTCGTTTTAAATATCTGAGAAAATCGATAGCCTATCGATTTTGCCCGATCGCACAACACTATCACAACTCGTCCCGTTCGAATACTTAGATTTATTTCACTATATGAGTAATGAATTTGTTTAGAACTCCACTTGATATCGGACTACCATATTGAGAAGTCTATCATTTAACAGATCGTTAAGTATCCGATCTTTATTCTAGGCACGATTCTCTTCAATTTTTATGGTTTGATTGGGGTTGTTAATCAATTTTAGAGTTGGTATTGGGTTAAGCTTTGATAGAACGTGATGGTTTCTCTTTGAATCTTTAAGATTTTAAAATTAACGTAATATGAAGATACGATATCTAGCTGTAGATAGACACATACCTACTAGCCGAACTACAAGTATGTTTTAAGTTCAGTAGTTATATCATCTAACTATATTTTACAGATCAAATGAAGGAACGAAAAACGAATGTCTTATGAGAAGGGCTTTTAAAAAGGAAATTTCTTTGACCAATGTATTTGTAAGTTTGTATGGCTGGAACTATGTAAAAATCTACTAATTCGATTTGAATGGGGTTTTCATTGTTAATGAATTAAAATTACATAATTAACTTACATCTGCCGTGGCCGTGTATTTCCAATATATAGATTAAGAAACCCAAAAATATATAGAAGGCTTACTCACGCGGGTTTTTCGCGGTAGTAAGTTTATATATGGCAAGTAACACTACTAACTTTTTATTTCCTGATGTTTCGAGTGGATTGCACTACTCGTGGTCGCGGGTTCACTCAAACAACCCAAACCAAAAAATATCACCAAAACGTTTTTAACCCAACAAATTAACTCTAACCGGAGATAAGTTTAAAGACATTACCCTCAAAAACAAATTAACGGCATTAAACTTGTCTCGGTGGAGCTTTTTAGCTTAATTCGCCAAATCTCTTTCAAATCGCTCCCTGGTCACTGAGAAACAGGAGAATCCCCTTTTTATACTAATTCAAAGGGAACCGATTTACCGTAAAAACGAATAACCCTTAAAGGTAAAAAATAAGCGTAAAAAATATTCGGTACCTACCTGAAACCTCGGGTAAGGAAACTATTTATGAGAAGATTAAGTTTTCGAAGGATATAAGCTTTATAAAAAATGTTTTTCAAGTTTAATATAAACCCAATTTTTATCTGTAATCCAGTGTGTGTGAATAGTTTATATTGAGCGTTAAGGGAAATCTGCTTTAGTGATTAAGAATGGATGGGTGAACGAATTTTTGTTGAAGCGGATTGAGTTGTAAATGTTAATCGGTTGAACTTAGTAACTTTATTATCTTTGAAAAAACTTATGTATGTTTATATTATGTATTATTTTTTCTTTAAAAAAAGTAGCTTAGCTTGTAATGTCCCACTGCTGGGCAAAGGTCTCTCATCTCACTGAAGATATCAGTACAGTGAGGAGGATTAGGCGTAATCACCATGCTTGCCTAATGCGAGTTGGTGATCTTATGTTTGTAAAGTAGGTTACATGGTTCCGCTAAACCCGGGAATCGAACCCACTAGAGTGCACATACCACTAGACCACCGAGGCGTTTATATTATTATTTCTTCTTTTGAGTGTTAAAATCATCATGACTGATTTATTAACCAATGACAACTTCTTTCATTGGGGAAAAAGAGTTCAGTGATAGTGTACGAATTTAATTAGATCACTATACTTTTTGCTTTCATCTTCTGCTAGAAAAGCGACAGCATAAGTTCACATTTTATCTTTCGTAAGAAAAAAATTAGTGTATATCATTCTCTTTGGCTAACGTAACCTAAACTCACTTGCTTAATATCAACGAGGCATAAGGATTAAGGTTACACACTAACTATTATCGAATCTGTGCCTTAGCCAACAACCGAATACTCCCTCAAACGCACAAGCCCTGACGTCACTACAGCCTACTCAAACGGTCCCATGCCTACATCGGAGATAACCCCTTGAACACACTATATTATCCAGACAATATCATGTAACCCTAGTACAGGATAAACGTTTGTTTACTATCCGGCAGGAGTCCCGGATGCTCCTTGATATAGGAAATTTTGGCATTATTTAGCATGTTTGGAGAGGTTTAAAGCAGTGTTGTAAAATGTTCCCTGAAAGGTTTTAAGGTAGGTGTGTTTAAGGGTTATAGGGATGTGTGTAATATTAATTATAAGGCGTACAGTTTGTTAGTTAAAATGTACTACGACTTGACGTTACTTCGCATCAAACCTTGCATGTCTACTTTGCCACTAAACTCTTCATAACTGTTAGAGCTAGAAACCGACACCAAATTGGGTTTTTATGAAAATGCAAACTTTTTTGAAATTGGTTACAAGCAGAACCTCCGTAAACATGCCTTTTGATATACTTTTGATGACAGAAATATCAGACAAACATACACTCGAATTAACATACAGGCAGCCTTTCATTGAGTTTTGGAGTCGGTTAAAACAAATCAGTAATCTAAATCAAAAGGTATGATGATCCTTACACTCATACACCCGTTAAAATATATTTAAAAAAAACCGCCTCATAACGAGTGGGTTAACAATATCATCTCCAATATCGTACTTAAATATACCTACACAACCTCTAAAATACCATAATCCTATTTGCTAGTAAAATGAGATGGAAAAATGTACTAACAATAACATCAAGAAGCTTTGAACATCAAAGGAAAATCAAAGGGCGGCCATAGTATCTAAAACTGATATTATTTTTGTGCAATGGAGATTAAACGGTACTTCGGATTTTTGCTTTCAAGGGTTTTAAATATTAATATCGTGGATAGATTAACCGAAAATTTTTTTTTGGCGTTTTAATATAGGTATTTTTAGCTCATAAAACATTATCCAAATTATATTATCTCCTTTTTTCAAACATGGTTCGAATTTGAGATCACCAACACGCATTAGGCAAGCGTGGTGATTACCCTATTCCTTCTCACTATTCTGATATCTTCAGTGAGATGAGAGGCCTTTGCCCAGAAGTGGGGAATTACACGCTATTATTTTTACTTTTTTATTATCTTGTACCTACACGCCTGTCATCGCCTTGTCTCTATCTCTCTTCATATTCTGGGAGAGACCAGAAGACTACCTATATAAGTGCAGCCACTAGTTAATTATCGATTTAAGTGATATTCCTGACTTGACTGACCTGTCTGCCAAAGACAGGTCAAGCAGTCAAGGCGTTTGAAAAAAAATCAGTCTGGCATCATAGTGGTAGATAAAAGAAGTAGGTAAGTTCGTATAGGTTAGTGGCTAACCTGGTGTCGGAGTTTTCAGACCGCCTAAAGGCCTCTGACCTGGTCTGACGATTGATAGAACCGAGACCGACAATCGTGCCCTCCGAAGCACGGTAGCGCTCAGATAGAAATGCCACTATCGGCCACCCATCCAAGTAAGGGCCGAGGTGCACGTTGCTTAACAATTGCAATGAGTTAACACTGCTCAATCAAACTACGCCACGAGTGCTACATCGTGGTAGATGTGGTAAATGTACGAGTATGTACAAGTGAAGTTATGTAGGACAATCAGACCACTGTGAATGACTAAAATGAGAGGCCTTAGCATTTTTGCCCACAGAGATGTTATTTTGATGTGTATAATATTGTTATCTGATATTTATATTTTCTCCCCCATCTTAACATGACACCCCCATGAGAGGACAGACAACAAAAGGCGCTTCAGATTATGTTTTGACTGGATCGAGTGAAATATCGTATTTCAAATCTGTTTGCTTTTTACATGGATTTGTTATGAACCTATATTTTGATTACATTCATATCTGTATTAAAATATGATGTTGAAGTTCAATGTAGAGTGTCGGTGTGCTTAAACTATACCCACTCAAACAAACAAACAAAACAATAAAGAACTAGCCGCACCGCGTGGTTTCACACACGTTGTACCCGTTCCCGCGAGAATTTCAGGATAAAATGTATCCCATGTGTTACATACATCCATACATCCATATAGGTACATCCATCCTCACAAACTTTCGCCTACTAATATTATAGGAAGTAGGATTATCTAGTGGCTTGATGACAATTATTTCCCATTTTTTCTTGTTATCAATAAATATACTAAATTGTCACGTGATTATCATGTCATGACAAATTCATACATATTGATAGACTATAACCATATTTTAATATGAACATGTCACATTAAAATGACAACCATGACAAACTCATAATGTTAATAGCCGATAATCAAATAGAATACGATATAATTACCACCGGTCTAGGGGAGCAGATAATATAAAAAATAATGTATTGGCCCGTAATTTCCCACTGCTGGGCAAAGGCCTCTCATCTCATTGAAGTTATCAGTACAGTGAGGAGGATGAGGCGTAATCACCACGCTTGCCTAATGCGGGTTGGTGATCTCAAACTCGAGCCATGTTTGAAAAGTAGATATTTTAACACAAGTAGACATGCCAAAAGTCAGTTAAAATAACTGTTTCACGAATAGAAACGCTATTAAATTTTAATTAATTCGATATTATTAAAGTCTAACCTAAACTAAGTTGTATTGTAATCCATATCGGACATTCCACCAATAAATAAATCTTGGCAGCTACATTCATAGTTTGTGGTATGTTACATAAACGCAATCCATAGTTCCATCCATAGTGATTCCTCAATGCATTGTTATGTCATAATACTCCGGAAGTTCCGCCTTAGTAAAATATTGCTAAGATTCGCATAAATGACAACAAATAACGTTTGTCCTATTGAAATTATATTGACGGTCGCTAAGGTATGATATGAATAGCGTTTCTCCCATGCTCAGCTCAGCGTCTCCCTCGGCACCATTGTAAAAACCTTGATGTACATTTTTTATTGCTATATTTGTATCAATAGATTCTTCACAAAAGAGATTTGTAGATAAATTTTTTTGTAAGGCATCTGTGTCGGATTTCTTTTAAATAGACGATATCTTGTATCGAATTTTATTCGGTAGATACAAACTTGTCATTGTGATTCCAGTAATGATGTTTATTGGTAAATAAATTTGCAGTTTATGTTGATTTTGTGTCTCAATTTTTTGTTTGTGTTTCCGGTTTGTGGGCTATTCTGATGGAGGTCAAGAATTTGACTTGATAGTTGTATTTATGAATGGGTGTCTCGTGATTTAAATTATTGACTATTAAACTGACGCTTGGGCCTCTTGCGACACTAGCTGCTAGATTCCACGCCGCTTGTATGTAGTTAATTAATATAATTCTATTGCCTTCATGCGGTTAAATATACTTACTATCCTTTCTACAATTATAAATGCGAACGTTTTTAAGGTTGGGTGGAGGTTTGATGTTATTTCACGAAAATCTATAGATTATGTTTTAATATATGAACAATATACTCGTAGCTTGTGCACCAGAATTAAAAACATAGTTAACTTTGTATCCCAAATTGCCTACAGACTGTTTAAAAGCTAGATTAAACCGTGTGGATAAGTAGTTTTTGATACATTTTTTATCCAGAATGCGTGCATGATCGTAAATAAGTATATTATCTCGTGTCAGAAGATTTAAAAAGAATAAAGATATGATAAAGTCAAATGGAATCCATGACACGCGTCGTCTCGGCTGCAGTTGAGACTACGTTGGCAACTTCGCCTCATGTATAGGAGCCGTAAGAAAAACTTACTTGAGACTCTAACCTGCTTGAAAATCTGAAAAACATTAAATAATAATGAAGTGAATGAACATTTGTTTTCTTTTAAAAAGTCAATCTTGTTCCAAATTCCTTTAAACACAATTTCACAGCGCACAATTCGTTCTCTTGATCACTAGACAATAAATCTTCAAAGGCTATTTTGTTGGAATTAAATGTAATCAAATTTTCAATAAGTAAAATCATAAACTTCGAAATTAGACTTGTCTCTTGTAATAAATTATGTCTAGTTTTACGACCATTTTGTTTAAATCATTGATGAAATTAAATGTATTTAAAGACGGATGAATTATTGGTTGTATTTGTATTGGTAAATAAGAAATATGGGATGCGTTTATCATTGGGTAAATAATTTACCGTTTTGAAATTCAATCAGTGAATTTTGTGTGATTTCTTTTAAATCTTCCTTAAGTGATGAACGAAAGAAGAGGGATGAAATGGTGTAGATACGGAAGAGGCTGAGAAAGACCATTGAGTTCTTTACTACTGTATCTCAATAATAGCAATTTTTCTTTAAAACAATACAAAATATTTGTGGAAGGATGTTAAATTTTCAACAAACACGTAACACCTAATGAAAATGAAAAGTAAGATACAACATTATTAATACATGACTGATAATACATAGTTTGATCGTCAAAATAAAATTCAGCTTCAAAGTACCTTGTATAATTATTTTTGTCTATGAAAGCATTTATGCGATGAAAGTATTAATTCCCTTACTTGTGTCGATCGTTTTGGTCAACAATAAGGGATAGTTAAATCACAGGCTAATCGCCATTCAGCTTAACATACCGGATACTGACACCAAAGTAGTCATAATCTTATGCAAAAATACTCAGGACGAAGCACTTTCGCTAGACAACGGTGATCCAAATAGACTAGAAGATCTTTCTTGTCTTCTAACCATTTCTTACCACCTGTCTCAAGTAGCACTTGACCTAACCAGACTCTATTTAAGTAATGATTTATGATCAGCACTTGTTCTGAAGTGGATACTCACAAAAGATGTAATAGCTGCCGGTATTTCATAGAATGTTACAGATAATAATAGTTGTAGAGATCCTGGGAAGATGGTATTGTTTTCTAAGTTGTTTATTAGACTTGGCTTTTATATTGTTATTCTAGTACTCGAAGCAACAAAATGTTTGTAACAAGATAATGATGAATCGAGCAATTTATTGAATATCTATAGGTAACTATCTTGACTGACGTAGCTGATTACTTGGTTTTCTTATTACACCTAGCAGTGCCTCTCTGCATTCTGTTATTGTACTTGATTGTACTAGAAGAAACAAAATGTTTGTAACAAAATAATGATTAATTTAGCAATTTATGGAATATATTGTATTACTCATTAGATGATTACTTTGTTTTATTATCACACTAGCAGCACCTTGTGGTGTCACGGGTTGTGCCCGTTCCCCTAGAAATTTCGTGATAAAAAATAGCCTATAAACCTTTCCGTTAAATGTGGCTAACTATCTACTACAAAAATAATTATAAAAATCGGATTGGTAGTTACTGCGACTAGCGCGTTTAATAATGGCATCGTACGAACGTTTGAGAATTGTTTGTGATTCGGTAATCAGGTACAAGACAGTTATTCAAAGGTGCCAATAAATGTCATACCGAAGAACAGTTCTTAAGACAGTCAAAAAATTATCTATCCAATCCAGGGCTATCCAAGTTATCAACAAATCCTCAATAGTATTAGTCCACACGATAAAGCACCATTAGCTCGAAAATTTGTAAAAGTAACAATGCCATCCATTCAATGCTGCCCAAATACATTTAAAACTACAAAAGACTTATAAATTCCTCCATTCACATAAGTCAAACCCGAAGGACGCCATGTGGAAACAGTCATGGATGTTCGCAATCGATTTCAACTGTCATCCTTTTTGACCGGAGCAAATTGTCAAGGCGTTCGTGGGGTTAATTTTTTTTCGTCCAAGTCCCTACTCACCTCGGTGACATTTTGATGCATGATCTATTTTCAGATGGGAATTGGAGTCGTACTGTGTGATTTAGGTTAAATTAACGTTATTTTGTTAGTGAAATGTTGCATTTTTTGGCGAAATAAAGGATTACCGTTTCAGCCATCGCTATAGAATTGGTATCAAAGTTAAATAAAGACCTCAGAAGCCGAAAGTACATGAAACGAAAACACCCAACGTCTTTAATAAGGCAAACCAAAAAACAATACAAAATAAAGCAATTTACATTTATCTCAGCCGTCTGCAGTTGTTGAATTAAGTTCTCTGACCAGTAATTAAGACTAAGTAAGGGTATACACATACATAGATAGTTCTGAATGCAAGTAATTAAGTCCCACCTTAGTATATCTTCTAAGGATTGCACGAATCTTGAAATACCCGTTTCGTCGGGATAATTACTGTAAAAGGCATTTTAAACCCGTCTAGTAATGGTACCGAGATAATCACCATTTAATTTTATCGATAAAGGTTATTCGATTGAATTTGTTGGTTTTAATTATCGATAAATTGTTGGAAGGGGTTTTTTTGGGATTTGTATTTTGAATGTCAGGACTTGATTAAGTGATCGGATTACTTTTTAAGTGGAGTTGATAGTGTTCATAATATGGTTTAAGTAACGGGGTTTTCAGTGTGATGAGAAGCCTTTGCCCAGCGGTGGGACTTCTTCTTTATCGAGTGGATGGTCAACCTGATCAATCCTGGTATCAGAGTTATTGAGCCGCCAAAGGCCTCTGACATGGCTCATGTAACGACTACTATCCGTAGAAAGTAACCGGGACCGACGGCTTAACGTGCCCTCCGAAGCACGGAATCATCTTACTTTTCGAGCAATCAGGTGATTCAGCCTGCAATGCCCTAACCAAACTGAGGACAGTCTCACAAAGAGATTTTTGTGAGCTATTGTCTCCACCGGGAATCGAACCCGGAACCTCCGGATCGTGAACCGAGCGCTCAAACCACAAGACCACGGAGGCTGTTAAAGCGGTGGGACATAACAGATTTTTTTTACTTTACTTTTACTTTAAGTAACAGACTAACTGCTGCACTCAGACACGTCCATTAAATCGATTTATTTGACATATTTTTTTGCATTACAAGTCAAAATCACTGATTATATCTCTACTAAGGAAGCATTTGTCGTCTCTGAGTAAAGTAACCGCGAGAGAAAGAGCGACAATCTCACTATCTAAATGTTTTTCTTGCAGTTTTGGCTATACTTCATATCCTCCCAAAAACTTATATCCTCATAGCCTTTCTTCTTCACGCTATATCATGCAAATATCTACGAAGATAAATTCTTAAAAGAATTAATTTTATTAAATAGCTAATACAAGACACAGTACAGTCACGTACACAATATTATCATAAGCTTAAAAACGAATCCACTCAATTTAAATCCAAACATCGTCCAACTAATAAACTCTAATAACAACGCTACAACATAAATATTCTCAGAAGAGTAAGAAAACATAAATGAAAGCAACTAACGATAAACGCGACATCTCATACAACAAAACCCACGCGCACAAGTTAATTAAACTCTAGTTCAGTATCCCGAAGGACTTCTTATAAATCTTAGGCTTGGCGTATACGGGGACGCAGAAATAGCGTAGGTGACACCGTTTAACTTGTATGTTTCGGGACAGAATCTATGCCTTGACAGTCGGCGCGTTTGCACGAGGCTTTAATTAAAACAAAAGATGGTGTGTTTTGTTGGTTTTTTAAATGCTCTGCCTATACTTGACTATGTGGTTTGTTCATTCTTTAGAGTTTTGACGCTGAAGTTTTCTTTTTAAATTACAAATATGGCATTTGTTTTCTCTTCAAATCTTCCTTCTTATAATGTTCTATGTTATTGTTTTTTCTAAATATTAATTATTTATGTCATGATTTTGCGCGTATACGTTTCGTTTCACGTTCTTCAATTTATTAAATAGCCTCACACACAAAATTGTGGCATCTTCTAAATGTGACTAGCATCATCGTATACGCTCAACCTTAAAGTCTTCAAGGAAAAATATACTTTGTCACGCACCTAACAGATATAAAGTGTCGTGTAAAAGTATTTTTGTTTGTAAGAACGTGTCATTGTAAAAAAATGTATCGATGTATCACGTCACTGACAACTTTATTTGTAGTTTGCTTTATAGAGTTAAATGGCTGATGGAGTACAGTAAAGAATATGCAAATATGTTGTTGAACTTATATGCGATACATTGAGTATTTATCAATGAGAAGGTTTAAATGTATTATGCTGGCGCGGACAGTTCATTCAATCATTCATTTATTCACCATTCATCTCTTATGTTTTTAAACCGCCTAAATACCGACATGGTTTATCGATTGAAACAACCGGGACCGACAGCTTAACGTGCCATCCGAAGCACGGTAGCGCTCAGATAGAAATGCCACCCATCCAAGTACGGGCTGAGCTGCACGTTGCTTAACCATCGCAATGATCTACCATCGTGTGTCTTGGTTGTTTCAGTTATCAGACCATGTCTGAAAACTACAACACCACGGTTGGCCACTTCCCTACTCAAAATTACTTACTTATCCAAATGCCTTATAACTTAGTAACATATGTACAATACCATCGTCTCTCAAAGTATCTCCATTACACTATTTGATCAGCTTTATGCCACATTCCGAGCTAATATTGAGTTAAATTCTGTTTGAGTTACTCAAACACAGTGCATTGCGTTCATAATGTGTACGTTGGTAATATTTAACGTTGTCAGTGCAATACTTTTATATGAAAGAACTTTGATAGTTGGAAACAGGTATAAAGGATTTCAGTCTTTGTTTCATATAGCTTCAGAGTATTTCAAGAAATATATAAGTTATAGTTTATTTCTGTGACATCTGTTCCAGTGACAATCGCTTCGCGTTCTATTTTGGTTGTCTCCTTGCAAAAGTTTTGCAGTTCAGTGATAAACATATCTGACTAGAAAGACATTTAGGTCGATCGTGTCTACGTTAACTCCTTAGAGACTTCTGGTTCCTTGGTACTTTGTTGCCAAAAACGGCTCATTATATATATTTAATGAAATCAATAATAGTAAATTATCTATTACAACTGACAAGACACAAACCACAACAGTTCAACAACCTGACAAGGTCATCCGAATCATCAAACTACAGAGACGTGTTCATCATTTTAAAATCCTAATAGAGATTCCGCAATGATAGACTTCTAATTGACGTAATTTTTCATACATTACATGTCAAAATCACTAACTTAAATCTCTACTTATTTGACGATATGAGTATGGCCATTAGAAACTTTTGCTTCCCCGGTACTAAAACGCCAAAGCGGTTAATTGTCTTTCATAACGATTTTGACAGTTATCATTATTAATATGGAATCGATGAACAGAATGATGAATCACTAAACTGATGAGACTTCAAAGCGCCAATCATTTAGTCACAAAGCTAGGTAAATCATCAAACTACATTTTTTTTATTATAACACTACTAATTTTGAATTGACTACGTTTACGGATACACTTCGCTTTTATTTTACGCTAGCAGCGCCCCGCGGTTTTACCCGCGTTGTGCCCGTTCCCGTGGGAATTTCGGGAATTTTTATACATATAAACCTTCCTCTTGAACCACTCTACCTATTACAAAAAACCGCATCAAAATCCGTTGCCTAATTTTAAAGATTTAAGCATACAGACAAACAAACAGAAGACAAACAGACGCGACTTTGTTTTATACTATGTAATGATAATGATTTTTATCTGACGTTTCGACCCTTTACAGGAACCGTGATCACAGAACACTGTAAAACAAAAGCGAAGTGTATCCGTGAACGTAGTTTCAATACAAACTCTTTTTTCTAATCCTAGTCACCCGGTTAAATAATTTTCCCGGTCAAATTGACGTTTCAATAACAATACATTACGTGGATCAGTTGATCAAAGACAGGATAACAGCGACAGGTTTATCTGACTTTACAAACACTTTCGAGCCTTCTCTATCCCTCGGGAGTTACGTTTGGGATAATCTATTGCTCACGTTAACCTTTCAGTAGTATTTCTTTCAGTGCAAGTAATAGTTTTTTGTCTTAAATCCGGGTTTTCGATACGGATTGAAAACAGGGTTATCGTCTACACTGGCCGGTCTTGTTTCGGATATACGAATTTAAAACGATCTTAAATCAGTTGAGAACCTTTTTTCATATTTCAATTTGGTGATACCATCGCTATATTCTATTGCTTCGCGCAGTTAATGTGTAGTTAGAAGCAAAATATAACAATGAAGAAAAACATAGCTCCAAATCCTTCAAACGTGAATTGGTAAACCCGACAATGATTTTCGGCCTCTCTGTTCCTTATTTAAATTTATAACAGCAATAAAATGATAGTATATGTCTCTATAATCAAACATGATAATTTTGGGAACCCCAAACAAAAAGATAAGGCTACCGCACAAACCTGACCTGCCTTATCAAAAACTAACATATTCGATCATACGTCCTATCTCAATGTCACTGTAGTAGCACTTATGTCACACCATCAAGCAGAGAGCGACACTTTAATTCAATAGCGTATCATATTAAGGCGTTTGCTGAATGCAACACCCTGTGACTGCAATTTGTAAAGTACTATAACTGCATTCGGCGAGCGACTGCAGTTGACTTGTAAATACATATTGTACACAGTCAGCGGAAAATCTAGAGCAGTCATCAATACAAAATTCGGTGAACGAAGAAGTTTAGCAAGTTCGACGACCGCATTTGGCCAATACAAATGACTTGAAAATGTTATGGGACGCCATATGTAATAAACGTAATTGAAATAATAGCTGTAATGTAAACTGAATTGAAGGAATTAAGTTTTTTATTCGCTATGTTTTTGATAAAACTAAAGTGACAAAATACAAGCATCAGTTTGCTCGTGTGGAGTAGACATACGAGTATTTTTGACCCAAGTAGACACCGTTCATGTAGACCCACCATAAGTAAGTTATGTAACTCGAGTTTATCAATTTGTAAATAAAGTGATGAAATGGAATTATTGGTTTGGATTTTTGTAATGGATCACCGTGTGGGTTAGATATGTTTGATCGATTGGGTTGGAGTCTATCTGTTAGAGCCTTTATTTTGTTCTGGGAATTGTGGAGACCTTGGCGTTTGGGAGGCGACGAAAATGGTTTATTTGTAACATGATTTGTGGTTATTTTAGTAGTTGACTACTTGACATTTTCGTTACATGATTGATGACGTTATATTATTTATGTTTTTGACATTTTTTTATTAATTGCGAGTTCGTTCATTGGGTTATTGTACTCGCCTAATATAATATACAGGTATAGTTGTACTAATTTTATAATTGCGGAAGTTTGTGACGATGGCAGGATGTATCTTTGTTACTCTTTCTCGCAAAAACGACCAAACATTTTTTTATGAAACTATGCAGTATCATAGTTTACAACACAATACCACATAGATAATATTTTATCCCGAAATTCCCGCGGGAACAGGTACAATGCGGGTAACACAGCGAGGCACTACTAGTATGAGATACCCTATATACATCTTCATTTTACCTCGGAAAAAGATACCTTACTACAAGTACAAAATTTTTACTACAAAATTAACCCGTATTGAGAAACCCGTTGCCACAGTGGCAGTGAGAGCGCTTACTGTAGGTATCGGGGGTTCGATTCTCGCCCGGAGTCAACAATTTGTGAAGACATAGTTGTTGGCGACGATGTCGGTGTAGTAGTATCAGTATCAGTTAAATTGCATATTACACGCTTAGAGCTAAGTTTGCGTCTAATTAATTTAATAAAAAAAATCTTCAAATTAATTAATTCTAAATAGAGTTCTGTTTGTTTAACTTCCGTCTTACACAAAGTAATCTATCAACCGATCAAAATACATGAAAAGAATGAAACTGTTAGCGTACAAACAAAAACAATAATCTTTATAAAGTGTGAATCGTTGCGGAACCATCTTCGTCTTGTTTCAAGCTCATTTGCATAAGCTTCTCGAAACGCTGTTGACTGAGTGTTTTTAATTTCGAATTCTTTTTAGAGTTCCGTCTAGAGTAACTAAGAAAACACTATTTGTAAAGAAAAACGAACTGAGAACGGAACGGAAAAAGAAAAAACTAGTGTGAGTTAATTTGATTCCATATTACAGTTTAGAGCTGAGTTCTAATTAACTGTGAGTGAATTTTTCCGGGTATATTTATTATTTTATTTTATTTAACTGTGCTATATTCTAGTAAGTATACAATTGTTTCGCTCTTCCGTGAAGTACACAAATTAAAAACATTCTCTAATCACATAATATCTCGGGAATTACCAGTCCGACTTGAATAATTCTTTTTGTAATAGATAGCCACATTCAACGGAAAGGTTATAGGCTATTTTTCATCCCGAAATTCAAATGGGAACGGACACAACGCGGGTAAAACCGCGGAGCGCTGCTAGTAAAAAATAAAATAATTATTGTGTTGATGTAAATTGCGATAAACAGAACCAAATTGTTACATTCTCACTCTATATTATCAGATTTTTAATTCAAAACTCGAAGTCAGGATTACAATTTGAATAATTCCTTCAAACAATCGTGAATGAATTAAACAGCTTTACAGGAACGATGAAAACATTTCGAGAATTTCTTTTGTCCTTTTATTTTGACTTGCAAGTATTTAAAAGGGAGTTTAAATAAAGCTGCCAACAGGAGGTATGTCCGTTTGAAAGGATCCTGACATTTGTGAAAAAGTATGTATATTTGGGCAGGTTACTTTTTGGTGATGACAAACGCCTTTACTTGTTATCTTGGGTTTGCTTTGGTATATCCAGCCAGTACTGTAATTATGTTTATACAATACTAGCAACGCCTCTTGGTTATACCCGCGTTGTGCCCGTTCCCGTAGGAATATCGGGATGAAAAATAGACTATAACCTTTCTTTATAAAACTTGACATAAATTCAAATTCAAATGTCTTCTTCTACTTCTTCTTCTTCATCGAGAAGGTGGCCAACCTGACCAATCCTGGTGTCAGAGTTATTTAGCCGCCAAAGGCCTCTGACATGGCTCAAGTAACGACTACTATCCGTAGAAAGTAACCGGGACCGACGGCTTAACGTGCCCTCCGAAGCACGGAATCATCTTACTTGTTGTCTTTATTAAATCAGATCATTACAATCATTTATAATCATCACAGTCAATCACATAGCATAATTTACACGGTAAAAATCCTTAAAACAACCTCGAATTAGCCTAATATCCTACAAAACCTTATTACAATCACAAGTGAAAGTTATAAACCACCTAACAACCTCTAGTTATCTTCTTTCTATCTAAAATAAGCACCAAGATACTTCAGAACGACTCACTGAATCAATTCACATCACAACTTACAACAACCGAACTAGAAACAAGAAAGAAAGTTCTACTAATAATCTGATCAATAAAAATAAACCAAATAACTTTATTACTTCAACAATATAACCCAATAAAGGTACCAATGGCGCAACATCCATTTTTACTAATGAAACTTGATTTCGAAGCCAAAATCCTAAAAGCCTCAAATCACAGGTAATCTATCTAAGTACCGAACACTATAAAAATAATAATTTATCTTCCACGAGAGATATTTGGTCTAGGTGGAAGCGAAGAGCGATTTAGACTGAAAAAGTTAAAAGTTTGATATTGATACGAAAGGGCTAATTATGTGATACGTTAGCTGTCGTTGACGATATCTCATTATGTTCTTAGATAACATTTACTCTTATTGTGTCGTAGTTACAAATATTTTAAATTTTTCACCTGCTGGATCATCACACTGCTGCACTGTGATAAAGATTTCATTGTGTAAGAAGATGATGCGTGATTGTGTCGCTGTTAAATCTGGATTCATCTGCAAAGTTTCAATAATTGATTTCTTCTAATTAGCGTTAATGCTTATACCGTGAAAATCATAAATAAAATCATTGTATAACTCACTATTAATAATATTAGTATCTATAATACCTAATTCAATTTATAGTTAATTCAAATCCTATCCGCTTCTATCTTGTACCACTCGACATTTTCTCATGATCCCAAGAGCAGTTGGGTGGCGACCTAATCGCTTAGAGACGCCAACTGTCACTGGGAACACTTACCTACTCATGGAAATGTTTTAACAATACTCTCGAAAGCTACGGCTCTATTTGAAATAGACGTTGATTTGTATGTTCATGTTACAGTTCTAGATCTTGTTGAAATATTGCTGAAGGAAGGAGGTATTGTTGGATTCTAACTGTGTCACCAAGTCAAATATTGTGTGTGTGTATCGGGATAGTAGATGCTTGAGTCATTGGAATTATCGAGTTGATTTAAATAAGAATGGATTAATACGATCTATATCACAGAATATATATTTCTTTTAAATCGTTTTGCTGGCATAGAGATTCAATTTCTGGGTCAATCGAAGAATGTTCCAATTTTCAAACATGGCTCGGGTTTCAGATCACCCGGATGATTACGCCTATGGTCCTAACTGTACTCATAGCCTAGCAGTGTGACGTAAAAATGTGATACTTTTTAAAGTTTATGAGAAGTGTTTAGTACAAGCAAAAGTGTTACACAAGACTCAAAAATCCGTAAAGAAACAATAAATAAAGTCTATAATTAAAGGAATCGTGCGTATTTTAAAATAAGATGTAAAGAGTCACGAACAGACACGATTTGGACTGACCTCGAGGAGAATACCGGTTCTGAACCACGATTAAGTTATCTTCCCGATGTTCCACTGATTTTGAGTTAATTTCTTTATTTTATGCCCTTTGGTTTAAACCTTTTTAGTTCCGTGGCTGTGGCGTTTTTTGTATGCAAGTCTATTTAAAGAATCGGCGAATTTTACAGTTAAGTAAGGTCGTGTAGGCTATAGGACATCTCTGGTGACGGAGATTTTAGACTGCCTAAAGACCTCAGGTTCTTTAGTTAATTAGGAATATCTAGCTAAGCTGGAGTCTTCAATAGAACGCAAGCGTCATAAACATCCTTTGCCTTTCGAATTGGCGCGTTTGCAGCTCGGAAATTCGCTTAATGCAAACAAATATTTCAGTATAATTGTAGTAAATTTTCGAGTCGTATTAGAGTAGCACTTATGTAGAAATTTAAGTAATATTAGTAACAAATTAGTACATTATCCATCAAAGCTTTCCCATAATACTATAAAAGTCCTTAACAATAAAACGCTCTTCAAAACACCTGAAATAAGGGCCGAAGTACGAAATCTTTTCCCCAATTTTCGTCTCAACACTTCCATTTTGTCCCTTTAGAAATGGGCAAAGTAATTTTTCTAATGGACTCTTAACAATTAAATCGTAAAATCTATTGAGGATCTCTGCCGCTTTGGATTTGACAATACTATTATTATCTGCTGAACAAAACAATTGGTAATTTATTTGATTCTATTTTTGGATAAGTGGCATTTGTTTTCTGTTTGATTTGGATTTGATGAAGATTGGGAGATACGATTTTTTGTAGTACGGGAGCCCTATTGCAGATTTCATGATTTACTCAAAAGCGTCAGACTAAAATATGGGAGATACTTTGCTCCATATTCAATAGTTATTCAAATTTACCTTTGGCGGCTCTATAACTATGACACCAGGATTGGTCAGGTTGACCATCCACTGGATGAAGAAGAAGAAGAATAATTTACTTCCATCAAATATTCCCATGTATAGTTTATGTACATTGTTTTCTTCCCATGTATGAAGAACATTGCCTAGAACTACCTATTGCTTTAGAATTGCTTTTTAAGCTGATACTGTTTTCAACAGCCATAGTATATTATAAGTTACTTAATGGGCTATCTCTGAATAAAAAGAATTCAGGACTCCAAAAAAATCCAGACATTTTGCAATTATTTACATATTAAACATTATTTCAGACACAAAAAGACACTTTGATGGATATACAAAGCAAATTACAAATTCTGAAAAGAAAATTTAATTTGAAGAGGTTTTTGGAATTTTACGATAGATGAATAGAATTAGGTCATGCGAAAATAAAATATGTACCTATTGAAGTCTCATCTAGGCATAAGTTATTATAAATTACTCTTTTGTAGTAGCATACACCCCGCGGTTGGACTTTCAGAATTGAAAGGAGATATATTTTATTTCTTCTGTTTGTTTTTAATATTTCACCTTATTTGTTACTAGCAGGTCCCCGCGGTTTTACCCGCGTTGTGCCCGTTTCCATGGGAATTTCGGAAACTTTTATACATATTAACGGTTTTTTTAAAAAGATAGAGTGGTTACTGTATATTTTTAACTAATCATACCATAGGGACAGACAGACAGACAAACAGCGGAAAGCTATTTTGTTTTATACTATGTAGTGAAGCAACATGCAGCTCAATTACTACTTTGATGGATGGAATTTCTATATGGGTGCTAGTTTACGTTGAAGAGCATGCTTATTCCTCTGTCCCGTTTATTTCAATTGTCAGGCCATAGCAAAGGCCTTTAGGTCGGACGATTCCTACACCAAAGTTGGCCCCTAATCTAATCAAAATTTAGTTAGTGGTAAGCTATATATTCCATAGTAGTTTTACCCGTTAGATCATTTAGGTGGTCTTAAAACTCAGACACCAGCATTGGTTAACTTAACTACAGCAAATGAATGTACGACTCTTTGTACTTTAGTGAAATATCAACAATAACTTACCACAAACTTCACTTAAAAAAAATTACAAGTAGTTGGTACTTTATTCTTCTTGTGAGGTGGCCACGATTTGACCTTGTCGGTTGATGCGCCCTGTCATGTCTGACTTCGTGATTCAGATGTCGCTCAAACACTTGATGTTATCTTTCGAGTTTTATCTTTTTAGGTTTGGCGGTTGTGGAGGTTGAATCGTTGCATAAAGTAGGAGGCTCTACTACTGTACTAAGGGTAATTTTTAATTCCGATGCAAAAAGTGAATAGGAAGTTAAATTTGGTTAGTGTTTGTAGCATCGTAGCTATGAATATATTAAAAATAAATGCACGGATTGAAATTTTAAGATAGCTACGAGTTGGAGAGTCCTAAAGACAACATTTGAAGGTACTAAAGACAATTTGATATTTTGATTTAAGATAAGTGACATAACCAGAGTGCAACAGACCAAAATTTATATTTACCAAAATGAATCATATTCTAAAAACAACTTAACATAACTTACCTATACTTCAAAAACTTTCAAATTAACCATTAAATAAAGCGAACGTTACATAAAATAAATGAAATAACACTATTAGACATAAATATATCCTTATACGCAGAAACAGGCATTCAGTTTCAGAGTTATTCACCGTCAATCATCGTAACTTAAAGCTAATAATTTACGGCGAGATTGTCTGCAGAGCTGCAATGGACACCGTTAGGTTGGTAGTACTGTTAGAGAGATATTCAATGTTTTAGAATAGTTTATATGTACTCAATTAAACTGGCGGCAATTCGTTTAATAATTGGCAACAGGATTGTATATATTTGATACGATACTTGTTGAATATAATTCCGTGAAAATTGGATACCTATCCTTATCCCAATTTTAGGACCTTAGATTTCATACCATTCGTTGGTAAGTTAAAAATTAGTTTAATAATATAGCTTCATGACAACGACGTTAAAGAGAGCGATAGTTGAAGCAGTGAGTAGTATTTTAGCCTGTAAAATCCCTCTTGCGTAAAGGCCTCTCGAAGAGTACAGTAAGGAGAATTAGGCGTAATCACCACTCTTACTTGAAGCCGGTAGCCACGTTTAAAAAGTAAGAAACATGTTTTCACTCGACCTGGGTATTGAACCTGGGACCTATCCTTATCCCAATTTTAGGACCTTAGATTTCATACCATTCGTTGGTAAGTTAAAAATTAGTTTAATAATATAGCTTCATGACAACGACGTTAAAGAGAGCGATAGTTGAAGCAGTGAGTAGTATTTTAGCCTGTAAAATCCCTCTTGCGTAAAGGCCTCTCGAAGAGTACAGTAAGGAGAATTAGGCGTAATCACCACTCTTACTTGAAGCCGGTAGCCACGTTTAAAAAGTAAGAAACATGTTTTCACTCGACCTGGGTATTGAACCTGGGACCTCAGTCTAAGTCTGGCAGGTAAGTGTACATATCATTGAACCTCCAAGGTTTAAGCAGTGAAATAGACAAAAATGATTGATAAAACTTTTGACAATATTCCAAGTTTCAGTAAATCCACTTACCGCCTTCTCTCTGTCGACGGAACAGGTCTATGACACATAAATCATTGTCCAACACTCCAGGCCATAGGTCAAGTGTTAACGAACACTATAATACGTCGAATATAATATTATTCATTTAATACCCGTGAAATGAAGAGTCAATATTTAAGAAATATATTTTTAATTATTATACTTACTGTCGTGGGAACATCAATGACTAATAATTAAGCGTTTTGTTAACTGTTAAATATGATTTAAAAGTTGATTGAACAACTGTTTGTCAAACAATAAAGAGACAAGGCAATACAAAGCTTGTCTACCAAGATAATGATAATAAAGAAAGATTAAGAAACTCTCCCAGATATAATGATAGAATAAAAACGTACGTGTTCGAAAATCAAAAAAATTGCTGTCAAAAAGAACATATACATTTGGCAAGAGAAACAAAAAACAATCGATCAAAACATCTCGTATTGTCAGTTGTGTGTCGGATATGTTCATAAACTATCGAACGGCAATTGTATCAAGTACTCTCGTGCCTACACGAAAGTTTTGTTTTACTCCAACTCGTTCGGTTATAAACGGGGTGACTGCTCGTAAAACAAGCTTTATCGGCATTTGTCTGGAATTGTTTACAACCTCACAGGATTACCTATTGTGATTGATTCAAGTCCCTCTTAATAAATTTCTGTTAGGATTATTCAAAGGAAGTTTGTAAGACTCATTTTATGCTTAATAAATCCCCGAATTGATATCCAAACCAGATTTACAACGTCCATCATAGTACAACAGCGCTTATTAAAATAAAATTTATCTATCCAACCGATTCTGTGATTTACTTTAGATTTTACGATCCCATTACAAATAATCCATCAGACTGTATTCAGGTCAGCGACACTGGCGAGGAATCCAGATAGTTACAAAATAAAATGTTTGGTGATATATTCTAAAATAATTCCAATCAAATCAGTCCGTAGCAAATGGATATTGGTTTCCGACAAAACACTATGTATAGCACCCTTTACTAATGAACTTGGAACGATACTGATACAATTCTTTTACGCTTGTAACCATCACCTGTTTTGCTTTTAGAACACTCTTCTGTATAGCTTGCATTGAGTTCAATTTGCTGTACTTCAGCTATATTACATTTGTGGCAAGATTTAAAAGTAAGCCTCTGATGCCGCGGCGTCCTCTCGCTTGGTTAATTAAGACATAGATTATCGAACGTTTTGGAGTAGTAAATAAAATAGTAATCTTTTACCGTAACGTATAGGCGTCTCCATAACACGCCTTTATCTTTGAATGGTAAGCCGATGCGTTTTTCTTTGATCCCACACCCACACATAGGGGTATTTATAAAGTAATATGGTACCAATAGTAATGTCAAATTTTAATGTAACTGTGATAGAAGGAGCCAGTTTTGGGTACTCCTAATGGGTTTTTGACAATTTTGTTTTGTTTCCAGGATTGGATTGGAGATTGCTGCGTCAATTGATGGTAAGTGTTTATGTTATTTATGTGTGTAAGTGCGTCTTTAATTTATTGGATTGCTCAATTATTTCTTTGTATTGGAGTTTTTATTTTCTTTTGGTATTTAGATGCTACTATGCTATTTTTTACGTTCGGTCATTAAGTACGGAAATTAAATTTTGAAGTACTATAAATGATCGATTGTTGACGATCTGTCTCATTATATACTGTTTTCTACAAAAATCCGTCATTTTCATCTCCCACAATAATTGTTATTTAGTCCAATGATTTCCCCTATCATTGATAATTCAATCGAATTCAACTACCAAAATGCAAAATTACTTAATTAATTTATAATGATAATTACCTCGCAAAAATAATTAAATTCACTGAAATTGAAACAAGAATACTCCAAAACAATTCAAACAAAATTAAAATACATTTTTCGCATCAATGCAAACAAAACTCGGAAGCTTTGCACATCTCATTCAACCAACTTTACGGGAAATAAGTCACGTCAAAAGTTTCTTTCATTCCACTGCAAGAACAACTGATTAAATACTTTAATCTTTATTTACTGGTACGTCTGCACAATTTTGTTTTTGACGATTTATTGTTCAAGTTTCTGGTTTGAATGAAGTTACTTCGCTAACTTTAAGAATAATTGGGTTTATGTCAACTATTTTGAAGTCTTTACCGTCTTTTGTTTTGTTGTTTGGACGTATTTTAACCGAATTGGAAACGTCAACGTCATTGTTAACGTATTAATTAAGAAGTGTAAAAAGTAATCACCTTATTCAGAAACGTTTATTAACAGCATTTTAGCTAGTAAATAGATGCGTACGATACCACTCATTAATTTCGAATAGATTAGTGGTAAATCCTGGCGTCGAGAGTTTTTGACCGCCTAAAGGCATGGTCCGATACGGTCTAATACTATAATAACACTTTACTTTACCCTTTTTGACATAAAATATTTGGTACTGGTTTCTTAAGCTTAAGCGAACACTACTTCATTTTGAATTGAAACTATGTTTCGGATACGGATTGTAAAGGGGTCAAAACGTCAGATAAATATGTAAAATAAAAGTTAAGTGTATCTTTAAACGTAGTTTAAATTCAAAATAAAATATTTGGATCAATTTCATACCATCTGCTCCATCGTGCGGCAACTACATTTCTAAATGCCAATTTTGATATTAAGTTAATCCGATTTCGATTTGGTGAAATTATTGTGTCAGATGATAACACAGCGGATTCAACGCAATGAACTATAGTGCTTATGGTATATAGGTATTTTCCTTTTATTTCTTTCTATTTAGAAATAAATTGATGAAGAATAAACATTATAAATTAGATGTCATGTAATAAGATATCTTTTGTCAACTTGAATGAAAAATATTATTTATGTCTAAAAACAATAATATCAACATACTATATTTGTTATTGACATCATGATAATAATACAAGTTACATTAATACTCGTATTAGTATCATAGAAGAAGATAATACTAATACTATACACAATAATTTACATCGTTATTACCAAATCAGACATTATTACACAAATCTCTTTATTTTACAGTCAATTCTAAGTCTAATGTCTCAACTTAACATCCAATTTTTACCTCAATTTAAACTTTATCATTAACAACATTAAGTTCTTCGTTTTCCAAGCTGTCTCAATTAACTTTCTTACCTATTCTTTCAACGTTTGTACGATTTCGAACTTTCTTATCTACGGTATAAGGTTTATCGTCTATTTTGAAGGTTATTCGAAAAAACATGTCGTAGTGAAGTGAAGAAGTCATTTGAAATGTTGTTCCTGATGGATTTTCAAATATTGACCGTTCTTTATCTATGGCATGACGCCGGAGTCGAATGTGCGGTGACTTTTGATAACGAGTCGCCCTGTGGTCGTAGTCCCCTACGGTTTTCTTGTTTATTTTTGTCTGTATTTGTTAGGGTAAGAAGCGAATGTTTGTAATTAAAATGGACGATATCATATTTCTACTGGACGGTAGGGTAGGGTCAAAATTGTGTAGTATCGAGTTTGTATTGTGACTCAAGCTTTGTTTGTCGAATTGAAATGTAATTTTGTTTTGAGTACGCACTTTGTGAGTATAATTCAATTCAGTTTTTTTTAATACTACTATACATGTATTTGGTACTACATAGTTGTATTTTAATGCAAATCTGAATAATTTAAATTATGTAAAAGGGTCTCTTTAAGTGTGTAGAAGTTGAATTTCTTAACTTTCAAAGAAACTACACCATTATTGTATATACTTTAAAAGTGAAAATATACTAATAATGTGTATAATATATGTATAGTATCCCCTCGCATGCCTCTCAAAAAGACCAGCCTTGTCCCATGACTCCAAGGAGAGACACTATAAGAATAGTTACATATATAACTTTGAATAAATAGCTAAAAAATTTAGAAATCTAATCATTTGGCTACAATATTTGCCACAAATAAAGCTACTTATTCAGTATTTTTTTTTAAAATACCAAAAATAATTATCATACTTTCTAAATAAGGAATATACCAACTAATATCTTAAACGTATGTTAAATTATGTTATCTAAACGTTTATTGGTCTCTCAAGGAGTACAAAAAGTTAATGAGCCCGGTACATTATAATTTAAATATTCTACGTTAATTGCTTATGAAAATAAATTTAGACTTTAAAATTAATGTTATAAATAATGTTTTAATGTGCTCGTAATATTTTAGCGATATTTTATGACTTGATTTTAAAGTGGAGCATTTTTAGTATGTACTTATTTATGTTACAATATTGACGTTTTGTTACTGGGCTTTCGCATAAATTAGTGGATTTTATTGGCTAAGATGTGAGGTCTTTGCCCTCCATTAGGATGTTACAGGCTCATATTGTGACACATTCAATAATTTAGTAAAAGGGATCGATTCGGACATTTCATGCCATTTCTATTTGTTTGAATTATCCTACTACGCAACGGATTTTGACGCGGTTTTTGTAAATATATAGAGTGATTCAAGAGGAAGGTTTATTTGTATAAAAAAAACTCACGGGAACTGACACAATGCGGGTAAAACCGCGGGGCGCTGCTAGTAGCTAGTATTCTATAACTAGTTGTTCGGCACGGTGGTCCTACACCAATCTTCAATCTTCCTCTTTATAAAATTAGTATAGAAAATGAATGTCATATGAATTATCATTTATTATTATCTGAAAACCTGCAAAATTTTACAAAGACAGATAAAGAAAGAAAGAGAAAAGTCATTTTAATAGTCCCAAAAAATAATTTTCCCCCACATCTTATTATACGTCATAAAGTAACTAGTTGCAAACCGTAACATTTCATAAATCCCAAGAAATATGAAAAAAGTTACATCACAAGCTCAACTCTCACATATGTTGACAGCCACAAGTTATTAATTACAGACAGACAGACTGTTCCTCCTTATTTCAACGGATAATTGAAAACAAATGTGTTGAGATTCATATTTACAAGACTATACAGGATACCCTAATATTTATTGTGACAATGCGTAATAAAGTGTCTTATGGGGTTAAAAGATGGGATGTTTTTTAAAGATGTCACTTTCTATTTTAAATTTAGAATTTAAGATTGCCTGTCCTTCAAACGAAGTGACAGATAATAATTGAAGAAACGAAAAGTGACAAACGAAGTGAAAATAATAAATCCTCTTTTGTGTATTTTTGAAATTAGAATGCGATGCGATTACTTATTATCTCAGTTACTATACTTATGCTGCCGGCATGGCAGCATACTTATACGATAATCCAAACGAGTTAAAACTTTTTGCATATATTAAACAAACTCCAACCATAAACCAATTAAAATGATTAATCACAAAAATAAATAAACATTCACGTATTTTCAACTAATAAATCTTGAGTTAATTATGTTTTAAAGAACTAAATGAAAGGGCATGGTACGTTCGCATTCGACCTTACAATTACTGACATTGTTATGTTAATCAGATATCTTATTCAGATATAGTGATGATTTGAGATAAATATCTTCTTATTGCCTCCTTGCCTATATGATTAATGTTCATGTAATTATATTTATTCATAATTTGTTATTCATTTAATATTGTGCTGTTTGTACTTGTTGCTGTTTTGTGGTTTGATTTGATTCTATTGGTTGCGTATTGAGTCGTTTGATGATTACTTTTGTTTAAAATGACGAAACGTTGCCTTGTTTGATTAAATTGAGTAATGAAATATTTTGATAAAATAAAATAAAAAATCCGCTTAATTGGTGTAACATTAATTTGAAGGATGCCTTATATCAAAATCTCAAGAAAAAATATTTTGCTGTAATAAATTCAAATTTAAATCTCTTTATTATATCAGATCATTAGAATCATTTTTAATAGCTAAACATAATGAAAACTTTTTTAATTTTAGAGATCCAAAATTTAAAAAAGCAACCAATAGGTGAGGTCCAACTTAATACTTTTTTCGTTTTATGGGCTTAAAAATAATAAGCATACAATCTTCAGGATGATAAATGAAAATAATCGTATAATGCCATTGACTGGATGTTCTCTGACAATATCGCAAACGTTCATAAAGGTAGGATATGTGAACTCTTTTAATACAATGAGACGGGGCTATGAAACTTGCGAGTTGACTTTAAATTAACAGTTGCAATTTATTGTAAATGCCCCGCGGTTTTACCCGCGTTGTGCCCGTTCCCGTGGGAATTTGGAGAATTTATAAACTTATGAACCTTCCTCTTGAATCACTCTTATCTATTTTTAAAAACTGGATCAAAATCCGTTGCGTAGGTAGTTTTAAAGATTTAAGCATACATAGAGACAGACAGACAGCGGAAAACGACTTTGTTTTATACTATGTAGTGATGAGCTGTACTATAAAATTGGCGTATTGCTTTTTCCATGTTAGCGCACCGTGCATTCTTCGTATCGATGCAATATCCCGTTTCATTTTAAAACAAAACTCCCCTCGACTCTCGTAGCCTCATTCATCCGCCATAGCATATCATAGTCGCCGTCCGTTCGCCGTCTCACGGCATTCTTGAGTGTTGGTCGCATTCAAGACAGGTTTTAAGCAAAAACAGGGATCTGCTACTGGCATTCATAACACTTTTTGTCACCTGTCGCCGACTGTACCCGGTATTACGTTTATACCTTCATAATACATTGCATTGAGAAATATGAATCGCTGTTTTTAAATGTGTGGACATTTCTGCGTTTATCTTTTGCGTTCTTTGTTCGGATTTGGAGTATTGATTACTAGAACGTGGAATATCTGGGCGGGTTTCAATGGAGTAAACGTTAGGGAAGTTGTAGTAAAGAGTTTTATTACATGTTTTAGTTTTTATTTTTCTATTGATGGTTCGCCTTGAGATATTGAGATATCAGAAACTAGATGAAAATTACACCATTAGTTTGGAAGCAACAAATTACGCCTTGCGGTTTTTCCAGCGTTGTGCCTGATCCCGTTGAAATTCCAGGACTAAACTTTCTTCTCGAATGGTTACTCAATACAAAAATCATTATTCGAATCGGACTAGTAATGCCGGAGACTAGCCCGAACATTACAAAGAAACTTACAAATGTTACCTCTTTATGATATTCCTATGGAATCTATAATGCTATAAAATATATAATTACTATAGAATCTATAGTCTATACTATAGATACACTACCTCCAAGCGCTTCCCTCACTTATCACTACATAGTATAAAACAAAGTCGCGTCTGTTTGTCTTCTATTTGTCTGTTTGTCTGTATGCTTAAATCTTTAAAATTACGCAACGGATTTTGATGCGGTTTTTTGTAATAGGTAGAGTGATTCAAGAGGAAGGTTTTTATGTTAAAAAAAATCCGAAATTCCCACGGGAACGGGCACAACGCGGGTAAAACCGCGGGGCGCTGCTAGTTTACAAATAATCAAATAACTCCGCGCTACTAAGCGTAGGTACTCAGTACTCAGCACAAATATTTCGTCAACGAAGGACTACTTAAGTGTTCTAAGTTCTCCAACTACAACACAAGTAGGAACGGTTCGACTTAACTCTCAATTATCGTCAACACCGTAGTTGAAGGAAAGCACCTCGTTACATGGCCTCTTGATTAAACTACTGTTCAAATTCTCAGTTAAGGAACCGCAATCAATACCGTGAATTAGACTTTGGGTTAGTAGATAGATGGTGTTTACAGAATAAGGATAGATTGAGTCATTTTAAAGGTAATTTTCAATCCTTATTAAGCATACAAGCTGAAGAGGATGGCAGATGACAGAGGAAAGTGGAAAGAACTCCATCGACAAGAGCCCAGCTCTTAAGTTTAGTCATGATGAATTCTTATTCAAAGTTTACCCTGTTGTTGCTACATCCTTATCCTTACGCTTTAACGCATAAAATATTGAACAGATTTTCATGGATTGAATATAATTATAAATAGATTAGACCTTGACAATATTATATCCTCACTAATATTTTTTTTGTGAAATAACTGACTATCTGTTACGCTTTCCCGCAAAAATGCTGAATCGATTTCTATGAAATTTAGTAATATATTTGGATAAGACCTTAAAAAAGTACATTATTTGACTTTTACCCAAAATTCGCTGCAGAATTAGAATGTAATAAAATCATTATACCTAGCCATTATTTAAAGAAGTCATAAACGTAAGTAGCATCAATTTAAACTTTATTATTGAACCTTTCAGTTCATATCAGCAGGTTACTTTACTTCTATTAACATTTGACCCGATCTAAAAACGTCAGAACTTTAATTATTACTAACATCAAAATCTCCAAACGTGAGTGTTCATTGAACATCAGTATTAATGCCGCTTAACCAATTTCTTCAGACCCTTGTCCGTGTTCGTGTCCAGTCATCATTACTTATAGTTTCAAGTGTCTTAGTAGTTTGGTCGCGATATAGTTAGATTATTACGTTACCCTCACTGCGAGATACTAGTTTACCTGTCAGACCCTCCCGCTGAGCTTGATGTGAGGCGGTACATCCGACCGCAAAACTTGCATCACCGTTATTCTTAATCCCCCATTAGCGTCTTCAACTTGTGCGCTTGACTGTACGTCCCATGAAGTTCCATTACAATCTTTACCATCGTTTATCATAGTTTACATTGCCATAATTTATTCATAAACCATTTCTGTTTTATTTGAACTGTGCTCAGTTTACATGTTGTTCTCAAATTTCTTAATACGTGATGCAATTCCTTGTATAAAGTCATCCTATTGAAATATAGTTGTTTTATTATCAATAACAATATTTTACACGTCACCAGAGAGTGGTGTAATGTGAGACTTTCAGTTATTTATGTTACGATCGTTGGGTCTTGATGGAGTCTTTATCATTTGAAGTGGAATAATCTTATTCACCTCAAGGATTTTATGTCAACCCCTTTTCAGATTGTTTTATTATGCGCTTATAGCATTATTTCCAATATTAATTCTCCAAATACGATTCGTTATAAAGATTATGCATATCAAGTTTCTGTCAATGATGTTGCTGATAACATAAATTGATTAAATAAAAATATTTGCATATGGGCAGCTGCCAAATCAGGTTTAATGTATGTTGGAAAAATTTAAAAATACATTATGTCATCGAGCTACAAATTACACTAATAAGATTGAATTTACGATGCGTTTTAACATAGATTTAACTAAAGATATTATTTATTTTATATTTTTAAAATCCATGTTTAAAGGTGTGACAAGATTATAATGGAAATGGTTTTTGTACTCGCCAGCCTAGTAAGCTGGCTAAATCTAAAACAACTCCTATTTTTAGGTTGGATTGCACAAGGAATCTTATCTATATTTACCGCCCAAGCCTATCAACTTAATCCTAGTACAAGAAGTAAACTAAGATCAAAACGACAAATTTTATTCACTAAAACCGAGTTCAACAAATGACGTTCGTTTCAAATGGTGTTCTATTTGGTGCAAGATAAAATATAATTTTGAACGAACCTCTTTTGTTTTTTAGACATATTTAAGTACTAAAAATATTTAATAGTTATTGTGCAATTCGCCCCTAGCCTTCCAAACTCCTTGCACCAATAAATAATACCATTGCTTCAACATCTAATGAATGAGAATCTTGACTCCATTATGAAACCGGTGCGCCCATGCAGTTTCGATAAAGATTTATACCCCTGCATCGGTCATCCACTTCCTTATGAACGGACCCTATAACAACCTCACCGAGCGACACTAATGTTCCATAAACGGAAGGCTTTGGCTCATTCTGATCATTTAGTCACGCGAGATTCAAACGGCTGGCTTCGACGTTGGGTTTATTAGTTCTTAGTCGTGTATGAAGAGAAATTGTAAGTTAGTTTATCATTGTAGTGATAATTTTGGTAAGGTAGACTTTTGCTAAGCTGTGGTTCGTTATAGACCAATTAAATTGAAAATCAAGGAATAATGTCTTTGTATAGACATTCTGTTGTGGGGGCAATGATTTTGAGAATATGTAGATAAGTATTAAAATATCAATTTAGCTTTTTAACAATTACCATAAAGATGCTATAAATTATTTAACTTTATGAATGTGTAAATTAAAAATCTCTTTCGGCGTAAGATCGCTTAAAACCCACTTAGGATGTCAATTCGAAAGATTTATAATATACTTACAACTAATCAAGTCAAGTGTAAAATTGCTTTTTCATTTAATAGTGTCAGCGTTAGTTTGTTATTTATTAATAACAGCAATATACTTCGTGTCCAGATTTACATATTAATATATGAAACCATACATTTTCGTTTGTTTATTTGGTGTAATGAAATAGGGAAATGTACAGACGAATACTCATGATTATCTATCGTTCAGATGATAAATTATTAAATCATGACTGAAAAAATCTGGCAGATTATTATAAAGTAAGCAGCCCAAGAGCTAAGCAATAGAAATATAGGTCTCAGTGGCTCCAATCATTGGACTATGTAGGTAGCCTTTGAGCGGTCTAAGAACTCCAACATCAGGGTTAGCCACTAACATCTGCAAACTTACTAACTGACCAGAAACATACCTCAAATGCCTTATACTTTTTAGTCGTATACTGTTTCGTCTACACCTTTAACCAATCCAAACCTCAGTATAACTAACGCGTTCATGCGTTAGGTGGAAATATGCGTCCGATTATATTAATAATTCTGACGTTGAAATTTGTTCGAGCGTCATAGTTTTTTTGTTCATCAACCACCTTTTCTATGCTAAGTCCGATGTTATCTAATGTTTAACTGACGCGAAGAAACTATTCGAGAATCATTGTTAGGAAGTGATAGAGTGTAATGAATTGATTTCGAAGAATTTAACTGTGAATGACTAATGGATGAAGGTTTAATATGAGTAGTTAGTAGAGTTTTATTTTCAAATAACTTCGTAAGTAACGTGGATACCAAGCACGTGATGGCGTCTACTAGAGATAGTGAAGTCGAAAAAACTACAACTGTTTTCTTTCTAAAATGCGCT
Organism: Cyclophora albipunctata; assembly: GCA_963082685.1. Taxonomy (NCBI): domain Eukaryota; kingdom Metazoa; phylum Arthropoda; class Insecta; order Lepidoptera; family Geometridae; genus Cyclophora; species Cyclophora albipunctata. Next base: position 7,905,772 of record OY720129.1, on the reverse strand, counting down.
AGTCACCGCACTAATCACCCCTCACCAGCACCCTTACAAACTTGACATTTAAAGTTAAAATTAACACTTTTAATGCCGCCATTATTTCGTGACAGTTCGATCTCAGCCATCCCGCCATTAAAGAATGAACGCGCGAGGCATGCTCGCAGCATGGCATAAAGTGTTTATGTAAACTCGAGAGGCGTGTCACTGCATTGAAAGAGCTAAAATAGAATATAATATATTTCTCCAATATTTTAGTTTTCCAATAGTTGTGAATAGTCAAAATGAAGTCATCGGAAATTGCACGAAAATCTTTTTATAGATAATCTGTATTTCTTCAATGATAATCTCCAAATAATTATAGTCACCACTCCTAACTATACGCTTTCATTTATTTGTAAAACAAAGGTTATTTAAAAGTCCATTCAACTTCACCCTTTTCAAATTCAACAAGCGAATGCTCTGAAACAGAAAATCCACGAAATAGTTAATTCAAATACTTCTCAACATTCGAAATCACCGATAGCGTATCGCGGACAGATTGGTCCAGATCCATTGTTGGCAAACATCTGAACTATTCCATAACAAAAACCTCTAAACTCCGAACTTTGCCCATTTCGATAGAAACTCTCAGCATCAAAAATAACTTCGTCGAACAAAGCTGCCGACATGTATCTTAATTCCCCGAATCGTATACTAACGGCAAACAATTTGTCGGTCTCGTTGGCTTGATATCTAAATTAGTATGGAGACAGGCTTATCCTTTTTTTACTCGTCCCCTTGCCAGTCCTGACGTCTCAATTAATGATGTGCAATTTCAAAGATCTGAATCTCTCGACGAAATGGCTCGTCAAAATGTTTGAATCGGTCATGCGTTAATTTTGTGTTACGCTTATTCATAGTTGATGATATTCAACTTGTTTTTACTCTCATAATTGTCTGTTATTACTTTCTTGGCCGACGCATCGATTTCTCAATCATAAACGTTGCCCCGAGGTACTATCTTCGTTCTATCTTGTTTGTAACAATATTTTTAATGAAACAACTTTTTTAAATGTACACAAAGATGGCCCTCATTATCATTGCAAAAAGCATAATAAAATTCAAATGCTTTGTTTTTAAGTGAATTAATAAAACTGCGGCCAAAGTTACGCAGAGAGAATTACTTTTTTTCTTATTTATAAGTAATAATACAAGGAAGGCTGAAGTCACTTTACGAAAATAACCCTAATCAAATTCCTTACAAAGTATACTTTGTCAAAAATGAATGCAAAATAATACAATTTGTTTGAGAGCGTCCGTCGGACCGAGGAAGGCAGAGATTGCAAAAAACTTCGCTAGCCATCCGTACAAACAGTTTTTATTTTAATACCTAATTTAAATAAAACAAGACTTTAGTTCTTTTCTGTCCTCTGCTGGCGTTCGTAAACAAATTAGTTGGTAAACAAACGAATAATATCATTTGTGTCCATTTTAATATTAAGATGCTCTGGAGTTGTTTGGGGCAGACTCTACGTGCCTGTTCTTTAGTAATTAGGCTAATGATGTTAAACTGAGGCAAGACGCAGTCGTTTCGGGAGATCCCTTGGAGCGTTAAATATGTATACGGTGAGAAAATACCCACAAAAACTGTACGATCCATCATCATACTGCCAGGCAATTACTGTTAGAAGCGTTAATGGTTTGACTTCATTTAATAATCTATACCAAACTTGTTTTGGAGTTACCAAGACTTATAGCGATTTCGATAATAATCTTGTTTTAATAATTACTCACTTATTTCTCTTCCCACAATCTTGATCGTCTATTTGTATGTTATTTTTCTTGGTGCTCCGTTAGATTTAATTTGGTTGCTTGACAACTCTTTTAGGAATGTTTAATTCTAGTGATTTTTCTTCGTCGATCTTATCTTAGAAGGGTTCGTAGGGAGTTCTAAGAAATGTCTTCATTTTTATTTTCTGTTTTAATTCGTTCTACTTTTTAACGTTTTCGTTTTGTTCAGGATACTTGGTTTGGTTCCAAAAATGTTGTGTTGTTGAATTGCACGCTATTATGATGCACATTATTTTTCATAACATTATTTTCTGTTTTCTGGGTTGAATATTAAGTTTTGTTCTGCTTATTCAAATAGAAATTAAACCATATTGTTTTTGATATTACAGAAATGTATTTTGCATAAAATAAGATTTGACCTCACGTTCATACTTCTTTTTTCAAAAACTTCAATATCATTTATATATTTAACAATACTTATAAAAAACCCATTAATTAACTGCTAATAACACATTATCATTTTATGTTCCCAACGTTTTAATATCAAATGTTTTTTATTTATAATTTGTGATTTTATTACGTTAACTTTCTTCGTCGTGATTACTTCATTGTCTGATGAACAAAGGCTTACTTTTAATAAATATTAATTAGTTACTAACACGTCTAAATGTTTCCTGCTACCGTAAGAAAAATTAAGAATGCCTCAAGGAATGTATTTTTTGAAAACCTCATTACCATTTTTAACAGTGGTAGGTTGGGCCCTTACCTACGCCATTAACGTGACTTATTTTAATATCATTGTGTTTATTTTATTATTGTCTAGCCTATGATGGTTGTCGTATGTTAATTTTATTGTATTTTTGTTACTTGATTTTGTAATTGAATTGTTAGAAGGTTCCCAATTATATTTTTTAATTAATTAAGCGTATTTTTATGGGGTTTGTGTTATGGTAATACGATTGATGTTGAACAAGTATTTCACATTTTAATGTAGGTAACTAAATTTTAATTGGAATATAATTTAATCAGGGCTCAGAGCATGTTTTTAACCTCACAATACCTTAACATGTATAATAATTGTTGTAACGTCAATCTAGCAAACTAAAATACCATGTCGGAAGCCCTTAGGCGGTCTAATAACTCCGACACTACGGTTGACCACTAACCTACTCGAAAAAAATAAAAGTAATAAAAATAATAAAGTAATACTTAAATGACAAAATAAATCGATTAACGTTTTCAATTAAACTGCTTTTAAAAATTAAACCAGCAATTGTTAATTTAAAATGCATCGACCCAAAATGTTTCTGAACCCTAATTAACTTTTATCTCTAGCCTTGTCTACAAAACGCTACCAACCTTTTTATCCGTTCGAATCCATCATGCGACCTATCAAGCCTACACCTCCTTTGTATACAAATAAAGTCAGCCATTTTGTTTAGGCTCGTTACAAGTCGACGCACGCCACTGGCCCTCGTAATTATCGTGTTTAAAGTTACGTGTGTGTCGGCCCTAAAGCTATACGCGAATAAGGTGTGTATGTGTGAGTGGTGCGCCTGCGCATGTGTGAACGTTGATTATGTTGTTTTGTCGGCTTTTTTGAGTGGTATCTAATAATTACTGTATACGTTTACACCCGCTGGCTGTTCAGACGTCCCCTTTTTAGGGTTCCGCGTGTTTTGTGTAGGTGTTTTATGACTTGTTTTTATGGTTTAATCTTTTTGTTTTTCATCTATACTTCTATACTAATATTATAAAGAGGTAAAATTTGTAAGTTTGTTTGTTTGTATGTTCGGGATTATCTCAGGAATTATCAGTCCGATTTGAATAATTCTTTTTGTGATATATAGCCACATTCAACGGGAAGGTTATAGGCTATTTTTCATCCCGAAATACCCACGGGAACGGGTACAATGCGGGTAACACCGAGGGGCGCGGCTAGTACATAATATATCTAAGGTGATTGTGATACCATTTTTATACAGCATGTGTCAAAATAATGTCAGTAGGTAATTTTGGTTCATTTATTTAAGATGGCACTTTCATTAAAAACTTTTGAACCCCTAGAATTAAAATCTATAATACTAATATAATAAAGCTGAAGAGTTTGTTTGAACGCGCTAATATCAGAAACTACCTATCCGACTTCAATAATTCTTGTTGCTATGGATAGCCACATTCAACAGGAAGGTTATAGGATATTTTTCATCCCGAAATTGCCCGCATAACGCAAGTAAATCCGCGGGGCGCTGCTAGTTCTTAATATAAAGCAACTATGTCTAATAAAATAATATAATAGATAACACAAACATTTCTTTAAATTATTACTGCCAAGCTATTCACAGTAAAATTATCATAGACCGTTTGGTTCAACTCGCACTTGACCATATTTCGTTATCAAAAGAATCTCAATCAGCGATGACCGCCCAATACAGAGATGGTTAATCATAACTACTGCCGGTTGATTAAAAGGGCGCATTTTATATGTACAGCTACGGTGGTACCACGGTGCAAGCGACGGCGACGACAACTTGTAAAAAGTAATTACGAGTAAGTAACGTAGTTTGACCAAGCGATGTTAGTTCATTCCAATTGTTAAGCAACGTGCAGCTCGACCCCTACTTGGATGGGTGGCCGATTGTGGTATTTCCATCTGATCAGTACCGTGCTTCGGAGGCCACGTTAAGCAGTCGGACCCGGTTGTTTCAATCGTCAGAACATGACACGATTTATTTTTACAGTAAAGTTGTCCATTTAATGAAGCCACATTTGAATCAGCACACACAATTATGTTTAAAAGATTATAATAATCAAACAACAAATCAGAAACACATGTCAGTCCAAATTCCAATAATTACGTTTCAAAAACTAAATAATCTTTCACCAAAAACATTTGCGAAGCCGCACAGCGCGTCAAAAGATGGCCTACCATTAAACTTTTTAATGATCATACTCACAATACCCACAACAGAGTTTAAGCTCGCCGTTTTGAAAATAAGAACAATCATTTGAGTAGGATGTGAAACAAAACGAGTGGACCCTACAGGTCGAGACGCTAACATCTCAATCCATACACGAAACAGGTCTTAACCAACAACATGTAAATGTTGAGAACAACTATAGAATTGTGAGACATAAATCTGAAACAAGTGATCGATGAGATAGCGAAACGTTGGATAAAAAATAGGTTTTACTAGTGTAGTACCCCGCGGTGATGTTTGCGTAGAAACTAGTATAAAAACTTTTGTATTGTAAGTTATTTTTTCATACAACTCAACTGTGTTAACAAAGTTGTTGCAAGCTACTTATATACATACTAGCTGCGCCCCGCGGTTTCACCCGCGTTGTACCAGTTCCCGCGGGAATTTCGGGATAAAAAATAGACGTTGGCCGATTCTCAGACCTACTCAATATGCTCACAAAATTTCATGAGAATCGGTCGAGCTGTTTCGGAGGAGTACGCGAACGAACACTGTGACACGAGAATTTTATATATAAGAAGATTAAATTACCATCGTTAAGATTGAGCAAGTACAAATCCGGAGCCGGCTTATTCCAAAAACAAAAGTTTAAGACATCTCACGAATGAATTGAATTCGAAATTTAAAAAATCACCAATCTTCACCAATACAACCCCCTAGAATAGAAACTAGACTGCATTACTAATACCGCTAAGTTAAATAAAGAAAATTTAAAATCTACATATAGTAATCCTAAAAACGGAATGCATGCATATTTATGTTGCGAGCGAAGCAAATGGAGGTCCGTAATAAAGTCATCACATCTGATTACGAGGGTTCTTGCATCTCCACTAGCGTATTTTAACGTCCTCTAGACATCACCTAATATCAACCCTAATTCCACCACATAAAGTTCATAATAGAATCACTAAACTCCACTGTTAATGGCGTAAAAAATCGCACCGTCATACTCCGAGACTCGAAGCGCGTCGAATCTGTATGAAGACGTCAATTCCTTTGCATTCTTTACAAAACCAACAAGTAAAGTTGAAAAAGTAAATGGAACAAAATAGGGAAGCAAAAACACAATTGTGAAGTGTGTCGGTCGTGACAACGGCTACTGATGTACCGAGCTATGATTGTAATAGGTTTCACCGCTAAATAGATGAAGTGTGTTCTTTTACGTTTTGGTCTCGTACGAGTACAACATCTAGTCATCTTGTACATTGTGCAGTTGGATCGCGATGTTCGCTTTTCTTTTTCAATTTATGTTTACTGTTTTGATGATGGAAAGGTGAATTTATTTGAGTTGATGTGTTTTTGAAATTGGAAGTAAGTAATCGGAACATGAATTGGATTCAAAAATACGTTTTAAATTGAAGAAAAAATAGAACAATTTCTCGACTTGCAACTTGGCGATTGGAAGATGAAGATTGAAGTTCAATTTCTTGTTCGTACAAATCACTTAATTAGTACCTTACAAATATGACTCGTATTGATAAAGTACAAGCAGTGCCCCCTGGGTTTACCCCCTTTCTACCCGTTCCTGTGGAAATCGGCATGAATCGAAGTTCAGTAGTTTTTGAGAAAATCGATTACAGACAGACAGCTTTTCGGGACTTTGTTTTATAAAATTGATTATCGCTTAATTATCTTCCCTTTAGACATAACTAACTTAAAGTAACCCTCTAGATTAGGAGACTTTACCTGTGCAGGTAAAATTAATGCCGGTAAACCTGAGTAGAAATTATGTTATGAAGGTGTTATCTACAGGTAAACTATATTTGAGCTCTATTGTACGTGTTTACTTTTACTCATACTTCAGTACCTTGCGTGTATGTTTAATTTCCTGTTTCTTTATAAAGTAATTAATAACAGACAGCTTACAATCACAGAAACCTTTACGATAAACATAAACACCATAATTTAACATAAACAAAACGCTACAAATGTGAATGTTGTGACATAAATCATTTGCGAACATTTCCGACTGGTTCTATTATAACAATTTGCATTCTAAACGCATATGCAAATGAACACGCATCACTAATATTATTGTCAGTTATGATTAAGTAAATAATTATTAATGTGCTACAATTCAATGTTGACATGAACCACTCTTTTATGTGCTATTTTTTACCTTTGTTGTTATATTTTGATTTTTTTTTACTTTCTAGGCTTTTTCGAGAGTATACTTTACATACTGATTATTACAGTTTTTATCACGGCACAAAATATGTTTAGCAATAAACACTTATTTTGATTTGATACGTTAATAATGTGTACAAAAATCGCAAAGGTTTAAAAAATGCTTTATGCATTATTCCATATTAATTTTATTTCAAACTCGATTGGCTGTTCCAAAGAATTGTGAGATAAATTACTAAAATGCATCAAACTCAAGATTATAGTTATCCACTTTTTATCCAGGTAATTTAATGACTATTTTATTTTACTTTCCACAGTGAAAATGCCTCAAAAAATATGGTAACCTACGAATAAGGTTCCATTTGTTTCCTCCCCCTCCTACTGCTGCTTCTAAACAACATTTCCAAAACAGAATTCATTATCGCTAAGTGGATCTAATATTTCATGAACCGCTTATGTCTTATCTCCCATCAAACTTTACTCCCATAAGTCTTAAAATTTTACTACAAAAGATATTGGACATCCCCATAAGGGCTTTTTAGCATTCACGATATTAGAACAGCACTGATCCAAAATCCATAAACGTTGAACCAGAAGCTCGGTGCAAATTTGAACCTTATCCCAAAGGTTTAGATGCGAAAGGACTTTTGCCCGAGTACTATCGGTTTTTCATTTATTCAGAGTTGGTTTATACATAGCATCGTTGTACAGAACCAATAAACCGTCAACTAATATACCTGAGCATCGGAATTTGCATTTCAAACGGTTCCCCAAAGGACTCCAGGGTACTAGGCTAATGTTCGGAACAGAAATTTAGCCATATTAGTTCGCCCGCATCGTGTGTCTAAATGCTTGGCGGTTGTCATGAGAGATATCAGAGTAAATAGACGATATTAGCCTTTATGCGTGTACTGTTTGAGGAACCTAAATAGGTTTTAAGTTACGGAATTTAATCTATACCTATTTTTTAAAGAGGAAATGTTTTTCCTGCTCAACAAATGTATGAGCGTGATCTAAATAAATCTGAGAAAATAACGTAAGTTGATGCATAAATTATCACACTAGCACCATCTATTAGATCGCGGGTGGAACCACCGCGCGGAGCAGCTAGTATGTATTAAATAAATTATTTGCGGATAATATTTTCCGTCACGGCTTTTTAAAGTGTCAAAGAAAATGGTTTTAAGTATAATAACCCATTACACCAGTACAGTAGAAATAAGTGGAGATCAGTGGAAGGAGGGTAGGAAGGCCTTTACGCCTTTACCCTGCTGTGGGACATTTATGACTAAAAACCACTTACTAAAGCATTGTTTACATAAAGATTTTTACAAGCTATAAACCAAAGAGTTTACAAGTCCGCCAATAGATCGCTACCGTCATATATTAAGTCTGCGCTGGCCCGAACGAAACGATAAATATCAACTGCAGAGACAAAACAAAACGTCATATTGCAAATATCTCTTCACTTAACCCACTCGCAGTTATCCAGAAGCGGCGATAATTCATCAAGACGCGATAACACTGTTGTGACTCGTGACATGCGCTTGTGTTAAATTACACATTACATTACTTGTGAGTAAACTTATCCTACACGCGTTTACAGCACTCGTTTCAACGTCGCATTAAGGTGGAATTAGACGGTTCACTTAACGTTCATTTTCTTCTTTTATTTGTGAAATTAGACAGTTCATTTATGTCCTTTTTATTATTTATCATTCACGAAAAGGGATAGGTAGTAAAGTGAAACAAAAAAGCTGAATGAACTACATTAGTGAAGTGATCCAACGATCTTTTCATTCGGCATCTATCATTCCTAATCTAAATGAATGAAAACTTGGCGCAATATTGACTGCGGATAAATGTGCAATTTTACGTCATTCCAGCAAAACTGTACGTAAAAGGAATTAAGCAAAATTAAAGCATGCACTCAAATGATTTGAGATTGCCAACCCATCCATCTTCCTCTTTGTACTGATATCTACAGTGAGATGAGTGACCTTAGCCCAGCAGTGAAAAAATAAATTTTCCTTTTCAAGTTCACAAGTGAATGTTCACTCGAGTGAACCGTCTAATTCCACCTTTACTCGTAAGTATGAGTAAACTTATCCTACGCCGTTTAGTGTACTCGTTTCACCGTCGCATTTACTCAGGAAGTTACGGTTTTAATTAATTTGATGGCTGCTATGAGTGATGGTAATTGTGTAGTACATCTGCTTATTTTGAAACACGTGAAGATTAAATTTCCTGAAGGTTTATTGTGGATTTTCATACCTTTCTGTCAGGTGTATGGGATGTGTTAGTCGATGGTAGATTAATTTTGGCTAAGTTTGTACTTTTTACTTAATTTTGTTTTTAATATTATTGTTAAGTAAATCGTCGTGGCATTAGCCTCCTATAAGCAGTCACTCTATCGCACGCATTCGCACACTTTTGCTCGTGAAGGCTATGGACAACGTGCGATATCGGACCATAGTAAGAGGGTTTTTGAGCGATTTTACGGACTTCGAGTCAGCCTATTCCAGAGATAAAGATTGACGCTCACTATCTATAGACCTCGCCAACTCGCGGCAACATCGCAGTAACCGCCGATTTTTTTTAGATAAAAGTCTAAAACAGCGTAGTACGAGTATATCTGTTTCAATTCAAAACGAACTTCAACTTAAAATCTTCATCTACTGCATAATAAACTAAAGTTTTCTTGGCAGGAAGGCGTGTTTAATTCTACTCTTAAGAATATCGCTTCAATCTGAGATCAAATAACATTGAAAATGTAATTTTAAATCTCTTCAACGCATTTCTTTGACGTTCAAAGTGTGAAGTGAACCTTATCATTGGGATCAATTTTAAAACAACAAAGACTGGAGTCGCATTAATCAAAGTTATACCAACCAGAAAGATGTTAAAATTAAATTTTGAAAAAAGGTTACAAAAGTCTACGCTTGAGATCTATTAAAACTTGTCAATGTTGGCTTGAGAAACTCTTTGTTATAGCTAATGAGGCGATGTGTTTTTTAAGTTATTGAAAAGAAGAGTTAAAATAGGTATATACATATTAATAAAACTTTTTTGATGCAAGAAACAAAGAATAACGTTTTTAAGTGTGCCAAAAAATATATGTATATAGATAGAGTGAAACCTTTCACACTATTTTAACACGCTTTTATTAGCTTGGCCTGTATGTATGTACGTACGAACGTATGTAATGAAATCTTTGAACATCATTTTCACCAACTTTCAGAAGTCTGATTAATTTTAAACTTTGCATACGTATCAAGGACCGATGACAATGCAATAATTTAATAACAGTTTCCCATTATCCTTAATGGATTTGCCAGATTTACTAAAAAAATATTACTTCATATAAAAGACATCAACGGGCGCTCGCTGTGGGACGGAACGGGAGTTCTGTTTTATTTTACTAAATGTTACTAGACACTAACAGCGTCCCGTGGTTTTCCCGTGATGGGCCCGTTCCCGTGGGAATTACGGGATGAAAAGTTGCATATAATGTTATGCTTACTAAAAAATAAAAAATAAAATTATAGTTTAAAAAAACTAAAAAAACACGCTTTTATTGCAAATTGAACTAAAAACTAGAAAATAATTTTTCTCCTCAAATCAAAATTATAATAAAATTTAAGTTGTAACACAATGATTCAATTCGGAGTAAAAAGCGTGGGGTGCTTAATATTTTTAAATATTACAATCATCATTGGTAACTATCTATGAGACTTATGAGAGGATAGTTATGAACTACAGTAAAATGCACCCCACGCTTTTTACTCTGAATTGAATCATTGTGTTACAACTTAAATTTTATTATAATTTTGATTTGAGGAGAAAAAATATTTTCTAGTTTTTAGTTCAATTTGCAATAAAAGCGTGTTTTTTTAGTTTTTTTAAACTATAATTTTTTTTTTTTGGATCAGCACCATCATTCTAAAATCGGTTTTACGGGACAATTTTGAAGGCTATAAGAATAATTATTTTTCTGTAGCTATTCCTTGATAAAACACGTAAAAATTCTCCAACAACACATTAAAAAAGATCTTAAAACAAATACATAAACATTCCAAAGTTACGTAACCAAAAACGTAACTAAAAAAGTATTATTATAAACAATAAATTGTCTCGTTACCACAAATAACGGTCAAAAGCATACGCTACAATTAATCTATGAACAAAGTGATTAATTCCAAAGTTCAACCAAATGACACCATACGTCAACGTTGCTTAACGCGATTGGACATATTCATATAAATTAACGTTCTAGGCGGAGCTTATTCATATAATTAAAAAACCACAAAGATTAATATCACCCTAACTAGTTTTGTTTCCTGCGCTATAATTGTTAAAAATTTCATTAATTTTCCTATTGTTTTGTGAGAATTGTTCGTTGTAAGCTTTTTGGTGTTTATAATGAAAATGATCTTGTTGGTAACAATTTTTTGGGTAGTAATTAGAATGTGGGTTTGATGACCTTGTGACTTAATTGTATAGTCATTTTGTTATGTAAAAATTAAGTAATTTCGTTTGAGGTAGTAATCAAGGTAATAATTTTTTAATGCTACGTAATAATAATGAGTATTAAGTTAGAAGCCAACCTTAGTTTCTAAGCTTTAAGACCGCTTATACTGCGTTTTCTTTGAAGCGGAGAGGAGCTGACCTTCATCGACCAATCACAATGCATTATCATTGTCAAATACTTTTCGTAATGACTCTGTGCTTGATCAATTGAGCTCCGCGCAGCACCGCTCCTCTGCTACGGAAACGCATCTAAAAAGCCTACGATATGGCCTGGTCTAAATGGTCGAACCTTCGATCAACAATACACAACTAGATATCGGGTCACTTACAAAATCAAAGCTAAATACTGTCCGCGTGGATGACGTGTGACAGCTTATTTTGTTTACTACCGAACTGAAAAAAGAGTTTTAAAACAGTTCGAAGTTCAACCTAATTACAACCATGACACCTAGCAATAAAGTAGCAAATCTTATGAATAACATAAGTGACAATAACGCCTCACTTTTCAAATGAGGCGTTATTCACCGAGACGTATTTTTTGCGCCGACCCGACATCTAATTGTGCATTGTTGATCGAAGGGTTATAACGTGTTTTAAAATAGACTAAAACCTACCTACCTAAGTTAGGTTCAGTCGGGTAAAATAAGAGAAAACTAATTTATAACAATTTAATTAAAAAAGAATTTACAACAACACGTTACTAGATTGAAAAGTAATTAAATGCATGAACTTTTAAATTAAGAAAGAACTCAGGGTCGTACTAAAAGGCGCAGGCAGTCTCCCGGGGAATGAAAATGGGAGACTTAGCTTTTTAGGTTATCGGACAAGCGTGGTGTGGTGGCTCGCTGGCGATCCGCCGTCGCTGCGCCCAGCAGTGGGAGTCCGGCTTGGGCCAACAAGGTTAACCGCACATGCGGTTATACCGATGACCCCAAACAGGAAACTCCACTTAGCGCAGCCCGTCGGATGAACCCTGGAATGTGATAAAGCAAAGCTAAATAGGTTGCAAAATAAACCAGGCATGGGGTAATAAATGGAGACGTGATCACCTAAGCGAGAACACCAAAAGGACACGAGGTTATAAAAAATATTAAACTGCAAATAATTTGGTTTAATGCAAGGGCTTAGGTTTAGTGCATTGTGCAAAGGCTAGCAGGTGATGGATGAAGTGAAAATAAAAGGCCTAAGCGTCCTGTAAAGGAACCATGATTCGCACACGCGGCACACACACATGTGGTTACCCGGCGTGGTCCCGCAATTCACCTCACATCCAGAATACGCACAAGATGGATTGTTAAAATGGCACTGAAACTCTAGTCTAGTAAATTCACAACACTGATTAGTTTTTAAATGGAATCTAAAGGGGACGAAAGGGACACAACTCTTACCAGTAAAGGCTGGGTTCCGATCCGTGGGAACACGGTTAAAAAGAGAGATATCTGAGCTTTAGTGCTCCTATTTATAGTCTTTGCTTCAACCAACTTCAATTTAATTACAATAAACCAACTTCATTAGCTAGCAATCAATATCAAACTGACATTACAACTGTCAAGTAACTTTGACGTTTTTATAACTGAAACAGATTGTGTTAATATCGACTAATTATCGATTGATCGATCTCAATGACTGACAAACTAAGAAGGAAACGTCAAAGTCCTAGTTATATTACTTGTCAGCTGTCAATTGTCAGACATGTTTACAATTTTTACAAATTCGTCTATAACATACAACATTAATTATTGTATGTTTTGAAATACAATTTATAAAGAATTTCACTGAGATATGGTGTTTGTGAGCCAAGGAAGATATGCCAGCAATGAAATTGCTACATATCTCCCTTCGCAGACAAGAATTTTACCTCAGTAAAATTCTTTACAGAAAGTAGAAAAAGAGCAAAAACTTAAAAAAATATAAAAGTATATTAAAATACTTTGAACTAGGAAGAAAAACAAACTATTACTACTAACTGTTCCCATGTACAAGGGAAAACAGTATCTACTTAATAATATAGTGAATGTACAATCTTAAAAATTAATAGTTGTACAAATACAAATAATTATAAAAAAAAAGATTTAATGCAAATCTTAAACATAATGACAAAGGAAAAAAATAAATGGTAATGACCAAAAATGGTTAAACAGTAAACATAGTGTACTAAGCCCGGGGAAGACAACAGTAAGGATTAGGCGTCGACCACAGCAAACAGGCGAAATTAAAAAAAAACAAACTCTGCAACTAGCCCATACGGTTCAATGTCATTAATGACAAAGAAAAAGCCGACTTGGGTCAACAAGGCTAACCGCACTTGCGGTTAATACCGATGACACCAAGCGGAAGATATGGCAAAGACCATATAAAATACCGAGGGTTCCGTCACAGCTCACTACAGGCAGAACGCCGTAGTCCAACCACATTGGTTTAATAAAAACCATATAAAACACCTGACGTGGACAAACACCACGATTTGCCATAGTAGCCTTCTGCCAATCTCCATTACACTATGTCTATCACCTCAAGCTAAGCAAAGTAATAAATATTATTTCAAATTATTTTTTTCCTTTTTCACACATGTTTCCAGTCAATCCTTAGAAACACTTAAATACTACTTCTCATAACCTTACTTAAAGTAAAACAATTACTTTAACAATAAGAAAAAAATAAACGTGTCATACGTTTTTGCAAGACAAAAAATTACTTTTACAATGCAAAGAAAAAAATTCAGACACCGTATCAGCTGGTGCTGAACCACAAAGGGCTACTTCATATACTAGCAGCTCTGCCTTATTAAGGCATAAATAGTTAATGCAAAAGCTATTAACAAGAAATAAATAAAGAATGCAAAAAAAAAACTACCAACGAGCGTACTGATAAGAGTTGTACCGTAAATAAATTATAGTTCTCGCTTAGGATTAAATAACTTAACAGTAAGTCACCCAAACAAATACAAAGTGTGTGTGTGTGTGTGTGAGGTATAAAAAATGTAGTTAATAATTGTCAATTAAACACAATTGAAAAATGAATAAGCCTGAATATGAAAAAAGTAAATAAATAGTAAAAAATTAAGTTTAGAAAAACTTAAAAACCAAAATTAAGTTTCAAAAGTTAAGAAACACAAATAAAATTAAGTTTAGAAAAACTTAAATATTAAAATTAAGTTTCAAAGAAACTAAAATAAGTTTCAAAAGTTAAGTAACAAAAAAAATATATAAAGGTAAATTAACCAGTAAATCAGAAAACCCGTTGGGAAAAAACAGATATACTGGTGGAGCAGCAAGTTCTTAGCGCTCGGGGTGCTTTGTACTTTGAGACGGCTCTCCTGACTACCTTAGGCTAAAAAGCTTAAGGCTCAACCTGACAGGAGGGTGGTACTACCCCGTTCGAGCCTCGCACCAAAGGATCTCCCACCGTAGAACACAAATACTGACACTATTTTTTCACACACACACAAAACACAAAAAAACAATAAAAATATAAAATAAGGAGGACTGTCTGGCCTTTTGAGTTCGTAAAGGGAAGGGCGCCACTATAACGTGTTTTAAAATAGACTAAAACCTACCTACCTAAGTTAGGTTCAGTCGGGTAAAATAAGAGAAAACTAATTTATAACAATTTAATTAAAAAAGAATTTACAACAACACGTTACTAGATTGAAAAGTAATTAAATGCATGAACTTTTAAATTAAGAAAGAACTCAGGGTCGTACTAAAAGGCGCAGGCAGTCTCCCGGGGAATGAAAATGGGAGACTTAGCTTTTTAGGTTATCGGACAAGCGTGGTGTGGTGGCTCGCTGGCGATCCGCCGTCGCTGCGCCCAGCAGTGGGAGTCCGGCTTGGGCCAACAAGGTTAACCGCACATGCGGTTATACCGATGACCCCAAACAGGAAACTCCACTTAGCGCAGCCCGTCGGATGAACCCTGGAATGTGATAAAGCAAAGCTAAATAGGTTGCAAAATAAACCAGGCATGGGGTAATAAATGGAGACGTGATCACCTAAGCGAGAACACCAAAAGGACACGAGGTTATAAAAAATATTAAACTGCAAATAATTTGGTTTAATGCAAGGGCTTAGGTTTAGTGCATTGTGCAAAGGCTAGCAGGTGATGGATGAAGTGAAAATAAAAGGCCTAAGCGTCCTGTAAAGGAACCATGATTCGCACACGCGGCACACACACATGTGGTTACCCGGCGTGGTCCCGCAATTCACCTCACATCCAGAATACGCACAAGATGGATTGTTAAAATGGCACTGAAACTCTAGTCTAGTAAATTCACAACACTGATTAGTTTTTAAATGGAATCTAAAGGGGACGAAAGGGACACAACTCTTACCAGTAAAGGCTGGGTTCCGATCCGTGGGAACACGGTTAAAAAGAGAGATATCTGAGCTTTAGTGCTCCTATTTATAGTCTTTGCTTCAACCAACTTCAATTTAATTACAATAAACCAACTTCATTAGCTAGCAATCAATATCAAACTGACATTACAACTGTCAAGTAACTTTGACGTTTTTATAACTGAAACAGATTGTGTTAATATCGACTAATTATCGATTGATCGATCTCAATGACTGACAAACTAAGAAGGAAACGTCAAAGTCCTAGTTATATTACTTGTCAGCTGTCAATTGTCAGACATGTTTACAATTTTTACAAATTCGTCTATAACATACAACATTAATTATTGTATGTTTTGAAATACAATTTATAAAGAATTTCACTGAGATATGGTGTTTGTGAGCCAAGGAAGATATGCCAGCAATGAAATTGCTACAGGGTCGAACGATTAAAATAATCAGAACCGAAAATGTTATATGACAATAGAGGTTAAATTGATTAAAGCTGATATATAAAAAAAACTGTCCACTTTATACGAATAGTGAGCTGAAATTTAACAGCATAATAATTGTTGAAGCCACTTTGTCTTTTGATTTCGATTAAAAAAACAAAGAACACAGTAGCCACGTTACCTTAACACTAATAACAATAAGAAAGCCAAGAAATAATATAATCATAAAATAAATAAATAAAAAATCTTTACAAGGGTTCTTGCAAAATAAAAGTACTTGAAAGAATAACCTAAAAGAAACGAATAGTAAAAAAGCACTCCTAAGAAAACACACCGTTTGATTTATTTACATAACTAAAAGAGAATTATGTTCTTAACGTTACACGACAAAGGAATATAAAAAGCTGACACAACATGAATTGGACAAACAAATCCAAACTAACATTCTGCTACCAGACGTTTGACAAAGCGAAGTGGTCTCGAATCGTGTTCATATTATTTCATAACAGGATCAATCGTAAAGGTGAAATCAGAGTCAGTCGTTCAACCAATGTAACAAGTGTCCGCTACAGTGTAAAGAAAACCTTAACTGGCAGCATTCGGCAAGCGACGGTAGCTGACATAGTATTTGAGTCTGTAGGTGAAAATAATAATGTGAGGAGGACGTTCGGTGACCGAAAAATAGAAACAAGTTCGGTGAACGCATTCGATGAACGATGTAGTGTTATTGGAGCTTCAAGATGATCTAGCGGTTTCATCTTTTCATATTAGAACAAAAACAACTCTAATGATGACCACTTGAAATCGCTTCACACGTTCCATTACCTGGAAGTTACCTTTCGTTGCCAGCTCTTTGGCGCCAATCTTTATATCCCTATCCTTTTCTTACCCATCTCCAGCTATCTGCATCTCTTTCTTTATTACCCTTTGCGGCATCGAGAGCATTCTGAATTAAGCAATTATGGTTAATTTTGAATCTACCCATATTATGGTCGAAGACGGCCGGCCGATGTGTTATTTTGAATCATAATTTGTGAGAAGGCGTCCGACTGAGCAGCTGTAAATTATATAGGAACATATAAAAATTGATGTTTTTTTTTGCTTTAGATTATTGGACTACTTAGTTTGAGTGTTACGCTTTGAAATTAGATAATAGAGTAAGTGCGAGTGAATAGAAATTTAAGTTTAGTTTGATATTAGAGAAATAACGATCTATTTTTTACGTAATCCCAATTATTGGAGACTGGCCCGTGGTAGAGCTTTGTCCAACTGATTGTACCACGGTCAAGTGAAATTACCTATTGTCCAGCTGTCAGAATATACAGGGTGAAGTTTTCAAGTGGGCGTGGATGACCAGATACGAAACAACGAGGAACTGCGAACAATGCTCAGAGCAGTCCTGGGGTCGATTTAAATAAAAACTGAATGCATCAACGAATTTTTGAAAAAAAAACTAAACAATATTCCTGGCCAAAACCAGTTAGCTGATTTTGAATAGCAGTAACGTGAAGAAAACTCATTTTTTGGTATAATTTCAATAGAATCGTTGATAAAGAAGAAATTATGGAAAGTAATGAGGTATAAAAATCTTGAGAAAGCTGTAGTATTTTCCAACCTAAGTATTGTTTTGAGAACCGTTTTCCAGTCATTTGTACGTAGCTGTTAGACTACGGGTCAGTCTCCCAATTATTTTCTTGTTAAAAACAAAATAGAATACAATATAATGATGTTGATTGGTAATAAAACTGTTTTTGTTTCAGATGACACAATCTGGGCGACATCGTTAAAAAGGTTCGTTAAAAAAATATTATTTTTTGCTACAGACTTTGATTATGAATATTAAATATATATAAGGAACGCTTTAAAAATATTGGTCAGTTTCTTCATTCTTGGTAATGTAAATGAAAATTTGTCTGTAATGTCCCACTATTGAGCAAAGGCCTCTCATCTTACTGAAGATAGTGCAGTGAAGAGGAGTCAGTACATCTTGATCAAATTTTCCAAAAAAAATATACATAGGAAAGAAAATCAGTACAAATAAATTCTTCAGACACTGTTTAAAGAAAAAACTTACAATAAAAAAATGCAACATTTTAAATTACACCAACTCCCAAATCCAAAAAAATGAACACCCAAATTTAACAACATAATGAATACGAATTCAAAATAAACTCAGTTATAAACTAACCAATCTTGTAAACAAGAATGATGTACAACCAAAGTTAACCACAGAAATAACTGAAGGTGGCTTTTGCTCAAAAATTTGGGCAAAGTCTAAAGAAATTGCCCTCCGGCGTTGTTTACAAAGTTGTTTTGCTTTACATTGCCTGTTCTTGATGTTTTAACATGATTAGTGACACTTCAATGAATATTGTTACGTTTTATTTATGTTTTGGATTTTTTATTGTTTTAATGACTGTGAAGTTCTTTTGCAAAGATTATTGTATAGTTATATATACTAGATACTTTTGGTTATTGTAATGGTAATAATGCTTGCGGTAATAATGGGGATAATCTTGTTAATACGAGTATTTATGTTGGGAAGTCTGTTCGATTAAAGCGTGTGTGACATTAAGGACGGATTGCAAGAACTCTTTAATCAATGTTTCATAAAAAATTACGCTCGTTTTAAATAGTGTTGTTTAAGTATCAAACAAAGTTCAATCTAACAGAACAGCTTCAGTTGAAACTTATTTAGACTCTTAATATTATTAAGATTTAAGAATTCTTGAGCGAGCCTTTATAAATAATCAACGATTTGGCATTTCCATGACGTCAAAATTACAGACTTTTTCATTGAAATTCGCGCAGCGAGTAAACTCGCTTAATCTAAACTAACATAAAAAGATAGCCCTTTCCCTTTCACGGTATCATTCTCAATGATCAAAACAAAAATACTAAAGAAAAACTTATGTTTGATCCCATGATTCGATACGAGAGAACAGATTTCGAATACCTTTCGATCACTAAAGATAAATTTGATTTTTTGTTTCGCCTCTGGGCTGCAAGGGCGTAACCTGAACCGACATTAATATTTCAAACAAAAACTTATTGACGCAGCGACAGGATACAGAAATAAATAATAATAAATATCGCAAGATTAAGATTTTTGAGAATTTGTTGACATTTTGTCCCGTTAGTGACATCCTTGTTAGAGGTGTTAAAATTTGTGACATTATTGGAGCTGTCATTATGGATTTGACATTTGGAAAATTTGAATAGGGATTTAACTTATTGGGATTACTGGAAATACTTTTGTTCATGATTTTTGATTCTCTTCAATATTGTAGAAATAGGTTGATTGATGGTTTGATGTTAACACAATCGATATAGAGATCGAATAAGAAATGTACGTTACTACTTCATAAAATTTTACGTCATATTTTATAAACCCAGCTAACTTAAGCATGAAATTGTAGGCTTGAGTTCCTCTCTCCAATAATATTACATTTTAAACTGAAATGTACAATTAACTTAACATGCGTAGGTGAGACTGGAACACTAAATAATTCCGGGCAGGACTGACGTGTTTAGTAAATCAGTCACTTAAGACTTACACGGGTAACTTTACGTCCTGTGTCTAACACAAATTCAAATTAATATGTTATGTTACTAATGTAAACGCGAACGTTAGTAAAGATGTTTGTGTGTGATATTTCATGCTAGAATTTATTATAATAATAATGAATATAAGCTGTTGTTTTTGAACATACTAGGTACTATTTGTCCTGAAATTCTTTACGAATGGAGTACAATACAGTAACAAGTGTACCAATGTGTCTATAACTGCTTACCGCCTAAACTATTGAATATATGTATCTTAATATATGTTATTTTTGAAGAGAACCTCCATTCAACTAGATTTTTAATGGGTGCAATTGAGTACAGTTAGTTAATAATATTTGAAGATGATGAGGACGCGTTTATTAACTGCTTTTGACATGTCAAAACAGATGTTTCACCTTCGTTTGACGGATAGGTCAGACGAGGTCGGCCATCTTGGAAGATTCCCGCCAATCCGGCTACCCGAGCGCCGCTGACAGCAAGCAAAATAATTACCAGCATTCGTGTCTTTGTAAACACTTAATTTTTGAAAAGATTGTAACGTGAGAATCATTGTTTTAAGAAACGAAAACAACAACTATTTGCGGAACGTTGACAGGACTTGATGTCATTTCGGCTGCATTTGGTGTTTTGTTATTACAGGGAGAAGTAAGAACACCAATTTACCTTAATTGCCTTTTTTCATTGTGTTTTAAAAGAAAGGACGCGTAAATACAACCATTTAAGATGTTTTTTGATGATTAAAAAGAGTTTCATTGTTATTAAAAAAACATTTTATTTCGCCAAAAATGTTTACTTTGAGAAATATTATCCTTGTTTTTAACATATTTGGGATCTTTCGTTTGAGACTGAGCCACTTAACGAATTATCCGTAAAAGCAGCATAAAATAAGATTGTTATTTATTATTTTGTACCAATTCCGAGAATCGGTTATGAGGTGATAATTGTGCAACCAAAAATCATTTTAATTTTTGGTTGAAAAATTTTGATAGTATATACCACCATCGGTAATCGGTTTATTTATGCTGCAAAACTACCTTTGATATAATTAGTAGATACCTAACCTAAGCCTAACAACGTAGCCTAACAACGCATCATATCACTTAGGAAGACCCCCTCATTTTAATATTACAACACCTTTCCTAATCCAAAAGAATTAGGTAATGATGGTCCATTCAAAAACGGTGTTATACCAACAATCGAATACATTCCCGATGCTACCATCCATCAAACAGAATCTGTCGATTCGAATCCGTTCCGCGGCCCACCTGCCGACCTTTCTCATCTTAATGAAGACATCAAAGCAGGTGTTTCTCTCATTATATAGTTAAAATCATTATGCGCTTTGTTTTCTTCCTCAATTTTTTTGTATCATCCCGCAAACTTTATTCTTCCACAGAAATTTATAGTATCACAAAAGGTGCATTGTAAATCGTGTCAGTTTAAACTTTAACAGATGTACGCAATTAAATTGTAAAGTTTTTATTATTATCGTCATCAAGGGAGCATTTTGATGAAGTGGTCTGTTTCTTTGGTGTCTAAAAAATCGTTTTGTCCTTAAGCTATCGATGTGAAGTATTTAATTCGTTTCAAATTGCTGGTTGTAAATCCTTGTGGTTTTTTGATAGTGTATTGTTGCATGTTAATATCGCGTTATAATGAGGAGGGTCTTTCGATGTTTTGGTGATGTCTTACTTGAGTTTTATTAGGGGCTCGATTGCTGTGTGATAATGTGAAGTTTGGAGGCTTTATGATTGTATTGTTGATTGCTCATTTATATATATTGGCTTGGAATTCTGCGTTTATTGCCTTCTTCTTTTTATGATATTATTTTTCCGTGTCAATGGCCCTTTATTGACCTTACTATTGCTGACATATGATTTCATACAAATGCAATCTACTATAATATCAGAGTCCATAAATAACCAACTTAACTTCACAGCGGAAAATAGCGGTCTTACCTCGAAACCAAAACCCACTTCTCTGCCTACACACTCATATTTTCACTTAAAACGTAGCTTATGAAACTAGTTATCTCTGCACTTCCAAATTCAAGTAACCATATTAACTCAATATCCTCACATCTTCAGCAGAAAATACTTCATGTTCCAAATGTCACTGAAAAATATATCATTCCCAACAAAAGGCAATATCAATCTTCAAATTGACAAACCAACTAGACCCTTCCAGTGATTGTAATAAGCCTCTAAATCGATTGCCATTATCACTTCAACTCTGACATTACGAGGGCTTTGATTCGATTCCATTTCAGTCGGAACGATTCCATCACTATCGCCTTTATTTAGAATCGATTAAAGTTGTAATCCGATTGCGCCGAGTTGATCGGCTTGAAATAAAAGTTATTGAATGATCACTGATAAGATGATTATCGGATCGGACGCAATGGCTCTTGGTTCATCTTGTAGAACATTTTATATGGTAATTGAAATGTAATATAAGCATTCGATTTGATTTGAATTCGGGTTCGTTATCTGTTGGTTTACGATGATCGTATCGGTAACACGATTTTCTGACACACTTTGTGTTTGTACATCCGAATTAACCGTCGGATAATTATGATAAATTTCAATATCGATTACGGAGTTTCGTTAATGAGCGAATCGTGTAAAGGCTTTACGGAATAATCTATGGAATATGAGCGGTGCGCAATTAAATCGGAGCCTGAAAAGGTTTAAATATTGTCGATGGAAATTCGTTCAATATTTCTACCTGTGTTTATTTTTTGTTTCTACGTTATTGTTGTTATTGTACATTCTTCGATCAACAATACACAACTAGATATCGGGTCACGTACAAAATCAAAGCTAAATACTGTCCACGGGGATGACGTGTGACAGCTTATTTTGTTTACTACCGAACTGAAAAAAAGTTTTAAAACAGTTCGAAGTTCAACCTAATTACAACCATGACACCTAGCAATAAAGTAGCAAATCTTATGAATAACATAAGTGAGAATAACGCCTCACTTTTCAAATGAGGCGTTATTCACCGAGACGTATTTTTTGCGCCGACCCGACATCTAGTTGTGCATTGTTGATCGAAGTTTACATTCTAATTCGCCAGTGCTGTAACGAATGTGGATTTGGGATAATGAGTTATTTTTATTTACTCAATAAAAAATAACCAACATACAAAATCTAAAATCGAATAGTCATAAAAATCATAGTATAAACTGAAAACAAGAGGTATTCGTGTAAATCGCTAGAACAAAGAAAGATCTGTGAAATTCTGGTTTTATTTCCAAAAAACTAATGAAAAAACCATAAATAAAAGTTCTTCTTAACAAGTGTCTCAAAAAGTTCCAAAAACGTTCCGAATAAAAAGCTTCCAACTGACCACCGGCAGAATGTAACACGCAACAGTCGGAAAAAGAAAAAACTCAACAAACAAGTTCAAAAAAACACAATAGCTCGGCAGATGCATCCAAAACAATTAATTTTATATAAAAGTAACGTCTCTATTAAAGGAAACCATTTCTCCGATTTTGACGTGTTATAAATTTTTCGTTTCGTTTTTGTAGGCCGGTTTTGGTCCGTGCGTATATTTTATTCAGTTCTTGTTGTGCTACAGACTAAAACGGTCGCGTCGGTGAGACGAACAGTAAATTATGCGTCGGAACCGTACTTCAGTGATTGTTAGTGTTACCACACACGTTTAAATGTTTTAAAAGTTTAATTATATTAATATTTTGAAACGAAACAGTGATTGGGAAATTAGTTTTAAAATACGAACGTTTGGATTGGTTCTAGTGTTCTGTTTTTAAGTTTGAATTTTTGATGTTTTGTGTTTTAATGTTGATTGTGTGATTCATTTGTTTTTGCTCTGGATTAAGTAATTGGTAAGTGGCATTTTCAAATTATTTGAATATTCAATGTTCAACTCGAAAGTTAAAAAGACGTTGTAACTCTTCGTTTACTAGGTACGACATAAATACTGATGATGTTTTTAAAATAAAATCTGTGAAATTGGTATTCCTAGTAAATATAATTAACTTCAAGTTAATGTTTTAAATTAATAAATTTAGCATGATAAAGTGTCAGTGTGTTAAATGATTCCGTGGAAATAAAACTTTTCATATTAATTACCACATATTTAACGATGTAAATAATAGTGTAGTTATATGAGTATATGAAAGTAAATTAATTTCGTTGCAAGTTCATATTTATTCATTAAATTGAACCCGCACTATAATAAACTTTAATAGACTACAACAAACAGCCCCAATTTATTCTGTTCTTTATTCGAATTTGACATGAAAATGGCATTACCCATAAACTAAATTTTTGCCGCGACAGATGGTCAAAATGTACCCCAGCACTATTGTATAAATATTATATTAAACTACCAAATATCCGTCGGACCCGGCAACACTGAACAACCCTTATTTAACTACAATAAGAACTATTTTCGTTCAGCAATATTTTCATAAAGGATTCCGAATTCAAAACGGACTACGACTATAATAATACACCGATTTGTGTATAGTTTTTTTATGAAACTACAAATTCGTGGCCGAGAATTCTATATTCGAATTCCTCTATTATATTTTGTGGTTTCGAATTAAGTAATTTTCAATGTGAGTTAGGATTTCTATGTTGGTACCTGACCTATTAGATAATAGGATACTCCACGATTATTGGATCGTAAAAAAGTTGATTATTTTTGTTACGTTGGTAGTGAAGCTTTCAATAGGGCTTTTATTTTTAAAGTGACTGACAAGTGGTAAACAAACGGATCTCTATGGGGGTTATTTTAATTGTTTCGTTTTAGGGTTGGTCGGAGTACAATGAAGACAATAACACACAGACAGAGGAAACAGAAAAAAAGATACTCAATGGTTTAAAAGAGCACTCGAATTATAATTGGATTGATTTATAAGAATGACGTTTTTGAAGGCACCAGAGGTGCGGACCTTCCAATTCATATTTTTGAATCTCATTAAAAATGAACATGCCGTTTTTATCTATCTATACACATTATTAATCAAAGTTACCAAAAGCGATCGTTGCTCTCAAAAAGTACTCAACAGGTTTTCATGCGATTTTCACCTACTTTAATGGTTAATGGTCAACCCAAGTTTTTTTAGGACTTTTAGACCGCCACAAGGCCTCCGATATGGTCTGACGATTGAAACAACCGATACCAACAATTGAACATCACTAAACAGTAACAATAAAATAAATATTACCCTCAAAATATTGCAAATAACCCCCAACTTCGGAACAGCAATTTCATCCTCACTGACACAGCAATATACAGAATCCATTAAGTTTTTTCGACTCACACTTGTCCGTTTTCCTGCCTTCTTTCATACGTGACATATGCGAGGCGCCAAGGGACCTATAACTAAAACTAATAGCCCCATATGCGACTATAATAAAAACTAAATTAACTATAAAATTAACTACTACTTAGTATACTTAAGGATTTTTAAAGTAAACGGTAACTGAAGGTTTAGCTGGCGCAAAACAAGGGGTTGTTTATGACTGTGTGTTTAAATAATGGTTTTAAATATGACTAAAATTGGGTATTTCATTAAGAATTGAAGTGACATTTTTATCTGACGTTTTGGCTCCTCTACAGGAAGTCATAGAAGACTGTATGCGTAAATGTATTTTCAATTTAAAATAGTGTTCGCTTCTTCTTCTTATCGAGTCAATATGGTTATTGCTTAGTGTTCGCTTAAACTAAAGAAACCAGGAAGACGGTTGTCTGAAATGATCTATGTGAGATGGCAGCACTGTTCCATCAGGTCCAATACTAACAGCCTCCGTGGTCTTGTGGTTTGAGCGCCCGGTTCACGATCCGGAGGTTACGGGTTCGATTCCCGGTGGGGATATCTCACAAAAATCTCTTTGTGAGACTGTCCTCAGTTTGGTTAAGACATTACAGGCTGAATCGCCTGTTTGCCCGAAAAGTAAGATGATTCCGTGCTTCGGAGGGCACGTTAAACCGTCGGTCCCGGTTACTTTCTACGGATAGTAGTCGTTACATGAGCCATGTCAGAGGCCTTTGGCGGCTCAATAACTCTGACGCCAGGATTGGTCAGACAGAAAGATATTGGTATCCAATGTAATTTAGTAAGGTAATCTCAAAACACAACTATTTGAAAATCAAAGCGCATTTCCAACTACGATTCCAATAGGAAATCATAAAACATAGAAAATCTAATTTAATTCAACAAAACGGAAATAAATACCAATTTTAATATTATTTTATATTTACAATAAAACCAATTTATGATCGCGTCAAATAATTTTATGATGACAAAAAATCATACGTCATCTAACAATGACCACAAAACTATAGATACGGCATTGATCTCAATGGTTAAGTTGAATGGTCGTAAAATTACGACAAAATCCAATAAAGTCTATGAATTATGTTCCAAGTACCGCATCCTACTGTTTCTGTATTGATTGTATAGTTTGAACTGTTGTTTAACAGTTATACTAGAATATGCAAATAGTTGGTCTGAGTTTATAGTTATAGTATCGGATTTACCGCGTCTAACTATATCGTACCTTTATAATATAAAGAAGAGATTTTAGGGGTCTAGACCCCAAGTAACTTACGCGGGAAGAAAACCTTTATTCAAGGAATTATCTTATTTTGGAAAATCAACCATATTCATTCACATTTTATTCCGTAAGAAAATAGATGATACGCCTGTTAATAACTTTACCGATAAACTCTACCAACATAAACTCATCCGAACTATAATATAACACAATAATTATTATCTTAATCTTATTATTTTCACCTAACCTTCTTAGCTTCCTTTTTCAAACTCCCATGTAACCTTTTTTCAATCACAAACACATCATTAACGCCTCATACGTCATTTACAAATCACTAACTTTTACGCAACACTAATTTAAACATTCATTAATCATTGCACACGTTAAACCGGCCAGATGTCGGGTTTTTACCTGAGTAAGAAAAAAATGTGACAATAACCTTTTTGGTAACGTCTTAATTTTGAGCAAAACCAACCTCCTTGTAGAGACCCAAACATCTACGAATTATTACCAATTTGTTCTTGGAATAATATTCGTAGTAGTCAAGTTGGGCGATCGAAAATCGAATTCTTATTTTGAATTTATGTCTTCATCTCACTTTGGCGGCTTTCAAGCGTTTTTTTTTTTACTTCTGTGTGATACTTTTCACTATATTATTTCACATGACAATAGATCTCTTCAGCGGTAGGGAGTTGAAATTGCTACTAAGTGTTAAATTATGTTACATGTCTTTATTACCTTTGTACTGCTTAAGATTGTGTTGGTTGAAGGCGGTTATTTTCAAATTTTACGTTTCATTCACCTAAAGCGATCGCTGAATTTGTTTCAATCGTCTTCGGTCCCTGAACGTCGATTTTACAATAGACTGACTGCAGACACCTAAGTAGGTGATAGTTGCTGTCATTGAGTGACAATGAGATTTACTTAGTATGAATTTTGTATGCTGCGGTCACCGAATATTGCGTGTGACTTGTAATGACGTCATTATCTAAAAGACGTCAACCGCCAACTTGCTCTGTGCCTACATTATTTAGATTACCAAAACTGATCTTAATATTGGAATTTCAAATAAAATAATTTAGATACAATCGAGTAAGTACGGCCCATCGGTCGCCATTGGCCGTGTCGCATACTTGAATTAATATTTGAATATAACTCTATTTATCTATGATCTAACCAGTCAAATGGAACTGGACGTCTCTCTTAGTTTTAATTGGTTATTATTTATGTCATATTTTATATTAGTTTTGGTATAATTGAGAATTTTTGTTACTGATGTAGAGATAAGTTTAATGGGTATATACGTCCGCTACTAATTAAAAAAAAGGTAATTCATCTTTGAAAAATTATGCTTCTTTTCTGACTTTAAAATCTGTATTAAAAAACAAGAAACGATCGACAAAACCATTGAAAATAATCATTATTAAGAAATAAATTTAACTTTAACTAAAACAAAACCCGATAACTTACTAAGAGTGTCAATAAATACATTATACAGGGTGAATAATTCAGTTGCCACAAAAAATATATACATAATATTCCTTGGTGACTTCTTAGAAGTTTGATGCCTATCAGGCGCTACCCTTTGTGAGCGCCGCCCTGCCGCTAACGAAGGATCCTGTATACAGGCTTTTGTACCTGTATCTTAAAGAATTACCTTCGGGACTTTATTGAGCACCCACATGTTAATATTGTTGACAGTCTATCGATAGCTACCGATCTCTGTCAACGGCAACAATAAATATAAAGAGTCAATAAAGTAGTTGCTTTTATTGAGTTCGTTCTTTTTTTCGTATTGTTTGGTAAATTGTTGCGTGTGATGTGAATAGAAGAACATCACTACATAGTATAAAACAAAGTCGCTTTCCGCTATCTGTCCCTATGTATGCTTAGATCTTTAAAACTACACAACGGATTTTGATGCAGTTTTTTAAATAGATAGAGATTCAAGAGGAAGGTTTATAAGTACGAAAATTGCCGAAATTCTTATAGGAACGGGCACAACGCGGGTAAAACCGCGGGGCGCTGCTAGTTAAAAATAATTGGGTGAAAAAGTTTTATTATTTACTGATGACTTCAGAGTGACAGTGACTTGAAAGGCAATGTTATATCAATCTTATACGCATTGACTTAAGCTAAATGAATCAAGACTTAAACTTTTTTTTGGATTGAAGCTACTTTACGGATACACTTCGCTGTTATTTTACATTTTTATCTGACGTTTCGGCCCCTTTTTTGCGTAAATCGTAACGTTCCTTAACAACAATGTATTTGGCGGTAGCTGTGATATTTTACTTTTTCTTGTATAAACGCATAACACCTCAGTCTTCTGTGACCACGGTTCCTGTAATGGGGTCGAAACGTCAGAATAAAAATCACTATCACTACATAGTATAAAATAAAGTCGTCTCTGTTTCGTGTCTGTTTGTCTGTTTGTCTGTATGCTTAAATCTTTAAAATTACGCAACGGATTTTGATGCGGTTTTTTGTAATAGGTAGAGTGATTCAAGAGGAAGGTTTTTATGAAAAAAAATTCCCGAAATTCCCACGGGAACGGGCACAACGCGGGTAAAACCGCGGGGCGCTGCTAGTGTAAAATAAAAGCGAAGTGTAACCGTAAACGTGGTTTTAATTCAAAATGCGTAGTGTTCGCTTAAACTAGGAAACCAGTTAGTCTTCAACTTACTAAAGTAAGTAAGTAAGTTAGAGTAGGTTAGTGGTCAACCCTGGTGTCGGAGTTTTTAGACCGCCTAAAGGCCTCCGACAAGGTCTGACGATTGATACAACCAGGACCGACAATTTAAAGTGCCCTCTGAAGCACGATAGCGCTGAGATAGAAATGCCACTATCGGCCACCCATCCAAGTAGGGGTCAAGCTGCACGTTGCTTAACAATCGCAATGAACTAATATCGCTTAGTCAAACTACGCTACAACCGCTACAAACATAAAATTACCAACTAATCATCAACATAAAATTACATATCTATAATAAGTTATTTAATCTTATACCTACTTGGACAATTTTGACACTTTTGACAACAGAAAACATATCTCAATTTTCAGTAACACACACAAATATAAACATTTCACTATAAAGGGCCTAATACAACACACATGTCGCAACTTAACGCTATTTTGTAACCGTATCAAAATTAAGATAATGTATCGGGGCTCTCCTACTTCATTATAGAGTGCCTTTACAGCTGTCGCTTGTTTTTTGTCCAGTGGGCAGTGTCCGTTAGATCGAACCGACTGGAAATGAGTAGAGGAATTGATAATGACTATATAAGTTTGATACGTGAACGCGTTTAGTGTAATTTTGAATTATAGCTTCGCATCCTTCATCTAATTTATGATACGGAACGGTATTACCTTTGTTCGCGTCCATTTTGTTTTTTTTTTAGTTTTTGTTTAACTTTACGGCGTAATTATTTTGGGTGCTTTGTTTAGGAAAGTAGCACTTTATAGTCAAGTACTTGATATGTTATTTTAAGGATAAATATTGGAGAACAGTTGCTGAAGAAATGTCTTCAAGATTCAAATCAGTACACTTGCGGTGAGCCCTTGCAATTTGATATCATGTCATGAAAATTATTGCGTACAGTGACTCATAAACCTTTTTAGATTTTTACTGGTACATATTTGTATTGACTAACGCGCTAAACAAACATTTTAGCTTTATCGTATTAGTTTGATTTTTGTAGCGCATTCATTTGTTTATCAATAACTGCTAACAATCAAATACAATTTTTATCAAACTTTCAAATCAATATTCCTAATCCAAAACGCACCATAGAGTTCAGTCATTGTTTGTATAAATCTAAATAAAATCATTTCATTTGAACCAAACGTCCAATTTCATTCATTTAATTGAACAAACAAATATTTGTCTCTATTCAACGAGTGTCGTTAGTTGTTCCCGTTCTGTCAATACATCCACTAATAAAGGACAACATGACGTGTTGTCATTTGAAAAGTTACGGGACTTTGACACTTATTCCCTTATATGTTAGGGCCGAATTCCTGGGCCATTGTGCGCTAGGTATCGACATTGCAATTGGCGGGTCGTAATCAATAGAAGCTCAATAATGTTGCTGATTTTACTTGTCACGCAATCAATTGTGTTGGCAATTAGTGAGGAGCTAGCGAGAATGACTTATAGGCGTTAGTAAGGCTGGGTACCAAGGGTTTAAGGAAACTAAAGCTGTGTGCTCACATACGATCTATCGGGCCTTTGCTTGACGTGACGAGTTTTGAATTTTGTTCCTTGGGTAAATCATAAGCACTAGGGTTGGACACTAGGTTAGTTATTCTACGAGTACAAACACTGGTCAAAATTTTCGAAAGGGCCAATGACAGCAACGAGATTTTGTTGAAAGAAAAACTGGGAACATTAGTTCTTAGCCGTGCTCTTACACTATCATTTTTCCTTTTTCTTTCCTGTAGTGCTGCAACACCTAGGTCATCCTCACTAGGTCTTTGCCCCCTTTACAACACTCTTCCACCTCACACGGTTTTTCGGTGTTGCTTCTCAACACGTAAACTGTCCCATACTTCTAATGTTTTCACCACAGTCTTTAAGCGCTTCTGCGGTAGCCACGCGGACGTTTTTGCTAAGGCTCTTTCACTATTATAACGTATTCTTTTTTCAAAAAATCTAGCCGCCATTGCTTGCATACATACGTCACTATTATAACCATAAACTTAGAATTCATCTGTTAGCGGTGTTTAACTAATAAAAAACACACTACACTAAAGGAACTACACTACTGCAAACGTTAATGTTTCTAATAAGAATGGACAATACTGCATCTAGTTTGGAAATCCAAAATAAACTTTCATTAATAGAACTGTTCAAACAGATACTTCATGGGATTCCACTCGGCGAATAAATTTAATCCCTTTTGATGTTTCGCTCTGTTGTTAAATTTTTATTGTTCTCTTTAGTCTTTGTGAATTATTTGCATACCATTTTATTGTGTTCGTAGTTCACTGAAATCCCTTCAAAAGTTTAATTTATATTGAGAAGATGGATAAGCACAATTTGTTTGATGAAATTAATTAGAATAACGGATGTCTGGATGTTTGATGGAGGGAACAGGAGTTTAGAATAGGGTAATATTGTTTTTAGTACTTGGATCAAGTCAACCAAGTCAACGCAATCTTTCCTTAGGCCAGTTTTTAAGTCCAGTCTGTGTCAAAATAAGACAAGCAATTAATATCAAATGACGGTTGCGGAAATGACTACTCATATTTATATTTGACCAAACAATATTACATTATAAATGTCAGTTGTGCAAATGAATTAAAGTTCAAGCAGAATTATTAAAGCTTGTGTTTATGTTAACAACCTGTATTTACCAACGCATTGGAATGTTAAAATTGCACCAAACGTGAACAAAATTAGATTTCCTAAATTAGTAAAACCATTGATAGTCCCCAAAGCAAGAGACTCCATTTTAAACCAACAATAAATCGTAGACAAACAGACGAGCTGTTTCCCAATAAATATCCGATCTAACGCCGTCATCCTGCCCACGTCCATAACTTAGAGAGAATTATTCGTATAAATTAAATAAATAATTTGTAGTACAAACAATATGAGAGTACAAAATAGTATGGAAAACATTAAAAGACAATGTGTCTCAAATTAATCGCTACATATTTTCAAAGGAGAGAAACTGATTAATGCATTGGTGCATAGATTTGGGTCATTATAACTTAATGATCTATAAAGTCTCTCAAAGCATTAGGACTATAAATTTTGCAATAATTTCGAATCCGAAGGTACACTCAGTGTTTGATTATTGAGGTTGTAAAACACGTGATAGTCTCAAGTGGGCGGTAAATCTTTTTCTGTTTCTCTTAACCATGAACGGGCTTGAATGCGATAAAGAGGAAGATTTTATGATAGGGGAATATTTAAAACATTGTTCGTCTTGGGTGGTCATGTTACAACTCTGCGTGATTTCTTGGTCTAATAAACACTTGTTGTGTGTTTTGCGCCGGCCGGTTTTGTTTGTTTTCTAATCATAGCGGAGACAGGGAATGATTGGAACTATTTTAAGAACATTGACGGTTTAAAAGGCCTTAATGTGATGAGATTTTGAGCAGTTACCTTTTTGATGTTAGGTTGTTTATACTGCTTTGTGTTGTTTCCTATTGGAACACGGGCTTAAGTTTTCATAACAAAACCGTTATAAACTTAGTGAGAGCTTTAAACCACTGGTACAAGGGCAGCTAACACGAGCCCTATTAAATCTATCTAGTAACTTAATATGATACAGAAACAAAAACTGTTCATTCAAATTTGTATTTTTCATTGTACGAAATAGAACATTATACTATACACTAACTATATAAAACGAACGTCAGTTTTCTACTAAACAAATTTATGCGCTAAATACATAAAATTAAGAATGCTTATGCAAAGTCATTAACATCTAATAATAAACATTTAAGTTGACATTTCTGTTAACCAAAATATCACTTTTCAAAATATTTCCATCCTCATTAACGAGGTTATTAGTATCATCATCGCTCAGTGTAATAATTTATGTTCCATCTACTTGACATGTGTCAACTCAAACAAGGCGCCTGTCGTCTTTGGTATTAATTTCCTTTTGCCATTTCTTATTGGCTATGATTGGATTATTTCCACTGTTGTGATCTTCACTTGGAATTCGTTCCTTATTTTGATGTTCATCGGAAATAAATGTTTGGAGTTAGGGATTGTGATTTTAATATGGCATTTTCTTATTTTATTAAGTTTTAAAAACGCTTTCCAGAAACAAAAGAATGAACACACTTGATTTATTTAAGGTGATTTTCTGATAATGATTTATATCTGTCTAATCGTGGATCCAAATATTTATAAGTCTGTTATATTAAAATCATACTACATTAAGTAATCACGCGTAATCTTCCTTACTGTATTGATATTTAAGGTTATGTGAGAGGTTTTTGCATTACAGGGGAATAATTTTAATTATTACTTTATCTATACCAATATTAGTAAAGCTGAAGAGTTTGTTTGTTTGAACGCGCTAATCTCAGAAGCTATCAATCCGATTTGAATAATTATTTTGTTATGGATAACCACATTCAACAGGAAGGTTATGGGTTATTTTTCATCCCGAAATTCTTACGGGAACGGGCACAACGCGGGTAAATACGCGGGGCGCTGCTAGTTTAGTATACAATACCCAACATCAAAATAAAGCCACCAACAACAAGTTTAAACTGCGGAGTTTTTTGTGGCTGTAAGATAAGAAGTTGAACGAGCTAACTGATAATTAATTCTTAATGAAACTTCTCTGCCTTTTAGGCTTTGTTTCTTTATCCGGCTATATCATATTCTTGATAAACTTCCAAACTCATTGTTAATTCATTTAAAATTATCTATTATTATCTAGTTCAAGTTCATCTAAGTAATGCCTTTACCCAACAATGGGATACTTAACGCTTATATAATAAGTTCAAATGTGTAAATCCTGTTTTGATACTTTTATTGCCTTTTTATCTGCATAAGTTAGTATTTTACCGACAGCAAAAAGAAGGGTCTTTAATTTGATGTATTTTTGAATTGTCATTACTTTTTAAAAGTACGTGCATCATACAATTTTAAAGGAAGCTTAAAACTTTAATCCACCATTAAATAAATGGACCATTAACACCTGCAAGTACTCAAACAAAACTAATATTGTATTAACACAGCAAGTGTAAAAAACAAATGCCTAATTCATCAAATTTATCATTTACTATATTATTCACGCTCTTATCAGATGCAAGTGTTTTGATATTTAGACATTGATAAATATTTGACATCTGTCATTTGTCACTAGAATATTCTGTACGATCATTATTTGTCCACTAATTCATCATCTGTCGATTCACAGATAACTTTTATTGTACGATCGAATAATGTGTATTGATTTTGATAGGATTCTATTGTTTACCGTATTCGTATGTGCATTCACGGCTCGCATTTGGGTAAAACTGAAAAATGGCATAAATATTTGTTTAATAAAAACAAACGTGTTTGTTGTAGCGTTGTTTTATTCATTTGTAGAACACCCAAAACAATGCCCAAAAAAGTAATTCAATTCCTCAAAATGTATCAACAAGCGGCTACAAACGAAATCACTTAACTGTAAGCTTTACAAAATCCTCAAAACTTTTTATTTTCTTGCAAAAAGTGACAGCAGAACAGCCGGTAGGGTGTCATACATTTTGATGTCACCGGTTTTTACTCCCACTTGTTATTTTTCAAGCAAAAACCCTTGTCCCTTCGTCAAACGTTTTTGCCAACTTGACAAGTTATTCTCTCCAATATTTAAATCCAACCAGAATAATTACCAAATTGTCTTTCTTACTTCGACGATTTATTTATTTCAAAATAAACTTTACGGCATTCAAAGACACAATTAAAAGTATCTAATTGAAGTACTTACTAAACTAAAGTTTGTACAAATTGCAAATTAAAACATAAATCAGCCAAGTGAAATTGCGTTACACCTAACTTTCGGAAAAACTTTGTCTGTAATTGGCTCTTAGCCAAATTAGACGGAGGGATCTTTGGAAATAACTTTTCATAATCTTAAAGGAATATGTCAAGGGACGAAACAGCGAAATGAACTGTCAACTGGGAGATCCAAATCCAATTTATTGTTCGGCTTACAAACGCGAGGATTCAAATTAACCTTCCCCTGTCTTCCTTTTTGCGGACTCTGTCGGGATTGCGTAGTCTCCCTGAAGCTTTATGCTATGATACCAGTGATTAAGTCTCAGTTTCACTTGCTCACCATAATTAATAATAACCGAGATGACTTTTGTGATATAATGGCTACTTTCTCATTTTCCGTCAACGTTTTTACCGTAATATTAAACAAGGTTTATAAATAAATCTCGTTCTGTATATTATTTAAATGTATTCTGAATTATTTTACGTTTGAGTGCTTATTCTTTGTCGGTGTTCTGAATTGAAGGGTTATTAAAGTTTCAAAGACAAAGGTGGCAGGTGACATTTGAAAGAAAACGTTTGTGTAATTGTTAACAGAATGTAGGTCATAGCTGTGGGTAATATGAGTTTTATTTAACTTAAAGGAATGTTAATTACCTCAAATTCTCCGGAATCCATTCCCGATTCGACTCAATAAAAACGTCACCACTTGCTTTTGACTAATATTTTAATGAAGATCCTCTTAATCTGGAATAAACTAACACCATAACCAAATTCCAAGTACTTTCCTATAGTGAGTGAACAAAAACAGCTAATCAATCAATTGTAATCCCTACCAGAGAAATCTTACTAAGGATAGAAGGAGACGCGTTGACAAATGATATAGTAATTGTCCAAGATAATGGGGTAGACAAAGATATTGAGAAAAAACCGATGTTTGCCAAACCGAGTGATGAGAAGGAGACAAATGGTAGAGGCCCTGATGCGTACTTGATTGAGGAAGTTATGCCTAAATGGATCTCGTTAAAAAAGTTTAAGTATATTCAGCCCCTTTTTCTGAAGGTACTTAAACCTGGGTTCTGTATTTATATGCGGTTAAAGTTAGCAGTATGAACATCTTAATAAATTGCTGACATTAAGTGAAGAATGTTTACTGTCTGAACGTAGCATAAAGTTAGACGTTTCGACGCAGGATGTACTAGCAGTTAGAGTTTTACCTGAGCTGTAATGTATATAGTTATTGTAATTAATGATTGATTGAAAATCATAAAATCCATAACCTTTACTCGTATATTTTAATGACGTCACATAAATTGTAAACCATATAAAGACATAAACCAAATTCAATAAACAACCTAAAGGAAACCAATCACAGTAAAGTTTATATCGAAGCTATAAATCTCAGTTCAGTAACTGCAGCAGATGTAAAAACTCCCAAAGAGTAAGTAGAGCCGCGTTTAATTTCAATATACTTACAATACGGTGCATTCGGAGAGCAAGATTCGCGACCATTAATTTTATTCAGCTCGGCAGGTGCACGTTTATTCAAAACTCGGCGGAGGTCCCGACTTTCCCCAATCCCCTCAACCTAGAGAAAAACTCCAGAGATTTATGGCCAAAAGTCTTTACTCGGGCAAATATCAAGAATCTGGCGTTTCAACGCTTTCGGTTTTAAATTTCGATAAGTTTTTACAAATTCCTTTTATAGTTATGGCGGCTTTGTCTTAATACTGTTTTACTGCTTATGGCTCATTGTTGCGAAGACTTTCCGATTTCTTTATGATAACTTTTTACATTTATAAGATTCTTTAAGGTTCTTAGCGCCCCGTTTGGTGTTCGAAATTATTGCTATTTTATTTCATTCTTACTTCTTTGGTGTCATTAGGAATATTTTATGGGAATTTTACCGATGCCATCCCCGGAATGTCAATGATGATGACAAATAAGTTTTTGTTTGAACTTTCATGGATGACTCCTTTAATGATCTACTTTAAAATAAGAGGTGGGCTTTTACGGAGAAAATGATTCAGATACTCTTGAGATAGGAACTTCTGTTTCGTCTTTATTATTTCATTTATATTTCTTGTATTCATAAAATATTACATACTTCCTCACAAACTTTCGCATTTATAATATTAGTAGGACTATGTCTCTCCAAACGTTGATAAGCACGACATTCGATCACTTATTAGAAATCTTTTACTTTTAATGTCTTGCATCATCGTCCAGATCTTTCCTACTGTCCTTGTCATTTTTTCCTTTACCATCTATAAGTAAATATTGGACTAGTAAATAATACCCGTTTTGTCACGGTTAGCTCACGATTTCGATCAGAACTGTACGTGCGTTAAAATCTGTACCGATTGTAAGGCGATAAGGTTTGATGGTCTAATTCTTAAACGTCTCAACTGAGTTTATTGTAGAATCGCTTAAATGGAAAATTTATTTTATCTAGAGAAGTTTTTTAGTTTTTTATCCTTTGCCGTGCTGTTTTTTATTTAGTTTAAATTTATTTACTCAGTTACAGCGGTATTTTGTCATGAAACTATTTACATGATGAATAATGGTAAAAGCTTGAGTTACTCGAATTCTTGTTGCAGGGGAAGAGACGAAAAGTTAATTGTTCCATAATCCCCGTCATCATTTTCGATTTGTGCTTAAACCATTCCTGGCATTTGTGATTAGGTACTTCTATTAACCTTATAATTTATTACTGGTCTATAGAAAAATAGTACCCTTTTGATTGAAACTTAATTATAAATTATAATTTCGTTATGCAGGTCCGCCTAACTCTTGCGCTCAGAGTCACTAATGTTTTGTTTGGCTATTGGCATGTAATATATAAATTAAGTATTGTCAATTAGTTAATTGGCGATTTAAATGAAGTATTTGAGTAAAGCAGTTAAGCTTTATATTTAAAACTAAGTGCTATCCAACTTGTTTGTCCAACAAACAGAAGTCATACTTTAACCCTTTTTATTTCCTTCACTTGACATGGTAGTTAAAACAAAAGCCGTAAGTCACGTTGTTGTGTCATTCTTTTCAAGATATCAAAGGGAAAATTCTGCATTTAATTATGTTAGTGTCAACATTACACCGCGTTTTAGAGCTAGGTATAACGTGGGTGGCACAGGGTTAATAGAGAACGAACTA
Organism: Cyclophora albipunctata; assembly: GCA_963082685.1. Classification (NCBI taxonomy): domain Eukaryota; kingdom Metazoa; phylum Arthropoda; class Insecta; order Lepidoptera; family Geometridae; genus Cyclophora; species Cyclophora albipunctata. The sequence continues at coordinate 7,867,872 of OY720129.1, read as the reverse complement.
ACTGTGATTATGGCTTGCGTTTTAGAATTGCATTTGTGTGATTCATGGTTTGTTTTGTCTTTCTTGTGTGTATTGATGACTTTTGTGACACAATCGAATTGTTTTTCGTTTTTGCTTTCATACTGTTTGTTCTTTCTACTTTGAGTTAGTTGGTTAACTAAACTAGTATGTGTAAAGTGATTTGGGTCATGGTGATAATTTCACGATTAACATAACTATTGGTGACTTTAATTTGGAAACTTTTGAGGGAATAATTTTGAACGAAAATTGTTCTGACATTTTATAGGACATAATTTTATAAAAACAGACTGTATTAAATCTTTTACATATTATTTTATTAATAAAATTATTCAAATTCTTACCTTCTTTTCGTACTCAGCATTTTAGCATGCATTTTGAACAACGTAACGAAGAAATATAGTTTAAACGTACTCACACGGGTTTTTTCGTGTTAGAAAGTTAATAAAGCAAGTAATAACTTACTTTTTACTAACGAAAACTTACTTTTTATTAACGAACGAAAAAACCCGTGTGAGTACCTACGTTTAAACTATGTGTTCAAATCGTGTAAGTTTAACTGTAACGAAGAAACTTACAAATCTAATAACATTATTTGTATAACCATTTATTAGCTTCTCAAACATCTGAAAATAAATAAAATTCACTCGAACAAACCAAAACAACAAACAGAAACAACTCGAAGAAGTAATAAATTCCAAATAGCAAACTAAAATAGAGCTCGCGGCTCCAATTTTAATCTTTAACTTTATAAATAAGGTTCTTTTTATTCCTAACATTTTGTTTTATGTTTGTTTCTTGTAAATTAGTTACTATCACTACACGTTGACTAGTACTGTGGTTAGATAAAAGAAAACCGACATTAATATAGGCACGATTTAAAACCTTGGCAGAACTTTATAATTTAAGTTCTGCCAAGGTTTTAAATCGTGCCTATGTATATATGTGACATTTCATGAAATGTATCACTGTTTCTGGGTATGATCATAATGTGCCGTTGCTAGATTAATGATAATAATTGCTTTGAGGGCATGTAAAATTGTCTGTTTCAATAGAGAGATCATGTTAGAGACCTACAGGCGGTATATAAACTTCAACACTAGGGTTGGCCACTAACCTACTTGAACTAATAATAATATATGTAGCAGTCCCAATCTACTATACGTACTTTATTTCTATAGTTTTAACAGCTAAAATCCTCAACCTACAAGATCTGCAATCACTTTAAAACACACACCCAAAGCCTCAATATTATGCAAACATCATACACCAACTTATCTTCCCAGTACCTCAAATCACACTTGCCCCAGGAACAAAAACGAGTTGCCATAGCAACCGGCTCCAGTACAAGCATGCTAATGCCGATAATATCTCAATAGAAAATAATTATTTAATACCACCTCTTGTGGGTTGCTATTACACTAACGACACAAAAACTGCAAGGAGTTCCCATTCGTCCTATGTACTTGTGGACTCCCCGTGCGTTGGCTGGTTTATTGACAACTTGATGTAAAGTAGAGCTTTGTAGGTGTAGAACTGGCTGAATATTACTTTGGTTTTCGAGTTATTATAAAGCTGCTATTGGAACTCTTTGTATGGTTTATTTTATAAATAGGTTGATACACGATCCAGTCTATGATTCGATTTGCTCGTTAATGTACAGTGATCATAAAAATGTCTACACTTTAGGGTCGCTTTAGGTCTTACCATTAAAATATAAAAACCATTTGTTTTTATTTTAATTTCGTTCATGATAACCTGTTCCAAGTCTTCCAAGGCTCTATTTAACAATAACTAATCCTAAACCTAAAAAATTACATATCCCTACAACATTTCATTACCCACATATCTCATTACATCCCATATAAAATACCGATGTCTTTACCTCGAATTACATTAAAACATGAATAATTGACAGCCAATCGTAACTCCACTGAACCAACGAAAACGCACCAAATTCAATATTAATATTCAACTCAACATCGCCAATAGTTCTCTAACTTAAATTAACAAACATGAACTAGATCCTTGAGCTATGCTTTACTCAGAAGGGAATGCATTTGGAACAAGCCACGTACTTGGTTATGACATTCGGTTCGGTGAACACACTGTGTTCTGATTAAGAATAGTCTGGTTAAGATTTTTGGCAGAAATAGTTTGAAGGTTTTCTCATTATAATTGTGGGCGTGTGAGTTTTCTTTTCTGGTTGTAAAAGTAATGCAAGGATTGCATGTAATATTGTTTTTTATAGTTTTTTTTATCTGTCCATAAGTGTTTATGTAAGTGCTAAATCAAAGTGTTATTTTTTTTAAACTTACTACCACACTCAGAGCCTTCCATTAATCAACACCAATGGACGTATTTTTTCATACATGACGTGTCAAAATCACTCACTAAATCTCTACTAAGGAAATATTTGACGTCTGTAACTACAGGATTTTTTGTTTAATTTTATAAGCAATAACGTTGAAATAATGTTTGAATTCTTAACAACTTACCAAATTCAATTGACAAACCATTTCAAATTCAAACGAATTACACCGCCTTAATCTAAGTTTACCAAATAACAGTTTATCATCCATAAATTAGAATGTCTCTTCTAAAGCTTCCTAGCTCTGAGTCACGTTCAGGATTCCTTGTAAATTGCCCTCGTTTGAGATCTTAATTAAGTCTGTTCAGTTTTTAGAATGACACCGTGCGTTGTCTAACTAGTTGGTGAATGGAACACGTACCTATTTTGTTTTCTATTGGTGAATGTTACCAAGCTTTGTTCGGGTTTTGAAATTGTTTTTGGAATTAGGCTTTTGGTTAGACTAATATGAAATCTAGCTTTCTACTGTAAGTTCAGTTGTATTTCTAACGGACTTCAGAAACAGGTCTTGTATTCAATGTGTATGTTGTATGTTTTTTGTTATGATCTTCCTGAAATGATAGTTTTAATAACCGAGAGGCTTTTACAGCTAAAGTTGAGTTTAATTGATTTTTGAAGTTTTACTTGAATATTACACTAATCCAATGTTCTTCACCTGCCTTTAACGGTCGAAAATCTCTGCCATATAATTTAGGCACTAACTAAAGCTCTGCCTACATGGTTTTAGCAACTACTATAAAAAATAAAAATAAACATATACGTACATCAAATACCAAAAACCTAGTTCTAAAAATATCACTTTCAAATAAGAAATAACAAAATAATAGTATTTTGTCTCCAAACTTGCATAATCATACAAAATTCACCTTCCAAGTGACCCAATGACCAATAACCGTAAATCTCGGGACGGTACCCCAATGGCCGACATTACACTACACACATAAAGTAAGAATTTAAAAACTGGATTGCTACCAATATATTTGGCAGCGCAACACATCTCTTTCAAACAAAACGCTGAACCCAATATGCGAGCTGAATAGTTGCCAAGATTTGCCATCCTCAGGCCGTGTTCATATTAACAGCGATGTCGATACGACTTGGGGTCGCCGACGTTTTTGGGGCAATTTTGTTCAAGTTATTTCCAATGTCCATTTAATATTGTGGTTTTTGCTAAAGATTTTGTTGTTGTGTTTTGTTGTGCTATTTTGTTAAGTGCTTTTAGCCCCGTACTCAGAGACGTCAAATGCTATCTTTCTAGAGATTTAATAAGTGGATTTGATGTACGTAAAAATACGTCAATTAGTTAAGTCTTGACTTAATGGACGGCAGTTAGTTCTAATGTAGGATGTTTGTTCTTATACTTCTCCAGAGTTTAGTCGATTTATAGATACAAAGATAGTTTGGCTTGTGTGAACTTTCTACTAAACTCGACGGCTTGCAGATGATAAAATAGCTCAATGACAACATTGTTTTCCTCTATCTCGCAACAATTTTACGTGACAATATTATCACAAATCTTAGTCGTATAGTCAAAGACATCACTTGACTAGTTTATCATGTTCCTTCTATGACAAAGGCACCAAACCTTGGCAATGTGCTCTTGGCAGCCTCTCTGTAACAGATACATACTTGGAACAACTGTCTGAATTTCGTGAATTTACTCTCATATCGAAAAAGTAGGTTAAATTGCTATTGTGATGAAGGAGGTATAATTTGATATCGTTTGAAGTAAATGTTTTGACAATTGAGACAAAATGGCGCTTGTTAGTGATAGGTGTATTTACGAGTAGTATCGACTGACTACAGTTCGATAGGATAAAGGGAAAGGTAGACACTTATTTAAGGGTCTTTGTAAGAACTGGGTTGTAGGTTTTAAGTTTAAGCGAACACTACTCATTTTGAATTGAAACTATACGTTTACGGATACACTTCGCGGTAAAATAATAGTGAGATCTTTGTCGGGTTGAATGAAGTTTGTGGCTGTATACAATACTAGCAGCGCCCCGCGGTTTTACCCGCGTTGTGCCCGTTCCCGTGGGAATTTCGGGAATTTTTTACATAAAAACCTTCCTCTTGAATCACTCTACCTATTACAAAAAACCGCATCAAAATCCGTTGCGTAATTTTAAAGATTTAAGCATACAGACAGACAAACAGTGTGACAGACACGAAAAAGAGACGACTTTATTTTATACTATGTAGTGATGCGGTTACTGCAGGTAAATATAATATTGCAATGTGTCATACGTTGATGGTACAGTCGATGACACATAAAATATGTGAAATCTTGCAACTACTGCTTTCTACTTAGCAAACATTTGATTTTAACTGAATCATTTTTACATTTGTCATTAAAACTACAAAAAAGAAACTGCATATGAATTTAAACTACGTTGACGGATTCACTTTGGATTACGGATTAAACGTAGTTTTATTCTAAAATGAGTTGTGTTCACTTAAACCTAAGAAACCAGTTATACTACACATATAAAAAAATCGTATCTAGAAATCTGCGATGCTACGAAACTCGCTAACTAGCAATTCGCAAAATCGCTCAACATATAAAACGCCTACCACTCTGCCTACTATGGCACCAGACTTATTTGTAAACCGTACCTTTGATCTAAAGTCAGCAAATAAACTAAAAAAAATCAAAAAATACCAATACATTTTCTATTTATTCAAGTAAGTATGTCGGCGATAAATCCCCGTGACTTAAAGAGCCGATGTGTACACAGTGTAAGAGCGGAGAGTAAGCTATGTTTACGTGTTTGTTCTGGTGTTAGCCGGGGACCAGCTAATGGCAGTATGGCGGTGCTCTTGTTCTTCGGTAGCTGTACATGAGTCACAGTGCACAGAAGTGGTAGTAGATTGCTAACGATGGGTTGAACATGGTAAGATAATGACGTTTTTACGAAGTCGTAGTGTTTTGAATTGGTGTATTTTTTTATTTATTACTAGTTGTGCCCTGCGGTTTTATCTGCATTTTTTCCGTCACTGCTTACTTTAAATTTTTTATGGACTACGACAGTCATTTCAATACCAAAATCAGTTAAATTGGTCCAGCCGTACTCGAGTTTTAGCGAGACAAACGAACTACGATTGGTTTTTATATCTATAAGATGACATTGGTTAGGTTTAAATTATTTCAGATTTATATTTTCTTTTATTAATATTTTATTCGTAATTCAAATAACACATCAATTTAAATAAATACAATATTCTTTCATCGCAAAACTTTTCAATACAATTACAAAATATACAATAACAAATATTTAAATCATTTAACATTTACAAAGACAATACTTTGCACTGTCACAAAGTATTTCAAAGCCACTTCAACTCAAAGGAGCCGGTAGTCATAGTTAACTGACTGCTATCACTTGTGGCCACAAATGAAAAAAAATACATCCAGAAGGTCTACTGTGCTACAAAAATAGACGAACACGTACATAGAAACACACTTACCCGTTTTTCGTAGCAAATCATAGGCATAACTTCAACTCTTTTCTATAACTGTGTAAAAGTAAAAAAGTTTAGTTTCCTAGTAAATTCCCTGTAAAATCAGCACCGTAATACGCCAGGGCGCTTGGCGTCAGGGATACGGCGAATACCTCAGCATATCCGATCTCCCCGACAATCCTGCATCCGACATCTTGCCTACCTGAGCTTGTTCGAAACTCGTACATATATCGCGTATACGTGTGTGCGCCTGTTCTTGAGTGTAGTTCGTTATTGCCCATCTGGGTATACTTGTTTCGTCCTTACGCTGTGGCGGGACTTCTGTGCTAAATGCAAGCAATAACACTCGACCGCGGGTTACGCTATACCACTTTTACTTAAACAGATAAGGACCACCCAGTCGACGGCCTGTGTGAACATTTGTTTGTCATTTTGAGTGCAATTAATCAGTATTTGGATGATGCTTAGATCACACTATTGTTAGAAGTCATCTATACTAAAAGAGGTAAGATTTTTAAGTTGGTTTGTTTGTTTGTTTGTATGTTCGAGGTAATCTCAGGAATTATCAGTCCGAGTTGAATTTTTTTTTGTAATAGATAGCCACATTCAACGGGAAGGTTATAGGCTATTTTTCATCCCGAAATTCCCACGGGAACAGGCACAACGCGGGTAAAACCACGGGGCGCTGCTAGTATACTTATAAATATTGTTTTATTTCACGAGCGCCCCTGAGCCTTGTAATTGTAATGAGCATAGCACGCGTCTTTGTATGCGTAACTATCAGTACCGATCATTGTTTATATTGATTTGATATAACTCACTACGAATAACCATCAAATGACTAATCAGTTTACTCTAACCAACCTCGCGGCTGCTACTTCGAATACAGTTCCGGCAGGGTTTTTACGCGGACCTAGTGCACGCTAAGACAATATACACAAGCATAGTTTTAGGGTGCGAGTGAGATAAAAATACTATGCTACATACATTGTAATTCTATGTTATATTACTTTGGTTAACACCAATCATACCAACATAGTCTAGTGGGAAGGCAGTCAATAGATGATGTATTTGACAAGCCCGTTGGCACAGTAGCAGTGAGAGCGCTTCCTGTGTCGGGGGTTGCGGGTTCGATTCCCGCCCGGAGTCAACAATATGTGCAGACATAGTTGTTGGCGACGACGTCTGGGTGTCAATTATATAATCTTATAAAGTATTTGTGTATGTATATGTAGTAGTACCAGTTAATTAGATTCCATAACACAAGCTTAGAGCTTACTTTGGGTCTAATTAACCGTGTGTGAATTTGTCCAGGTATATTTATTTATTTATATTTATTTAAGTATACTTCGGTTTTTTCTATTCAACGCTAGAAGCAAATAACCTATATAAAAATAATAAATTACCATCCAATATATTTATTTATTTTCAAAGATAAATAAGTATATCAAATCTAATGACAAGTGACAGAAGAACAAAATTATACACATAAAATACAAGAATAACTTCCAAACCGAATACAAAACACTTAATTCAACCCACTAACTACACTATCCGATATCCAACAAAACTTGCCAACAATACATTCAATTCAAAATCCTACACCCCACAATTAAGATTGCAATTCGTTTGAACATAATGAAATAGTAGAAAGGAAATCTTCGCCAGAGGAAACTAATTAACAGATCACGAGCACACATCAGCTTAATGTTATTACTCTAATACAAATACTGTGAGTCTCGACGGTTTGAGCGTAAATTCTACGGGTTTGGTAGATAAATAAGAAGGCAGGATATGACAAAAGAAAGTAAGAATATGTCTCTTGGGGACAATGGGAGTGGGGCAAACAGTATTCCATGGAACAAATGTTTTATGCCGTACTATCCTGTTATCCAATTATACTTATTAATAACAATATTTGACTTTATTTTAATAATTTAAGGTAAAGTTAATGTGTTAGACTGTAACTACCAGCAAAGGCCTTTCATTTTACTGAAGATATCAGTACAGTGAGGAGAATTAGGCGAATTCACAACGCTTGCTTAATGCGGGTTGGTGATCTCAAGTCATGTTTGAAAAGTACGAAACATGTTTTTGCTCGACCCGGGAATTGAAACTGGGTTCTGAGTATTGGCAGGCAAGTGCACATCCCACTAGACCACCGAAACGCTTTAAGTGTTCACTAACATATATCCTGAAATTGCAATACCTTGCCCCTAACACTACCCAAATGCCAAACCCAGTATAAATATTTAATCCCTATAATTATATTTTACTTACCATCGATTAGCCGAAGTAGATAATAATGTGAGGTTAAATTGATATTTTCTCTCATCTTTGTTCAAAGAGGTAAAGCCGCAATGGTAACTCCTTTACGGCTGTATACTCAACGACGTGTAATATACATTCATACTGCAATATTGACTTTTAATTATAATCTCGTATTTGAAATGGGGGTGGATGAATTGAATTATGTTTGGTTAGGTGTATTTGAAGGTACGTTTTGAGGTAGATTCGTGGATTAGGTGAAATTGTGTGTAGGTATTGGGTATACAGGGTTGTACAAAAGCGAACGAATTTTCATGTAATTTTCATTGATGGTGCGTGTTTGTAAAAATTTCTGTAGAAATATATTTTTTTGGCTTAATATTAGACAGGTTGAATAGTCACTACGTCAATATTTATTTCTAATCTTCTTTGATTGACGATGGCAACACGAAAAGTTTTCCTCTGCAGTAAAATATATCATTCATTCATTCATTTCGTGTAGGTTTGTGGCCAACCCTAGTGTCAGAGTTTTAAGACCGCTTAAAGGCCTCCGACATGGTCTAACTATTGAAATAACCAGGACTGACATATTTTGCCCTGTAGTGGTGTTAATTTCTAAATAAATACCTGGTTAACACAATGGAATGTAAACCAAGTCGTAGTCGGATAAATTTTGTGTTAAAACTAGCACTTTTAGGCCTTTGCCACACTAGACGGAGCTTCCGTCGCCGATCTTCCGCGACGTAACGCCAATACATATTATTGCATATAAATTACAAATAGCAGGCACACTACGCGGAAGATCGGTCGTTCCGTCGCAGCGTAAACTATATGCAAGATCCGTCAAGTGTGGCAAAGGCCTTAATCGTGGAATCCGTTGTCATATCGTACGATCGAATTAAAATCTTTGAATTCGGAACACGAAACAAGATTTGAACGTGTCTAGTTGTTTACCAAGCTTAGATGATAAATAAATAGTACCTACTTAGCATAATTATATAACCTTAGTATGCATAATACCGCAACTTCCATTACTCCATACTTGCAGTTAATGCAAACCCAACAAACGTCCCTAATAAGGCTATAACTGTCACAACCACATATCATTTCACATCAATAGCATCGCAATGGCAATATTCTCGAAAGTTCTCGATTGATCGAAGTACTGTCGATATTCACGTGAGAAACATCAGAGAATGGCTTCGTTAGTATGTAGAGGGCTCTTGAGTTTATTGTGGGACCGTCAGGTTTAGGCCCCTATGACATGCTCAAGTGTATGCCAAATGTTAATGAGTCCGGCTGAAGATTGAGTGCGGGCGTTGGTTGTCGAATTTTAGGTGTATAGATTTGTGTTGTGATTCGTAAGTGCCAGGTATCTTGATTATTGATTGATGTGTCAGAATACGTATGTTTTCTTCAAATTGTCCAGGAGACAGGTTTAAGAATAGATGTGTTACATGTATATCTTATTACTGTTTTTAAATTAAAGGTATCCTTAGTCACTTTTGAGAAAGTCAATAGAAGTGCTTGCAATAAGCAAGTTTACAACCATGTTAATCGGTGGATTATTATTTACCTACTTCGTGCTGCGGGCACGTTTAATTGTCGGTCCCGGTTGTTTCAATTGTGATACCATGTCAGAGGCCTTGAGGCGGTCTAAAATCTCCGACACTAAGATTGGCCACTAACCTTCTCGAACCTACTGACTTTATTTATAAATGATGTAAAAGAACTAGAAACAATCTCTAACACTCTGTGGTTAACAGATTTTGTATCAAAACCTCCAATCTACACTAAGTAGTTTATTTTCACTTAACCCACACTCACCTTTGAACAAACATCAACATCGACAACAAAAAACTTCCTTTCGAACCCAAAAAGTATAAATCAAACATCTAACCCCTCAATAATATAAACATTTGAACCCAAATAACACATTGTTGTGCAAATCAAAAAACCTTTTCATTGTATAAACATAATGTGAACGGTACTCTAGAGCTTCGCCTATCCCTGTTTTGTATGCTAAAACGCCACTCACTATATTATGCCTCGGACTTCCTACAGAACAGCTATCTCTACTTGTTGACCTACGACCTCTAAATCTTACTGTATCTTACGAACAGCACACGCATGCATAATTGCTAGCACATCTTTATCGAAAACTGCTTATTTACACATGTTTATACGATGAAGGCTGTGTTCTAGTGGGACTTTGAATAATATGACGGGTTTTCTTATAAATTGGTTGGTGTTTGAGTAGATGTTGGTGTTTATGGTATTGAAATCGATGAATGTTTATGTATTATGTGTTTTGCCAAGTATAATTTTAGTATTCTGAGCCTGTACTAAACAGTTGGTAACATATTAGCTTTTTAAATTAAAGAAACTGATTGTAATCTGACTAAAGAATAAATCACAATACAATGCCAGAATACATAAATAATTAAAAAATATCACAAGTAAATTGAAAAACTTTATAAACAACGTTCTTAATAAAATAATTTAAAATTCAATTTGAAATTCCATTCCAGACCATATCAAGATGCATGAATTTATTCCAAACATGACTCTTCGTCTGATCAAAGCTAAATATCAAAAAACGAATGAACTTTTAAACTTTTTAAAACACGAACAAACTGACAGGCGAGCCGTGATAGTGGGTCGTTGAGAGCTAGAAACCCGTCCGTCCAATTGTAAGATAAAAAATAAATTAAAATAAGCAATGATGATATCGATACGGACTCCATTGCTATTGTACTTAGAGACGTGGCAGCTTCTAATTGCGGTGTCTTTGTTATACAAAATGAGGTGTTAGCTCTTCTATTAAATATGAGTTTCTTGTTGGTAATGTACTTGATAAGAAAGTGGAACGAAATTGACAGTCATCATTCATTGTAAAAGTAGAAAGTAATGATTTGGAATCTTGTCCTGTAATTAGCTATTAGCTTCTGCGTTTTGTAGCCGATGTACTTACTTTGAAATGCAACTGAGAATTTTAAAAAAGGAACTAACTGACGGCATACATTATGCTACGAGTAATAAATGTTGTTCGTTTTAAAACTTTTACAGTCGTTCTTATGAAACCGTTATCCTTGATATTGTTATTCTATGTATTAAACTAGAAATGTCGATATATCAATATAACCTATCATGAATAGAAATGTCAAAATTATAAGAAACATGTTTATACTTTAAATAACTTTTCATTACCTAAGCTGTTAATACCTAAGAACTTTGACAAACTTTCGATCAAAACAAAGTATGGTGTTCACAATAAAATATTAAACATTGTTATTTTCTTCTTACAGATAATACTGAAGATCACTGCGCATGGCCGAAAGATACGACAGAAGTCCAACAAGAGCGTCACTGCACGCATTTTGGACAAACGATGCAAAACCCATAAATAAAAACAAAGCAACAGATCATGATACTGAAATCAATAACCCTATCAAAGAGAACGAAGAAAGTGTTATAGCAGATTTGAACGAAGATGAAGAAGTCAGAAAGAACGTATGGAGTGATATTGATGACGAGTTGTACATAGCAAATGTTGTTAAAGAAAGAACTAATGAGCGTTTCGTACGTGATACTAGTAACGTAGGTGATAATAGTGAGGTTGTGAATAGTGATAGGTTAGTGTACGAGATGTGGGACTTAGAGCCCACGGATTTGACCGAGTGTGACTGTCTGGGGCCGCCCCCTGAGTTTCTCCTGCCGCCTCCTCCAAGACCGCCTTTCCTTCAGGCGGAGTATTACTGTGGAGACGACCCTATACCTGACCTGGAAACTTGCGATACGGAACCAGTAAGTTAATTTTCTTAAACATTGTCTATCTCTCTCTATAAGACGTTCTCTCTTCTTCAACAATGTCTTGCCTAATTTGTGTTATCTGACTGGATTTGTTTTGTTTATTCCTTTATGATTTCTACATCGCTAAGATATTTGAATGTTTGTGTTTGTGTTGGAACTTCTACTTAGAAGTCAAGAGAATTATTTTCACTTTTCTGTAAACTTTAATCACTCAAAAGTTTTTGCTCTCCAGTGGAATCAACCAAACATCTAATATTTTACCTGTCTTAAAGAAAACAATATGGAATTCAAAAGATACTGGATAAGAAAACAAACTTTATCTTCAATTTATCAGAAAACTTTTCTCGTTATTTTGTGTCTACTTTACATATTTTGATAAGAGTCATAATAATTGCTATAGAATTTTATAACGTAAAATAAAGTAAGATTTAAGTAGACTATAATCCGTAGATAATGATAACGGCCTCACTGCGACGGAGAAGAATCCGTTGATATATCCTATATCAATAAACATATAGACATTAAAACGTCTTTTTAACATAATCCCATGTTTGATTAGTAGCCCTAATAAAGATATTTAAATTTTAACTCACAAAGTAAACTTTGACATGACAAAAATGAGATTTGAAATTTTCAAAATACTTGATATTTGAGTTACGTCTAATCTATGCTAAGCATCTGTTAATAAAGTAGATTACGAAAGCCGAAATCTCTTAAGAACGTCTCACTTGAATTTTGTAATTCAAACAACTCACTTTTTCGTATAAGATATCTTGGAAGTTGAATGTCTGATTTAATAAAAGTATTTTTATTGAAATTTCTGTTTGAGTTCATTTTCGATGTGTTATTCTTTTGAGAAGATCAACAATTTCTATTTAAGCTTCACACTTGGTCAAACCGACTCTACGAAACGATACCGTTATAAAATACGTCAAAAATGTCGTGTACACACACTACACATATTGTAACAAAAATCAAGTCATCAAGTAATTATAGCTTGACCTAGTACAACCATTGTCACCGATGTCAACAAGCCATGGCATAATAAATTCTGCCTAGTGATTGGTCGAATATTTAAAATTGGAGTTTTCCACGTATGTGTCACCAATCAACACACAGTATTTATCATAATATGTTTTGTATTGTCACCTTCTGATACGTTTATTGTGTATAGCGTCGGCATAATGACTAGTTTGGCTCTTACCTATACTTGCTCTTCTCTACTCATGATTTCATACGATACTTTTTTGTTCTTTTTTCAAAAACACTAGTAGTCACTAGTCATCACCAGTCGCCATCTTTGATACAGCTTTCCCTAAAACCAATTTCACTAAAAATAACAAAAAATCCTCTTACAAAACCATAGACATTACAACACCACAAATGGTAATAAAGCAATGAACAAATACATTTCTTTTTCTTATCTGGACAAACATTTGTCATAGGCCGGACTTAATGAACTCTCGGCATTCGAGCCTTACGTTTTTACGAATCATAATTCAGAGTTTGTTTCGTGCCAACATTGTTTGTAGGAACAGACTTGATAACTGTGTTCGTGTTTTAGGAGTTAAAGCTTAGTGCAGAAGGGACTTTAAATGATACAGTTTTTTTTGTTCAGCGATGAATAATCAACTTTTTATCTTATAATAAGGTCATGTGTACTCCATTCCTGTCTGTCATGTCTAACTCCATTCCTAAACTGATCTAGTCTTAGGAAGGGCTTTTCTGTTTTTTTTTATATCTTATTATGGCATAGCACACCTTAGCACCAACCTATATTAGAAATACCATATTTCTTTGTAATACAAATGCATTTTTAATTGCTTATAGGCAACTTCAACCCAAACTAATGCCCTTTCTTATATCAATGATTACTTAAAGATACATACAGCACCAAACTTATCTCCAAAAACCAGTTACAAAATAAATTAAACTTAACAAAACTCAACTAATAATTTATTCATGAAACCATACACAACCAATACCCAGATCAAGCAACTACACATCCAAGTAAAAGTTATCCTATTAGCTACTGCAACTTGTCTGTATGTCCGTCGCTTTAAGCAAACATTTGTTATTAACTAGTGCTCAGAGTTTCACTCAGTTTGTTCACCAAAAGTGCTTGTTTACCAAAGTGTTGCTCAAAAGCTTTATCTTTTATGCGTTATTTATACTATTTCCTCTGGGTTTGTTTGTTATTTAAGTTGTTTTGGTGGAATTTAGGTAGGTATTTTAGGCAGGTTGTATTTATTTTATAGGTATATATTTTAGGCATAATATATGTAGGTATTTTAGGCATAATACTGAAGTGTATATATACTAATATAATAAATCTGAAGAGTCTGTTGTCGAATAATTATTTTTGTAATGGATAGCCAGATTCAACGGGTAGGTAATATTGTAATAAAACTTAATAACAGCACTAACAAAATAAATACTAAAGTCCTGTTTACACATTTAAATTAACATTTACGAAATTAAATAAACAAATTGCAACAAATATGAAACGTGACTTAACATAAATGAAAACCATAATCATTACCAATTAATTTTCATAAGCAAATACTACTCGCATGTGTTGGTATACATTGACTTCATTTATGGGCAAATAGTGCAATTTACTTGTTTTAGTGTGGGCCATAAATTATCATTATATAAGTATTAACGCCTCGGTGGTCTAGTGGTATGTGCGCTCGCCTGCCAAGGCTGAGCTCCCGGGTTCAATTCCCGGGTCGAGTGAAAACATATTTCCTACTTTACAAACTTTGAGATCACCAACCCGCATTAGGCAAGCGTGGTGATTATGCCTAATTCTCTCATTGTACTGATAACTTCAGTGAGATGAGAGGCGTTTGCCCAGCAGTGGGACATTACAGGCTATTTCAATAAAGCTGAAGAGTTGGGTTTTGTTTGTTTGAACACGTGTATCTCAGAAACTACTATTTCTTTTTCAATAATTATTTAAAAGGCTATAGGCTATTTTTCATCCCCAATTTCCTACGGGAACGGGAACAAGGCGAGTAAAACTTCGGGCGCTGCTTATTTACATATTCTGTAGAAAATAATTACTTCAGAATGTTATTTTCCAATGTAATTAGGTACATGAGATTTCAAAGACGGTATATGAATCATCTAGAACATTGCTTTTACTATCTGTCTATGTCTAGTACATATTTATTTACCTAAAGTCACAAAACGAGACTAATAGCTTTTTTTCTCGAAACGTAAATATTTGGAACCATGCGTCGGATTTGAAAACATAATAAAAGAAAAGTATTGGTCTGTAATATCCCACTGCTGGGCAAATGCCTCTCATATCACTGAAAACTATTCAAAATAATATAAGTTAATTTTCTTCCATAACAAATTATAGGTACAAAGGAATAACCGCGATCCGTAGCTAAATTTTAAAATCTCAAAACCTAAATCAGACCAATTAATTCCCAATCCTTTTACATCAAAAGGTTCACTAGTTAATTCACCTCTTTAACCAAAAACCAAAAAAAGGAACCCATTTTCGCCACACAAGTCGCTACCCAATGCCTTAAAGCAAACACTAACAACAGTCAAGACCTCCTGCTAACAAGATTGATCAACATACCTCGTTAAAAACGCCAATAAAAATCGGATTAAAAATAAACCTTTAACAACACCTCCACCATTAATATCCTCTAAGTTATTGCTTTATCTTTTGCGATTAAGTTATCAAGGTATTGGGTATATATTAACACTTATAAAATGGTTGTTGGACGCTTATTGGAATGGGTTGATTCGTCACAGTTTCGCGGTAACATCGGGTGGTCTAAAGGTTTTATTTTGTTGGTGTTGAGTCATAATTTGCTTGTGTTAAAGGAAAATTGCGGTTGAGTTGCCTATTTCTATATATATAAAAATGAAACCCGTTTTCCTTGGTCGCGGCATCACGCGGCTGGACCGATTTCACTAATTCTTTTTTTGTTGTATTTGTTATTATTAGGAGAAGGTTCTTACGGAAAAAAATATTAAGAAAATCTCTCAGAAATATTGAAAAATATACATTTAATTTTGCATATTTAAAAAAACACGCGTAACGAATGTCAATGTCATTCACTAAGGCGGTACGAAGTTCGCCGGGTCAGCTAGTGGTTTATAAGAAAGAACTGTAGTTGACCACCCCTAGTGTCGCAATTTTTAGACAGCCTAAAGGCCTCCGATTAAACAACCAGGAACGACAATTTTACCTGCCACTACTAGAGCTTGGATTGAAATATGACCGATAGCAACGACTGTTTTGAATAAAAAAGTACATTGAATACTACACTATAATTTCAAGTCCTTATGCTAGTCGTTCGAAGGTCGTCTTTTCTCTGTTCCTCGTAACAGAATATATGGAAAGTGCTTTAGGTAAAATTATATAGAAAGACAGCCATTTTCTACCAGGCCCTCGTTAAAATTCGAAGCTTCAAAAGTGTTTAGTTTTTCAAAGCTTTTGTTCTTCCCAATTCCGTTGAAATAGACTTCAACTTCTATTGTTATTAATTACAAGCTTAATTGTTTTAATTCATCTTTTTACTAAAACATTTACAAGACTGATAGAAGGACCTCTTTGTGAAGTTAAGAAACTATTCGGTCCTGTAACTTTGTTTAACAACCCTTTCTGCTGAACTTTGAAATAATTTAGTGGGCTTAAAATATATTCAGGGGTGTAACAGAATTAAACATGTTTTCCATTTCGAGGGGTGTATTCGGACCCTGTTTTAAATATTCTGGAGAACGTACCTATTTGTGAATTATTAGTGGAAGGAATAAGTGAATTTTAGTTGTTGATGTAGATGGTGTATACCATTGCACAGTAAGGAAAGATTTTATACAGTTTGGAATTGAATTTTACTTACAGTATTTTTAACCCCCGGCACAAAAAGGTGTATTATAAGTTTGACTTCATTGTCTGTGTGCATGTGTGTCTGTCTGTCTGTGGCAACGGAAGGGTCGATTTCGATACGGTTTTCTTATGGAAGCTAGTTTGCTTGCAATGGTTCTTAGCTAAGTTTGGCAAAAATCGGTCGGGCCGTTTTTTCGTTTTGTTTTATATTTTCTTTTTTTACTTGTATAGTCGAATAATAGCGCAGCTTAGTTTTACCAGCTTAATAGCTGTTTCCTATGCAATTTGAGTGCTGCATAACATTATAGTTTATAATCTCAATGGTTAGCCAACCATCCCACAAAAAGATGTTCGACTGGGAGTTCTAAAGTTCCCGTTCAATCAAACAAAATAAAAACAAACATCACCTTTATAATATTAATATAGATTCATAAAAGCGAATAATGAACCGAGAAACATCAATATTCCCTTATTTTTATTCTATGTTAATATATTTAACAATACGATAAGGGATGAATAATTCAGATATTTTATTTAGATTAACCACTTTTTTTGAATTTTTATATATTTTAGAAACAATAACACATTCATTTTATGGGATTTGTATTCATAAATAATTTATTAAATCGGATTTTGAGATATGAATTTAAAGTGTGGTTTATATGATATTTTATTTAAAAAATTGCAGTGCCCTGCGGTTTTAACCGCACCACACCCGTTCCCGTACGAATTTCGGGTATTTTTATTATTTATTATCTTACCTGACCAAAATAAGTTAAATAAAAAATAATCTTTAAATCGGTTCAGCCGTTCTCGAATTATAAATGGTGTAACTAACACGACTTTCTTTTACATTATATAGATATTTTTGAATGTTGCTGATTTCATAATTATGTAAGTACAAAACACCTGTGTGTATGTTCATTATAGCTCTTAATGATTACTGCATAGAATTCAAATTGCATTAACTCATCTCATGCAGTTATAATAGTCAAAGTTAATAATAAAAGGAAATAGTATAAGGCCTTGTTTAGGGAGCTGACAGTTGTGCTACAAAAAGACCAAAACAAAAAACGCGCACGATCACACTTCTACATGAACGCTCCTTTAGATTAATATCACATTTTTTAATTCAACTCGCAACGGTAACGCCCGTGTCTTTATGAATGAGCCCTAAGGTTTTCTTAAATCATAAAATCAAACGAATCACAATATATTTTTTAATACGAATTACTCTATCTAAGCACAAACATACTATAACACTTTGGATTATTAAAGTTTAAAAAAATACTCAACACAGTCATAGTAAAACTTAGAAAGATTCACCAAGATAGGGTGTAAAAAATGCTGCATCAACTCGACAATTCCACGAAATGAAAAATTTACGATTCAAGATTCATCATCCAAGGTTTGCGCTCATGATATAATACCACCGCAAAATGTCTCCACTGCAAGTAAGTCCACTTATTTTACTCGAGCGAAAATCCCATAAAGTTTTAGACATAATACCGTCGTTCTATCAAGTATCACATAATTCCCAAGAAGATGCGACGGTTCATTAAATTAATAATTACGAACCCCCTTTTCTTCAACTTTCTTAATTTCCGAAATACTGCTTCGACCGCAAACTTTCTGGGCGATAATCATAATTTAGGTAAAGTTCACTACGGGTCCGACCCGAAATTAATTAAGCTCTTAAACAATTTTTTTTCGATGGAAGTCTCGTTTTATTAATTAAGGAAGGGGCATTGACAAATCGGCTACCGTCTGGAGATGGACAGGGCGATAAACTGAGACGGAGGACGTTTGTTTAGTGATGAGAATAATCGAGACCCGGTCTCGTTTTCTCTTGATTTCCCTTAACGGTCATTAGTTTTGAATTCTGGTTTTTAATGATCACAATTTCAAGATATTTTTATTGCTGTATAGTGGTTATTTACTAAGAAGAAACAGTTTAAATTAATGTGATTGTTTGCTGTTTACTGAGTTTTAAGTTCGGTTGTTACTTTAACTACTTTATAACAGAGTGATAACTTCCTGCTTTTGAACAGCAAAGAATAAACCATTATAACGTATGTCTGTAACAGTTTTTATAGTTTATTTAAATTAAACTGCATTTAATATTAAATATGAGAAATGTCCCACTATCGGGCCTTTGCCCAATACAGGCTAACAGTAACAGTAATAAATCGAAGTAAAACTTGTAACTTTTTAATGTCTCTCTGGAATCCAAAATAAAACAAGACTGAGTCCAGGGACCTCCAGCGCACTTTGGATATTGTATTTAACAGAGATCCTTCCCGATATTGTTGCCGACAGATGGCGTGAGATATGCTCAATAAATTGTCCTTCCACCGATGACGGATTTTATTCCAGATAACGCCATCTTTTGACAAATCGTCGTACCGCACCAGGGTCCACTCTGGGACTGCGCTTAGATGGTAATCTCAGTCGTAAAAACTGATTTTATGTCGATGACCGCCTGACATTTATTTATAAGCATTACAAAAGACTTTTATGCTCCTTTATGGTAGTTGGTAGCGTCTCAAAAAGTCCCACATCAAAAGAAATGCGATAGGTCAAAGTAGTAATGATATTGGTAGGTACTTCCATGTGAGTTTTATGAGTAAAATAAATTACATTTTGTCCGGTCAGTTTGCTTACAATATCATAATGATACGGCCGTTTGGGCAGTGATTTGAAATTCTAGAAATATTACTCAAATAAGACATAATTTGTTTTATTCAATATGGTTGGAATATTTTGGTGACAGTGATGGGACATCGGCTTATGAAATTTCATAAAAAGTTAGATAAAATCCGTTTCGTATGAAATATAATATACTATTTGAGATATTTTCCCGTTTAAAAATTTTTTTTTCTTAAGTATTAAGTTCTCCTATGTTGACATCTTTTAGTTCTTATCTGTAAAAAAATGATCTAAATAGTAGCTTCCTGTAATATGTCAAACGAAGTTGATCAGAGGATCAAAGAAACTTTTGTCAAACTGAAAGTTTACAACCGACAAGGGTATTTGAGAAGCAAGAGTATCGAATGCACCTATAAAAGAGAGCCATTGATCTACAGGTAAACTAACTGTTGTTACCTGTTGGCAGCGAGCCAAAGACGAATTATTGTTACTGCAAACTAAACTCGAGCAAATACTCGTTTTACACAGTATGTTTATAGTCAATGTTTTACAAATATGTTGTTAAGTCGTGACAAATTTGTTTGATATATTTTTGTGGGTACGATTAGCGACGTCGTCGCTTGTTTGCACCGTGGCATCTCTGGCCGGCTTGTCCAGAAAGTTTGTCTATATATCTTTTGGACTATTTACGCCTTTTTTAGTATCTCCTTATTTTCCATAATTCTCTTACCATACCTCCCAATACAATAACATCTCCAACTTTATACCAAACA
Organism: Cyclophora albipunctata; assembly: GCA_963082685.1. NCBI lineage: Eukaryota > Metazoa > Arthropoda > Insecta > Lepidoptera > Geometridae > Cyclophora > Cyclophora albipunctata. The sequence continues at coordinate 7,847,657 of OY720129.1, read as the reverse complement.
ACTGCAATATTTGTAGCAATTCCAAAATTTTAATTAGATTCCAAAACAGATTGGGTCGTCAAAGCATAATCCTTTTCAATTTATTATCACTAACAGCAATTTCTTATGTTTGTCAGAGTATTCGTCCTTAATCATTCGTCAGGCAGCGTATATATAATATTAAAAAAGGCCATTTTGACACAAGGCTTATTTTTTGTAACTATTCCCATTTGGCGCTACGCGAGCAACCCTCTAAGTGCCAGTTATTTTTTCTCTAAAAAACGTGAAGGCATTGCGTGGCCATTCGTTGGAACTTGGGACGGAACTATGTTTTGTTTTACGCTGACTATTTTGCTCTTATGGAGGGAAATCTAATATTTTTTGTCCAGTTTTTCTTGTTTGTTGTTGATTTATTTATTTATGTTAAGCTAACTTCATTTAGAATTTAAAAAACGTATATTCAGCCGACAAGTATATCTTATTATACCTTCCATAAATAAATAAATAAATAAATATACCTGGACAAACTCACACACGGTTAATTAGACCCAAAGTAAGCTCTAAGCTTGTGTTATGGAATCTAATTAACTGGTACTACTACATATACATACACAAATACTTTATAAGAATATATAATTGACACCCAGACGTCGTCGCCAACAACTATGTCTGCACATATTGTTGACTCCGGGCGGGAATCGAACCCGCAACCCCCGATTAAAATACTTAAGTATAAAACAGACACGAATAATTTGTTTTTTCTTTGAAAAACGAAACTGTCGATTTCGATTTTACTAAATCATATTATTCGCATTTCAATTGGATTGTGATACAATTAGGTATAGTTTGCTACATTTTTGGTCCTAGCGAAATACCAAATGTGTCAACTAATTAATTGAGATATTATTAAGGCCCAACGACACAACTTGATAAGTCTCGATATTGAAGTATCGAAATAAATAAATAAACATGTCTAGCAGAACCTCAAGTAAATGTCCAACACCACATTTTCGATTGAAATACAATTTACATAAATTATTTAGTAGAATTGACTCCCTATATGAAATGGCATCTGTCAAACTTAAACTTTACTTTACTCTTGTTGCAGAAGATAGACGCATACAACCACAGCGGGCCTTCGCTACAGACTTCGGCGGTGATCGCGCTCTGTTCTATAGTCCTACTCGTCGGCATCCTCGTTGGAGTCATCTTAGTTTGGAAGTAAGTATATTTTTCTATTCTTGCAAATGAAACAATGCAGATCAAAATGTTACTACAAGATTGTTCTAGTAACCTAAGACTAGTTGATCATGATAATTTCCCGTTTTCAAATAAAACCGTTATAAAACATTAAGAGTAAACTAGCTTAGCTAACACATGGAAATTTAAGTCTATAATCTACACAACAGAAAACTACAAAATAGTAAGAGTTATTGGGATCAATTTCACTCTCATCTCCAGGAGCCATACCATGACCTCTTAGCGCGATACAAATGCGGACCTAAACTAGTTCGCTGTCAGTTTTCGTACCATGACATCAATGAGTGACAAAATGTAGTTGCTTAGCAGATTACCTAAACTGATTCGCTATTTGTCATACTAAAGATGTTTTCGTTCATTCATTTGGTACCATGAGCGTCTTTTGCGGCTTTGGTAAAGCGTCTCAGATGTCAAAATTAGCAATTCAATAAAAGATACATTTTTCTAACATAAATTGAACCGTTGTTGATATTTTTAACAACAATAAGTATGTACTTTAGTTAATTATTAATGTTTAATTGTTCCTTACTATAAACAATGCATTTGTGCAAATAACTTAATGATATTCAACTGAAAGAATTGATTAAAATGTGCGAGTTTGCATTTAAAAATTAAATTAATTATATTAAATTAAGAACTTTGGAGCTTTTGGAGATTAACGAAGAAAAAGTTAATCGACGTTTGAGGCGATGTCCACTAAGATACTAAGATTAAGTCGAACCCGTTGAATGATTACATGATTGGAGAGTGAAGAATTTATTAGTTCTTACACGATATAGCCTCACCAAACAATTGGTGAAAACTAAGACCACTGAGACCACTGTTTAACGACCCCAATAAAATCAACAGACCTTTACATTATTAAAATTGGACATTTCTTTTCTGAGTTATGATGAGAAGTAAATATGTACTTACACAAAATAAAATACGAGCGCGGCCGGGTTGTAGTACTGTATAGTGTAGATTGAGCGCAGGGGATGTACGAGTAGGTAGGTATTTACGAGGGTAAACATGACTATCAATATAAACATGGAGGATATGCTTTGTTTTATCCCGAATTTCCCCAATGAAGCGAGAGCGACAAGGCACAAGGCTCTAGAATTCTGAGACTTAACTTATATTCCTGGTTAATCCATAATACTCGTAGAAATAAATCTTTAACAATCGCAATTTATATCAAACGAGCTTGAAGGTAATAATTTAAATGCTTAAAAAATATACCTATAATAATATATTTAATCTATGTCTATATTATAATCTATGTCTATATTTTAATCTATGTCTATTTTATATTCTATGAATTGTTTGATCTTTGCCAAAAATGAAATGCCACTTTCAGTGACGTTCCGAACACTTAAATCTTAATTTTATTTTGGATGTCTGTTTAAAATTAAAAATACCATTGGTTTCTGGAGCAATAAATACTTTATAGTTCAAACATTTTATGATTACAAATTAGGTAATAATAATTATTGTGTGTATAAACAAACCAATGTTTGTTTTAAATAATACTTATAATTTTAAATAGGTTCTCATAAAAACCGTAACTTTCCATAATTTTAATTATTAAGGTTTTCGAACGCACCTTAATAACTTCTCTTAGAGGAAGTGACGCAATTAGCCGATCAGCAAAATGGTTTGTTCATTCATTCAAAGCGATGGCGATTCAAGTGCGATATTGTTTAAATAAGGTCACGGTACGAATTGAAACGCAAACCTAAACTAATCTGCTTGGATCTTGAGACGCCATCTAAGAGGTCATGGTATGGCTACTGAACACAGAAGACAACCGTTAATATAAACTACTTATTGGATAAAACTCCTACAGATCTTTTGATATTTCACTTCCATCTTCATAACACTAGACAAGATAAAGCGAAATAAACTACAGAAAAACACACCTACAGATCTTTTTACTACAAAGGCTGTTAATTTTTAAAGCGAAAATGAACCTTCTTCTACAAACTCAATTACCCATTTTAACCACTCGAACAATTACTCTGTCGTCAACCCCAGACGTGTCACTTACAAATCTTCAACCGATGTATTTAATTAGCAACAACGTCGCAACTAACCAATAATTTGAGAGACTTGGCGACAATCCATACGACAGTTTGATAGCCATTCAAAATTTCAACACGTGTGTGTAATTGTTTTCATCACATTTGAGAAGCAATCGTACGGGAAAGTTGATTAGAATGCCTGTCAACTATTCGAGATTAATCCTGGTGGTTTGTGTGGTACAAAACGGAAGAGTGAGGAGATTGAACTGTAGCAATATAATAATGCTGCAAAATTTGTTTGAACGCACTAACCTATAAATATACTGGTTGGATTTGAAAATTATTGTATATGTAGTTGATATGATATAGACGTTCAAGATAAAGGTGAAAAACAAATTTTCCTTTTAAAATTCCGACGGGTATGGGTACAAAACAGATAAAGCCGAAGCGTTCTGCTAGTATCGTATAATTTTAGTAGCTCTTACATCACCCTACTAGTATTTGAAAGATAAATTAATTCCAACCACATTTAAAAGCACCTGCCTGATTAACTCGCTGGCATCTTCCACTTCGACATCATCCGTTTCAAATAATTAGAAGTGTCACAATATTCTTGTCATCGAGTTACGGACAGTTTGACACACGTCAGATTTAGAGAGAGGATATCACATGACTTGATAAGTAGCTGTCCTAAGAGAATTTATATTCTGGTAATGCGACGTTTAATAGCTTTTTAGGAATTGAGAGATTTAAGTTGCTATCAAAATATTACTCGCACCTAATTTAATTTATTTGGTCTCAAATTATGCGTCTTTAAATATCTATGACTCACGAAGTAAAAAGTGACTTGGAATTCGACATTGATAGGTACTTAAAAAATGGATCTGATTACGTGTAAATGTAAATCAGACCAATGTCTAGATTATACCGTACATTACAGATTCAAACATAACTATTTGAATTGAACATTCAAAAAGTTTTCATCTTGTTACAACCACGTCAAAAACCCACTCACTCACATCACATTACTTCCACAGACGTTTATATCCCATAGACATGAAACTTTTAAACCAATAATTTGGACCATATTACACCACTTAAAATTGTATATGGAAACACTAAAAAGGCACCGCATCGACATCTTTATTGCCAAAGCAATAAGCGTCATTACCGCTTGTTTATAAGGACATTGAATGGTGCACATCTAAATTACTTAACAAGGGAAACAACGAACTTTCTCACGATTATTATTGCTGTCTTTTTTACTCGTTTAGTGGCAGAGTGAGAGGCGTGTTTATTGTCACGCCTACACGATGTGGTTAGTTGAATATAACATGCGATTGGAAAGACATTGGGGCAAATTAACTGAACATAAACATGGTGGTGTGTTGGGAGAGCCGTTTCATTGTGGTTACGGCTAGGTATTGTGTGTAGATTATTGCCATGCTTGAAATACCATTCTATAGGTACTCGTACTATTACTATAGAACGGAATGGATTTGCCAACAGACGTACATATAGTCCTTTTTCATTTGGCAGGTATCCATCCAGATTTTGCTCTATCCAAAAACAAACTATTCTCTGCACATTTTCCAATTTCATCCATCGACAAAAAAGTCTAAGAATTTTCTGTTACCAACAAAAAACTTTTACCTGACAAACAAAATCTGCTTCCTAAAAATACAAAACAAACCCTTTCTGTCCCAAAAAGGAACTCGGAAAGATTTCCTACAACCTATTTTACTGCAAATGAGGTATTCAAAATGCCTTTCCGATATTGAGAAGGTGGGACTTGATTAAGGGTCTAGGCTGCAATTTTGTGCGACGTCACTAGAGCGAAACTCCAATCAGATCCATCCCTGTGTAGGGAGCTATCGGAGCGAGGATGGTCAGCCCCTTTTGTTCCAGATTAACTAACAGTAAGTTGGACTAGGTTGGACCGTCACGCGCTGATGGCTCCATGTAAGTAATTTAAGGTTGAACAAAAGAATGTATGTATATACAAAACGTGGAAGTTGATTTGATTCAAACGGTTTCTCCGAAAAGTTCGAAGTGTAATCAAATTGGATTAAATTATATATTTTTTCCTGTTTACATAGCAATATAAACTAACCTTTGAAATTTATAAATTGAATATCCTTAATTTACACAAAGCGGTGTAACTGGCACCATATTAATGTACAGTAGTACTACACTATATTTTATTACATTTTGTAAAAAATATTATATAAGTTTTAGCCATTAATGTCCTACAGCTAGGTAAAAGCTCTCACCCAACTGATAATATCAGTACAATGAAATAAGGGAAAGCATATTAAAATCAAGGGCCTAAGAAATACCTCTTTCACTATTACTCTCAATACAAATTGGTTTAGATTTTAAAAGGTAGTTTAGGAGTCCATCGCGGACTTTTTTGTTCTTCTTCATCATCAAGTGGATGGTCATTGGTCAAACTGACCAATCCTGGTGTCAGAGTTATTGAGCCGCCAAAGGCCTCTGACATGGCTCGACATCGCGGACTATCAACGTGGCACGTAATTTTTACATATAAAGATTTTATATAGGTATAAAGATTATATCGATCCCTGAAAGCATCTTACGTAACATAATAACTACAATAAGATAAAGTGTTTATTGTCTATAAATCATGAGTAACGTCAATATTTCTGTACCGGGCTGAGCTCAACAATCTAACCGACGATAACTTTAGGGTAAACGTTCGATACACAGATTTATTAGCCAAGTTATTAATTTATATGTTTTACTTGGTCTTGTTATCGGTTTGGAAACTATTTAGTTGTATTACGATGTCAGGTTTATTTCATATCGCCTCTAACTTCAACGATAACTTAGTACGTGTATAATATACGTATTATGAAAAGAACTTCAAATCCTTTCTAAGAAGGTTTACAGAAAAATTAGGTTAATAATTAAAGCGCAGGACACACACATAGTGCGAGTGTGGGCCCGCTGTATGGCAGTGTGACATCGTTCATACGAATAAAAGGAATATACATAACTTCACGTGACCCGCAACCGGACCGCTTCCGCACTATTTGTGTCTTAGTGCTTGTCCACGTTGAAAGCGCGGGCGCGGGCGCGGTGGAGGGCGCGGGAAACGTTGCGAGCTCGTGTTCACGTTAACCGCCAGGCGTTCGCGCGAGTGTGACGTATTGTCAGAGGTCGTAAACATATCAGGAAACATTATACTAAATGAAACGGGTCTGTATCGCGTTAGAATTTAGCGTATTTTACTAAAATACGTACCCGACGTTTCGAGCGGATTACACCGCTCGTGGTCACGGGATAACTCTCCAGCAATTTTCTTCCATAGCCTTATTAAAAACATTTCTATTCATATGATGACTGTGTTTACTTTGCCAAATAGGAGTTCTAGCCTGAACAGCACTAATAAACTCTTCTGTATTGAACGACATGATAAAAACGCGCTATCGTTTCTAGCGGCAAGTTCAAACTGGTTGAACTTACCTGACGTCGCGAGTAAATCGCGCGCGCCACCGCTAGTTTGACGTGAACACACACAAACGTCTCAAGCGTTTGAAATTGGAGCGAGCGCGCCGCACGCGCTAGTCGCTAGTTAGCTCGCTACTTACACCGCACGTGCGTTTTGAACGTGAACACTTGGAAATCACGTCATATGTTTGATATTTCGTGACCGCGCCCGCCCCACCGCGCCCGCGAGTCAACGTGGGCAAGCACTTACGCTTTACTTATTAACCTTATTTTGTTCTGTAAACATTCTTAGAGAGGATTTGACAAGGAATCTTAATTTATTTATCTCCTTAAACAAATGACATTCGTTATAAGATCCATTTAATCGACCTCATTGCTGCATTGGTGCAAATTAATAGATTTTTGATCAAAGATTTTAGTTTCACGGACATGTTAAGGTTTTTACATTTTTATGAATGCTCTAATTTTAAATTTACAATTAAAACTAAATCTATTTTAAAGTTAATCACTTTAAAATGGGTGTTGTATGAAAAGAATATTTCTTTCAAAAGGCAATGTCCATAAAATATATTATATAAACAAACAAAATTAACGCCCGAGGCTTTGAAACAAAAATATTCTGCATTTATGCAACATGCACCGCGTTATTAGGTGTTTATTTTAGCATAAAACACTCGAATTATTTTCCACTCATCGGCTTGTAAAATGATATGCAAATTACTGTTCCCATTGAAATTACTATATTTTCTGCTTCAGAAACAAACAGGCTTGGTATTGCTTTTTTAAATTTGTGGAAATTTGTGTCTTTAAAAAAATTAAGTAGTTAAGAGCAGACTAGTCACTCGTATTTAGTTCCGTACCGGGACGGAACTTTACGTTAAACTGGTTATACCTAAACAATTAAAGTTCTTAACCATTTTCAAGCCTTAGACTTTACTTTTAAGTGAGTCTTGCTGACTGACTACCTCTATAAGAAGTCATTACGTCAAACATTTTCATAAGTTTTTATCAAGGGTTTAAATGAAATCCATGGTTTTTATAGAGTAACCATCAGTTTTTAGATTTCAATGACTATATTTTGTGCTAAGTCTAAACACAGACCTAACTGTAATGTATGTTTCATACAATCTGATAAAGTTATCACGTCATAAATAAACCAAACACAACATCATAAAGCATTGTTATATATATGTTACAGTCATAATAAAATTGAAGCCAACAATAACAAATCACGACAGACAGAGAAACAAAAAAGCAATCAGAACGAACAGACCAAGAAATTACCGAATGAAACAATAGAGCCATCAAATCCGCAAAAAAACTGTTTAATACTCCACCTCATTATACGAATGCATGACTAATTATGCCAAAATTATACGATACGTTACCGCGACGCCATTGGTTTATTTAAAATTGGACAGCCAATGAGCGACGAGGGCGGGACGGCGCTCGCGCATATTCTAGACGGTTTTCGCGTAGTAATACTAGCTCCCGGAATTTTGAATATGGAATTGTTTTAATTATAGAATGTTTTAGGGCGGAAATGCCATCTGTCAACATTATTTATAGCTTAATTATGGTATTGTTGAGGGGTCGAGAATTATTTAAGTTTGAATTTGGAATTGAAATGGTGTTTCCTAATTAATTCGTGTTTGTTTTTAATTATTCCGCAAATTCTTATTCTTTCTTTATATTCAAATCTGTTTTATTCCGTTTATATGGACAAAATTATTTATTTTACTAATTTAAAGTCTTGAACTTTAGTAGAGATTAAATGAGTGATTTTGACATGTATTGTATGAAAAATTACGTCAAATACTTAAGTGTACTCCTCTCATAATTGCAGTGCCCTACGGGGTGTCACAACTTACATTGTTATTATGTAATATGTAATATGTGATATAGCAATAAAGATTTGACTTTGAATTTGAAGTGTCGATTTAATAGATGTGTGAGTGGGGCAAAAAAATGTATGGCTAACTTAACTATATTTAATAAATAGTACCTACTTTTAAATCAAAACAAAATAATTCAAATTCAACATTAATTATTCATATTTCGAACCATATCAAAGTACCATAGAAACGGAAAATAAGCAAAAAAAACACAAGCCAACTTTAAAATAAAAAAAGCATAATAACGTGAAACCAAACAATTGAATACGGTTAACACTGACCCAGCAGTTAAGAAAAAGCACCAGTTTTAACCAACCGTCTCTAGAGGTGAAACAATGCTTTAACCAGACCTCTTTTGTGTAGATTTTGAGAGCAAGCACTTTATACAAGCACTAGCAACGCTCAGTACAAACTGCCTTGTTCTTTTATTTACAACTATTTAAGTATTTAGAAATCTCGTTGTTTCCAGCCACGTTTTAATATGTGAAAATAATTGTAAGTTTTGTTATTAAATAATGTTTTTTGTTTGAATGTCAAATTAATTTTGGAAGAAATAGACTTTTGATACTTCGGATAAAGTTACTTTTAACGCCCGTAAGTTGGGTAGAAAATTAGAATAATTATTTTAAATGAGAAAAAAATATTAAAAGGTATTATGAGGATGGATATATTGTATGTATGTATGTTTGTTTGTTACTCTTTCACACAAAAACTACTGAACGGATGAAACTTTTCAGTAATACAGGTATTATATCCATCAGAATAATCTAATATGATAGTATATACATCAGAATAACACATATTATGATACATTTCATCCTGAAATTCCCGCGGGAACAAGAAAGTACAAGGCGGGTGAACTCGCGGGGCGCGACTAGTCTCTCGACTAGTGTCTCGACTTGTTAATTCTACTTGCATTTAAGACACCTTCCAATTTCCTTACCCGACTTACAAAAAGCATAGCGCATTCAATCTCCACAAACGCCACTCCATAAAACTTCGCTACCAACCTAATAAACTAAACAATACCACAATTATCTCGTTACGAAACAAACAGACCTACTCTCCGATCTAATCTACCGTGTGTCACAATCACGAACCTTATATACTCGCATTCCTTACACGAGACATACACTTAACCAAGTCTGCGGTAGACCATATTAAAGCGATAGAAGTCGTAGAGCGACTCTATACTGATGTTGAACACTGAACAGTTTATTGTTTACCTGTTCCAAGGCGGTTAAGTCTAGATGTTTTAAACGATTTTGGAAATTTATATATAATATATTCAAGAGGAAAGTTATAAGCTAATTTATATCCCGATACTCCCCCGGGAATGTATATAACGTGGTGAATGGAGAGACGTTGCTAGTCTATTAGTCAATATACTTAGAGCTTTTTAAATTATGTTTAATATAAGCGTAAAGTAAGCGTTTTTAGTTGTCTGGTTATGCGCCGCAGCGCGTAGTTGGCCGCGCACACTGATGTTCTTTTGTTTTTCATACAAAATTCACGTATTATGACTGTTTTTTTTAACTTGAAATATCTCTTATACATTTCTCTACTACTATACCAAAACATATTACGTTTATAATCGTGCAAGCGACTATCAATTAAAAATAGTCGACTTTCAATGTGACCGCGTGTACATAAGAACACAACTCGAATGAAGATATTATGCAAATATTCGATTGTATTCAGATTGCACTGTAATAAGCAGCGCACTCGGAAATAGCTCAATTCGCTTACCATAATTAGGGGAGACAATAGGCCGCTTAATAAAGACGTTAGCCCATAAATAGAGGCTGATAACAATACCTAAGCGAATAGTATGGGAGCCTGATTTAGATAGCTTTGGTTGTGTTTCAGATTAAGCTGCCTAAGTGGCAGAGTTTGTTGGTGTTAGGCAATGTTGTAAATGTTACATGTTGATATTATACTAGAGTTTACTGAAGCAAATTGTATTATCGCAGGAGTGTAATCACTACATAGTATAAAACAAAGTCGCTACTTTTGTCTGTTTGTTTGTCTGTATGCTTAAATCTTTAAAATTACGCAACGGATTTTAATGCGGTTTTTTGTAATAGGTAGAATGATTCAAGAGGAAGGTTTATATGTATAAAAATTCCCGAAATTCCCACGGGAACGGGTACAACGCGGGTAAAACCGCGGGGCGCTGCTAGTAGTGGAATAGAGTAAGTGCGAGTAGGTTAGTGGCAAACGGTGTCGGGGTCTTTAGACCGCCCAAAGGCCTCCGACATGGTCGATTGCAACAATCGGGACCGACAATTTAATGTGCCCGGACCTACGAATATTGAACAACTAGAAATTACTCTTTTTTATATTAAAGGTTTCTACCCATTACACCGTCTCATACCATGACCGTGCTATGAACGTTTCAGCACCGGCAAAATATTAGGTGAGAATAGTCGACGTTGTTGGTTGGTGACGGAACGGTCTAGTGAGCATAGTCTTTCAATACAAAGAATACTTTTTTGCCTGACACGTTCATAGCACGGTCATGGTATGATACGGTGTAATGGGTAGAATGCCTTAAAGTGAAAACGACTGATTTTTAATTGAAACTGAATTTTCGATTAAGTTAACTTTAATTTCGTATTTGTATTGTCTATACCTAACCATATTATTACATTTTTAAATGTGATTAGCGCATATCTATAACGATACTTTGACTACTTTAATATCTTAAAAACTTAAGTCGAACTTCGTTTTAAAGTGATAGTTGTAAAATAGAACTTAATAATAAACGAAAATAGAAAAAAATAGAACTTAATAATAAAATAGAAACGAAAGACGAAGACTAATAACAGACTTTGAGAGCTCAAAATGTTGTATGAATTCACAGACAACTTCGAATTTAGAACAAGTAGCATATAAGTTCCAAATTCATAGTACGAGTACCATCTCAACCGTATAACAAACTCCGAACATTTTGCGACAAGAATTGAAACTTATTTTAAACAAACTACGAAAAGCAATTTTCCTTCACATTATCTGGTGTACAGTGAACATGTTTCACCGCAACTTTTCACAACTTATATTTGTATCACCTGCAAAACTTTACTTGAAAACTGTAAACCGTAGTACTAGAAACTTTTACTATTGAAAATATTTTCAAAATCTATCCTAATATTATAAAGCTACAGATTTTGTTTGTGTGTTTGTTTGAACGCGCTAATCTCAGAAACTGCCCATCCGATTCGAATAATTCTTTTTCTAATGGATAGACACATTCAACGGGAAGGTTATAGAGTACTTTTCATCCCAAAATTCCCACAGGAACAGGCACAACGCGGGTTAAACCGCGGGGCGCTGCTAGTAGTTTAATGTTTTGGTTCTATACTCTCTTAAGTTTTTTCTTTGTGTTTTGTGATATTTTTACTTCAATTCCGGTTCATTTTAGTTGAGGTAAAGTAGTAATTTAAGCTCTTACCTATCTAGGTTACCACTTAAGAACTCTTTACAGTTTTAAAGGCGGACTAAGTTTACTTCTGATCGATATTAGCTAAAGAGACTTCTTTAACCTAAAAAAGCAACTTTATAGCCGATGATGTAAAGATGAAATATTATTCTTTGAGAGCTTTATATCGCCCCACTGCTGGGCAAAGGTCTTCCCTAGAGCAAAGCAAAGAGTAGAGCAAAGCTTAGTGCTTGTGAAACTTTTTAAGCTTATTAATTAACGCCACCGGCCCAATTTACTTAACTTTTAATACCAAAACACTTAACAATATAAAAGCTTCAGTATTAAAAAAGTCATCTCATTTATTCGTTACTAAGGAATCTACTATAAAATGGTATATTTCAATTTAACATACATAATATACATACGAATAGATGGAGAAGTCTGCATCGGACTCACCGACAAGAGCCTTGCTCTTAAATTTATGATGATGAATATACATAAGTTTGACCAGGCCTCTTTCACTCCATGTACTTGCGCGCGATAAGTACCTACCGGCCGCCGGGCAGTCGACTGCTCATTTCTCAGAGGGTTGCCGACAGCCGCGCGGAGCGTTCGTACGCGAGGAAATATTTTGTGTTACCGGACTTGTAGCCCGACGTTCGTTGTTTGTTTTGTTACTTACTAATTTAACATGGAAACTAATAATAAAAAAAGTAATAATAAAAATTTTGAAATTAACATGAGACAAAAAGCGGCCAAGTGCGAGTCGGACTCGCCCATGAAGGGTTCCGTAGCAGCGAGTAACATAATAAAGAAGTTCTTGAAATAAATGTTTTTTTATTTACATTTGAGTTATTGAATGAATAATCAGTATTTTTTTGCGGTTTACGATTTACGTCGTAAAAAAAAAACTACTAACTAGACCTCGTTCAAACCAATTTTCGGTGTTAGATTACATTGTTATGTACATCATATATTTTTTTTAGTTTTATCATTCTCTTATTTTAGAAGTTACAGGGGGGGGGGGACACACATTTTACCACTTTGGAAGAGTCTCTCGCGCAAACTATTCAGTTTAGAAAAAAATGATATTAGAAACCTCAATACCATTTTTGAAGACCTATCCATAGATACCCCACACGTATGGGTTTGATGAAAAAAAAAATATTTTTTTCATTTCTAAGTATGGGAGACCCCCCTAAAATTTTATTTTTTTTCTATTTTAGTGTGAAAATATTAATGCGGTTCACAGAATACATCTACACACTAAGTTTCAACAACATAGCTCTTATAGTTTCGGAGAAAAAAGGCTGTGACATACGGACAGACAGACAGACAGACGGACGGACAGACAGACAGACAGACATGACGAATCTATAAGGGTTCCGTTTTTGCCATTTGGCTACGGAACCCTAAAAACCCGGTCGCAAGCTCCTTGATCTTTTAAAAAATATTCTTTTTAACTCCCCTTGCCCTTGTTTCCCACAAGAATACCTACTTAAATTATTTATACGATTCAGAATATTTTCCACAATTAAGTTTAATAACCGAGAATTTCGCCAAGGCAAAAAATTTATTAAACATTACATCAAAATAAAACATTTGTAAGTTATGTATAATTTCTTGATAATTAAAAAATAAAACATGTTAAAACAGAAGAAATTATTTTTCTTTCAATTATAAAGTTTACTGCAAATACCTACTGACGTATATATCGAAAGAGGCAGCCCTGACAATCTACGCTGAGCACGTGGCGGCGCGCACCTACAGAGCAAAGTCAACTTTATGTTCGTAAACTTTGGTTCATTTTGGCTTGCAACGTCTAGCTACTAGAGGGAGTAGGTTATTATAGCAGTAGGTATTGTCATTTTTCCTTAGAGTGATTTATCTGTTACGTAGTAACTATTAAGTAATCTGTGGTTTGACTGAGCATTGTTAGCTAATTGCGATTGTTAAGCAACGTGCCAGCTCGGTCACTACTTGGATGGGTGGCCGATAGTAACTTCGTAGGGTACGTCAAATTGTCGGTCCTGGTAGTTTCAATCGATAAGCCGTATCGGAGGCCTTTAAGCGGTCTAAAAACTCCGATACCAGTCACTAAAGTACACGAACTTACTACACTTATTACTGGCATCGAAAAAACGCAATATACAGTCGAATTGAGAAACCTCTTCCTTTTTGAAGTTGGTTAAATAGCAAAATCTTACCTGTTTCATATTAACTCGATTGAAAAGTATCCCATATTAAACGACTCGGCACTTCCAAATTACACAGTAAATTAAACATTTCAAATCGTTGAAAACTTCACCGTTTACCGTAAACAAGATTTCATAATAGGAGTTTGGAACTGTGATACTCTGTAATCAATTTGGCCCTCCGGATTACGGGGCCAAATTAGGGCCCTAGCTTTTGGGCCCACTAACTTACTAATTGAAATTCATATTTACGACAAACCTACGGGTCTCTATTAATAACTGTTGGTTCTAAACTTGTATGGGATGTTTAATTTTGTTTATGTGTTTTGTTGGAGCACGGCCCGCTTATATTTTGGGTTCTATAGTAAATTTATGTACGCCAAACACATGCTAGTTTCTTCAATAGAGAAGGTGTAATATCAAAGGAAATTATCAGTTATACTACACTAGCCGCGCCCGCGGTTTTATCCGCGTTGTGGCCGTTCTCATGAGAATTCCGGGATGAAAAATAGCCTAATAACCTTCCCGTTGAATGTGGCTATCTATTACAAAAAGAATTATTCAAATCGGACTGGTAATTCCCGAGATTAGCTCGAACATACAAACAAACAAACTTACAAATTTTACCTCTTTATAATATTAGTATAGATTCTCGTACTTACCTCGATACGGTTGATAGCTTTATATTGTTAAATATTATACAATACATGCTCGTATATCAATATCAAGTACCTACCAAGAGATCTTCTCAAGTACTACACACGACATAGTTTTAAGTGTAGTCCACACTCCCTCACCTGTTCTTTGAAAGTAATTGAATCCGCTTTGTGTACACCCCCTTAGTTGTCACATGGACACCTTGGGACGGTATTTTAACACCTTCCGGTGTTAATTACGTGTTGCTGTTGATAGAGATTGGTTGTGTCAGATTTGGATTTTTGGTTTGATTTTGGGGCACTTTTGGGGTGTCTGTGAGTGGGCACTGGGAAAACATCCTAAGTGTTTGATTACATTTGAGATTGTTTTTCTGTTAAAAACTTATACTTATATAGTATATTGTTCTATGACTTAACCTTATAGTTCAGAGTATTAATTCACTTTTTCGATCTATTTTTCTAACTGAGAATCAGGAAACAGTTAATAGATTACTTTTTAATATTTCAGTCTTATTAACTACTAGCAGCGCCCCGCGGTTTTACCCGCGTTGTGCCCGTTCCCGTGGGAATTTCGGGATTTTTTTTACATAAAAACCTTCCTCTTGAATCACTCTACCTATTACAAAAAACCGCATCAAAATCCGTTGCGTAATTTTAAAGATTTTAGCATACAGACAAACAGACACGACTTTATTTTATACTATGTAGTGATAAAATCTATGTACCTATAATAAAATAATGTCGAAGAAACCAATTGCCATCCAAATAACAATCGACACATCAGATAGGGATTATTCGCCATCACATAACAACACGTAATAAGTGAAGACAAGCGCCATCTAAGGCGTGTTCACTCATCTACATTGTTATTGGGTGTTATTAATTAGACCACCATGCGAGATATTAAGTTAGCGCCGGTGATTAGACATTAAACCCTACACAACTACAAATAAGGTTTATAATTGGAAACTTCAAAAGATATAGGAAATGTGCTTCTGTTTACATTGTTTTCGTTTAACTACATTTAAACAATAGGTATGTGACAGAACAGGAATATTTTTTTAAATTTTTAGGCATTATATTGTAAAAAGGTTTCATGCTTTTGAAATTCTTACTTACTGTCTTCTAGGACTCCATACATTCTTACTTTGGTACCCTTACAGTGTGAAAGTACTCATATCAATAACTTTTCTATCTATTACGCTTTAACGCCTAAACTATCAATCCAATTTTGATGTTTTTTGGCTGATACAGAGATTACACTTTGGGCACGGCTTTAGGCTACTTATTATCTCAAAAATTCCTATTCTTCTTTCTGAACCAATGGGGTAACGTTAAGGGGTAGTTTTAAGTAAATCAACAACAGAAACACGAGTTAGAGCTATCTAATTTCAAAATTAAACAGCATCCTTTAAAGGTTATGTTCCGAAATAAAATACCATTATTTTTTACAATTTTAATTAACATTTTCCAACCAAAAACCAAACACCTCAACCATAAAAATTAAATGTCATGTCCCAAAATCATTCATCTGAAACAAATTTATCAAAAAAAGTGTTACAAACCACACTGTGTTCAGTTTTCCACCTTCTAATTATAACACGTTAACTGTCAAATTTCATATTCTGTGACGTCAATCAATCTTCTCATACGTCACTACTTATTAGTGATGGGCCACTAATTATTGACGCCTCGGTGGTCTAGTGGTATGTGCACTCGCCTGCCAAGGCTGAGGTCCTGGGTTCAATTCCCAGGTCAAGCGAAAACATGTTTCCTACTTTTCAAATTTTTGCTCGGGTTTGAGCTTAGCAATCCGCATTAGGCAAGCGTGGTGATTATGCCAAATCCTCATCACTGTACTGATATCTTCAGTGAGATGAGAGGCCTTTGGCCAGCTGTGGGATGTTACAGACTAATTAATAATAACTTTTACTAAAGGGTACGTAACGCTGTAACGCGATACGAGTTTCGTAGACAACGTTTTGTCGACGAAACCAAGCTGGTGTCTTTTTACTCCGTGCATTAACAAATAGCGGTCGGTTATGTAAGATTACGTGGTTGTATTGTGGTTTTAGTGTAATTTGTGACTTGATGCGATTTGACGGTGATTTTGAAATAGTTCAAAAACAGTTTTGTAACGCAGATTATTTGGATCATTAATTTTTATTAGTGAAAGACAATTCGTGAGATTTTGAAACTATAGAACATTGTTTCTAAACTTTTTGGATTATGTACTTTCGTTATTCATTCACTCATTTCGAGTAGGTCAGAGGCCAACCCCGGGGGTTTTGGATCGCCTAAAGACGTCTTGTGCAAATGCCACTTTCGGCCTCCCATCCGATTACACGTTGCACGTTGCTTAACAATTGAATTGACCACAAATTAACTAATTAATTTGTGGCGTAGTTGGACTATTTAATTATCAAATTAACTTAGTCAAACTACGCTACAAGCGTAATTACGATGCTTCTTCCTTAGCCGATATAGGTGGGATATACAGGGTGATTTCGGGGTCGTAATCCCAACCATTTTTTTCTGACTCTGTAAATAAATGATTGCGATGCTACCTGTATTTATTTTAATTTAAACAAAGATGATTCGTTATTTACGTATTTTTATTTAAAAATTATTATTGACTCAAAATGCGTGGTCACCCTACTTTTAATATTACTTGACATAAGTTTTCTTGGGAAATAGTAGGGTGACCATGATCTCGAATTATCGCAGTTTTTTTTGCTGACTAAAATAAGTCGCTGGTGTACTGTTAGTCCTAACCTATCGTGATGCTTAGGAGAAAGTAAGTTAAATGCTTCTTTCTTGCTCCACGACCCCGTAATCACCCTGTAGATAGGTACGATATAGGACATAACCTAGATAGCTACGCTTGCCCAGCACTTATATTAATCCGTAGAGCTTATGAGATCACACCTACACTTAACAATGCTTGAAACAATTTCTTAATAGAAAATATTGCTGTACATCGTTAATTTATCGAGGATCGCTGCTAGTATTTCTTACCTATTAATAAACCATCTCACATCTCAACCAATAAATATAATTGATATTTCGATAAACTTTACCGACTACTAGATTAATCGATTAAGATAATGTATGTCATTAATAATTTTCTATTCCATCTATCGAACCGATATCGATATAAAAATCAAATTATTATTATTTACAAGGAAAGTTAACTGGCATCCTTCCGTCAGAATCAACTTGATTTATTTTATTAGTTCTATCGACATGGGACCAAAGTTTCCCAACACTAACGGAACTATAAGACGTATGTCAACAAAGATTGTCGAGGGATTAACTAGCTTAGCGTTATAAATATAAAGGTCATGTTATTAATCGGTGTTTGAGGGAATAAAGAATGGGTTTATCTCTTAGAATAAGATAAGAGATAAGGAACCAGACTTGAGGTGCGTTGTTGGAGTGTAGCGCGCTTATAGTGGATTGGTTTGTTAATTAAAGTTTCTTTCTTAATACATCTCATAGTCTTCAAAACCGCCACGATATAATCTAGCCACCATAATCTAGTCTCTTCTTCTTCTTCTTGAAGAAGAAGATGAAGAAGAGGAAGAACAGTACTAGGTTATCTTTTTCTTTTTCAAGAAGAAGAAGATAATCTAATCTTGTTCTATTACTTATTAAAACCGAACCTAAGTCGATCGTATGATACCATGATCTTATATTGAGTATCCTTTTTGTCATAAAATTTTTAGGGTTTGAAACTACCACCAATTTGCTTATAATGTAGCTTTTGCTGCTTTCTATGAATAGCACGGAAGAGCAAAATACTTACTCTCTAGTCCGTGATTAAAAATAAATTATTCACCTGCAGTCATCCCTGAAGGAAAATGCCTTTCATATCACCGAGAAAATGTACTGGTGTCCCCGTACAAAAAATAATTAGGCGTAATCACCACTCTTACCACAGCTATATAACTGTAAAAATATCTTAATCATCTACTCGTATGCGTCTGTTCCTTTGGGTATAAAATTAAACGACCCAAAACACGTTAATCCAACTATACAAGTTGTCTGTCAAGCCATAACGCATCTAGTGGGTGGTCGAGAGCCTAGCAGTGTCGTCAAACTCCCATCTTCATAGCATTTCGGTTCAAACAAGTGTAAAAGTCTGAGAACCGAATATTTGCATCTTCACTACATGGTATAAAACTCGCTTTCCGCTGTCTGTCTGTTCCTATGTATGCTTAGATCCTTAATACTACGCAACGGATTTTGACGCGGTTTTTTTAAATAGATAGAGTGATTCAAGAGGAATGTACAAGAGGAGAAAATTATATGTACTGGTTGTATCCGTAAACTTAGTTTTTATTCAAAAGGTTTAAGTGTATAAAAATTCTCGAATTTCCCATAGGAACGGGCACAACGCGGGTAAAACCGCGGAGCGCTGCTAGTGCCTTCATAAAGTTAAACTGCGCTATGTAGTATTGTCTAGCGTTAATTTAAAACGCTGATTTGTGTTTAATTAATTGATAGCTTGTTTTGATGCTTTTCGGTGTATTCAACTGTTATTATGATTGCATTAATTTATTGGCTAGCTGAATAGCCGTCAGCTTATTTTCTTATGAGAAATGGAATGGGTTAAGGAAAAAAATAAATACTTTAGAATGAAATGACTACAGAAGAAAGTTTAAATGCCAAGGTATGTTCATTACATGCACCAAAACTAAGACACGATATTGATTAAATTGGCATTGATGAAGATTGGACCTTAAGGACATATTATTTAATGTTTATTTTTATCTCGAAAATCCCACAAGAACGGGTACGGGTGCGGGCGAACCCGTGGGGAACAACCCTAATAATATTATAAATGCTAAAGTTTTTGAGGATGAATGTATTTATGGATGGATTTACAGTAATATAGGTTATACATCAGAATAACATATGGGATATATTTTATCCCGAAATTCCCTCGGGAACAGGTACAACGTGGGTTACACTGGCGTTGCTAGTTCTGTATAATATACTCGTATTTCTAATTACAAAAAGATGTTCCATAACCCCCGCAAAATCCATTTTAAATACATATCACAATGAAACCATCCCTTTACCACGAAAGTTTCTGAAGCACCAATTACCTCAATTAAAATGATATTCAGAATTATTATATTGTCAAAATTTAATGAAATTATATGCTGTGCTTCCTTTTTGTAAAAACATCTGCTTTGAAAGTCGGGAGCCGTCACTAATGCGTTTTTAATATTTCTATTAATGCTATTAATGTAAAGCAGGTAGCGGTTTATTGTTTGGTTAGCAGGATGTTTGGAATATTGGTTTCATTAAACTATCTACTCAAAAAATACTATTGAAGAAAATATGACAGCTGTCATGAATAGGTTTAATGTAGAAGTATAAGTTTTCGAGAACCTATTTTATCTATACACACTCATACTATGTTAATATAAAATACCTAAGTTGTACTTAAAGTTGTCTGTCATGATTTTTGTGGACTTGTGAAACCTAGATAGAGCATTGACCATTGATCTTCAAAGACTATGACCTCATTTTATCCTAAAATGATCATAGGCATATGTTAACATTAAGATAAGCAAGGTCCAAAATCTATTTTTTGATAAAAACCCAAAATAAAATAGTGTGAAAACCCAAAAATGTTCACAAGAAATCTCGATACTGAAAAGCCTCATAGGTCGTCTTTGCTACGGTTCAGTAGCAAAGACGACCTATGAGGCTTTTGCCATCACTATCTAAACAAAAACTAATTTCCTATATTCTTTCAACAGACACAAACGGAAAGTGACCAATCTTCTGCCGTCGAAGTCGTCTGCCCATCAGCCCGCCCAGGGTGCAGGGTCGACGCGGAGGGCGCCCCCGCCCGCCCCACTTTACGAAGACCTTCAAGACCTGCCCAGGAGACCACCGCTACCACACCGACCGGAACTGGAACCACAGTTGGAGGTAAATGGAGTAACTACTGGAGTTTTTGTACTTCTATTAAATAGGGGTATGAGTTTGCGGAGTCATGTGTAAAAAAGGATCTTAATCATAGTGACCTTCAATAGGAGTGAAAGGATCCATACTTCATGATGAAACTGTGAATAACTGCGCTCTCTATCTATACTAATAATAAAAAACTGAAGAGTTTGATGTTTTGCTTGGAACGCACTAATGTCAAAAAATATCAAACCGATTTGAATAATTCTTTTTGAAATGGATAGTCACATTCAACAAGAAAGTTACAGACTATATTTTTTTCCAAAAACTTTAACTAAAACAAAAAACAGGCACAACCCGGATAAAACTATGGGGCGCTGCTGGTTTTCTAATAAGGGAATAAGCCTCTTTAAAAGCTATATAACGATATAAATTTGAAACCCTAAAAAACAATAAACAATTATTGAAATCTTAACCTTTACTAAAGTCGATTAAATCAAGTTATCTTGGTATTATTTACAATGAAACCAAACAAGAACGTTAATTAATTATTATTCCAGTGTAATTGAGTAAATGTAATAAACAACTCTCACTAAATCTGTTTGTAGTTGAGTCTAGACATTATTTACTCAATATCTTTCATTGGCTGACTTTGTTAAATGCTGATTAAGTTTACATAAGATCATTGAAGGCATTAATTAATAGACTTAATTTAAATACAAGAATAACGATTATTTTAAATAACTTAAACAATATCCATTTTATCACTGATGAAATAATGACAAACGATCCAATCAATAATCCCATTCAAAAATCAAATTTGTTTTTCAAACTAAGCGTATTTTTAACCTCAATCTTTTCATTTACAGATGGTTGAAACGAAACGGCCTAACTGCACTGGACGAGTTTTCGTCTGCGGGTCGGGAAGCACATGGAGAGGAGGCAATTCCTGCGGTGGAGACGCTTGCGGAGCTCCATTGTACGAGGAGCTACCTCACCGGTCCGACGACTCCCTTCACAGCGACGATCACTTCGCAGAAGACGAACTTAGTCTCGTCGGAGAAGCAGCCCCATGCAGGACCTGTTCCCGACCACCAGCGCCTCAGTCTCTCCCTCACAGACCAAGGCAACAACGCCTGGACCGAAGACCGAAGTCTCTCGAAAGACGGCGCGCACACCAACGCATGCCTCGTCACATCCATCCGCCTGACCCTTCCGAGTTCCACGAAGGCGTTCTCCTAGATGCCTTACTAAGACTTTATCCTCAAGTTGGGACGGTTGGAGCGAGGCCGCAAGGGACGATGCCGGTAGGAGCTGGCGGCGCATGGCCTGGTGGAGAGCTTCCAGGTATAGCTTGCTGGCGAGGACCAAGAGCGTCTCCGAAGCCTCCCAGCGGAGATTCCTCATTTGGCTCCGATTCAGGGTACAGCAATAACACTTGTGGCACCTGCGGCACCAGAGCATCTTCCAGACATCGGTTATCAGCAGAGATTCCAATGTCATGAACTCCAGTGGACCAGTGTCAAAAACAAGTGACGGAAAATGTCACGAGCAAAACTGACTTTGCATTCGGTAGTTTACTATTAACGGCCTAATGTATGGTCCCATTATCGTGACAGTGAAGTTTATGGAGCAATATTTGTTACTGTCGAATATGCATGAACCATAATGAAGCCTCGTAGGGACAACTTCTTAGTACTGTCGCTTTAAGATCTCGTCCCTATTTGATGGGCTGTAAAAAAGTCTATTAGCTTGTCTTATAGAGTATCAGAGTTACTTCTGAAATCTTGTGATATGAATTTTGTTATGGATTCGGTTGTCACTAGTTATGTCTAGAGATAAAACTGTGAAGGGAAAATCACTTTTTGTTGCGGAATCAAGTCAATTGAACATTACGTGTCGAGCGGCAGAAGTAAAGTGACCCAACCCAAGTTTTGAGAGATTTTTTGTATTTAATAAACTTATTTCCATTAGATAAATAGTTGAAAAATACTGTACAAAAATCACGTGACCATAATAAAAAGTAGACTTAGTTATTACGTCCTAGTAAGTTATTTTGAACTAGTCCCATAAATTATCACAGATCGAGTGATTTTATATAAAAATTTAATTGGTTCTCTTATGTAAAAAATGTTGTAAATTGTTTTCTAAATTGTAGATAGTGTACAAAATTAGTTAAACGAATTATTTAATAAGTAAGTTGAATTTTTAATCATATCATATTCCCACGTTTCGAAAAGTATGACTATGTCACGTTTTTTTACATATTTCCTATACATTAAATTATATTATATAGTCCGTAATGGAATGAAATAATTTGACGCCTGAAACGTAAATTTGATAAATCAACTGATTTCAATGACTTGACTTAACGTTTTCACATTAGACTTGTTTTGATTATTTCAATAATATCTTTTACTATTTCACGCGTCACTTATTTTTGTGTTTGGTGCTTAGTTCAATCCTCCAACTTAAAAACTAAAAGTACTTTGTTTGTAGCATTTTTACCTTACTTTGTAATTAATTACTTCTAAATAAATTTGTTGTATTCTGTATTCACATTTTGTTAAAAACAATTAAATAATTAAGTAAAAGTTCCCTGTAAAATTTAGGAAATGGTACTTATGCCATTATGCCTTTCAATGGTCGATATCAAATTATGTTATGTTAAAATTTTGTTTTTATTTTTGTATGTAGAATCATTTATTTATTTTTCTAACAATTGTTTCAATTAATATTAATCACTTGTGTATGAAATTAGGACTTTTATGTCCAATAATAAATTATGAGAAGCACAATAAAATAAAAAATAAATACGTTTGTAAAAAACCTGCATTTTTATTTAAAAGATTAATTATTTTTATCTAAATATTGAAGAATTTTGTAATTTTGACAATTTCTATCATAATTTTTAATTATTTTGCAGTAATTTATATAAATTATAAGTTATTATATTACTCTAAGCAAACAGAAAGTAATAAAATAGTTAACTACTAGAGAAAATTTATTATAACCTAGTACCTAGTTATGAAGCCTATTAAAATCTTCAACTACATGGATTTTATACCACCATTAATAAACTTTCCGTACAAACTATCATAACATCTGTGACTACTATTAAACACACCAAAGGCTAAAGGCGGTTACCGACGAGCATTTTATATAAAATCACTACAAAGTATAAAACTAAGTCGTTTTCTGCTGACTGTCTGTCCCTATGTATACCTAGATCTTTAAAACTACGCGATCGATTTTGATGCAGTTTTTTAAATAGATAGATAGGGGCCAAAAGTACTCCTAAGGGTAAAAAAATTAAAACTTTCCGTTATTGAAACGTAAAATGAAAAAATAGTCACGAGTACATAATGCTGAAATAATCATACACGTGCAGTTAAAACGCTAGCCTAAAACCGCCCTAAACAAAACAGACATACGTATTTAGTTAAATAAAGCGACAACATCCAGCGCTTTCCCTGCAAATATTAATAAGCCGTCTAGCCCTTGATTTATCATTTTGAAGCACACTTGCTAAAGATAAATTTCAACTTTGCAGACGCACCCAACTTCTATGAAACATGACTTGTCATCAACACTTCTGAAGACTCTTAGTTAATTATGTTTGTCTGATTTAATGAAGAAATATGTAAGTGCTTCTATTTTTCGGTTTTAAGATGCGCCTTACTTACACAAAATATATAGGTGTACTATATTGTGTTACAAGTAGGTAAGTTCTTTGGGAGCGATAGTGCAAGCGACAGCGGTGGTAACTAACGACTTTTAAAAAAAGAACATTGATTCCCGCCTGGAGTCAACAATATGTGAAGACATACTTAGTTGTTGGCGACGACGTCTGGGTGTCAACTATATATTGTTATAAAGTATTTGTGTATGTATATGTAGTAGTATCAGTGAGTTAGATTCCAGACACAAGCTTAGAGCTTACTTTGGATCTAATTAACCGTGTGTAAATTTGTCTGGGTATAGGTATATATAGATTATATTATTGTTAATACTGGCTGTTACATTTTGGGTGTCGTGTTCTCTTTAACCTAAGAACCAGTACAAGCTGTAACGTCATAAATGTTTTATATTTTTTTAATCATCGCTATACTCATTTTCGCTCTACTGCACCTTGGTAACCTCTTTGAACTATGTATAAAATCATTTTTTTTAGAAACGGTCCTTTTGCTATTTAAATTAATATGAATATCCTAAGTCTATTTGCCTTTCATACTACTTAACTATGCTAAATGACTATGACTTGAATGAACCTTCGTATTCAGACACCTAACAATTAAAAATCTATTTCCAAACTCAACCAAAACTGTAAAAGTCACATCAATTTGAATTAACAAACATTATCTTTAAGCAAAAACAATAGAACCAAAACATTCTAAACACGATGCTAAACATCATCCATTTTAGCTTGATCCCTGAAAATCCATTTATCCTTACCAATTAAATCAACCACTTTAGAGATTAAAGTATCAAAATAATCTGGTCGCGTTATTTGTACGGCTGTATTCATCAAATAAGACGTGAAGCAATAATTCTTGATACTTCGTCCTGTGTGGAATGCAATTTATTTAAGACAATTTTGTTTGGAAACTGAGGAGCTGCGCGAGAATGATACAATATTTGGGTTTATTTATTCTATCCATGTTGTTGGTGATTGCTTTTATTTGTGAAATCTGAGGGGTGCCACGTGCAGCAAGTGACATGGTAACTAGCAATATTTGAAAGAAGAACACAATATTATAAAATGACAGCAATATTTTTTTAAATACTACAATTCTTTTTTAACTGCGCACATTATAACAACTCAACGGCGACTCTTCTCTATGTCAAATATTGAAATTTAAGCCCTGTGTCATATGTTCAAGGTTTAATTTCAAAAAAATATATAGTAGTGTACGACGAGTGGCCTACGCATCGTACACTAAAGCATTTAGTAATCTGTGACTAAAGGTCAACCCCGACACGTTTTTCACGCAATGACCACACGTTGTCCACGCAACGACCACACGTTGTCCACGCAACGACCACACGTTGTCCACGCAAACTGAATTCAACCGAAAACTGAGGTTAGACGAGTTGTCTGTTGAATACGCATTACCCACTCGTTGACACCGCGTTGTCCACTCGTTGACAACGCATTGCCCACTAGTGACCATGGGGTGGATCAACTAGTTGACTACTCATCGAGAGTGTGAGTAGAGTTGCTGCCGCGTTGGAGTTGTTATAATGTGCGCAGACCTTTAAACTTTTTTAATTGTAAGATAGAATAGGTATGTTTATAATGTAAAGAGGTTTTGCTAGGTAGTACTTAGTACATCTTTTTAACGTCGTAACGTAGTCGTCGCTAATACCATTGCACTTCCCGTATGAAGCGACGCAAACGCGAAGCAATTATCATTTGATATTATATTTATGTTCAAACTATACATGCATAAGTTTCAGATAGTTAGATTCCATAATACAAGATTAGAGCTTAATTTGGGTCTTATTAACCGTATGTGAATTTATCCGGGTATTTATTATGAATCTATACTAATATTATAAAGCTGAAGAGTTTGTTTTGTTTGTTTGTTTGTTTAAACGCGCTAATCTCAGAAACTACTGAACCGATTTGAATAATTCTTTCACTGTTAGATAGTCTATTTATCGAGGAAGGCTATAGGCTACATTTTATCCCGGATTTCCTACGGGAACGGGCACAACGCGGGTAAAACCGCGGGGCGCTGCTAGTTATTTATATTGAGCAAAAATACATTAGCCCATCTAATATGATGTAATATCCCACTGCTGGGCAAAGGCCTATCGTCGCAATAAAAATCCATACAGCGCGGAGATTTAAGCGAAATCTCGTTTGCCTTCTGCTGATTGGCGATTGAGGGGAAAAAACTTTTCAAAAATCCAGAGCAAAAAAGATTCAATGTTCTAATTGGCAATTATTAAGTTGTTAACAAAATATGTCTTTCAATTACTCAATCACTTAATTGAGACTCTTTATTAAGACTTCAATTAAGAAAAGGAAATGGCAACATTCGAATGTAATGAAACAATGTCAATCACTTTGTAACAATTAGTTGAAATGAGAATATCAATCAATGCCATTAATTACATAGCACTCTTCTCAGTATTGATATCTTGAAAAAAAGTCATACTGCTCTTTCAAATAACGCGTTTTCAGACGTCCAGCTATGTGCGTTAAAACAAAAGTGCGTAAAAACAAAAGTGCGTAAAAACAAAAGAACATCTGTACTTTCATTATATAAAAAGTACTCTGTGATCTGTACGCGTACGACTACGCACTACTGCGACGCGTAATTGGATGACATGAACGCTTAATTGAAAGAGGCCTAACAATAGTTTCTTTTTACTTTAGAGATTTGAACACATGGTTTCAATGCGGGTTTTTTAGTGGTAAATCTAGGAATAACTAAGAATTGTAATGTTTGGGACATGTCCAAAAGATAAGTCCCAGGATACTATCAGTGTGGTGTGTCGGTCTAATATGAATGCGCCTTAAAATTCTAACATTGACCATGTGAGTGTACTTCCAACGGCCCGATCACACCGGTAACTCCAATGTCTTCAGTTTGCCGTGACCACGAGTGGAGCCATCCACTCGAAACGTCGGAAAATTAAATGTGGTTAAAAATGGTTTAAGTGGTGGTGTGGTGACTGTTTTACCGCGAAAAAACCTGTGTGAATAGGTTAATACAAAGAAGTCAACGTTAAAATATATATAACTAGCAGCGCCCCGCGGTTTTACCCGCGTTGTGCCCGTTCCCGTGGGAATTTCGGGAATTTTTTTACATAAAAACCTTCCTCTTGAATCACTCTACCTATTACAAAAAACCGCATCAAAATCCGTTGCGTAATTTTAAAGATTTAAGCATACAGACAGACAAACAGACAGACACGAAAAAGAGACGACTTTATTTTATACTATGTAGTGATGTGATGTCCCACTGCTGGGTAAAGGCCTCTCATCACACTGATGATATCAGAACAGTTAGGAAGTTTAGGCGTAATCACTACGCTTACCAAATGCGTGTTGGTGATCAATGTTAATACTAAGTCAACTTTTTGTTAGTCCAAACAATTTAATCACACTGATCAAAGGAAGATTCTTCGCGACAAACTAGTACATCGAAGGCTGATAAGACGATAGTGAACTGAAAAAAACGAACTGTAAGTAAAAAATCTTTAATTTTTATATCAAAAATCTATTTAAAACGTCAAACTTAAACATATTAAGAGCTATAACGATCTCCCTCGACGCGTAAGACGGTAGTGTAAACAAGACAACCCTTTGAAATAAGCTAATAATAGAAAGATGACAAAATTACTTGACAGGTGGACTCAAGCTGCTATGAGAGGTGTACTTTATCTCTTTTAAACATAATATCTTATAAAGTAAAGAAAAGTTTTATCCTGTAATGTCCTACTGCTTGGCAAATGCCTCAAATACCACTTTGCTTTGCACTTTGGTGTTTTACCAGATTTTGAGTAAGAAATATATTATTGACAGATTTAGTTACTTTTACATTTCCAGATCCATTATAAATACCTCATTACAGTTATGTTAATGACACTGATTGCAGTATGTGTTTCAAAATACGCCAGCAAAGTTAATAACCTCTAATTTAAAACAAAATTAAAACGTCAAACAGTTAAATTGGCGACTGACAGCTGCGTTCCAAATTTAATTATAATGCATTAAAAATAATTGCATTAAAATTACTGCACCGTTCAATGGACCAATCAGAAAGCAGGATCTCAAATGAGGTTAGCATAGGGGCGGGTAAAAAACATGTCAAGTTAAATTGTTAATTTTTTAATTAGCTATTTGTATTGTGGTCGCATAAGAGAACTATAGCGGTTGTTTACGATAGAGGTTTGTTGGCAAAGCTGTGAATGTTTCGGTTAGTAGAGGAAGTTTTGCGGTTAGTTTTAGTTTTAAATGGAATGAATGGGTGTATGAAATACAGGTTTTAATAAGACTTAGGTATGACTTCGGTATTTAAAGCATAGAGTATTGTTTCAGTTTAGTGGTTAAATACTACTATGTAAAACTTGGTTCACCCGTTTTCTACAAGCTATGATGAAACAGAGAGAGAAATATACCACGAAATATATCATATCTACGACAACTCTACTCAAGACACGATCAAATTGAAATAAAATCTAAATCGTTTCAAATTAGTGAGAAAATCTAACGTCTGGATTACAAACATACTATGATAGGAATTGGAGGGCACGGTAAGCCGACGTTCCCGGTTACTTTCTACGGATAGTAGTCGTTACATGAGCCATGTCAGAGGCCTTTGGCGGCTCAATAACTCTGACACCAGGATTGGTCAGGTTGACCATCCACTCGATAAAGAAGAAGAAGGATCGTTTTGATACCACAAGTTAGAAACAATTGTAAAAGCCGTTTGTTCATCATCCAAATAGTAAAATGATGAACTGTTTCAGACTGTGAACTGTACAAAACATTAAAAATTAAACGCATAATAATTGTAACCAGCAAAAGTTACAGTTCACAATCTGTCGACAATTTATAATCTTAATAGTTCGATCATAAACCAACAGCTTACACAATATTACGGTGACACATAGATATAACCCCACTGATATAACACTCAGATACAAACGTCAAACTTTTAACCCTCCTGCGTTGGGGTTCAAATAGGTGCTTAAACAGTGCACATGAAAGTATTTGCAAAGCTCTAACACTAAACTAGTGCATTAGCGCTTTCCCAGTATAATACTTTGTATTATTGTAGCTGTGTGTGTTTTATGAAGATAAGCCGGTGGGTGCGAATGGGCTAGTTGTGGTACAGTTGAGGTAAAAAAAAGTTCGAGTAGGTTAGTGGCCAACCGTAACAGCCTCCGTGGTCTAGTGGTTTGAGCGCTCGGCTCACGATCCGGAGATTCCGGGTTCGATTCCCGGTAGGGATATCTCACAAAAATAACTTTGTGAGACCGTCCTCAGTTTGGTTAGGGCATTGCAGGCTGAATCACCTGATTGCCCGAAAAGTAAGATGATTCCGTGCTTCGGAGGGCACGTTAAGCCGTCGGTCCCGGTTACTTTCTACGGACAGTAGTCGTTACATGAGCCATGTCAGAGGCCTTTGGCGGCTTAATAACTCTGACACCAGGATTGGTCAGGTTGACCATCCACTCGATAAGAAAGAAGTGGCCAACCCTGGTGTCGGATTTCTTAGACCGCCTAAAGGCCTCCGACATGGTCTAAAGATTGAAATAACCGGGACAGACAATTTAATGTGCTCTTTGAAGTACGGTAGACCTCAGATAGAAATGCCACTATCGCCACCCATCCAAGCAGGGGTCGAGCTGCTCGTTCGCTTCAACATCGCTTAGTCAAACTAAGCAACGAGCGCTTAGGTGAAGATAACCTTAGCTTTGAGTAGTTTTGTAGTACAATGTTAAGAAGGGTTAAGTGACTTGTATACATTTTAACAAGTTCACTAGGCTGTCCTCGTCCTAGAGGCATATAAGACAGTGGACTGGATAAATATAGGTTACTAACAACGAAATAAGTCAGTGCTTCACTTTTCCGTGTTTCTGTCAGTGGCCCTTGGCTTTACCCGCATTTGACCTGTTTCTGTGGGAACTTTGACATAAAACGTAGTTATAGTAAGTTATTACTTATTACAGCCTCCGTGGTCTGAGTGTGGTTTGAGCGCCCGGCTCACGACCCGGAGGTTCCGGGTTCGATTCCCGGTGGGGATATCTGACAAAAATCTCATTGTGAGACTTTCCTCAGTTTGGTTAGGGCATTGCAGGCTGGATCACCTGATTGCTCGAAAAGTAGGATGATTCCGTGCTTCGGAGGGCACGTTAAGCCGTCGGTCCCGGTTACTTTCTACGGACAGTAGTCGTTACATGAGCCATGTCAGAGGCCTTTGGCGGCTTAATAACTCTGACACCAGGATTGGTCAGGTTGGCCATCCACTCAATGAAGAAGATTACTTATTACATAGTAAGTTATTACAAATTTCAAAAGTTAACGCTCAAATGCCCTGTGAGTCATATTCTGACCTAACCACTCCCTCAATAGCTGTATTCTTCCGCCCATTTCACAGAATACCGACCAAAACACACAGGGTTGTACTAATGAGGCTCCGATCAATACCTAAAATATTGATTGTACCGCATAATTGTCAAACGTTAATGCTTTGATATCGAGTAACAATTGAAACGAGTTCACAACGCTCGCTAATTACCCATTTGTAAGTAATTACTCTGGACGTGTTGATGTGACCGCAAAATGGAATGTTACTCGGAATAAGTATGTTTATTTGTCTGCTTATTCGTTTGTAAATATTAATTATGTTTGGCTTCAGGTTAATGACCTGGGAAGGGTGAGGGTTTACGGTGGAGTTTGTTATGTTCAATTATAAAGATTTCGTAGTCTTTTTTTCGTAATCTTATGTAGTTATGAATTGATTTAATAGCGACATAGTTAAAACAAACTTATGCGAGGGTGCTTTTGAGAGCACGTAATATTGTCGATCCTGGTTCCTTTTCAACCGTTAGAGCATATCGGACGCCTAACCAATAGTAGAGTGATTTAAGAGAAATTTGTGCTGTGTGAATTTGTGATTACTTTTCATACTAAAAATCCCACAGGAACAGACCCAAAGCGGTTAAACTGCAGGATTCTGCTAGTCCTACTATTATTATAAATGCGAAAGTTTGTGAGGATGGATGTATATGTGGACGGATTTGGATGAAACTTTACAGTAAATAGGTAATAAATCAGAATAACAGATGGGATACATTTCATCCCGAAATTTCCGCGAAAACGGGTACAACGCGGCTAAAACCGAGGGGCACTACTAGTTCATTAATAAAACATCGCTTTCCTGTTACTATCAAACTATTCCCACATAGTTACTACAAAATCTAGCTTCAATAAGTTTTTGTATAACTGACAGGCCAATTTGAGTGATTGACGCAAGGCATTATAGCCCTTATGCTATTACGTTATATAGGTCTCTCTTGAAATTGCCCGTCTAGGTTACACAAGGTTTCTGAGACCCTATTACGGAGGTCTCAATCCATCCTTCTTTGTCAACTTGGAATGAACTAACAAGATTATGTTTTGTGTCAATGCTGTTGAGCTTTCTATTGTATTTTGATAGAAGTAATAATGTTATATTTATAGTCGTATATATTTACAACATATATTCGTTATTTTAGGTCTGTGCCTTCGGCTTGACCTTTCGGAGATTACCTACCCTACCTAGAGTACACACATGCTTGCTACTTACGTCCATTCATGTTCGTGTGAGCTGCGGGCGGGCCCAGAGACGACCGCGCGGGGGTGAGGCGGCGGCAGGCGTGCGATCGCTACTCGAGCGCGCGGCTTTCGTCAGTACGCTATCATTACACTAGTGTGCGCACGTGTTGCTACGAAACGTTATCGAACTGCCCGCGTGTATTATTTTATTAGTTATAATTGTGACCTGAATGTGATTATAACGTTGTTGTAACGTTTTCTTCAGGGAAAGGCAGTTAGAACGGTAAGTTATTCACTAATTTGTTTTGTGTGAGTTGTTTGTTTTAGGTGCGGGTTAACTGTAAACAGATTGTTGAGGTTTCTGTGCTCAATCCATCCGCATTTAAAGCCAATAAAAAGGTTTGTCGGACATATCATCCACAAACTGCGACCGATAATGTACGATACGTCGGCCATCCAGCCACTATCGTACGAGTCGCGCTGCGAGTTGCATGTTTCGTTTCCACAAACATTGCGGCCCGAAATCCGAGCAGCGCAGCGCAATACTCGGGACGATGCGGCTCAAGATTTGGGCGGCGCGACTCAACATTTGAGCGGCGCGTCTCAAAACTTTGGCGGCGCGGCTCATCATTTGAGCGGCAATGTTCGGGCGGCGCGCCCCGTTGCCTGGTCGGCGCCGCCAAACATTCGGGTAGCGCGGCTCGATATTTGAGTGGTATAGGTGAAAACTGTAGAGCAATTTGGTGAACTTTTTCACTTTGCTTCAGATGACCCAGCTTGGAGGAGTGGTGACACTCGGTGAGCTCTTGGATGAGCATGCCGAATCGGAAGAAGATGGCGAGATTCTAGAACGTGTGAAGGTTTTGGCACAAGAGCATCTCCCCGAGGGATGGACGCAATGGGAGGTGACTACAGCGACGAAGGCAGAAGTCTTTGGGGAGAAAATTGAGCCGAACGTTCTGAACAAACTCCTATTCGCTCTGCCAACCGTGGGATTAGCTCGCGCGTTCATACCAGAGGCAGATCACCTATCAGAGAAAAGGTACAGGGAGATGCGTCACAAGCTCTTGGACTGGGCGTTCACACGAGCGCTCATAATTGGACCACCTGCTATCTCAAACCGCATCCGGGGATCTGCGGCGCGCACAGAATTCGTCAAGCAATCGGTTGCAATACTCCAACCCAATAGGGGTTGGAGTATTGCAACCGATTGCTTGACGAATTCTGTGCGCACACACGATCTGAGACAGATAGAATTCTGTCAGGCTGCCTCTCTGAATCAGAAGAGACTAATCGGAAGAGGAGGTCGACGTCTCGGTTCAAAGAGCCTCCGACACGTAGACGCAGGTCAGAATCTCCACCTTCTTCCACAGCGACGTCACGTCAGGAAGAGAGATTCAGTGCATTAGAACAAAAGATGGAAATGCTCCTAGAGATGGTCGTCCGAAACAAAAACAAAGATTCGGACTCTGAATCTGCGAAAGAAAACTATTTTTCCGATGGCGAGGAAGAAGTAGTTTCGGATAGGTCGGACTCTCCATCGTGGAGGGCCCCTACCTGGGGCTCATATCCAGACGAGCATGACGAGCGAAACGAAAAGGAGCTTGAGTTTCGACCCTCGACTAAAGAAGCAGACCCTCTCGTTCCGGAGCCGTCGACCCAAACCAAAAGGGAAGGCATTGAATGTCAGAGACTGGGCACTGATAGCTGGAATCGCATCAGATACAAAGACGTAGAGAAGCAATTACACGCCGCTTCGCCATTTAGCCCGCTAAAGGTAAACACAGAACTAGGTGCTTTAGCCTCGCGACTCTCTCCGTGGGTGACAAAGCAGGAAGGAATTTTAGGCACGATAACTCACGGACTGTTGCTCCAGCGCAAAGCGCTAGCGGACGAGCTCAACGTTATTATTAAAAAGTGCCCAGACATTAGTAAGGACTTAAGGCGATTGGTGGAGGCAGAGGACTCCAAGTTCAAGTTAGTATCAGATCAGCTGCTACAGTACGTTTGCGCTAACAGGGCTGAATCCATTGAAGTTCGAAGAAAGACTTTCAGGCCTAAGAATGAACTTCTCTCCAGTGCCCTCAACAACATACCTCCTTCACCAACCCACCTGTTTGATGAAAAACTATTCAGCACGTTTATTAAGGATAACGGTGGTACATCAGGAATTTTTGCTCCATCATATATAAATAAAAAAGAAGCTACCCATTCATTTCGCAAGAACTCATTTCGTAAAGAGTCTTCACACGCTTCCAAAAGCAAACAATCGTCTGGTCGCGGTCAACCTTCAACAGCTACGCCAACCACATCCAATCGCAGTGCAAACTACCGCCGAACCGGAATGTCTAATTCGTCAAATAAGCATCCCAACCGTCACGGAAAGGGCCAAAAATCACAAAGAGGTCGTAAATACTGACAATTTTCACGGGGGACAGTTGGAGAATTTTCAAACCCGGTGGCAGGAGTTAGGAGCTCCAAACAAAATTTTAAAAATTATTTCGGGATATACAATACCCTTTGCAGCAAAACCTCCTTCAGTCCCCCTGCGCGAGAATCTAGTAAGGTTTTCAACAAAACTGTCCCCTGCTATGTCGAAAGAGATAGAGTTATTGATCAAGTCAGGTGTGGTAGAGAGTTGCGACGTTGCGAATGGATTCCTATCAAGAATATTTCTAATACCCAAGAAAAACAGAAAACTACGACAAGTCTTCGATTTACGACGCCTAAACCATTTCCTGAAACCCCCAAAATTTCGACTGATAAATCAGAGACAAGTCCCCAATTTTATGCAGGAAGGGGATTATTTCGGAAAGCTAGATATCAGCCAAGCCTATTTTCATATCCCCGTGAAAAAGAGTCATCGAAGATATCTTGCGTTCGGTTACGCGAATCAGGTTTATCAAATGACATCCTTACCTTTCGGCCTGTCCACCGCACCGATAGCATTTTCCAGTGTCAGCAAGTGGGTGGCAAGTTACCTGAGAGAAAAGGGTCTACGCGTTCTAGTCTACTTGGACGATTTTCTATTTGCAAATCAGAACCCAAACACGCTGGAAAGTCACATACGGTATGCAGTAGAAATTCTACAGAGCATGGGTTGGTGTGTCAACCTAGAAAAATCAGTGTTAAAGGCCACACAGAAAATAGAATTTCTGGGAATAGATTGGAATGTATCGACAAATCAAAAGTCACTTCCGAAAGACAAAATAGAACGGATTTTAAAAGATGTCGATCAAGTTCTACAAACAAAACAGTGGTCATGGAAATCGGGCACGGCATTGATCGGAAGGCTAGGATTCGCATCACTTGTGACCCCTCTAGGAAGGCTTCACACCAGGCATATGCAAAGAGCGGCCAGAAAACTGTCACAAGACCGACCCGGGAAAAAAGTCTTAGTGACTTCACAGACTCTTCAGGAATGTTGCTGGTGGGCTCAGAATATCATAAATCCCGGAAGGATTTTTGTACCAGAGCCGACGTTGTTTTTGAGCACAGACGCCTCCAACGACGGCTGGGGCATTCAAGTGAGCGACCACCTTCTTTCAGGTCTGTGGACAGAAGATCAACTAAAATGGCATATCAACAGAAAGGAGCTTTACACAGTCCTAGTAGCTCTGAGGGAGTTCCAAGAGATTGTCCTAGGCCAATCAGTAATGGTTCAATCGGACAACAGGACAGTGGTGTCGTATCTGCGAAACCAAGGGGGAACCAAGTCTATCGCACTGCTAGAAATGACAAGGGAAATCTTGGTCTTAGCTCAGAGTCTAGATGCAACTATTCACTCGTTTTACCTACCCGGTCGCTACAATTCAATTGCCGATTGCCTATCCAGAGGAAAAGTCCTGCCCGATTGGCACATCAAGAGCGAGATCACGCAGAAGATATTCCTAAAATGGGGAGTCCCTCATGTAGATCTCTTCTCTTCAGGTCAATCGAATGTAGTACCGGTCTATGTCACGATAGACGCAAAGGACACTCAAGCTCTCTTCGTGAATGCGTTCAGCCGAACTTGGAACTTCGAGCTGGCTTGGATTTTCCCCCCTCCGCCCCTTATCCCTCGGGTGCTCCAACACTTGAACAAGTCAACCGGAACGTTTCTGATCGTGGTACCTCGATGGGAGACAGTGTTTTGGAGAAGCGATCTCAAACACAGAGCCCTAGGCGCCCCGTTCCTGATACCGAACCTGAAAGAGAACCTAATCGACTTATCCACGAACCTCCCTCCTCCGAAGGTAGAAGATCTCTGTTTGGAGGTCTGGAAGATACGGGGTGGTCGGATTTAGTAGCTGGATTAGACCAAAGTGACGTTAATCTCATACAGTCAGCATGGCGCGATTCAACTTGGCGTACCTACGAATCCGCTTGGAAGCAATGGGTCTCGTGGTGTAGACAAAATGGGAGAAAACCTAGTAGTCCTCGACCTCTGGATGTTGCTGCTTACCTAGGTTCCCTTTCTCGAGTAAGAAAATTAGCTCCATCCACAATTATGGTTCACAAGTCTGTAATTCTTACTTTTGCGGACCCTACTCAAGAAAAACAACTAGGAAATCATCCTGTGGTAGCTGCAATGCTTAAAGCCATAAAAATTCAAAGATGTATGTCAGCACCAGTACCAAAGACTCAGATCTGGAACATTCAAGACTTATTTCAGTGGCTTACGTCAAATATACCTGATAAGGAAAGTATTTTTCAAGTATCTCGTCATGTGGCGCTTCTTCTACTGTTAGCTTCAGGCCGACGTATACATGACCTCACACTTCTTATGGTAGATGACATGCATTGTGAGAGATCAGATTCTTCGTTAACGTTTTGGCCTAAATTTGGCTCAAAAACAGACAATGACAGGAACCGTCAATCTGGATGGCATCTAACATGCTCAGGTGATATGGCTTTGAGTTTAGTAAAATGGGTGAATTGTCTCATAGAAGTGACCAACAGTAGAAGACAGGCACGAGACGGCTTGAATAATTTGTTTATTACAACGCGAGGGAAGGTTAAAGCAGCTTCTAGAACCATTATTGCAGGTTGGTTGAAGAAACCCTTCAAGGATATAGGCATAGACTGCAGTCCAGGCTCGGTTCGATCAGCTGTAGCATCTAATGACTTCCAGAACAATGTGCC
Organism: Cyclophora albipunctata; assembly: GCA_963082685.1. Classification (NCBI taxonomy): domain Eukaryota; kingdom Metazoa; phylum Arthropoda; class Insecta; order Lepidoptera; family Geometridae; genus Cyclophora; species Cyclophora albipunctata. The sequence goes on along the minus strand of OY720129.1, from coordinate 7,810,438 downwards.
GCTGGACGAGATCTTGAAACGAGGGAACTGGAGAGGTTCGACAAACTTCTTCAAACACTACTGTAAATCAGTGGAGCAGCCTCGAAGTAGAAATGTAAATTTTCTTAATGATTCTTTTAATGCAGTCTAGGAATGAACGTTTGATCTCAGTGATGATCCCTATCTTTATTATTATTATTTTATAAGGGTGAGGTCCCTTGTTATGTTAAAGATGATTAGGGCTCCAGAGTCATTTTATGTTTGTTAAATTGTTAAAGTATGATTAAGAATTAATAATTCCTATTAGTCATAAATCTCAAAATTATTTTATCGTTATGAGAAACATGTGCTGTGATCGAGCAGACTGACTTGTATAACAGTGGTTGATTATTTTCATAATTTTAATAAAACAATTTGAGTTTGATTATTAAGACCAAAGGTTTTATTTCTCACCTTTATCACAGTACGCGTAATAGCGCCGGCAGATGGTAGACACATCTCCGAAAGGTCAAGCCGAAGGCACAGACCTAAAATATCACCGTTTTCCACCCCGAAGGGAAGAAAACGATTATTTCAGGTCTTGCCGAGGCTTGACCTGAGCAAGTTCTTGCCGGCTTTCGGAGATAGGTACTGACGAAAGCCGCGCGCTCGAGTAGCGATCGCACGCCTGCCGCCGCCTCACCCCCGCGCGGTCGTCTCTGGGCCCGCCCGCAGCTCACACGAACATGAATGGACGTAAGTAGCAAGCATGTGTGTACTCTAGGTAGGGTAGGTAATCTCCGAAAGGTCAAGCCTCGGCAAGACCTGAAATAATCGTTTTCTTCCCTTCGGGGTGGAAAACGGTGATATTATAGAGTTTCGTAGTTGTATTATTATCGACTAGCAGCGTCCGGCGGTTTTGCCCGCGTTGTGCCCGTTTCCGTGGGAATTTCGGGAATTTTTATACACATAAACCAATTTTGAATTTCTCTATTTATTAAAAAAACCACGTCAAAATCCGTTGCGTAGTTTTCAAAATCTAAGCATACATAGGGACGGGCAGACAGGCAGACAGCGGAAAGCGACTTTGTTTTATACTACATATGTAGTGATAGTCAAGTTCTCATGTTATATTATTATATTAGTCGTAAATGGACAACCATTAGTGTTTGTTCTACCAAGAATACAAAAAACTAAAAATAACACTGATTTAAGTAACATATAAAACACAAAAAAATTATCAAATTGATTCTCTTTGGAAAACTCACATACAATTTCTTTTTTTTTACATACAATTTCTCTAACAAAAACTATCTTCTAAGAAACGCAAAGAAAACACTACCTAGCTGTATGTTCTGTTCATGTTATCACATTTCGAAAAACAAAGGCTATGTTTCAGTCTAAAGGTAATAAACCATACGCCATATAACTACCTAAATTGGCATTTAATCCAAAACCATCAATGAAATTATATTGTAAACCATATTTTATACAAACCGACAGTCCAATTTCCTGTTTTATATCTTAGATTATTGGCCACTAAATTTACATTTTAATGCTTCGCAAATGACCCATAAAATCGACTCAAAAGGTCTAAAACAAATTGATATAACATTTCATAATGTTATAGCGAATGCCGAAATATTTCAGTGGTTAACTGTCCGCTGATTTAACTGACAAACATAAATATAAAGATTTAATTGAGTTATGATTATAGCGTTATAATCCTTGGTTACATGTCCCTGTGTGAGTGCGGTTAGGGATGGGATGAGGAGTCGATATTGATCGAAAGATATTTCCTCAACTTCTGAATAGGAAAAGAAAGACGTGAAAATTTAATGCATTGAAATGTATTGTTTAATCTTCAAATCGATTAAGAAGAGAGAGCTAGGTTGTTTAAGTATGATCAGTTTATTCGTTATACTGACATTTTTATGAAATTGTATATGTAATGTTTTGAAAAGGTGACTTGCTCAAGCAGAAGTTTTGCTAATAAATATTTTATCATCACTGCATTGGAAACAGCGTCTTAGGACCACGAATCGAACCACGGTCAACTGAACTCAGAGGGGATCAATTTTGATATTCTGATCTCAGATTAGCTTTTGAACTAGGATTGAGTTGAAATAATCGATTCAGTAGTTAATTTGTTGACAACAGTGCAGCTTGATATTCAGGTACCAAGCAACATAAGCTGAGTTCTGCCTCTTGCCATTTGTCCGTCTTATCTATAATATAAAAATGAATCGCTGAATCTGTTGCTAATTAAAACTTTAGAACGACTGCACCAAATTAGATGATTCCTTGTTTATTGTGTTCCTTATTGTCAGGACAAAGGTTTTTATATAAGAAAAATAAGGAATAAAATCTCAAAATTCCCACGGGAACGGGGGCGCTGCGGGTGAAACCGCGGGGCACAGCTAGTTGTTTAATATAAACGTCCTTTTTTATTTAGGTAGCAATAATTTTGTTTAACTATAGGTAAGCTCTATTTGTTTTATTGCTTTTCAGTTGTAACGGTGAATTTGAGGCATAGTCGACACCACAGTACCTAGTCGACACTCAGTCGACCAATCGACTCTTTAATCGACAACTCGCATCCCATCACTATAGCATGTATTTTGGTCCATCCAGCTGCCTCAATTTGTTCCATCACTGACAGCCAACGATTCGAAACATACCCATCGGAACTTGTCTTGTTAACAACAATGTTTTGACATACGAACACTGTTTTCAGAAAACGAACCGAACTACAGAAAAATCTAGCGTGATTAATAATGGCGTTGTGACCTATTTACGAAATGACGTTTTTGTATCAATTTTTTGAATGAGTGTCACGTGTGTGTGTTGTTGGTTGTAACAGTAAAGGTGCTCCCACACTGCTGTTATAGAATGTTAAGTAACGTTAGTAAACATTTGTTAGCTAACATTTAATCACCAAAGTCAAAAAATGTTTTCATGTTAGTAAATGTTAATTAACATTTTTGAACAAAATTTTGTTTGTAAACATTTTATACGGGTCACGGCGGGGTATGCGGTGAGTCGGTGAGTTTTTCTCTAGCTTTAAGCGTTCGGCGCATCCAATAAGAGCGCTTCTTCTTTTTTTTTAAACAAAAAATGAAAGCTATCCCAATTAGCAAATCTTCTTCCATTTTCGTGTAGACGCCTCAGAACGCAAAACCAAACTGCGAGCCAATGCCAGATTCAAAATGTTATAAAATGTTAGTAAACACTTTCCATCAGTGTAGGAGCACTTATAACATATAACAGTTCCTAACAAAATGTAAGAATTGACAACATTTGTTAGTAAATGTTTTAGTGTTCAAAAATGTTTATAAACATTTTGTAACAGCAGTGTGGGAGCACCTTTATAAAAGTTGTGTATAGCTGGTTTTCAATTGTACTTTTTCTGAGGAGAAAGGATTTAAAATGATGGCAACATCGACTTTAAAAAAAAGAACACAGAAACTATATATAGGGTTATAGTAGTTTTAACTCCCCTGATTCATACTTGTGTAGGTTATTCATTGTGCATGCAAATTGTCCGCGTCAAAATCCTGTCAAAATTGTCTTAAAAGTAGCGACAGCATGATAGATTTCAGGAAAGTGATTCGATGGGTATTCGCAGTGAGGTATCAAATAAAATACTTACTTAAATACTTGGACAAATTCACACACGGTTAATTAGACCCAAAGTAAGCTCTAAGCTTGTGTTATGGAATCTAACTAACTGATACTACTACATATACATACACAAATACTTTATAAGAATATATAATTGACACCCAGACGTCGTCGCCAACAACTATGTCTTCACATATTGTTGACTCCGGGCGGGGATCGAACCCGCAACCCCTGACACAGTAAGCGCTCTCACTGCCACTGTGCCAACGGGCTTGTCAACAACAAAAATTGTAAATGAATCAAATGAACAATGGTCTTGTTGGCGGTACGAATATGTCGATGTGTCTACGAATGTGTCTAATATCTATACACATTACAACTACAAATATAGTTTAGGGACGCTCGTGATTTTTTACTAATATGAATACTAATACAGAGATACTATAAATTTTATAATTTATTTTGTTTGTATGTTGAAGCTTATCTTGAGAATGACCGGTTCTATGTCAATAAATCTTTTTTTAATAGATTCAACGGGAAGATTATTTGCTATTTTCATCCCTTTCAAAACCGGGATTTGCTGCTAGCACTAAACAAAATGCATCGTTCATATAATTTGCAGTTTCAATCTGATATCAATTTAACATAGGTACAATAATTAATTATCCTACACATCTCAATAATTGATTGGGCCAATTAATTAATATTTCAACCGATTTCAATATTCAATTCTGAATTGGAACACGTTGAAATTAAAACTAGTAATTACGTTAACTGTCGTACTATTATTTTCAATTATTACTTATTTATGTTTATTTATCATAAAGTTATGGCTTTGTTTACTATTATATACATAGTTTTTGACATTTATTTACATATCACTACATAGTATAAAATAAAGTCGTCTCTTTTTCGTGTCTGTCACACTGTTTGTCTGTCTGTATGCTTAAATCTTTAAAATTATGCAACGGATTTTGATGCGGTTTTTTGTAATAGGTAGAGTGATTCAAGAGGAAGGTTTTTATGTAAAAAAATTCCTGAAATTCCCACGGGAACGGGCACTACGCGGGTAAAACCGCGGGGCGCTGCTAGTATATATATGTATATGTAGGAGTGGCGTCCGCCATTATATCGAAAACACCACTTAAATCAAAGTCAAGTCAAAGTCAACTATCTTTATTCAGGTTTGAATTTACCACCTATTCGGAAGAACATCAGCAGAGAAGAATGGGCAAGAAACTCTGCTGTCAACTTAATCTTTTATACAGTGTGCACCGGGCAACCGACGTCGAACGAGTGATCTGTGTTCACACCCCCTTATAAAGGATCGAAGTGGTGGGGTTGACCGTTGCACGTATTGTTTTCATCCGATGAGGTTAGGCGCCGTCATATACAAAAATGTCAAACTACAAAAAGCATAATCATAGTCTACGCAGAAGTCTTTGAAATTAAATATTTTGCTAAACCATGTCCGAGGTCCAAGTGTTTATACGTCGACATGACACAATACTCGAAATTTTGTCTTTTTAAAAATTAAATTAAGTGTGAAAACTAAACGTGATTATTTTTCAGCAGAATGTGATTCCTACTGAAGAGAAAAAAGGTAAGTAATGTCATTTCATTCTTACCCCATCACTGAATCCTTTTCCTCATATTTGGTTGAAAAATCAGTCATGATAGTCTGAATGTTAACTTTCGTAAGAACCAAGAACATACATCTAGTGTTGTAACGTAAACAGTAATCGTTAAAGAAGGAATAAAAATAATGAATCAAAATGAATATTCTTTCGCAAATAAACGATAATGATGATCGGTAGCAATAAGGAAGTCAAATTGAAGTAGTAATTGCGTAGATATAGAGATTTGCTAGATGTGGTCACTTACTTCTTGATATCTTTAGTCGTAAATAATGTAGGACTTATATACTTATAGGGCCTTATTCATTAACGCTAAAATGCTGCTAGTAAGCAGCATTTTAGCTATCAAATGGTTTGTCCCTTTCTGACATACGCTATTTTCCAAAGAGCAAAAGAGACAAAACACTTACTTTGGTCCGTGGTTTTCGAGTCATTTTATAAAAAAATAAAGTAACAGTAAAGTAAGTTTTTATAGGTTAGTGACCAGCTCTGGTGTCGGAGTATTTTGACCGCCTAAAGGCCTCCGACATGGTCGATTAAAACAACTAAGTAGTAAAGATTAAAGACTTCGTTGTGCACGGCAGCGCTCAGATAAAAATGTCAATATCAGCCACCAATCCAAATAGGCGCCGAGCTGCACATTGCTTAACAATCGCAGTGAGATTACATCGCCGATAAGCGCTACAAAATGTTAAGCATATATTTTTATGTTTTGAATAAGTTTAATAGATTTTGTCATTAAGTAATATTTTTATACACATACCTACCCAAATACAATTCTCTAAACAGCACAATTTTCCGTTAAAAAGAATAATTGACGTCAACCAATCATCATTAAGCACATCCAGCCAATCAAGCAACACTAAATCCATGTAATGAAGGCACAGAATCGCACAGATATAATAATTTCGGAACAGCCCATTGGGCGCAGGCATTCGACTCACGTATTTTTGGACAATGAAGATTTTTCCCTGACACAATGGAAAATTGGGGACGAATCTTGACGCCATATTTCGCATTCGACCTACCGTTCTATGACACGCTTTTATGGAATAATCGAAGTTATTGAAATGACTTCTGACTAGCTTTTGTTTGAAGAAGGCTTTATTTATGGTTTCAGTAAATTTTAGTTACATTTTTTTAAGTACCCTGCTATGCTCAAAGCTTTTTCTTTGCAGTTATCAATTCATTTATTAATTTCGAGTAGTTAAGTGGCTCTGGCTAACCCTGGTGTTGGAGTTATAAAATTGCTTAAAGGCTACCGTGCTTTGAAGGGCACGGTAAGCAGTCGATCCCGGTTGTTTTCATCGTCAGACCATGTCGGAGGCCTTTGGGCGGTCTAAAACCTCCGACACCAGGGTTCAGCACGCCACTGACTTACTTGGAAATGAATGATGAATGATAAAGGTAAGTTTTGTTTAATTATATAAAGTTTAAAGTTCCCTGCCGTCAAAAGATCATCAACTCAACAGAAATCATTGACACTCAAAATTTGTCTTCAAATCCCATCAAAAGCTACTACGAGTAAAACGGTTTCCATGTAACCAGCATAGTTATCAAATATTTATGCTAATATTAAACGGCGAGGATAAACAAACATTAATATTTATTACAAATTATACGGGAAATCTCTTATTCGTGACTTCGTACAGCATAAATTTAATTTCGGAGTTATTAACCGCCGTTGAAAAGTACCTCAGCGCGATAAAGTTTCAATATTACGGTGGAGATACCTGATAAGATGCTACTCATTAGTTGTTTGGAAGTTATTTGAGTTTCTGCGATGTGTTTCTTGGTTTATTTATTACTTTAAGGAAACTTTCAACTAAATATTATGATGTGGAATCTTTTAAAGGTGCTTGGAGTATTAAAAGACTAGCAGCGCCCGCGGTATTACTTGCGTTGTAAATCGATGAAAAGTAGTCTATTACCTTCCTCTTGAATGTGGGTATCCAATACAAAAATCTCCATCAGCTGTCTGCCTCTAGCCGATATATAGCCGTTGGTGACGATGTCGCCTTGATCCAAAGTGCACCTAACATGCTTATTTTCGTAGTCTTAATGAAGACAGGATAAAGGTGATAGTCAATTACATATCGGTTGGTCATATCGCAACCAACTTTTAAATATGTAAGGTTGACAGCCTCCGTGGTCTTGTGGTTTGAACGCCCGGCTCACGACCCGGAGGTTCCGGGATCAATTCCCGGTGGGGATGTCTCACAAAAATCTCTTTGTGAGACTTTCCTCAGTTTGGTTAGGGCATTGCAGGCTGAACCACCTGATTGCTCGAAAAGTAAGATGATTCCGTGCTTCGGAGGGCACGTTAAGCCGTCGGTCCCGGTTACGTTCTACGGGTAGTAGTCGTTAATTGAGCCATGTCAGAGGCCTTTGGCGGCTCAATAACTCTGACACCAGGATTGGTCAGGTTGGCCATCCACTCGATGATGAAGAAGAAGAAGTATGTAAGGTATACTGCCGCACTCAATGATATCCATTTACCGTCTTATTCAAAAACGCTGTGTAACTAAAACATTGTTAAAAAGTGTTTTGTCTCTTTTGCTCTTCGGAAAATAGCGTATATCAGAAAGGGACAAACCATTTGTTAGCTAAAATGCTGTTAATAAGTGTTTATGAATGAAATGAAATGAAATGAAATTATTTATTGCATGAAATAGGCAACATACATTGGTCTTATGATATATACACGTTTCTCTATTTCGCCGATATATTAGAAGGCATGCAACGTTGCTAGTTAGGTAGGTAGGTCTTACATAGTGTCAAAAACTAATAATTATTACTTAAGAATTCACTTACACTATACGGACATTTAGCTATTAGCCGTTGCTTTAATTTCTTCATCATACTTGTAGTGGGGCCCTTTTTAAAGAAATCGGGTTAATCAATACTTAACTAATTGATGTATTTTCTCATACTTTACATGTCAAAATCACTCATTAAATTATTTTATCTACACTAATGTTGTAACATTCTACTTATGTTTCCAATACTTGACTTATAATTACTACTGTTATAGCGCAGACAACTAAAACACTCAATTTAAGCAATTGCACATGATGTTATAATATCATTATAATTTAACATTATAACATCATTATAACGCGACCAATTAACCTGGCGAGCCTTATGTCAAAATCCTCATACTAGTTGTATAAAATTTTGATATTAGGCTGGCTTTTTAAAATAGTTGGGTTATACGTGAAAACTTCGTCGAAACTACATACACAAAACTCTTTGGTAAGATCTCGCTCGCTCCTGATTGGCCCTACGCGCAGCTGCGCTCTCATTGGTTAGATTTTAATGGCGGCAAGTTCACTGTGACAATACACGTACCTACGCGTGAATTTAATGTTTCGCAATGAGTTTTGTTTTTAAAATTTTGTTTGATTAATTGCATTAAATAGTGAAGATAAAGTAGTGTATGCAACTGCATATAACACGGATATTAAAACACTCGTTACTATTATGAAACTCGCTGCGCTCGTTTCATAAACTCACACTCGTGTTTTAATACCCTTCTTTATATGACGTTGCATAAACTACTATGACGTGTCTGAGTACGGTCGTTAAAGTGTAGCAGTAAAAACATTGTTCCCTAAAGCAGCTGCAGCTACCAACAAAAACCTTCTTAAATAATGATTGTAATGAAAAATTCCTCTAGTGTTGTAATGAAGAATTTTTCCGAATATTCTCAAATAAAAGCAATAATATTCAATCCTTTATGTTCAACTTACAAACAAACTTTAGAGCCCTGCTGTTTACACTGAGCTTAATTTAGAAGTTATACTGCATGTTACACCGATACGGGGTAAATAATATTCACTTGAAAGATGGTGAATTTGTGATACCTATATCTTTGTAAATGTAAACTATGTATTAAAAAATTACAATAACTGTAATTCCTGAAAGTTTTATAATATATTATAATTTTTCATTTCATTAAAGATTTAATTCTAGAGTACAAAACTTACATAAATATTCATTTTTTTGATTGATAGTAGTAACTTTGCGTAGAGTTAAATGTAAGTTACATAATGAATATAATTAAATACTTCATCTAATATTATGTTAATACATTTTCTAAAAAAAATAGTTTTTTATTTTAGTTTCAGTGTAAACTCGGCCGCACTAATTAAGGGCGCTTTCAAATTATGCGTTTCGTGTCAGACCGCTGCGGTGCCGAAGCGGTGCGTTTGTCGTATTGTGGACGTACGATCGTGTGTTTTCATACAAATCGAGCAGCTCGGCAACAGTGCGGCGTCGGTACCGCGAAATAATTTTATTACGCACTGTTGCCGAGCTGCTCGATTTGTATGAAAACACACGATCGTACGTCCACAATACGACAAACGCACCGCTTCGGCACCGCAGCGCGAGCGGTCCGACACGAAACGCATAATTTGAAAGCGCCCTAATAGGAGAGGTAATTTTTTTGTGTTTATTTGTTCAAGTTTCACTTAGGCTCGTAAATAAATTAAGTTTATAAGCTTTTATGTTAGTTTAGTTTCACTAAAAACATTACTAAATTATTGATTATTGTACTTGCCCGAGTTTCACTTCCTTGGTCGTTATTTATTTGAACCGAACGTAGTTTCCGATGGATTGATCTATTTTTGTATGAAAATACTAGCAGCACCCCGCGGTTTTCCCCGCGTTGTGCCCATTCCCGTGAGAATTTCGGGAAAAATAATAGTCTATAACCTTACCTTAATGGCCAGTGATTTTCAAGATTAGCCCGAACATATGAACAAACAAAATTACAAATTTTACCTCTTTATAGTATTAAGTAGACTCTACAAGTGCGAAGTTTGTTACTAGTCGTCAGTGGTTGCGTCATTACAACAAAGCTTAGTATAACGTCTTTGTTGAATCCAAACTGAATCCAAAGTCAACTTCAATTCGTACCTAGATTCTTACTTTGGCAAGGAAATCGAAACCAGCAGACTGGCTAACTTCCAATCTTATGTAGTACATTCTTCGGTGTTCTGGTTGTCGCTATAAAGCTTTTGTTAAGCTGTGAATATTTAATGCAGTAATCTGTTTGACCCCACTAACTCGGTGTGTGAAGGTGTGAAATGCGGATTTTCGTATGCGCAGCTTTGCTATGGTGTAAGTGACAGGCGTTATTAGAAAATAAATAAGTAAATATACCCGGACAAATTCACTCACGGTTAATTCGACCCAAACTAAGCTCTAAGCTTGTAAAATATAATATACACAAATACTTTATCACTATCACTACATATTATAAAACAAAGTCTGTCTGTCTTTTCGCGATTAACTCAAATACGGATTCTGACGCGGTTTTTTTTTATATAGAGAGTGATTCAAAGGGAAGGTTTGTATGTATAAAAATTCCCGAAATTCTCACGGGAACGGGCACAAAGCGGGTAAAACCGTGGGGCGCTGCTAGTAAAAATATATAATTGTCAGCCAGACATCGTCTTCACATATTGTTGACTCCGGGAGGGAATCGAACCCGCAACCCCGACACAGTAAGCGCTCTCACTGCCAATTAACAATCACATTAATCTAACATCGCTTAGTCAAAGTACGCCACGAGTGCTACTTTTTCTTATAAATTGCACCAAACAGGAAAATCCAACGTAGTCAGCGACGTTATGGCGTGCGTGTCCAGAATTTTATGACACAGAAATGAGTAGGAACTGTTACATGCGCGTTACCGAGTTTAATTATTACTCACTACCCTACAATTAAATAGAAATTATGTACTTTTTGCATAATTCATTAATTAGTACTGAACTAGTGTAAGAACAATGTACTAACGTACTAGTACATGTAACTCAATGTGTAAGAATCATTTTTATGATGCAAGGATTCTGAGCATTGCTAAAACTACGGGTTGTTTTAGTGAATATAATACGGTTACTGTTACGAATACCATTGAGTTATATGTACTGTACTTTAGTACATATAACTCAATGCTGATTACACCGATTGCGGTCGACGAGAAAACGTGAGTGACAGCAGCTTCCACCTAATTAGATGAAGCCAGCGTACAGTATGAAGACATTTGGTCAAGATAAAGTAATTTGGAGGTTAATGCCCAACACTGATGTTCGGAGTTTTTAACCGCCCCGACATGGTCTCACGAATAAAACAACCGGGACTGAGAATTTAACGAAGCCGAAGCACGGTAGAGCTCAGTTAGAAAGAAAGTAGATTAATGTATATTAATTTTTGATGTGGGCCAGAACAGCCACTGAGTGGCAGCCAGATCCGGCGAGTAGGCGACGCGGCAGACCGAAGCGCAGGTGGTGGGACAATCTTGATGCATACCAGACCAACTGAAGGGAAGTGGCCCAGGACAGGGATGCATGGAAGGATGGAGAGAGGCCTTTGCCCAATATTGGGACGCAAATGGCTCTTTAAATAATAATAATAATGCCGACCACTCCGCAATAACCCATTTCTAATCCATCCAAACTTCATTCCCATAGCCCATTATTAATTCTTAAATTTCCTGCATTAGTCCCTACTTCTGCAGGTACACATTCCCGGATACGTTGTACTGATGTGTTCGGGAGTGTGCCCCTGCAGTTGTAATCCATTACATTAAAAATTTCCAAAGGGCCTCTACGAGTTGGATCTGTATCCCCTCGCATGCCTCTCAAAAAGACCGGGCTTGTTCCGTGACTCCGAGGAGAAACACTATAATAATAATACAAATTCATAAAAAATGTATCCCTTCCATAGATTGCTCAATTAGATTAGAACTATAGATAGATCATCAGATCAAACTAACACTTGCACACTAATTCTGTTATTCCTCCACCTAGACTCGAAGCCGGCGTATTTACTGAGAAGTTTGTAACTTTGCGAAGGCCATAATTCATTTTAAGTCATCAGCAAATTGCGAGTCGGATGCTTAGCTGCAGGAATAATATTCAGGCAACTTTTAATTAGTTCTTCATTAAGCTATGGGCGTTCTGTCTTGCTTGTTTTATTTTGGAAACCATTTTGTTGTGTCTTCTGTCTTATTGCTGGTGAAATTTTGAAGTTTTTTGTAAGATTTTTTTCGTGTTTCTTTTTTCGTTCAAACGAACGGTAAACACCGCAGTTTTTAGTGTTTTTGAGTTTTTAATAGCAGGAAGTTAATGTTTATTAACAGCCTCCGTGGTCTTGTGGTTTAGGCACCCGGCTAGCGATCCGGAGGTTCCGGGTTCGATTCCCGGTGGGGATACCTCACAAAAATTACTTTGTGGGACTGTCCTCAGTTTGGTTAGGGCATTGCAGGCTGAATCACCTGATTGCCCGAAAAGTAAGATGATTCCGTGCTTCGGAGGGCACGTTAAGCCGTCGGTCCCGGTTACTTTCTACGGATAGTAGTCGTTACATAAGCCACGTCAGAGGCCTTTGTCGGCTCAATAACTCTGACACCAGGATTGGTCAGGTTGACCATCCACTCGATGAAGAAGAAGAAGAAGAAGAATGTTTATTGAGAATGTTGTGACTCAAATGCTATTTAACCTGTTGACTAACGTGTAAGGAATTGCTTATGAGACGGTACTATAAGTCTCATAAGCAATTCCTTACACGTTAATATTTATGTTTATGTATGGTATAATTACGTACATAATTGTCAAATGAGATCAAAAAAATGAGAATTAAGAATAATTAATAGAAAAAAACATTTCGGCCTCTGATCATTAGTTTTCCGCAATTTGTCTAATTTTCTCAAAAAGTCCATTCTAGCACAAACAATGTCACTTCTTTCCATTAATAATTTTCGTCCTTCAGCATTTTTTCTAAATTTATAGCCAATCTCTTTGTTTTCATTGAAGTTGGTCCGCATTTAAAGTCTGGCATTCGCTCTTGGTATTTTTCTATTATTCTTTTTACTGATGGGTACTCTCCGTTCTCATAAAATGAAGCAATCGTGATCTTCAATACACTTCTATCAAAGTTGTCAAAATTAGTTACACTAACCGCCTTCTTAAAATTTGCTCGTGGGTGGCAGGGACTGCCTGATTGCGATACTTCAGTCTTTATTCGGTCTATCGTTGCTCTACTGACACCACAAATAAGTGCTGCCATTTCACGTGGCTTATTGAAATTTATTAAATCTAGTGTTTTAGGGTCACTTTTAATTTCATTTAAAAACAGAAATACGTTATGAATCACTGTCCGAGTTTGAGAGTTAACATCGCCTTGTAACTTCTGGAGATCTACGTTAGAAAATAAATTATTCATTGTGGGCGACGAGATTGGACGAAAGTTGTTTTATAAATGTTAAATGCATCATAAGCCACAAGTATTTATAGAAAAACAACAACACTGTGATTATGATAACACGGCGGCGTGATCTTACGAGTTACGACCAATCAGAAGCTAGCGATAAGCGAGCGCTAATAGGGGTCACAGTAACCCAATACAGGTAGCAAATTTTATCGATAACAAGTTTAGCACGTGGCACATTCCTATCTCAACTGACGTTTATGGCCCCACGACTCAGTTGTTAACGTCCTTTTTATAGCGAAAAGCTCTTGGAAGCTTACTGCCAATTGAGATCTGCATTTGACGCCTGCTTTCCGTTGCCGGTTCACAGCTTGTTAGTCCATCGAAATGTTACATTTTTTAGGCCTAACCTTGCGTTTTTTAGAGGACGCAATTTTATTTTTTTGATGTGTAGGGGGGGGGGTCAGTGTAAAGCTAAAAACAAGTTTGTGGGGTCGCCACCCTTGTCCCACGGCCGCCATCTTGAAAATAGGGGTTGAAATGGTTTTTAGGATATATCTCTTAAACTATTAATTTTTTTGTTAACAGTTTTGTTGTAAATTAAATTCTCTACAACTTTGGTCCAGGAACTTTTTGTCGTAGAACTATAAATAAAAAAGTTATAAGTGAAAATGTTCAGAAATTCGAAAAGTTATGTGCTGTACACAGTTCTCAGCATAAATTAATTTGAAGATATACTCGAGTCCACTACCAGACATGATATATCCAATCGCACCTATGAACGACATATTATGAGCAAATGGAACCCACCTAATCGAACTACGACCTTCGATAGATCGGTATTAGGATCAGCAGCAGCTGTAATGTCCCTTATATCTTTTATTTTTACTTTTCGAATTTCTGAACATTTTCGCTTATAACTTTTTTATTTATAGTTCTACGACAAAAAGTTACTGGACCAAAGTTGTAGAGAATTTAATTTGCAACAAAACTGTTAACAATGTTTTTAAAAAAAATTAATAGTTTAAGAGATATATCCTAAAAACCATTTCAACCCCTATTTTCAAGATGGCGGCCGTGGGACAAGGGTGGCGACCCCACAAACTTGTTTTTAGCTTTACACTGACCCCCCCTACACATCAAGAAAATAAAATTGCGTCCTCTAAAAAACGCAACCCCAAATGTAACTTTTCGATGGACTATGTAACTGTCTCAATATGAGCGATATTTAAAACAAGAAAAAAATATGATCCTTTTTGATGAAATATGAAAATATGTATAAACACCTTTTTACATTATTACATCATAATGTATTAATGTAAAAAATTATTACACTATCGTTACACAATAGGAAATACTAAAGACAAGGTTAAAGAATTCAAAAATTGTTTTTCTTGCATAGTTTAAATTGACTTCTCTCTATTGTCAAAATATAGTTTGACAATCTGAATGAAAGATTCTTCCTGTAAAGCATAATATTTGCACAAAGCTTCATTAACAATCTGTTTTGCAACATTATTTAGTCTGTAGACGTGCACATATTAGATACTATGCTTAGGATTAATTAAACCTAGTTCGTAACATGAATTACCACCGAATTACCGTCGCATCGTGATATTATAGTTAACTAGCTGCGACCCGCATTGTTACCGTTCCCGCGGGAATTTCGGGATAAAATGTATCCCATGTGTTATTCTGATGTATATCCTATATTACTGTAAAGTTTCATCCAAATCCTACCAGTAGTTATTTCGTGAAAAAGTAACAAAATATATACTTACATATACATCCTCACAAACTTTCGCATTTATATGTATTAGTAGGATGTAATGGAGTAAGGGTGGGGAGGAGACATAATTATTTGTAATTTGATCTGCATGATCGGGCTAATACCACAAAAAAAACAATCTGATTAATTATTTTTGGATTAATAACTTACGAAACGCTATTTTGTATTCTGAATGCCCACATGAACGGGCACAGCGCGGGCAAAACCGTGGGGCCCGGCTAGTGTAACAATAATACTGAAAACTGATACTGAAGGAAAGCTTTGGGAACAACATAGGCGAACCTGAAAATAATCACCATATTTTTAACAGAATAATGCGAACTTCTTTTGAAATAATTACTGTCCTTTCCGATTTCTTCTTTCTTTAAAGATAACCTTTTATTATGATAACGTTTTAGACGAGTTTACTATTCTATTTCTATTGTAAACCATAGTAGGTGCTATTCGCTGCAGCATAGTTATCTAAGCACAATTGAACAAATTTACTTTCCGTACACACTAACATTACCTATTTATTTGGCAACCAAAACCAACTAATTCACAGCTGTTTCTTGTTATACAATAACAAAATTAAGTTCTTCAACATTTTGGCTGTATTGTGGTACAAATTACCGGTAATTTGGTACAGAGTTTAACCGCCTAATAGGTCAACGTAATGTACAACCGGGTTGGTTAATCCGTATTAAATAATTGCTTCGGTTTCGCCGCATAGAGGTTTAAGTAGCTTAGTTAACGCTTGCCAAAAAAGTAATAGCAATATTGCGGCGAGTTGTTGCAGGTGGAGTTATGTTTGTGTCAGGCGTTTAGATCAGGTTTTAGGAGTATATACTTATTCGAGCAAGGCTCTTGTAGTTTTTCACTTTTCATCCTACAGCTGGGCTTTGAAAATTGCTACCTGTTTGTGATTTTTATTTCTGAAGTTGGTGCTAGAATGAGAATGAATAAAATGTACTTATATTAATACTAAGTAAACATTATATTTTGTTTTTTTTACGACGTCATAACATAAAATAGACTATTGATGATGCCCATTTTTTTTCTATAGAAAAATATTGACTGTGGTAAATTTTAAGGGCCTATATTTACTTCAACAATAAAATTTAATTTCCACAGCAGAAAAAAGGTATCTATTGAATACGGTACTTTCTTTATAAAATTATGTAGACTTTGTTTGCATACAATCACCGACACAATTCATTCAAAAAAATAAAAGCTTGTCATTGTGACGTCTTTTTTACCTGACGCTGCCGGTCCGTACCAATCCGTACATTTGTGAAGACACAGTGCGGTGACAATACTCTAAATATTTCCATAGTAAATACGCGGGTAAGCGTAACTTACATAAATATTTGAGTTTTGTGTCGAGTGCGAGCCTGATAAGTTTGCACGTAAGTGAGGGCGCCACTGTGCCACTTTCATCGACGTTACATACATCTGACGTAGAGTTAGATTAGTTCCAACTATTGCCGCACGCATACTTATATTGTGTACACTTTTCTGCGCGTATCTTGTGGTTTTAGACGTTGTATGTACGCGATTGTGGCACGTTATTCGGGTACATGTCTCGTACAGTTACCGAAAAAACTCGTAAACATGTGTTTTATATTTTGGATAAAAAAGCGTAAGACGATAGACTTTATTTTTTATGTCTGGATTTAATATTTGTTCTGTGTTCCATTACCATTGCGTTGTTTATTTATCAGTACATTTCGAAAGTTTGCTTTTGCTTATTGTATGAAAAAATGCGCGGGAAAACTTTTCGTTGTGTATGTACCTGTATGTATAATGTTTTTACAATAACATTATTTTTAATGACTTTTATGTATAGGCAAGCGTGATGATTACACCGTCTGATTATATCTTTCTCACTGTACTGATATCTTCAGTCAGATGATAGGCCTTTGACCAACAGTGGGACATTACAGGCTAATACTTTACTTTAGTTTATCTATCAAATATCACTGTACTGATCTTCGGTGAAATGAGAGAAAGTGGGAAATTGCAGGCTTAAAGTTTCTACCCATTACACCGTATCATACCATGACCGTGCTATGAACGTTTCAGCACCGGCAAAATATTAGGTGAGAATAGTCGACGTTGTTGGTTGGTGACGGAACGGTCTAGTGAGCATAGTCTCATACTTTTCAATACAAAGAATACTTTTTTGCCTGACACGTTCATAGCACGGTCATGGTATGATACGGTGTAATGGGTGGAGGCCTTAATACTTATATTATTTTATCTATTCTGTTAGACAGAAAATTATACTGTTCTATAAAACTGGAACTACCCCACTATTCTAGATACTGAAGAGCAAGACATTCGAAAGCCTAGTACCAGAATTGGCAATAGATAACGTTGATCTTAAAAAAAATATCTTCGTTTGTCTTGAAGACTATACTACCAATTTAAAAGAGCCATCCTATATGACAAGATAAAGAATTAAGCGTGATTTAGACGATACAATTTTCTTGTACATTCAAGTGCAATTATTGAATGCAATAAATGAAGTGCGATAATTGCCCTTCAAGAATTGTACGCAACTGTTAACACGAGGATACAAGTAAAAAAATTGAACGCAATTATTGAATGCAAGTCTTGACTGAAAATAGTTGCAAATGTCCTCTGTTTAGACCAATACAATAATGTTTAGGAGATTATTGCTTTCAAGTTTTGACTTGTCTAAACAGAGAGTTGTATGTGCGTGTACCATTTCATTGACGGGTTTCTTCAAGTATTGCACGTATTTGCGTTGTCAAATTTTTCATTCAAGTGTTGGAAGGTTTTGTAGAGTCTGTTTATTAAAAATATGGGTCAAAAAGTGTTAAAATTTGGTTCTGCTGACTTAATAAAGTTTATTGAGATTTATCGCAATCTATTTCTAGTTTTGTTCGAGCAGGAATAGCATTACGCATTGTTGTATTTTGCCTTTGTATAGAAGAACCAATTTTATCTAATGACTACATAGTATAAAATAAAGTCGCTTTCTGTCTGTCTGTTTGTCTGTACGCTTAGATTTCTAAAACTACGCAACGGATTTTGATGCAGTTTTTTTAAGAGATAGAGTGATTCAAGAGGAAGGTTTATATGTATAAAAATTCCCGAAATTCCCACGGGAACGGGCACAACGCGGGTAAAACCGCGGGGCGCTGCTAGTAAATAATAAAACTGGGTTCTGTTGACATGAAACATGTTCTTAAAGTCATCTTCATTTTCTATTTGTAATTCTACACAATTGTTAGATGCTCCAAGAACTCCTCTTCTTGCTATCCATTTTTTGATCCAACACCTCTTTTTACGACGATTTCTCCTCAATATTTCTTGTCTCAGAAGAGCAGCAACGATTAACACACCTTCACTTAGGTACTGCACTCATGTTGGCAAATGAAGAGAATACTAATTGAATGCAAGAATCGCCTAAGAAATGTTTGTATGTGCTGTTTACACCAAGACAATTTTGGCAAGCAAAACTTGCGCAAAAGATCAAAATGTTACGTACTGTTTAGACCATGCAAGAAAATAATTGCTTCAATTTTATTGTATGCAACAGGCAAGAAACTTGCATCATGTAAATGGCGCTTTAATTTCATTATGTTATGCCCATCCCACTAACATTATAAATGCGAAAGTCTGTGAGGATGTATGTTTGTATGTTTGTTACTCTTTCACGCAAAAACCACTTAACGGATTTGGATGAAACTTTACAGTAATAAAGATTATACATCAGAATATCATAAGGGATTCATTTTATCCCGAAATTCCCGCGGGCACGGGTACTACGCGCGTTACACTGCGGGGCATTGGCGAGAGACAAGATAAAGTATTAATTTCATTATATAATACCCATAAGCCCATACGGATATATGGATATTAAGAAATGCTTTTTTAATTACGCATCCCACTTTGTACGCCTTTGATTACCAACAAATGCTAATTTTATTGTACATATTCAAAACAAAGTTACGTTAACGACCATCGTTTTACAGTCTCGCAATTAAATAGTGTGGTGCTTCGTTTGTTTATAACATTTATTGTAAGTACAGTGAACTCATTAATATGCTATTAAATATTATGTTATATAAGGATATACATAGTATAAAACAAAGTCGCTTTCCGCTGTCTGTCCCTATGTATGCTTAGATCTTTAAAACTATGCAACGGATTTAGATGCAGTTTTTTTAAATAAATAGAGTGGATTCAAGAGCAAGGTTTAAAAGTATAAAAATTGCCGAAATTCCCACGGGAACAGGCACAATGCAGGTAAGACCGCGGGGCGCTGCTAGTGAGTATATAAAGTATATAATAAACATAATTCAATTACATATTCTTATAATTAAAGTATTTGTGTATGTATATTGTATTAGTGTCAGTTAGTTCATTCCATATTACAAGCTAAGAGCCTAGTTTGGGTCTTATTAACTGTGAGTGATTTATCCGGATATATATTTTTTTAAAGTCACCAAATTGTTTGGTCGCAATCGGCGAACAACGTACTGTGTAACGAATTTTGATAGATATAGTAGATTGAATAAGGGAAATTAAATAAGTTCGAAGGACTGAATGCAGCTTAATATTTTATCAAACGTTTAGTATCAAAAAACGTCTTGTATCGAAAACCTCTAAAATTTACGTAAATAAGATTTCCATAATATTTCAGCTGTATTTGACACTATACAGATCAATAAATAAATCTCTGGTAAACCATTCTAAACCGCTATATTTGTAAAGTTCTCACTACACGAGACTTTTCTCAGGAATCCGGCATTGTGATAATATTCGTCCGTTTTCACAAAGCGATCGATCTTGAGCATTCTCCAGGGTTTCTATTTGTATAGACACTTCGCAGCAACTTCTTCTGAATAAAATTTAGGTCTATTTTGTTTATGGAAGTGTACTGCGTCTGTACAATGTCGTACCGTGCTTTGGAGGGCACGTAAAGCAGTCGGTCCCGGTGGTTTCAACCGTTAGACCATGTCGGAGGCCTTTGGGCGGTCTAATAATTTCGACACTAGGATTGACGGCTAATCTTCTTGGAATGAATGAATGAATAGTTCGTATTTTGAAGGACAGTAACTGTAAGGACTTAAAGGGAGGTTTTATCGGTTGGCTGTTAAGACTAACGACGTCACATGCTTTCTTAGTGTAGGGCCACATCTGCGGAACGTACGGCGCCGAACCTTCCGCTAAATACGCTCGTAGTGTATTTCAAGTTATCTATGACACATCAGTACGCGGCGTAATTTCGACTGATGTGTCATAGAGCGGAAGGTTCGGCGCCGTACGTTCCGCAGATGTGGCGCTACACTTAGTAGAGATTAAATGAGTGATTTTGACATTTGTAATGTATGGAAAATTACATCAATTAGTAAAGTAACGATTAAATGGACGTCTCTAAGTGCGGCAGTAATCTAACAAAAAGGACTTTCAAATGTGACTATTAACTAAAAATCTGATTAGAGTCTAAGTATTCTTAGGACCACGTCGAAGGCCTTTAGGCTGTCTAAAAACTTCAACATCAGGGTTGGCCAGTAAAAGTTAATAAAGTTAGTTAGTCAAGTTAATAAAAATAGTTGATCCCGCTCCCGCATCTCAAAACATCTGCGTACGAATATCAGTGGTAAAATTATGTATACTTATAATAAGGTAGTATAAAGGCAAAGCCCGCAATCTTAAAATACTGAGGGTGGAATTTAATAAGGAAGAGATATAAATTGCGACATCTGTGTGTATTATTATTAGAACGTAAATATTTGATACCGTCGCAGTCATTTGCTTATTATATTGGGTTTATTTAGGCTTGGAATAAACAGCCAGTCTTCATTTACACAGTAGGAGTATAATTAAGGGAAATTTAAGATAATTTTAACTTATATTTAACGCTTTGATTGTATTCAGGTTCCTTATTATCTTTCGATCTAGTACGTGCTATTTATAACTTCATTATTTTTTCAACTCAATATTTTGTTAGTATGTATGTATGTGGTTTCTATCGATAAACCATGTCGGAGGCCTATAGGCGGTCAAAAACTTCGAAACCAGGGTCGACCACTAACCTTCATGAGCTCACCTTACTTGCAAATCGTAAATAATCCAGTATTTTAAAAAAGCAAATAACAGCGCTAAGAAAACTTATGGAATCGAAAAAATTGTTAATTAGAGTGTCGTAGCGCTACGAAATTTCGTAGGCTTGTCGTAGTCGTGGTATGTACCGCGTAAACTATAACAAGTTAAAAGGTTCAAAAACATTTTTACTAAAATACTTGATGTAATCATACTTGATGTGTGAATGTTAATATTACAATAATTTGTGTTCTGTGTCGTTCATGTTCATTAAATCCACACTTCAATATTTGAGATAATTTTTCATACATTACATATCAAAATAAGTCATTCAATATCTACTAAATTATTTATTATTTCAACGACTATTACCGTAAAATGCCGGGAAAAAACATAAAATACTCGTATAAATGATACAGCAAAATAAACTAAGGACCGAAGTAAACACATATTCTCCATAAGCACTAATGAATACTCAGGTAACTCAAAATAAACATCTTTTCAAAGGGCAACTGCAATGCACAGTTTAAATTACAAGGGAGGTAGAGACCCCTATACAGGCGTTTTGTTACCAAAGGCAGGTATACCTTCGATGCAAATTGATGGGGCTACATGTAACATGAAGATACAGTGAGTGTGAGGACTGCAGGAAATATTTACCTTTATCATCGTGTTGAGGAAGGAAAAATGGTTTTAGGATATATAACATTAGCGAAGGAACCCTTTGAAGGTTTGTATGGATTTTACAGACATTTGCGCCGTGTTATGTAGATGAAAAATAAAATTTTAGAGGGTACTGAAAACTGGTGGGTATGTGATCACCAAATGGTAGTAGTAGGTAGGTAGTAGGTAGTAGTAGGTAGTAGTACGTAGTAGGTAGGTAGTAGTAGTTATTAAGCAAAGTGATTATGCCAAATAATTCTCATTGTACTGATATCTTCAGTGAGATAGGTCATCGCAATTACTTTTATTGTAATTTGCAAGTGGCAAGTGTTATCTATTTCGGTCTGGGTTTCGTTTTGGGTAAAGAAAATTATACCTACGAGTAATTTAACTTTTTATAAACAGCTTTACAAAATTTTTGTCAAAATTATATTGCATCGAATTTTCCTTTTTTGCATCGACGGTCAAAGATGCGAAACATACTGAGTGGAAATTTACGCAACCATGACTTTACGGACCTCTTTTCTTGGTATTTATTAGAGACTAGCCGTGCCCCGCAGTTTCACCAGCTTTGTATCCGTTCCCGAGGGAATTTCGAGATAAAATGTATCCCATGTGTTATTCTGATGTATAACCTATATTACTGTAAAGTTTCATCCACATCCGTTTAGTAGTTTTTGCGTGAAAGACTAAGGCGGCCCCTAAACGATCAATTATATTGCGCAATATTGAATATTGTGCAAAATAATTGATCGTCTAGGGCTAATATTGAAGACTGCGCAATGATTGAACGAAAGTTTGAGCGAGTTTAATTTTTATTGTACAATATTTAATATTGAACAATATTGCTTCGTGTAGGGTCAGTATTGCGCAATATTTCACATGTTGCTCGGGATCAAACTATTCTCCGACTGAACAAGAAAACATTGCACAATTTTCTTATTGTGCAATATAATTGACCGTTTGGATCCAAACGCAATTCAATCTTATTGCACAATTAAATATATTGTACAATGTTATTGTAGGTCTAGGGGCCTCCTAACATACTTATACACATCCATCCTCACAAACATTCGCATTTATAATATTCGTAGAATGAACAAGTAAACTGTAAACTCTTGCATCCTCACATTTTTTCACCTATGGACGTACAAGTCCAGAAGACTCGTAAAATAACTCGACAAATAGCAATTAAACCTTTTTTAAACAAGGAAAACACAAAAAGGTTTGCAAACGAAGAAAATAATAAATCATCATTTGCTCGAAGCTTCCAAGTTAGTTAATTAAGCTATATCGATTGCCAATTAAAAGGGGTTTCAAGTAACATTTAATTGATATCGTTTTCGTGATAAAAGGTCAAAAAAGTACGAACAGTTGGAGCGTTCTTTTATAAAAACTCGCCTATTAATTTGACGACTGAAAATGGTGAATTGGAAAAAAATATTGCGATATATTTATTAAAAGATATACATTGCACAATGTTTTAAGCCATCAATTATCGTTAAACTTAATTCTTAAACTAATTTAAATAACTTAATAACGTATTAACCTGTAATGTCCCACTACTGGACAAAGGCCTCTCATCTCACTGAAGATATCAGTACAGTGAGGAGGATTAGGCGTAATCACCACGCTTGCCTTATGCGGGTTAGTCTAATATCTCGAACCCGAAATAGAACGATATAAACATTTAGCAAATACGAATTTTACACACTGATAGTACAATATCAAACCAACCTTTGAATACCTCTATAAGTATAGAGGTATTCAAAGGTTGGTTAGGTATTGTACGTTTCCTTTGTAATGAATTGACCTAGAAACCTTAGAACTGTACCAGTCGTTGTCACCTTGAGGAGGTCTCGCCGTCAAATTGAGATGACAGAGGATCGAGCTCCGCTGTAGTGCACTCGAGTCACTGTCACGGTATTGGATGTAGAGGTATTTGCGTGGAAGGGTGGGGGGGTTAAACTAATAGGTGTTTAACCTTTTAACACGTACAATTTCTATTACTAACAATGAAACGAGACTATATCGCGTTTCGTTTATTATAAAAATACGCACTCGTCGTTTCACTAATGCGTATCGCATTCAGTAATATTACAATTCAGTAAGCCTGAATTACGAAAACTAATTGACGTAATTTCTCATATATTACATATCAAAATCACTCATTAAATATCTACTAAGTACGCATTTGACGTCTCTGAGTACAGATGATAAACTATAAAATATTGAAATTGATAAGTCTATACGTAACCTACTAATATTTGATATTCATAACAGCAAACCTCTCTTTTCCGATTTAAAAGATCCGGAAAAATAATCTACATTACCCCAATTAGCACTTTTGTATGAAACCACGCGGGTGCCCGCTTAACGCTATTTCAGGCCTAAAAGAAAGTTAGCCTGTAATTTAACTGGAAATATAAGATTTTCTAACTGGAAATATGATTTCAACCGCGTCGACCGCACCGCGAACATCACACAAAGCCTCAGCATTTCCCATTTCTGTGGCACTTCGCTTCGTTGCTTTTTCTTACTATTTTCGGCTAAAACTAATTTTGTGCTTTGTTGACTTTTGCTGTTATATTTTCATTTCGATTTCTGCGCCCATGGCGTGGCTCGTCGTGATAACAACGGTATTCATCCGAAACGTAGTTATTTTTATTTGCTATTTCGTTTTTCTTCTTTGATTTCACATTTCTGTGTCTATTGCGATCAAGTTTTGAAATGAAGTTTTTGGTATAGTGTGCAGTTATAGGTGTTGCGTGAATAGAGTTTTAATGTAGAGGTGTAAGGAGACTTAAGGAGATTAAGGTCTTAAGGGCTGAAACTGCGTCAAGCACCCGCTTGACGCGACCCTTGACGGGCACCCGCCCGTGCGGTTTCATACAAAAGTGAACCGTCGCGTGCGCTCGTCGCGTGCGCCCGCTTGACGCAGTTTCGGCCCTAAGGACACTGTGCAAATAATAATACATATAGGGAGCGACAGATTATTAAACATCAAATAAAAAGACCCATATTTTTTACATAACCAAAATGATTTCAGTGCTTAAAAAATATATTAATTTATTATTTATTTATTGGTCATGGGACATGTTAATTAACATACACCAATTAATGACAATAATTAAAATATAACCTGTACTATTTACATAACTTGGACTGAAAAGTACTTAAGTTAATTCGTGTAGGTCAGCCGCCAACCCTAGTGTCGGAATTTTTAGACCACCAAAAGGCCTCCGTCAAGGTCTAACGATTAAAGAAACCGGGACTGATATTTTAACAAGGACTCAAACACAATTTACATTATTTTTATATCAAAAATTGAATACAAATTATGATTTCTTTTGACTCATCCAATTACATCCCGTTTATCGAATGAGCAATAAACCGTTGCAACGTGAATTATGCGAATGAATTTCTTTAAGTCTTAGCATACTTCCAATATCGTAGGCGGTGACTTATGAACGACTGGATTTTGCCAACTTTTCACAAGACTTAACTCGTAACTTGATTCACGTTGAGCTGAGATAAATGGACGTGGTATATATATGACGAAAGAAAGTATTTAGCCTGTAATGTCACACAGCTGGGTAATGGAAGCCATTACCTTCACTTCACCAAAGATATCACTACATAGTATAAAACAAAGTCGCTACTTTTGTCTGTTTGTTTGTCTGTATGCTTAAATCTTTAAAATTACGCAACGGATTTTGATGCGGTTTTTTGTAATAGGTAGAGTGATTCAAGAGGAAGGTTTATATAAATTCCCGAAATTCCCACGGGAACGGGTACAACGCGGGTAAAACCGCGGGGCGCTGCTAGTTAATATAATAAAGGTGAAGAGTTAGGTAATGTTTGAATGCGCTGATCTTAAAAACTCTAGATCCGATTTGAATAATTATCTTTGTAATGGATACCCACATTTGACAGGAAGGTGAAGGCTATTTTTAAATCTAAAATTCTTACGGGATTTTATTATTATGAGGAGGTAAATAACTCAATAACTCTGACACAAGGATTGGTCAGATTGACCGTCCACTCGACGAAGAAGAAGAAGGAGAAGAGAATAAGGTAACTTTTGCAAGATATCGGTACAGTGAAGAGGATTAGGTGGTATCTCAACTAATATAATAAAGCTGAAAAGTTTGTTTGAACGCGCTTATCTCAGCAACTGCTAATCCGATTTGAATAATGCTTTTTTAAATAGATAGCCACATTCAACGGGAAGGTTATAGGCTATTTTTTATTCCGAAATTCCCACGGGAACGAGCATCATGCATACATTATTGTTTTGCATTTTAGACCAATCAAATGACTCAATAACATTTAACAGCCTCCGTGGTCTTATGGTTTGAGCGCCCGGCTCACGATCCGGAGGTTCCGGGTTCAATTCCCGGTGGGGATATCTCACAAAAATCACTTTGTGAGACTGTCCTCAGTTTGGTTAGGGCATTGCAGACTGAATCACCTCATTGCCCGAAAAGTAAGATGATTCCGTGCTTCGGAGGGCACGTTAAGCCGTCGGTCCCGGTTACTTTCTACGGATAGTAGTCGTTACATGAGCCATGTCAGAGGCCTTTGGCGGCTCAATAACTCTGACACCAGGATTGGTCAGGTTGACCATCCACTCGATGAAGAAGAATGACCCAATAAAAAAACCGTTTTTACTTTTAATTTTGACTATAAACACAAAAAACTGCTTTCAAAAGTCGTCGTTTACAGCTTAATAAAGTTATAGCTATAAAACGAAAAGTTATTACCACATTCAGTTGTTCGTACGTTCGGGACCAAACGTAGCTCTGACATGGAAGATTTATGTGCAAATTCACTTAATGCACTGACTTTAGTTTTATTAGTTTATACTTTTCAATCACACATGTAGTTTTAACGTATTTTATGCGGCATGGTGACCTTATTTTGAATGGTTGGCAATTATATTACTTTACTAATATTATAAATCCGGAAGTTTGTGAGGATGGATGTGTGTATGTTTGGTATGTTTTTGTTACTCTTTCACGAAAAAACTACTAAACGGACTTGCATGAAATATTACAATAATATAGGTATAATATTTATAAATCAAAATGTAACTATTATACATCAAAATAACGCATGGAATACATTTTATCCCAAAATTCCCACGGGAATGGTTACAACGCGAGTAACACCGTGGAGCACGGCAAGGAGATTAATATGTATGTAGGTCTGCGACTACATTACAACTTGTTAAATAGGAGGCAGATACTCGTATGCAGTACCAAAAAAAAGTACCGAGTGTCATGAGTGTCGAATTATATGTCGCAAATGTCAAGTTGAATGTCGCAAAAGTCCAGTTGTATGTGACGAATGGCCAGAAAGAAAGTTAGGTTGAGTGTCAGTGTGTCGGAACGAGTGTTACAAGTTTCGAATAGAGTGTTGCGAGGGACAGATTGAATTTTAGATCAACTGGTACTAATAAAAATACATTAAGAAGTTTAAGTCCCCAATAAACCTCATTTTTACCTCCAAAATAAACATACCAATAAAAAAATATGAATTGTAAAACGGAAATGACGAAATTAGAAGATTAGCAGTAATATGAATTTATATTCCGCGTGCGTTCACCGCCATTCATTACGTTTGAGTGTCCAGGGCAGCAACAGAAGCCGAAACGTATTGTGCTTTACATTTATAAGTTTTTGGTACAAGGCAATATCTTGTGCGTATTAAAAACCTTTTCCTTTTATTAGTTTAGTTCAAACGCATGTATCTATATGCTACGTTCAAATGGAATCGATTTTATTGCCGGATCAGATAAAAACGGATGTGTAAACGCAATGTTATAGGGTTCCATTTGCATATCAAGCGCAGCGTGTTCCTAAATGACTTATCAAATATAAGTGCTTGAGATGGCTAACCGGCAGAAACAGTAGATAGGTATTTTACTATTAATTGAAACGTACGTTAATGACATTATTATTTATTTAAACGGGAACTTACGTACGACGGAGACTACTGTCGAGAGTTCCTCGACACGTTTCGGCCACATACGGTGGCCTTCATCAGGAGGTGGGTGAAGCGCTCGCGACAGCGTCTCTCCCCGCACTGCCGGCCGCCGCGGATCGCGCCTCGCGCGCCGCCGCGCGGAGCGCGCGCGCAGAGAGTTGCTGTTGTGGTTGTTGAGGTGGGGGTGGCGCACGAGTGGGCTCGCGCTGTATAGGTGAGAATGTTGACATCAACCGGTCAGCGGTGGCGGAACACGCTATAGCTTCGGACACGACTCATTTCATTAGGTTTGACCAGACGAGGATCTTAGCCCGGGAAAAACGGTACGTCACCCGAAAGATTCGCGAGGCCATTGAAATAATTCGCTGTCCGAACTTTAATCGAGATAGTGGATGGATGCTGCCTGCGGCCTGGAAACCATGTCTTCAGTTATGTTCGGAGAGAGTCACAAACGGGTTTAGTGAAGACACCGTGAGTTCGTTCTGCGTTCGGCCTCTACATGTAACGGACTCCGGAAGCACGGACAACTCCCGTGAAGGCTCTCTCTCACCTATACAGCGCGAGCCCACTCGTGCGCCACCCCCACCTCAACAACCACAACAGCAACTCTCTGCGCGCGCGCTCCGCGCGGCGGCGCGCGAGGCGCGATCCGCGGCGGCCGGCAGTGCGGGGAGAGACGCTGTCGCGAGCGCTTCACCCACCTCCTGATGAAGGCCACCGTATGTGGCCGAAACGTGTCGAGGAACTCTCGACAGTAGTCTCCGTCGTACGTAAGTTCCCGTTTAAATAAATAATAGTAGATAGGTAGATAGACGTGGTGATTACGACTTATCCTCATCACTGAACTGTCAGTAGCTTCCTTTAAAGTTAGAAGTATTTTCAAAGCAATGAATCTTTCTTAAATAGGACTTGAATTGGACACAACTGGACTGATTTGTCCTACTATAAAATAAGATTGAAAAATAATTGAAGTAAAAGTTACTTTTTTAAATAAGAAACGAATATATCAATACGAATATAACTTATAATCAAGACAAGACTCAGCCGCCATAATTGCCCACTATAGTTCATAGAGTAGGTAGATGCTTACCTACTTTTGGGCTCAATACTACTCGAAGTCCTGATGTCCTGCGTTAAGCGGGCACCCGCGCGGTTTCATACAAAAGTGTAGCGTCCGGACGCCCGCACGGGTGTCCGTCATGAGGAGGCGCGCCCCGCACCCGCGCAACGGGGCCCGCCTCCGTGCGACGGACGCCCGCGCGGGTCCTCGCGACGTAGCACTTGTATGAAACTGCGAGGGTGCCCACTCGTGACGGGGCCCGTCGCGTTCCCACAGAGTCCACACGCGTGGACACGCAACGGTTGCCCGTCCGGGCACCCGTTTAACGCAGTTTCAGGCCTAAAACCGCTTCTTCCTACCTACTCATACCACAAACAAAAGAGTACGCCGGCCAACATAATTAAGGATATTTTGTGTAGACAATAGGTAAATGTTTCGCATACAGAATTTTAATTCGCGTTACGGTCATTTAGATTTGCCGTTCGGGGCGAGTACGTGTGTCGAATACTAGTCACGGCTTTATTGACCGAATTTATTCTAATTTTCTTTACCATTTCTATATTTGAAGAGCTAATGAAAGCAAATGAAGCTTGTTCTAGGGTTTTCGGTTATTGCTGGGGCAGCTGGCAATGGGATGAGATCAATATTATTAGGGTCATGTAATTTGATTTTGTTCGTCTGTATTGGTAGTTTCGTTTTGGTTTTGTTGGTTCAAAGATATGCCATATGATTTGAGTAATAAAGCTTAAAACCAAATGAAGGCGAAATGGAGTGTAACGTACGGGTATCGTTTGTATTAACCATTTTTTATCAATGATTTTTAAGTTCAGTTTAAGTTAAAAAACGTATAGGTAATAATGTTTCTACTGTTGAGCAAAGGGCTTTCATCTCACTGAAGATATCAGTACAGTGAGGAGGATCAAGCGTTATTTCCACGCTTGCCACCAAGTTAACATTGAGTATTCCTTTATTTATGTTGTCTCCCTATGTCGAAAATACAAAAACAAATCAACATCGGTTTTTATATAGGTACATATTAGTAATAAAAGTCTTATGGCCAGTACTCAGAAATGTCAAATGCTACCTTAGTAGTTAGAAGTAAATACTAAGTGATTTTGACATGCAATATATGAAAATATACGTCAATTTGTAAAATGTCGATTCAATAGACGACTCCAACAGCCTCCGTGGTCTTGTGGTTTGAGCGCTCGGCTCACGATCCGGAGGTTCCGGGTTCGATTCCCGGTGGGGATATCTCACAAAAGTCTCTTTGTGAGACTGTCGTCAGTTTGGTTAGGGCATTACAGGCTGAATCACCTGATTGCCCGATAAGTAAGATGATTCCGTGCTTCGGAGGGCACGTTAAGCCGTCGGTCCCGGTTACTTTCTACGGATAGTAGTCGTTACATGAGCCATGTCAAAGGCCTTTGGCGGCTCAATAACTCTGACACCAGGATTGGTCAGGTTGGCCATCCACTCGATGAAGAAGAAGAATGGACGACTCCGTGCGGCAGGAAGACTGTTTTCTGTATAAGATAGTGTGAGTTGATATAATTTTAGAGGTTGTACTCGTATTACATAGAAAATCACACGTTACAAGATAAGCAACCATAAAAGGGAAGTGCCGAACACTTAAATTGTACTAACTATTAAATTTTACAGACATTGTAAATGTGAAAACGACTGTACCCCCTAAATGTGGCAATTTGAATTATCTTTAATGTTATATTACTTTAATAACGCTTTTCAGTTTATACCTCACTCAAATTTTATTGTGCTCAGGTTGTATTATGAGGTTATGATGCTTTTTTAGGTCATTAAGTATGTATTTTAAGTCTTTGGTTCTAAAGTACCGTTAAAATAAACTTAAAGAAACATTTTTTCAATCTTGGTTCACATATTTTTATATACTACTAGCTGCGCCCCGCGGTTTCACTCGCGTTGTACCCGTTCCCGCGGGAATTTCGGGATGAAAAATAGATGTTGGCCGATTCTCAGACCTACTCAATATGCTCACAAAATTTCATGAGAATCGGTCGAGCCGTTTCGGAGGAGTACGCGAACGAACACTGTGACACGAGAATTTTATATATAAGAAGATATTCACATACTAGCAGCGCCCCGCGGTTTTACCCGCGTTGTGTCCATTCCTGTGAGAATTTCGGGATGAAAAATAGCCTATGTTACTCGTGGATAACGTAGCTTTTGAATGGTGAAAGAATTTTTAAAAACGGTCCAGTAGTTTTTGAGCCTATTCCTTACAACCAAACAAACAAAATTTTCCTCATTATAATATTAGTGTAGATTACATAGAATCATATGAAATTAAATAATATATTTAAAAAAACTTTAAAGATTTATATGAGAACTTCCACCTTTTTTAAATCGGGTTAAAAGTTTTAACTTCAAACCGAATCAATGAGTAAGCTATACTGATGAAACTGAAGTTTTTGTTTCAACCCGCTTATCTTAGAAACTACTAATCTGATTTGAGTAATTCTTTTTTAAATAAATTAAAGGCTATTTTTCATCCCAAAATTCCTACGAGAACGGGTACCTTCGGGTAAAATCACGGGTCACTGCTATTGTTTTGATAAAAACAAAATTCACTTTCAAAAGTCAAAGTCAAAGTCAAATATTTTTATTCAGTACTAGCTGTGCCCCGCGGTTTCACCCGCAGCGCCCCCGTTCCCGTGGGAATTTTGAGATTTTTATTCCTTAGTTTTCGTATATAAAAACCTTGTCCTGACAATAAGGCACTCATTAAAAAAAGAATCATCCAATTTGTTGCAGTCGTTCTGAAGTTATGCGCTTACCAACACATTTTGCGATTATAGAAGATATTATAGAAGATTGGCCCCATAGAGGCTCTTTTGAACGTACCACCCATTCGGAAGAACATCAGCAGAGAAGAATGGGCAAGAAACTCTGCTGGTTATTTTTTTCCAGTACTAAAATGGAGGTACGCTAAACACCTGCAACCTCAGTCTTAAGAGTTAAGGTGATTAACGTCTGCATAAAGAAAACTAAGAGCTATCTCAGCTTTTCAAAGGAGGGATTAATAAGAGACGAGACTAGATATAAATTGGAGTTAGCTGCGGTACAGGGGTGGACTGGGGATTGGGTATTGGGGGCTAATTAATAATAAACTCACTTCAGAAGAATTTCTTTTATTATTATGTTTGATACAAATAATCTATACTAATATTATAAAGAGATAAAATTTGTAAGTTTGTTTGTTTGTATGTTCGAGCTAATCTCAGGAAATACCTGTCCGATTTGAATAATTATTTTTGTAATATATAGCCCCATTCAACGGAAAGGTTATAGGCTATTTTTCATCCTGAATATCCCATGGGAACGGGTACAACGCGGGTTAAACCGCGGGGCGTTGCTAGTGTTAGTATAAAAATAAGACCCACATAGTGTTTGAGTGAAGGGGCACTGGCCCGCAGCAGCTTTGACGAATTTTATGCATGTAATTGAAGCATACAATGTCACGCGACCCGCACTCAACCCGCACTCGCACTATGTGTGTCTTGCTTAGGTGAACTTGATTAGGTTTGTGGGCAACCTGGTGCCTGAGATTCGGACCTCCCTGAAGGCCTCCAATAATTGCATTTGTAGTGTTTGTAAGGCCTGTTTAGCGTGTTAAGAATGCTAGCACAATCAATGAACGTAGTCGACAAAATATTGATGACATTACATATTTTTATTTTGTGTAACATACTCGTAGAAGATAATATTATATCAATTCAATCTTAGAACTTAGTCTGAGTTAAAACAAACCATGTGCTAATTAGTCCTGTAAATATTTAAAATATTATTAGCCTTATTATTTGTTCAAATGAGAACGTAGGACGGAGGTTAATGTTTAACAAATTATAATGACATCAACGTACGTTTTAAATAATAGTAAAATATTATTAGCCTTATTTTCGCCCCCTGAGTTCGACCCTGCGGTGTCCGCCTTAGAGCGATGCAAATCGAGATGTCAGAGCCAGCCCGAGTTAAAATTGCCTTTAATGAGGCTATTGCATCTTCAAATTGCATTTCACTTCAGTTTATAGCCCCCTCTAACGTGCCACAGTTATTAATTTACTACTTTGTTGATTATTATTTTTATATTTAACGTGTTTCTTACTTTTCAAACATGGCTCGAGTTTGAGATCTCCAACACGCATTAGGCTAGGTGGTAATTATTTTAATCCTACTCACTGTAATTCAGTGAGGTTAGAGGCCTTTGTCCAGCAGTAGAACATTATAATTACTTAAATTTTATATTTTTCTTACCTAACTGATATTTATTTGCCATAGATTAGAAGTTGGAGAAGTACAGAGGATACTTTTAATCCTGAAATCACCCTGAAACCAGTACACTGCGTGTGAAAACGCAGAGAAAAGTCGGTATTTTTCATATTTTTATTAATATTATGATAGCGCAGGTGGGTAGGAGATATTGTTTATAAGATATTGTTTTTATTCTGAGCTTGGAAAATATTGTGGAAAGTTTTTAAAGTGATGTTATACTTGCAAAACAACTCCTATTTTAAAACATTGACTGATAACTGTGATTTACAGAATGTATTTTATTTTGTAAAAGGAATCTGATTCAGTTTAAAACTAATATTTTTGTGGATTTCAGATTGAAACTTAAGTACAAGACGAGTTTAGCAAAGGAAACATTGTATTCATGAACTAACAATAACAAGGTATAAACAATTTTAAATTTTAAAACCTCTATGCAAACTACAGCCTACAAACAGCCGGACTTATTTTTAACCAAACATAGTTACAATCACCGCAAGGAAATAGCTTCTCAAATGCAGAAAACAGGCTCTCAAATGAAAAAAGCCGCATTGAAATCAGTCCATCTGTTTGAGAGCTACAGAGCCACCGATAGACACACCTACACAGATATTAACGTCAAACTTACAACACTCCTCTTTGACGTCGGGGTACAAAACTGTATTACCTTCAAAAGCTCTTTTGATTTGCAACCCAAAATATTTTAAGTATGTACCTACATACGTTCCACGACCCTCAAATATACCAAGTACCTATACACAAATTCGCGAACAAACAATGTACTAACTCCCTATATACTAAAGCAATATCTTGAGTCATCCCCTCCCACTTGTACTTTGTGCTACGTAGCTCATCTCTAGCTTCTAATTGCGCACATGTTGTTGTCACTTCGAATACCGCCTTTTGCGCATTCGGCACAAATGAGCCTCTTGATGACGTCACTGGCCTTAATTAACTGGTGTTCTGCAATGTTTGAGTGTGGATGGCACATGATAGACGGAGATAGCAGTTTAATTAGGTATGAGGTCGATACCTATATTGCAAATAAATATAGGATTCTAGACCTAATGATTAACTAATTTTTTTGACTGATCTAAAAATGAGTTCAGTATGTGCATATTTGGGAGCATGTTGTATGAGTGTTCTTTTTCTAAAATAAAACAAAAATCTTAAATGCCTGGCATCAATATTGAAATTTGGAAATTGACCTAAAGTTGAGAATTAGATGATTTATTTTCAAAATATAACGCATAGGTAATAACAAACTTTCAGAATGATAAGAGGTTAGTTATATCCCAATTTTCTTATTTAGAGCGATTGCTCGAGTATTCTTCATTTGATTTAGCGCCTATTATACAACGTTTCTACTTCGTGAATAATGTGACCAATTTTTTCGAACAAATGATATTAAATAAATAAATCTTATATATAAAATTCTCGTGTCACAGTGTTCACAGTGTTCGCGTACTCCTCCGAAACGGCTCGACCGATTCTTATGAAATTTTGTGAGCATATTGAGTAGGTCTGAGAATCGGCCAACGTCTATTTTTCATCCCGAAATTCCCGCGGGAACGGGTACAACGCGGGTGAAACCGCGGGGCGCAGCTAGTATCTTCTAAACTTAAGAGCTGGGCTCATGTCGATGGAGTTCTTTCCACTTTCCTCTGTCATCTGCCATCCTCTTCAGCTGTTCGTTCAAATAAATATACCCGGACAAATTCACGCACGGTTAATTAGACCCATAGTAAGTTTTAAGCTTGTATTATACAGAATAGAATCTAACTGATTGACACTGATACTACTACATACACATATACAAATACTTTATAAGAACATATAATTGACACGAAGACGTTGTCACCAACAACTATGTCTTTACATATTGTTGTACAATAGTTTTTTTGTGAATGAGTAACAAACATACATCCTCACTCATAAACTTTCGCACTTATTATATTAGTAGGATTCTATTGAACTCGCCGACAACAGCTTATAAGCTCTCTCAATTTAGACGTCGCCTTACTCACTAATAATATAACTCTATTCACTTTGTTTGTTTTTCCGAAGCTGCTAACATTGTTCTAACTGTGGAGTTTCGACTGAAGTTTGTACAGTTAAAGTAAACGCTAGCTTAGTTTAACTTAACCCGCTTTCAACACCTGATTAAAGACATCTGTTAAACTTAACTATTGGGGTAAGATAGACTAGACATTTTAGTTCTGAATACTGAGGCATAAGTAAGTAAATAAGCAGCCTCCGTGGTCTTGTGGTTTGAGCGCCCGGCTCACGACCCGGAGGTTCCGGGTTCGATTCCCGGTGGGGATATCTCACAAAAAAAAATTGTGAGACTTACCTGAGTTTGGTTAGGGCATTGCAGGCTGAATCACCTGATTGCTCGAAAAGTAAGCTGATTCCGTGCTTCGGAAGGGCACGTTAAGCCGTCGGTCCCGGTTAGTTTCTACGGATAGCAGTCGTTACTTGAGCCATGTCAGAGGCCTTTGGCGGCTCAATAACTCTGACACCAGGATTGGTCAGGTTGGCCATCCACTCGATGAAGAAGAAGAAGAAGTAAGTAAGGTCGAGTAAGTTAGTGGCCAATCCTGATGTCGGGAGTTTGTTGACCGTCTTAAGGCCTCCGTTATGAAGTTTTCCACAAACTTACTTACTTATGCCTATATTACGAGTACTTACTTATGGTAAGTGGCCAACCCTGGTTTCAGAGTTGTTAGACCATCTTAAGGCATCCGACATAGTCTAACTATTGAAACAACCGGTCCCGACAGTTAAACGTATCCTCTGAAGCGCGGAGCGCTCAGGCATAGCCTCGTGCGCTCCCGCGTGCGCCCGCCGCGTGTGGCTTCATACAAAAGTGAACCGTCGCGTGCGCCCGTCGCGTGCGGTGTCATACAAAAGTGAAACGACGCGTGCGCACGCCGCGTGCGAGTGTTAATTAAATTATTCTCAATCATTGACATAATATTAAGAGTTAATACCAGGGTTGGTATCGGAGTATTTAGACCGCCTCAAGGCATCCGACATGGTATGTCGATAAAACAACCGGAACCGAAAATTTAACGTGCTCTCCAAAACACTGCTGTGGTTAACGCTCAGAAAGAAATGCCACTTATTTTACGTTTTAATACGAAGTGTTTATGAGACTCCTCTGTAATGTTCAGTAAGAAAACTTTAAAACTATGATATTTCCAATTTTTTAAATAAACACATATAAACAGCCACAAAACATTATTACAGTATTAAACAAATAATTAAATAGTAATAGTAAAAACCCATCCAGTTTATAGGCCCGATTCACACCGAATGATGGGCTCACATTCAGCGCGCACACCCGTTAGAGAGCTATAGTTCTGTGTAATTACGGAGTCTGTGTTACGCCAGTTGTGTTTTCCGGTATCTTACGCAAACATTTTCATTGTGTTACACCGTAGCGTAACTTCGCTAACGTATAGTGTATAAAGACGTGTTTTCATTAGTGTTAGCTATACACACACAGCGTGAGTTTAAATGTAGTTCGAATTATTTTTATCTCATAAACTTTCCAGTGACTGTTATTTTCAACAAAAATTCATCATTACGCATAGAAAAACTAATTACCATCACTGTATGAAAGATTTCTTATACAAAGTTTTATAATGGACTTTGTTTTATAATATGTAGAAGATTTCTTCGAGTACATATTATAAAACAAAGTCCCCGGCCGCGTCTGTCTGTCTGTTCGCGATAAACAGACAGAGATAAATAGACAGAGTGATCCAAGAGGAAGGTTTATGTGTATAAAAATTCTCGAAGTTCCCACGGAAACGGGCACAACGCGAGTAAAACCGCAGGCCGCTGCTAGTTATAAATAAACGTAAATAAACTAAGTCAACTGGAATGTTACGCATCGGTGTGACTGTACGCCAGCTAATGTTCAAAGCCATTGTTTTTAATGTGAGTAGCAGTGTTTGGTTTGGGTTTGCTCTGTTCATTGTAATTGGTGGTTACGCTTCGTTCTGTTTACTATGAGGTAACAATTTATATGTCCTCCGCACTTTGCTTTTACGCTCATAAACTGGTGTTCAAATTCAAAATATTTTACTTGCAACTAACTGTGCCCCGCAGTTTTACCCACAGCGCACTTGTTTCCATGGAAATTTCGGGATTATTATAACTTATTATGTATCCTATTCCTAACCAAGATACTCAACTAAAAAAAAGAATCATTAAAATCGGTCCAGACGTTTTCAAGTTATAAATGGTGTAACTAACACGATTTTATTTTATTAAAACTGGTGTTTAAAATCAAAATATACTGTAGTAAAATCTGTGAGTTACTATATACAAAAGAAATGTTGAAAACTTCGCTAATTTGTAATATCAATTTCGTCACTCAACCGTGAAACCCTTACACCACAGCATTTAATTGAAAAACTTTTTGAAACCAAACTTCATAAACCAATAAAAAAGCAATGAATAAATGGCCAGTAATACTCTTCTATTTTTCTCATTATTCGAATTACATTCAAAACAATACGAAACTCAAACCGACCAATCACAATTAACTTTCTAAAAACCGGATCAACCAACAACCCTCATTCAAACAAAGAACAAAAACGAGCCGAAATTCCAGAATTAAAATTCAAATAATTTAAAAACAATTAAACAAAGTAGGTATAATTTAACCGACGTATGGTTGCGATATAAGGCTATGTGTTGCCTTACGATATTGGATAAGGGAGCGCGCACATTACATAATTATTTCCAACTGTTTCAGTAATTTTATTCAAGGCTAATGTTTTGTGTATATATTACTAAATTCAAATAGATATATGAGTACGTAATCCACTTAGAGCAGATTGCACAAGAACTCTAAATTATATTTTGTACATGTGTACCAAAAATTTTTAAGAAACAAAACCCGTTCATACAAAATTGTATTTTATATGAAACGAAATAGAACACTATTTAAAACGAACGTCTTTTGTTTAGTAAACATATTTAGGCGATAAATTCAATGTAGAATGCTGATGCAATCCGTCCTACATGTGATTTCTTTTTTTTT
This sequence comes from Cyclophora albipunctata, assembly GCA_963082685.1. Lineage (NCBI taxonomy): Eukaryota > Metazoa > Arthropoda > Insecta > Lepidoptera > Geometridae > Cyclophora > Cyclophora albipunctata. The sequence continues at coordinate 7,772,072 of OY720129.1, read as the reverse complement.
AACCTATTTCCAAGTTCAAATGGATTGTACGCACTATAAATACATCAATAACAGAGAATCTGAATTTGTATACTATGTAGAACATCAAAGAAAGTGTTCGATATTCAAGCGAGCGCTTAACAAGCGAAAGATCTCTATTTGTATATTTTATAGAACATCAAAAAAGCGTTCGATATTGAAGCGAGCGTGTACAACCGCCCAACGCACTCACACCCTTAATAAACGAATGTGTAAATGAACATTCTTAAAGTTAACAAGGGTACAGCTATTAATTCGGGAATGGAATTAACGTCAAGTACCGAATTTGTCGGTAAAGTACAATCGTTTCGGGTAACGATGGCTGTGATGGGAAGGTTGCCTTTATGGTTAGTGGACTTTACAGGTAGCCGGGTAGTATAGATAATAAAGTAGATTGTAAAGTATTTTCTATTTAGGTAGAGTACCTTTAATCCTTTTTCCTCCTCACTGTATATTCGATCACTGATATTTAAAGTGAGATTAGAGTATCCTTTATACTTTTTTCTCGTTACTGATGTATGCAGTGAGATGAGAGCCCTTTGCCACTTTGAACAGTAAGACATTACAGGCTAACACTTTACTTTGCCCTTTGTTTAAGCGCAAACCACACATAGTAAGGGCGAAAAACAAAAGAATATAGGTGTGCAGCGACAACTAAATTTTTAATAGTTATATATGTCGTAGGATAATTTGATACTTCGAATCTTCGCGAAAATCCTAGGGGTTTTGCGAAAACGCGGATAATTAGACATAGGCAACCGGCTAAGCCGCACTTCGGGTATTAGCCGTATGTCATTTTAATGAAAAGAGAGAGTTTAAACATGAAAAAAAAAAAATAACCCTAACCTACCGAATTACTTACTATTTGGTAGGTTAGGGTTATTTTTTTTTTCATGTTTATAAGTAAGATTTGATAATTTTTCGCCTATGTTTAGTCCGCGTTTATCCGCGTTTTCGCAAAACCCCTAGGATTTTCGCGAAGATTCGAAGTATCAAATTAACCTACGACATATACACTGTAACTGAAATCACACCTAAATTTACAAAATTGACGATTACTTTAATGGAACTTTTTTCTATAAATTGCATTGAAAAGTAAATAACATTATATTGCACTGTAATCAAACAAACGGCATCAAGGGTTATAAATTCTTGAAAAATTTTCTCATTGGAAAATTCGTTTTCGATTAAAATGGTGCGATTTTCAATTTGCCAAATCGTACTGAAACGGTTCGCTGGAAGATTACTTTGTCCGTAATTTCTCGTGTACGGAGTGTTTCCGTAGAGTTTTTACAAATTAATAAATATTTCATACTAGCCGGTGCCCGTGGTTTCAACCACGCTGTACCTGTTCCCACGGGAATTTCGGGATGAAATGTATCCCATGTATTATTCTGATGTATAACCTATATTACTGTAAAGTTTCATCCAAATCCGTTCAGTATTAGTTTTTGCGTGAAAGAGCAACAAACATACATCCATACATCCATACATACATCCATCTTCACAAACTTTCGCATTTATAATATTAGTAGGATGTGTTCTTGTATAGCTATTTGTTTTTTTTTTATTCATGAAAAGTATACATTGATATCTTAAATCTAGTTGCTGGGGTCCCCCTTTTAGGTATTAAATTGATATATCAAGTTGTTTTAAATATTGTGTTGGTAAGCGCATAACTTCAGAACGACTGCACCAAATTGGATTATTCTTTTTTTAATGTGTTCCTTATTGTCAGGACAAGGTTTTTATATAAGAAAAATAAGGAATAAAAATCTCAAAATTTCCACGGGAACGGGGGCGCTGCGGGTGAAACTGCGGGGCACAGCTAGTAAAAAATAAAAAAGTAATATAAAAAATGTTCATTTAAGAGAACTTAATAATATTAAAGCTATTTCAGAAAAAAACAAACAAATTGCAATTTTAATCCAAAACATTTTTTTTACAGAACACTCTGTATCCGCACAAAGTTTATAGATTCAAATTATGATTTTATCTCAATGTAAATACGTATTAAAACTGTTGGTTTTCATTTTATGGATTGATAATAGTCTTTATACCCAACTTTGATTAGAAGAGTTTCTCGTTATGCGTTTAAGAGATTTGCATGGAATTATGAAATTCCGCTTAAATTAATAATTACTTTGCGGGGAGACACTAGCAGTGCACCGCGGTTTTACCCGCGTTGTACCCGTTCCCGTGGGAATTTCAGGATGAAAGTAGCCTATAATCTTCCCGTTGAATCCTGCTATCCATTACAAAAAGAATTTTTCAAATCGGACCAGTAGTTCCTGAAACGCGCTCAGCGTTCAAACAAACAAATTTTATAACATTAGTTAGATTTCCAGGTATTTTTTTTACTAATATTACAAATGACAAAGTATGTATTAAGTCTTAGGGCGCTTTTCTGCGAGAGTTATAATAAATATTTTTGGAAAACTTTTGAGTTTGTAAAGCGGATACTTCGTTACTAAATTCATACGAGAAAAGACATTTTGCAGGACAATGACGGGGTAAAATTCTTATACGAGTAATATCCGAATTTTGTCATTCATTAAGGAGGTAATAAGCTATTTTCTATCCTCATTTCTAAGTAATTACTTTGGAAACGCAGGCAAAACCGTAGGGCGCTGCTAGTAAAAAACATTTTACTAATTATTATTATTTTACATGTGTAATGATTTTCTTTATGTACCATATGAGTGTAATTGCTTGAAATAAATGTATTGAATTGAATTGAATTGACTAACCTAACCGTGCCTACTTTTCGAGACTACTATAATTGTACTACGCCGTAGTCATATCGACTACGATTCCGCGTAGACCGTAGCAGTGACTCGTAGCTCGTAGTCTAATGCTATGGTTTCTAAATTAAGTAAGTAAGTTCGAATAGGTTTTAGACCGCCTAAAGGCCTCCGACATGGTCTGACTATTGATACAACCGGGACCGACAATTTAACGTGCCTTCCAAAGCACGGTAGCGCTCAGATAGAAATGCCACTAATTACTCGTAGTTACTACGAAATAGAGACGCAGCATTCACTCTACCAAGTATTATAATAGTTTAACTATCGTTAATCTTAACTAATATTATATGTACGAAGGTACTCTGTCCGTCTGTCTGTCTGTTACGCTTTCACGCCAAAACTACTAAACCAATTTGAATGAAATTTGGTACACAGTTAGACCAGAGCCTGAGAAAGGACATAGGCTACTTTTTATCTCGAAATTCCTGCGGGAACGGGTACAACGCGGGCGAATCCGCGGGGCGCTAGTAGTAAATGAATAAGATATTATATTGCCGTGGTGTAATAATAACGTATAATAATAAATATGAAAGGAAGATTATCCGATAATAACCTCAGTATCGGCTATTTATCTTAACGGGTCGTGAAAGGTCAGTGACATGAATATTTACACTTAATAACTTATCATGTTAAGGTCAGCTGCTGATTACTAATGTATTATTGACAAAATTGAAGGGAGCTAGACATATTTCGACGTTTTTAAGGTTCCGTACGCAAAGGGTAAAAACGGGACCCTATTACTGAGACTTCGCTGTCCGTCCGTCCGTCTGTCCATCTGTCACCAAGCTGTTTCTCAAGAACGGTGATAGCTAGACAGTTGAAATTTTCACAGATGATGTATTTCTATTGCCGCTATAACAACAAATAAAAATAAAATAAAATAAATGTTCAAGGGCTTCCACACAACAAACGTGATTTTTTGCCGTTTTTTAATGTACGGAACCCTCTGTTCGCGACTCCGATTCGCACAGATTTTTTATGGTATTCTCGTTCAAATACTAATTACAGATAATTATACTTTTGACAAAATTGGGGGTGCGTGGGCATGATGCAGATTTAATTTATAGAATTTTATACTTTTTTTATTTAATTACACATCTTTCGACGTTTTTTTAAACTTCGTTTGTCACTGGCAATGCACTATGGCATCCTTAGAAAGACATGAATATCATTAGATATTAATATTCAAGAGGCCCGTGTCTTGTAGTTGTATCTGTAAGATCGTCAATTTGGTTGTCTTTGGCCCAATAAAAGTTTAAAAACTCCGACATCGGGATTAGACACTAATCTAATCGAGTTTACTTTGTTGAATATTATTCCGTACAGTAACAATGCTTATCTAAACTAATATTATAAAGAGGTAAAATTTATAAATTTGTTTGTTTGTTTGTATGTTCGAGATAATTCTTGTTGCAAAGGATAGCCACATTTAACGGGAATTTTATAAGCTATTTTTAATCCCGAAATTCCCTCGGGAATGGGCACAACGTGGGTGTAACCGCGGGGTACTGCTAGTGTTTCTACAATTCTTCAGATTCTATTTAGGACCACGTCGTATGTTTTCTTTTTCAACATATATATAGTACCTCAGCAGGCCTAGCCATATCACAAACGTTTCGTATCTATTCTCTTTCTACAAACGTTAACGCTTTAGCGAAAGCGTTTGTAGAAAGAGATAACTTGCTAGCCAAGTTGACGCTACTGTTAAAAACGCTCGTTCTACAATACGGATAGAATAGATTGCCTCTTTTGTCTATGGTTAGCGTTCTGAAACGTCAAACCAATGTCAAAGTCACAGGCTGTCTTGTGCAGTGTTGCCGTTCTAGAGACTTTGTCGCTAGATCTAGCGGAATTCATAAGTGGTTAGCGGCAAAAAAAAAATGAGCTAGCGACAAAAAAATATTTAGAGACTTCTAGCGGATTTTGAGCCGTTGTAAATGTGACTTTTTTTTCGAAAATATATGAAGAATAATGTGTTTTTTAAGACCACCACTACACCTGAACAACCATAAACATCCGTTCTGGCACAAAATATTCTATTTCAACCCCACAATGTTTTGATTTTGAATAATAAATTATGTAATTCTTAGAAAAGTGACTTTTCTATCATTCAGAACATTGTGTGATTTTTTGAATAAATGTGTTGATTTTATTTTTTTATTTTTTGTGAAAAATGAAAATATTTGCCAAAATTAAACGATCGGCGCCCTCTCAAAACCCCAATTTATAAGGCGCGAACTTCGAGATTAGACTTGAACGTCAGCGATAAGATTTAGCGACTTCTAGCGGATTTAAAAAATATATATTTACCAATATTTAGCGGAATTTTTCATATTACTAGGGAGGGACTTTTAATTTTGTAGAACGGACGGCAACACTGCTTCTTGTGAAATTCTTACACCGACTTACACGGCGCGGGTGAAAAATTATTATTAATGCCCGTTCCCGTAGGAAATCCGGGATAAAATGTAGCCTATAGCCTTCCTCGATAAATAGACTATCTAACAGTGAAAGAATTATTCAAATCGGTTCAGTAGTTTCTGAGATTAGCGCGTTTAAACAAACAAACAAACAAACAAAACAAACTCTTCAGCTTTATAATATTAGTATAGATTGTTTTGTGCTGGAAAATGAGTGAAATAAGGTAAGAGTATACTCTTTTTATCATTTTTATGTTAATACATTGCATAATTATAAACATAATTGTAGGATTATTATAGCATGAACATGTTTTTTGCTTTGTAAGCCACGAGTTATAATTTTATTAAACTGATCACTTTTGTAAGATGGAATCGAGATCTCAAACTAGCCTGGAGCAGTCCGAGGTACATAAATTAGAAGCAAAATCAAATAATTACCCAAAAATCTTGCTTTTTCTAATACTTCGGAACTTGAAACATAAACAATGACGTGATGCAACATTGACTGATTGTTTATATTGCTCATCATGTAGTCCTTTTGTTTCTCTATTATAACATTTAAACTTTTTTTAGCCGAGGTGATATAACGAGGCCCAAAAAAGGGGCACAAGGCAGAATAAAAGCTGACCGTCTGGGGTAAGAACTAACAGAGTTCATGAACTCCGGTGGAGGGGTAAATAAATCAATGAATAAATGGAAAAAAGTAAGCACCATACATATCATTAGTTATTCAATAGCTCGTGAAAATCTACCAATTAAATCATATTGAAATAGGATGTAAATTATTATGTTTATCCAGCTTTGAATAAACAAAACAAACTAACCACACTTATTAGCTCATGAGCAGGCATCTCCTATGTTAGAGATACTTTGGAAGACATACAAACAAACACGTAATAGTAACAATTTGATTTATTACTTACTGAACAACAAACTAACTCATATTACTTTACATATTACATTTATTTGTGTGTAATTAATTTTTACTTCCTCAGCATCTCCTGTCCCATCTCCGCTGCCCACTCTCTCTGAAGTTGCTCTCTCTCAGGAGGAGATGGAAAGGTTACGACTGGAAGCTCGGAGAGTTGAAATGGCAGAAAATCAAAACCAAACTTTATGTCGTTTGGTTCTGAATAATTTGGCAGAAATATTGCCACAGTTGAGGCCATCACTACCTTCAACAGATCCATTGTAGCCTCGAATCACCTCAAATGCCATGATGAACATTTTGAGTTAATTATGTTTATGATTTTTAAGTTAATTTTTTACTCTTTAACTAATGTGCAGTTGTATTTTGCTAATGTTTGTGGGTTTTAAGTTAATTTTTTATTCTTTAACTAATGTGCAGTTGTATTAAAGAGTTATATACCTACTTACCTTTCTTACTTAATGTATAATAGAACGAATATTAAAATTTTATTACACTAATTATCATATATTATGCCACAAGTTAATTAAAGAAATAATAAACAATAGTTTAACAAATTTATTTTATTTTGATAAGTACTTTCTTATAGAGATGTCAATTAAAAATATTATCGGTAATTATTTAATGGTGTGAACAATAAAAAATATCTATCTACATAATATCCTCTTTTATTAAACAAATTCTGTAAAATTAACATAAGAACTAAAACTAGTAATTTCCCCACTTACTAATCACAACTTAAAATGCTATTATTGTAATCTATTTAACAAACATCTTAGCATGGCTCTTCCCTGGATTCCCTCATTTTGACTACCCACAGGATCGGAGGTGGAAGCTTGCATGGGTATATCATTAGAATAAGAATAAGAATAATCTTTATTTGCCATAGAAGTTGTGTACATATGTGCTTATAATTACTAAGATTAAGGCTAAGAAGTTAATTGTAGTGTTACAACTGACCCCTAACTAGATTATTTATAATCTGTATGTAGGGATATCAGTCCCATTCCCTCGTTGAGTGCCTTTACTATAGAGTTTAACAGATTATGAGGTGGGTTTACATTGGCCTTTATACATTAAACATTTTGAATACTTAAAGCTAGTTATAAAACAGCAGTTTACACAACTTTTTAAGTACTAATGGGTTTCTTATATATTAATTATGAATACATATTACTTACACAAGTTTAGAAGCAGGATTTTGTGTGTGTAGTAGAAGAGTGAATTTAGGATAATGATGGATATTAATGTGTGATTAAGATAAGAAGGTTAGGAGTGTCTCTATTTCGTCATAGGTTTTTGATGTAAGCCACTCTGTCAGCACTTGTTTACAACGTGGGTAGGTTAAGGAATGGTGGGAAATGATTTTATTGATCTTATTGTAAAGGTGAGGGCCTAAGAAGTAGAAAAAGTGTCTTGTGAATGCGTATTTTGATGCTGGAACATGACATACGGTGAAGTTTCTTCTGGAAATGGATTTAGTTAAGGGTGTGAGTGAGTGCACTTTTAGTAGGGTGTTTAAGATGAAGAGCTGTCGAATACTCAGCACTTTGCATTCCTTGTATAGTTCAAAGGTGGGGTATATTCGCGGTTTGAAGGTACAGATCTTGAGCAAGGCTCTTTGTGCCTTCTCTAACGAAAGAAGATGAGTTTCGACCATCCTCGTGGGCAGCCGGCCGACTGGCTTTCAATGCGATGTTGTGTAGCACACATGCCATTGTTATTTTGCTAACCACATGCGGGTGATAATGAAGAACCCTGTCTTTCAGTAAACATCTCCACCGTCCTTTGAGTAATCCAAAGCAGCGTTCAATGGTGTTTCGGGCTTGAATGTGCCTTTGCGTATATAGCTCTTTCCCTGACCCTTGTGCTGCATTCAGGATATTTGTCGAAACGAAATCGCTCTCTAAATAAAGTATCCGACATTTCCCGGATGGATTCTGTGCACTCTTGATACAAATTTCTTCTCCGGCGTTTCAACCACACTGCTTCATTGTGAGCACACCACAACATTATTGAACAATAAATTGAATTGAATGTTTAAAGAATGCATTTTAAGATGCTAGAAGGCAATTGTGTTCAAAAAATCAATGTTTTTTTCACTTCCCAGTCACAATTCTCAATTACTTTCATAAACAACCACTCAAAAACAGTAACAGCTGATGGTAAATCCGCCATTTTCTAGCGTTTTCTACAAGGTGCTAGCGATCGCTTCCCATTCGCTTCCCAAGCGTTCACAAACTTAGAATTCGTTTCGTTTGCGCTTGTCAAAAGTGCAACTTGGCTACCATTTGTATGGGATGAAGCGATCAACACTGTAGAATCGACAACTTTCTATTCTCTTTGTTTTGACGAAACGATAAATTGTAAACTTGTCTACGAATTATCTATTCGTTTATTCTGAACGTTAGAGAAATGTCATTCCCATACATTATTTTCGTTTTCTATAGCGTTTGCGATCATAGAATTGCAACTTGGCTAGGCCTGCAGACATTCTATTTTAAATAACGACGTACTTTTGTCTGAAATCTGTGTTCGTACTCAACGGGCACTCAAGACTTATACATTATTCAGACCATCGAAATGTTCGGCTTAGGAGACGCTTATTTAATTTTATACGAGCGAATCATTTTACTTTTGTTGACTTTTAATTAAAAACAAGTGAATGTCATAGAATTGTCAAATATATATGCCGCGGTTTCACCCACGTTATAATCTTTCCCGTGGGAATTTCGGGATAAAATGTATGCCATTATATTTGTTACTATAAAGTTTCATCCAAATCCGTTCAGTAGTTTTTGCGTGAAAGAGCAACAAACATACGTATGGATGTATGTTTGTTGCTCTTTCACATATAATCCACGTATAATCCCTATCAGACCCCACACATCATACAAGCTTGGAGGCCGTAAAAACCATCAGCTCGGACTTAGCTCCCTGGTATAAAGAGGCCTTTATATTCAAAGTACAATAAACATAATAATATAAAGCTAGTTACGTACTTCTAGGTATACCTATCTTCATTTACTCATGCCGCATTGCTCAAAGATGAGCAGACTACAGTTTCTCTCGAAACTTCAAACAGCCCACCAGTACTCGGGAAACCATTAAATGTTCCAACTCATTAGAGAGCTATAATATTTTGTACCAGAAACTTGTTTCAAATAAACTAGAGGAAAACTGTTTATTTCGTAAGAATAGTTGCGAAGTTTATTAGTTTTTGGCGGTTTCCTTTGAAATGGTAATGTTTGTTTGGGTTTTAAGTTCAGTTTTTAATTCACTAAGTAATATTCTCCTTACTGTACTATGAGTCAGTGATATCAGTAGTTAGTTGTTCTGTAGTGGGAGCTAGGACTTTATACGTATGTTTGCATATGTCCATGAGTGGGACATAACGTACTGAAAATTGACTTTATCACAATTATTTATTATTTATATGTATCGTATCGGTTAGTGGCCAATCCTGGTGTCAGAGTTTGAAGCGATGCTAACTCGTAATAATTGTTAAGCATCGTGTAGTTAGGCCACTATATCGTTAGGTAATCGTTAAAGGCATTTCTATCTGAGCTGATCATGTCCGAGGCCGTGGGTGATCTAAAGTTTCCAACACCAGAGTTGGCCTTTACCCAGCAGTGGGACATTACAGGCTAGTACTTTATACTTACTATATTATGTACAGTCACGTGCAATGAAATGTATACACGGGCAGATTTTCAAATAAATGTTCACTCTGAAAATTTCAAAAACATATAGCCACTAAACAAATTCATACTATATAACCACCCGAGTATACATTTCATTGCACGTGACTGTACTCCTAGTAAATTTTCATTTACATCTATTTTTACCGTTTTATTTTGGCATTAATTTGGGTAGTCAAGTTACAGTCACCAAGACAACATTTTCAAGAATTTCCGCCAACTATTTTCCCAGCTTCTTATTTAACTTCAATAATCCCATTTAATAAATGATGGCAGTCCACAGCCGTCAAAATACAATTTTAATAACTCTCCTTTGAAAAGAAACAAAAGGTCTCAAAAAAAATGTCGAAACAAAAACAAAGGCCGGAGTTTTGCTAGATTCCGACGTGAAACCGGACCAGGGAAACATAATAAATAATTTAGTTGAAAAAGTTTCGTTGGTACATTCCTAGTTTTCCCGCCGGCTTAGTGCGGGTACTACGTTAAAGTTTCTTTATATGGGGGATTAAGTCGAAATGAGGTTTTTTCTGTACAAAAACATTGAAACATTCAATGGATTCTGTGAGTTCGCGCTCAATTAAATTGGTAATCGAAATGTTTGTGAAAATGTGAGTGATGAGGGCGCGGTGGGAATATTTGGTTTTTATGGTTTACTAGCAGCGCCCCGCGGTTTTACCCGCGTTGTGCCCGTTCCCGTGGGAATTTCGGGAATTTTTTACATAAAAACCTTCCTCTTGAATCACTCTACCTATTACAAAAAACCGCATCAAAATCCGTTGCGTAATTTTAAAGATTTAAGCATACAGACAGACAAACAGTGTGACAGACACGAAAAAGAGACGACTTTATTTTATACTATGTAGTGATTAAAATGAAGTAACCTTTTACCTTTGATTGCTTTGACACTGTAGTGTGCACTCCCTTAAACTTGAGTACAGGTTCAATTCCTAGGTCGCAGTATGCATTTCAACTTCTAGACTTATACATACTCTTTTTAAAAAACAAAGTCCCCAAAAGCTGTCTGTCTGTATGAATTTTCTCAAACTCAATTCAACAGGAAAGTTTGTGGCAAATTTTCCCACTGCAGTGCCCCTAGGAACGGGGAAAACGCAAGTAAATCCGCGGAGTAATGCTAGTGTTTTTATAGCGAGACTGTGGTAATACATATTGTATGAATATTGATAACGTTGAGAAATTACGCATTGAAACTAAAACACGCATTAGGCAAGCATGGTGATTACGCCTATTCACTGTACTGATGACTTCAGTGAGATGAGAGGCCTTTGTCTAGCAGTGGGACATTATAGACTAATACTTTTACTTTTATACTTCAAATGAAGAAAACTGCATCGAAATCAGTCCATCCGTTTGAGAATTACGATGCTACAGACAGACACACTCACATTCACAGACATCGACGTCAAACTTCGAACACCCCTATTCGTGTAGAGGGTTAAAAACTATATCATATATCAAAAGATTTTTCAAGCATGTTTAACTCTACATACAATTTAGTTCAAGTGCTTCCTTATAGCAAAAAAGGTCAAAGGGAACCTATAAGTCATCATTACAATGCCGACCCAATTATCATTTGCGTAAGTCTCAAATTACTTTATGCTTCGGTTGGAGGGCCCAATTTTGCGGTATATTAACCTATCCACCCTGTTATTATGAAATTATAGTAGCTTTGATTGAATGAGTTTCCTTCGCAACGTTCATTTTGATGAAATTACAAGCGAAATGGTATTGGTTGTTGTTTTAATATGAAATTATTTGGTTCAAAGACTTTCTGTAATCAAGTTTTATTGATGGGAATATGGAAATTGAGTGGCAATTAGACATGAATGTTATTCATTATCCATTATTAAGTACTGTTAGGGCTTGCTACGGTGGTATGTGTTTGTGGTACCGAAAGGAAAATATACATATGTATGACTAGCAGCGCCCCGTGGTTTTACCCGCGTAGTAGCCGTCGCTCGGGAATTTCGGAATAAAATGTATCCTATGAGTTATTCTGATGTATAACCTATATTACTCTTAAAGATTCATCCAAATCCGTCCGGTAGTTTGTTCCTGAAAGACTAACAAACATACATGCATGCATCCTCATAAACTTTCGCATTTATAATATTAGTATTTTACAATCATATATTTTATTTATATTCTCGTTTGTAAAGGTTAACTCTTCACTGCTAAAAGGGTTTACGTTTCTCAATTTCATACCGTTTTGAAACATAAAAATGTTGCTTATTCGTGACACCTCTTATTCAAGACGCAGGCGAACAGCAAAAGGTTGAACAGGGTGACCATGGTTAATGCATGATTTGGTATATAAGCATTTATTTAGAAATTATGAGTAAAATATTTGCCTGTAATGTCCCACTGCTGGGCAAAGGCCTCTCATCTCACTGAATATATCAGTACAGTGTGGAGGATTAAGCGTAATCTTGGCTTGCCTAATTTAGAAGGAATGGAAGTAAAGGAATGAAATTAATTACGCTTTGTTTTACAACTGACAACTGGCACCAATATCTTTTGCCTTTCTTTATAATTTACGCATCACCTTAGACTTTGAATATAGACAGAAATAAATAAATCATTAGAACATCAACCGAAATCAATAATTCCTTATTAATTGTAACTTATTTTTCTTAATCTTCACAAAAAATGGAAAATGATTTTGACATTTCAATATTGCATACATTTAGGTCAACAACACGTCTTGTATCATCAAAGCTTTATATCTTTAAAAAAATCACGTCTTTAAGGTTGCGTCTCGCCCAGCAGTGAGACAGCGAAGTTACGTAAAAAAAGGTATAATTCCTACTATTTTATTTAACATGGCCACCCTACACATCCTTATGATCTTTCGTCCATATGACAACATGACATTGAGTTACACAGCGCTTGGCTACGTCATAACCTGCGAACGTGATGTATTTACCAATAGAACTAACCTCGCCTCGCTGTAATATCTGTATGAAACATACGGATTATATGAGATTTACAGGCGTGACTCCGAACTTCAAATTCGTAGAATATACCTGACTAGCCGCGCCCCGCGGTTTCACCCGCGTTGTACCCGTTCCCAAGGGAATTTCGGGATAAAATGTATCGCGTGTGTTATTCTGATGTATAACTTACATAACTGTAAATTTTTATCCAAATCCGTTCAGATTTTTTTGCGTAAAAGAGTAACAAATATACTCGTACATACATCCCACAAACTTTCGCATCTATAGTATTAGTAGGATATGAGTGGCCCTGCACCTGCCGTCCAAACCATCTGAACAGCATTAATGAGTCCCGCAGGTCGGACAAAATGCTTATAATACCGCTCGGATAGTCGCCCTTCTCATACATAATTATCCAATTCGGAAAGTCAGAATAAAAACATTGTAATGCAATCAATAAAACAGAAACAGAACTTCTTAATTGTAACGGTTTGTGAATCAATTCACGCATTTAAAAAGTTCCAAACAGTTTTTTTCTGAAACAAGTCGAAAACAAAGAACGTGATAGGTCTTTATGAGACACGGGGACGAAAACAATATCAAACATAGCATTGAATGTTAACAATTTATTTTTAACTATCGTCCCATACTGGGACAAATATTTTGCAGCTTATATAACACTAGTCGCGTCCCACAGTCTTACCCGCGTTGTGCCCGTTCCCGTGAGAATTTCGGGATGAAAAATAGCTTATAACCTCTCCGTTGAATGTTTATTTATGACAAAAATAATTATTCAAATAGGACTCGTAATTCCCGAACCCGATTAGCTCAAACATACAAACAAACATATAAAGTTTACCTCTTTAGAATATAATGTATGACAAAAAAACTTGAGAGGTGTCAAGGGATTTCCGGATGGAACGAAGTTTATTTATTATCAACAAAAAATAATCGTCCCGACACCACACTGTTCAATGCAAAATAGAAAGACGAAACGAAAATATCTGGCTTGCTTTCTATAAGAGAGAGAGAGAGAGAGAGAGAGAGACATACGCCTGCGGCGTGCGCATGTTTCTCTGTCTGTCTCTCTCTAACGAAAAAAGTGTCGTTACATAATAATGTAACGACACTTTTTTCGGACGGAATACCGTCTAGCCCCCTTTCGCGATAAGGAACTTCGTTCCAATATCATCAATTAGTTAATTGTCAATTAAATGGACGTCTGTGAGTGCAGCAGTTAGTGAGACTGACTCCAGCTGTAGTTTGAATATAGAAACCAATACGCAATTATCCAAACTTCAAAGAGGGTTCAATAGAAATGTTTGCGTTGCCAAACGCCGAATGCGTTCGACTCTGGTATGTTATCATCATTTGCTAATTGCTTATATGGCAAGGATTAGTTACGGCGTGGATAGCTGATATATTATGTACTATTACTAATATCCAATGAGATTAATCGAATACATTTTAGCTGGAATAAGAGGCTCGTATATGACACACTTACCTAAGTAAGGTGTTCGTTTCGTTAGATTGCCCGATTTTAATAGAAATTTTATTGAACTCTTAAGCTAGATCACACATATCTTTCAAGCTTTCGCTTGGATTCAATAACTTCAGTTGCAAACTCGCACAATTTCAATAACCCACACGTCAACTACACATTTTATCGTCGTTATTTTCAAAGATTTTATGTTTTCCGACAGTTTATATACTCTATACTAATATTATAAAGAGGTAAAATTTGTAAGTTTGTTTGTTTATACGTTCGAGGTAATCTCAGGAATTATCAGTCCGATTTGAATAATTCTTTATTTAATAGATAGCCACATTCAACGGGAAGGTTATAGGCTATTTTTCATCCCGAAATTCCCACGGGAACGGGAACAACGCGGGTAAAACCGCGGGGCGCTGCTAGTCTTAAATAAAATATAAACGGCAAAAGCCAGGCACCATCTGCAGCGGTTCTAGTCCCATTGTAGCGTTCGTGGCGTAGTTTGACTAAGCGATATTAACTCATTGCAATTATTAAGCAACGTGCAGTTCGGCCTTACTTCGATGGGTGGCCGATAGCGACATTTCTTTATGAGCGCTACCGTAGTCGGAGTGTTATACCTGGAAAATTGACGATATTTAACCACATTTTGTGCCAATCCAAAAAAAAAATGATTATACATCAAACTGTCGGTCCCGGTTGTTTCAATCGATAGACGTGACCAAGGCCTTAAGGCGGTCATTAAATTCGAAGTCACTTACTTGTAAGTCCCATTATTGTTCTACTAGCAGCGCCCCGCGGTTTTACCCGCGTTGTGCCCGTTCCCGTAAGAAACCCGGGATAAAATGTAGCCTATAGCCTTCCTCGATAAATAGACTATCTAACAGTGAAAGAATTATTCAAATCGGTTCAGTAGTTTCTGAGATTAGCGCGTTTACACAAACAAACAAACAAACAAACAAAACAAACTCTTCAGCTTTATAATATTAGTATAGATTGTTCAAACCAATACTTTTAACATTCAATTCTTGATACGACTATAAATGTTCGTCCGTTTACCCAGCAGTGTGTCTCATTATATTTGATCGGCTACAAACAAGCGACTTAACCCGTGTGTTAGCATTCAGTAAGGC
This sequence comes from Cyclophora albipunctata, assembly GCA_963082685.1. Classification (NCBI taxonomy): domain Eukaryota; kingdom Metazoa; phylum Arthropoda; class Insecta; order Lepidoptera; family Geometridae; genus Cyclophora; species Cyclophora albipunctata. The sequence continues at coordinate 7,756,619 of OY720129.1, read as the reverse complement.
AACTTCGTTACAACTTGATCCAACACTTAATGTACCGGGTAACTTCAACTTCTGAACACAGTATACCTATTCGGAGAGTTTTTTGCTCGCCATTTTTTTTATTAATGTTTACTCATTAGTTATTCATTATTGATTGAACAGTTGTAATTAAGCGTCTTAACAGCATCCGTGGTCTTGTGGTTTGAGTGCCCGGCTCACGACCGGTTCCGGGTTCGATTCCCGGTGGGGATATCTCACAAAAATTTCTTTGTGAGACTTTCCTCAGTTTGGTTAGGGCATTGCAGGCTGAATCACCTGATTGCTCGAAAAGTAAGATGATTCCGTGCTTCGGAGGGCACGTTAAGCCGTCGGTCCCGGTTACTTTCTACGGAGAGTAGTCGTTACTTGAGCCATGTCAGAGGCCTTTGGCGGCTCAATAACTCTGACACCACGATTGGTCAGGTTGGCCATCCACTCGATGAAGAAGAATTAATCGTCAGACCATGTCGGAGGCCTTTAGGCGGTCTAAAAAACTCCGACACCAGGATGAGCACTGATCTACTCGAAATGAATTAATGAATGATGCCCCATTTAGACGGGGAGAGTTTCTCGTCTCGAAGATACAATTATCGAAGGAATATAAAACATTTTTTTCGTCTAAACAAGCGCTCTCCTCGCTCGTTGCCTTGGGCGACAATTGCCTTGCAATGGAATATTATTATGTCCGTGTAAACAGAATTTCAAAGCAAAAATCGTATTGCGAGATTTTATTAAAACGATTCAAGCTGATTTGTACGATACTCGTATCAACTTGAAAATATGTCACAGGAGATCGTGTTTATACAAGTCGAGACTCTCCTAAGCAAGAATCTGCTTACTATACTTTTGTTGTGTAAACAAACATAGGCAATTATCGCCTAGCGATAAGTCATATGCGAATCTCGTATGAAATAATCGTAGGCGAGATTTTAGTTCTTGCCTGTATGTAAACATTTTGATACGATTGTGTTATGGCGATTATTGCTTGTGATAGTAGCGTATGGTTTCTCGTAAGGAAACGTACGAGAAACTCTCCCCGTCTAAATGGGCCTTGATGGATGGATGGATGTGCGAATGCTTTACCATATTTGAGGCTCAATTTATTTGACGCACCACTAGCGTTTCCTCTGAGCTGGAAGAACAATGCATTGCAAACTTTGCAAAGAGATTTCGAGTATTGTCAAGTAAATAATGCTTTTGGTCAAAACATTCATTCCCAACCACAGAGCATAGAATCACCGCCGCGCCGGCCGCTACTGATTCTTTACTCTGTGCTCCCAACGAAGCGGAGACTCAATGAAATGCAAAAAAATCAAGCTTTATATTGCCAAATTCAAATTGATATCCACTCTTCTCTTGACTACATCAGTGCAAACATACCCTTAGACCTGGATTGAGTTTGGAATTAGAATCCATTTCTTCTACTGTAGCTTGAGTGCAAGTTTATTTTCTAAGTAATCTCACCTTTCGATACAGATGACCTTTCGATACAGGTGACCTTTCATGTCTATTGACACCCAGTTACAGAATGTTCTCAGAAATATCGAACGTTTCTTTGGAAAGTAACAAAACTCAGTCAAGTGAGATGGTATATGAGATGAGTTTATAAGTCTATTTTATAGAATAGACTTACTGGTAGTTAATGATTAATTTGTATCTATACTAATAGTATAAAGCTGCAGAGTTTGTTTGTTTGTTTGAACGCGCTAATCTCAGGAATGGTCCGATTTGAAAAATTCTTTTTTTAATGAGTAGCCACATTCAACGGGAATGTTATAGGCTACTTTTCATCCTGAAATTCTCACGGGAACGGGTACAAAGCGGGTAAAACCGCGGGGCGCTGCTAGTCCTTAATATTATCAAAGGTAGTGACCTCGTTAATTATCAAATAAATTCGACCCTGCTCTTGGATATCAATTAATCGCAGAATAAATAAATATACACACATTTCGTATAATAATTTGAAATTATATTTCGTACTCGGCAGAAAGTTTTACCCATCGTTTATATAGGATGATCGGATTAAATTTTGTACAGCGTTAACTCTTGTCAAACTGTTGAGATTTAGTTTGTCAATCATTAAGTCCGTGCGACAAAATCGCATCGCTTATTAAAGTACGGTATAACCAGAACCCGCCTCCCATTCTCCAAAGGTGGACGGAGAAGACTTTCTGCCAGGACTTGCCCCTATATATATTCATTATTCTTCAAAATACGGGAGAAAAATCATGAGAGATCCTGTTGTATTCAAATGGTTTAAGTATATAACATCTCATTTATTCATATCGGTGAGGAATCGCCCTGTTTAAGTAAATTTATGATAACTAATTTTTACCCATCTTTAGACAAAGCCAAAAATTCTCCGAATAAATTAGTAGAATATCCCACGGAACACTTTGCAATTTAGATATGATAATTATTATGATAATGGACGGTTTTGATTATGTTTCCTAAATGACCCACCAAGTAGATTTTGTTGTTTATTTACAAACCTTTTGTCGATATTGACTGTTTTCTCGTGACGTAGTTTAGTTAAGCGATGTTACCTCATTGCTTTTGTTAAGCAACGTCCTTCTCGGGCACTACTTGGATGGGTGGCCGATAGGGGCATTTTAAATAGGTATAATCATCGTTATTTACACTTATTCGTTCAACATCCTTATTTAAAAAATGATTTACTGTGTAGGCATGGTACAACTATCACTACATATTATAAAGCAAAGTCCCCGGCCGCGTCTGTCTGTCTGTTGGCGATAAACTCAAATACTGCTGCAAGGATTTTGACGCGGCATTTTTAAATAGATTGAGTGATTCAAGAGAAAGGTTTATATGTACATAAAATTCCGAAATTTTTACAGCAACGGGCACAACGCGGGTAAAACCGCGGGGCACTGCTAGTTTTTATATTTTTAACCGACTTTCATTCCAACAATACATTATTAATACAGATCATGCGTCCACTAAATCCAAATCCATTATTATCCGTGTACATACTGCGTTATTAATTCAATACGTATAGTTATTAAGGGTCTCCATTCAAATCTACTGACCTATTCGCTGACATAGGAAGCCAATGTCAAATGTGGTATGTGTACCTATTTATGTATGTCAACTATGCAAAGATCAAGCTATTATTACGTAGATGGGACACTCGATCACGAAAACTCCTACGGCCTATTACCTATTGCCTACGGAAAATAGGAGTCAAGAGAGTACTCTCTCTCTCTCCTTTCTCTCTCCCCCTTTCTCTCTCCCCCTCTCCCCCCTCTCTCTCGCTCTCTCTCTCTCTCTTACATAAACAGTGATACAGAAAGAGTGATTTTACCAATTGTTTAGAATGTTTGTAATTTTCTTATATCGGTTTATTTTATTCCACATATTATTTAAGAGGGGTGCCATTGTTCAACCCATAGAGAATGAGAGTCCGTTTTCATTCTATGGAGCGGAGCTGTGCGGGGCTCAATCAGCCAATCACAAGGTTGTGATTTTGTGATTGGTTTGTGACCTACGCACAACTCCACTCCGCTTCTGTGCTCGCTTTTTGAACAAAACACACAAAATAATTGTTTATGTTCAAATAAATAAAATCGCTTGTTGCTCTTGCTGCTTGCTTATAAGTACTGTAAAGTCTTTGAAAGATTTCAACCAATTGAATCAATAAAAATACTATCATTTACTAAGACAGTCTGAAAAGTTCCAACATTTCTGAAAATAAAACTTTTTTCACATAGTTCAATGCACCTTTCAGAACAGCATCACCTCTGTACCCTTAATCTAAGTAATGGCATTCTAAATGGCTGGAGGGTACGGATAGTCAGGACAATAGGATCCAGTGGACTGTAAACCAGATAGGACTTTAAATTAATTAATATAAGGGTTAGATACGCATCTTTTGTCCACGAAATAAAGGCAACACGTAATATGACTATTTATTTATGACATTTTTGGCATGAAATATAGTGAATGGGAATATTTGGTGGTGGAAAGGGTTTTGTTGTGTTTAATTAGTTTAAAGTGTGTGATTCAGCAGTTTTGAGGTTTTAAGTTGTGAAATGAAGAAGACTTTTAGTGTATGTAAAATCAGATTAGCGATTATTAATATATTATGCGATAGCTCCTTAACGTCTTGGTAGTCTAGTGGTGTGTGCAATCGCCTGCCAAGACTGGGATCCCAGGTTCAAATCCTAGGTTCAGCGAAGCATGTTTCCGATTTACTATTCAAACATGGCTCGAGTCAAAGATCACCAAACTGTGATGAAACTGTGATGATTATGCCTAATCGCCTCACTGTACTTAGTAAAGGCCTTTGCTTAGCAGTAGGACATAACAGGTTAATACTTTTTTCACACTATTTTCTTTGATGTTGAGTTATAGAGAATACCCCTAAATATGTAGTATGTATTTGGAGCCAGTGCGACTAAGGCTTTGTTCATATGACCGCGCAGAGCCGTATGGAAGTTTCGACCGCGCGATACTAGATCGCAGTAAACAGCTAGTGTCGTGTACATGAACGCGCGTGACCGCGCGATATTGCGCGATGCCGCGCTGCTCCGCGCGTTTATCTGAACTTAGCCTAAAGCAGAATTTTATCTTTAGGCAAAGAGTATATAAACATATCTTTAGATACACATAACATTCTAAACATTAGTTACAACATTAATATAAAGTAAATTATTTCACTTTTTCTTTGGAATGAAGTAATTTAATAGCGAGCTAATACAAAGCCTTGTGAAATATGTTATTACTTCTAAGCATTGTTATTTTTATAGCCGAACAGTGCCCCATAAAAGATCCCTAAAGCCTGTTTAAGTGAAATTTGTGTTACCTACAAGAATTTTTGTGGTAAAGTGATTTTTATCTGGAATTTATTATCACGGCTACAGGACTCTGTTGTTATTTCTTAGGTATTCTTTGAGGTATTTTTTAAATGAATTTACCGTACAGATAATACAGTATATTATAGTGTTCACAGCTTTTATTTTTGTTATGTACACTAATTCTTTGAAAAGGAAGATTTTTTCGTGCTCATTAAAATGTATGAGCGCGAACCCACTTTTGGGAAAATAACATAAGCGCAATCTACTTAATAAGGAATCTACTAAATTAGGAACTATCTGATGTATCCGAGAGACCCTGGCCACAGCCAAGTGCAGTGCAGCGTGAGTGAGGCGCGGCAAGCGGTGAGTGGCGAGAACCTTAATAATTATTAATTTCCATTCATTATTTCATGAGTAAGCTTAACCAGAAAAATGATCGTTAAAATGTATTAGTATTCGGCGTGTAATGTCCCACTATTGAGCAAAGGCCTCTCATTTGACAAGCCCGTTGGCACAGTGGCAGTGAGAGCGCTTAGTGTGTCGGGGGTTGCGGGTTCGATTCCCGCCCGGATTCAACAATATGTGAAGACATAGTTGTTGGCGATGATGTCTGGGTGTCAATCATATATTCTTATAAAGTATTTGTGTATATGTAGTAGTATCAGTTAGATAGATTCCATATTACAAGCTTAGAGCTTAGTTTGGGTCTAATTAACCGTGGCTGAATTTGTCCGGGTATATTTATCTCCCCGAAGATATCAGTACAGTAAGGAGAATTAAATATACATATTCCTGAAAATTGGAATCCCAAAACCGGTTTTACATACATTTAGCAAAATTTCTTTCATGAAAAGTGGATTCGTAAAAGGCGAATGGAAGAAAGTAATGCCATTATAGAGAGCCATTTTGTAAATGTGGATGCACATAGGCTCCCCTACGAACAGGCTCGGTGCATTGCACTGCTGCAGTGCAAGTTTTAAGCATGCCATTTTGCATAATGCCCGAAGAGTGTGTTAATTAACCGATTTTGAATACGGCAAATAGGCAGGGCGTTTTAATACTTGTTATGTAATAAAAATGGTAAATACTCATAATAACTGATTTTTCTTCTTTCTTATCGAGTGGATGGTCAACCTGACCAATCCTGGTGTCAGAGTTATTGAGCCGCCAAAGGCCTCTGACATGGCTCATCTAACGACTACTGTCCGTAGAAAGTAACCGGGACCGACGGCTTAACGTGCCCTCCGAAGCACGGAATCATAACTGATTTAAAGTAAGTATATTTCCGTTGTTAGTTTTAGGTCTTTTTATTTAATTCGTAGTTAAACTTAGATTATTGGGCTTTTTATTAGATATAAATTAAGTATTATGAATTGAAACTACGTTTACGGATACGCTTCGCTTTTATTTTATTATTTTACATTTTTATTCATCGTTTCACCTCTTTACAAGAACCCTGATCACAGAAGACTACTGACTTAAGAAGCCAGTATAGAAATTAAATAATTACAGCGGAATAAAGTGAAATTCATAAGAAAAGACATAAGTAAATTTAAAACAATTTGTAGTATATATTTATCACAAATAACACAAACAAAACAGTACCACAATCAACCAGACGCCTAAACCGTACCGTAATAAATAACAAATGTAACAGTGGAACTGGAACGTTTCAAAACTGTCTAATTTCACACATTACCCGCAACACACGCGGTGTGAAAATAAAAACCTTTTTGAATTAATTCCTATGGTTCTTTGAATTATTTATAGCGGATTACATTATCGCATACTAGCTGAGTTACCAGGCTTCGCTTGAATGCATATTCTTCTTCATTATCTTTGGTGTTTAAGTTTCAACTGAGCGTTTAATGGACTGTTTTTTTTTTAGGTTTTTTAAGATGTGTCTGATGGAGTTTCGTCTGAACATATACACCATTTCTGGGGTTCTGTGGTTTACTCGCCTTGTAAACGCTCATTAGGGAATTCGGGATCGATCAATTCGAGAAGGTTAGTGGCCACCCTGGTGTAGGAGTTTTTAGACCACCTAAAGGGTTCCGATATAGTCTGACCATTGAAACAATCGGGACCAATTGCTTAACGTGCCCTCCGAAGCACGGTAGCGCTCAGATAAAAATGCCACTATCGGCCACCCATCCAAGCTGCACGTCGCTTAACAATCGCAATGAACTAACATCGCCACGAGCGCTTCTTCGTGGTTAAAGCCTATAATAAAAGGTGACCTAAGTCAAAAAACTAAAACGGGATCAAGTAAATAGATATAGACAGCTTAGACCTTTTTCTGTCCGATTATCTATTTAATCCTTTCCACAACTTTTCGTTAAAGTTAAAGCTTTTGTAGACCGTAATACGGGCAGTTTAGACAGCCTTCTGAAATAAAAATCTTTAGGAGTGCACATTAGAGACAAGATGCGAAGTGGAGGAGAAAAATAAGGAAGGCTGACCCCACCACCATGTGGGGCACACAGCCAGGAAGAGAGAGAGAGAGATTAGAGACAAGATGTCCATACTCATACAGTTTTTCGTCTGTTAGACTAAAGAATTGTTTTCAAGACTGTAAAACTGAATAAGACCAGACTACGACGATAAGTCAACGCAATTGTTAACACGTTGGTGCAGCTCGACCCCTACTTAGGTACACAAATAAATGTACTATTTTATTATTTTTGTTTTTGTTAGCTACGTATATGTAAGAGAAAGACCACCGGTTTCACCCCGTAGTTCTCAAGGGGACGTCCTGAATGCGGGTAAAAGCGAGGGGCACCGCTAGTATTAGTATAGATGAAAAAATATTGTTTTGGCGTGCATTTTCACATGCACATCAAAATGCTTCACGAAGAGATATACACAATGTTAATGCATTGTTTGAAAACGTCAATGCGATGTAATTGGTGAATTGAACTCCAGTTCGCTCTTCTCCGCTTCTATGAAACCGCCCTTACTGGAGTCTGGAGTTTAATCTGCGTTGTCCTTTACATCAAATAGGTATTTATTTTAAAGTTTGTGAAGTCAGTTTAAGCCGTTTTTCGTGTCAATTTTATTTCGGTCTGTTAAAGGAGATTAGTTTAATGGATTCCGAATAAAGGGTAATTGAGTGGGTATTTTTGTTTTAATGTATTTTGGGTTGGTTTTGTTTTCATTAATACTCGTACAATAAAGCTGAATTGAAGTGCTGAGTTTGTTTTTTGACAAGCGCTTAAAGTCAGGGGTTGCGGTTTAGATTCCCGCCCGGAGTCAACAATATGTGAAGACATATTTGTTGGCGACGACGTCTGGGTGACAATTATAATTATATTCTTATAAAGTATTTGTGTATGTATATGTACGGTAGAAGTATCAGATAATTAGATTCCATACAAGCTTAGAGCTTAGTTTTGGTCTAATTAACCGTGAGTGAATTTGTCCCGGTATATTTATTTTTTATTTCGTTTTTTGTTTATTGAACGCACTCCTCTAAAAAACTACCAATCCGATTTGAATAATTATTTTTCTAATTGATAGCCACATTTAACGGGATTATTTGTCATCCCGAAATTCCCACGGGAAGAAACGAACGTCATATGTTAAACATATTTACTCGTCCTAATAATACTAAGAATGCTTGTGCATTCTTAAAATTAAGAATGCTTGATCATGGCCAGGCATTCCACCCTAAATTAGTAATACAATATCTAATCTAACACACGCACACGTCACCGCTTCTTCTTCATCGAGTGGATGGTCAACCTAACCAATCCTGGTGTCAGAATTATAGAGCCGCCAAAGGCCTCTGACATGGCTCATGTAACGACTACTATCCGTAGAAAGTAACCGGGACCGACGGCTGAACGTGCCCTCCGAAGCACGGAATCATCTTACTTTTCGGGCAATCAGGTGATTCAGCCTGTAATGCCCTAACCAAACTGAGGACAGTCACACAAAGAGATTTTTTGTGAGAAATTGTCCCCACCGGGAATCGAACCCGGAACCTCCGGATCGTGAGCCGGGCGCTCAAACCACAAGACCACGGAGGCTGTTACGTCACCGCTACGCCACTACCAGCCCCGTTTGTTTACAACAAAAACTTATGTAGCAATATTCAGAGTTACCGGATAAATTAATAGTTGTTACAGTTACTTGTTTCAGTTAGTAACTTTAACTTTTGTCGCAATGCTGTAACCGGGCCCCGGTAACCTTTCACGGCCATAACTTACGTTAAACTAATGCGAAATAGAGCCTTTTTTAAAGATATACTTTTGGTTTGAATTTTGTAGAGAGAATGAAAAGTCTTGCGTAATCTGACTGTATTATAGTGTGACTTACTAGCAGCGCTTCCGCGGTTTTACTCGTAGGAATTTTAGGATATAAAATAGCCTCTATCGTTCACCTTTGATGAGGCTATACATTAAAAATTGTTGAAACAATAATTTATTTTTTCAACTTTATTATATTACGAGTAGTAAAGATAAGAATATGAATTTGGAAAATTTTATAGGATCTTAACTTTTGCCCAGTTCAAACTATAGTAAAGCATGAAACTGCGTAAAGCGGGCGCCCGGAAGGGCAACCAACGCGTGTCTACGCACGTGGACACGCGCGAGGACTCTGTGGGAACGCGACGGACCCCGTCACGAGCGGGCGCGGTTTCATACAAAAGTGCTACGTCGCGGGCGTCCGTCAAGGCGAGACGCGCCCCACACCCGCGCAGCGGGGCTGCTTCTGTGCCTCCGTGCGACGGTCTCCCGCGCGGGCCACGTCGCCAGTCCACGCGCGTGGACACGCGACGGTTGCCCGTCCGGGCGCCTGCTTAACGCAGTTTAATGCCTAACAGTGTCCCGGTACACCTATTAAAATTATATTCAGACAGAGAAAACGAAACAAACAAATTCTACAAGTGCGAACACCGAATGAGCATTTAAACATAATTATCTTTACATATCATAAAAGCATTTCGCGTCTTTCTGTCTGTATGCTCTTGCTAATTTCAAAAAGGTCTAAAACCAATTTTCATATCGTTTTCAACAGGCAGAAGAACTCAAGAACATTTATATATGTCGTAGAATAATTTGATACTTCGAATCTTCGCGAAAATCCTAGGGGTTTTGCGAAAACGCGGATAATTAGACATAGGCGAAAAATTATCAAATCTTACTTTTAATTATCAAATCTTACTTTTAAACATGAAAAAAAAAATAACCCTAACCTACCGAATAGTAAGTAATTCGGTAGGTTAGGGTTATTTTTTTTTTTCATGTTTAAACTCTCTCTTTTCATTAAAATGACATACGGCTAATACCCGAAGTGCGGCTACACCTAGTTTTAGCCGGTTGCCTATGTCTAATTATCCGCGTTTTTGCAAAACCCCTAGGATTTCCGCGAAGATTCGAAGTATCAAATTATCCTACGACATTATATAGCTTTTAACAAACATTTAAACTGGGATCTTACTCAATATTTAATCGAAGTGAAGTGACTTGAGAACCTCACAGCTAAGCATAATACGTCAGTTAAGTTACACATACAGTTAAACATAATAATATAACCTCCTTTTCAAAATTAAAAACCCGCTTCAATAACACACATAAACTATCCGTTTCCAGTACTAGACTAGGCTATATCCTATATCTATTCACCAGGCTGTCCTCATAAAAAACTCATACACCCCTACACCAAACGGCCAGTACATTTGTCGAACATGTACTTTCATGCTGTCGAAACGACCGGCGGACTATTGTTTGTGTTCACTACAATACTGCGTTTTTTGTTACTACATGGTATAGGATAAGCAAAAATGGTAGACAGAGGCTACAAGTATTTGAAAATGTTTCATGAAGGTACGTCTAATTTTATACTCTTCTATATTCCTACGTTCTTCTTTTGTTTTTTCTTTATTGATCTATATAAGCAAGCAAGTGAAGCTCATTCGGATTTGGACTCTTCTTAGTCCCTTCTTCTAAGTTCTGTCAAGATTATAATCATGTCAGCTATCAGCTTATCCAAGCCTTCAATCGAGAATACAGCCACCGCCTTTTATAGATCGGTTAGAAATGTTAAGAAAATTTACGTGAAAAACTATGCAATTATTTAAAAAAAATTAAACAAGAGTGCCACACTTAACTAATTGATGTAATTTTTCATACATTACATGTCAAAATCACTCATTACAAAAATATCCTCTTTGGAAGCACTTGACGTCTCTGAGTACGATCGTGTTTTTATTGTTATTATATTTTGTCTTCATTTTTCACGTACTCTAGATAAATATTACATTTCACATCATAAATACAAACGTACATGTAACTAGTGCCTATTCTACATATACCGGAATACAGACAAGGCCAGAGGCGTTATTTGCTATAGAGTCCATACTCCATTCATTATTAATTTTGTCATAGAGACGCATGATGTCAAAATAAATGAATATGAATATGATGAACAGTTTTTGATTAAATTAACTGGTAAATTTTGAACTTGAAAATTGCTATAAACTTATTAATTATTGTGAATAATTTGGAACTTAAGAATATGATACTTTAATACAATCTCACCTTGTACCGAGTTTTATAGACTTTTGCATTAAACACCTTATCTAAAATACTTTAAAAACTATAAACTTATACAATTTTATATTGAATACATTTCACTTTTGTATAAAAATCTTGATGTCGTCTTTTTTTATTCACGAAGATAACGCTTAACGTAATGGTGCAAATTTTCTGCGGTCAACGAACTCTTTTCATTATAATTCGGTCTCCTAACTTCGTCTTAACCCCTAGACTGTCCAATTGTGGTCAGCCGACACCTAATTATATGACAACTTCTGTCGCTTACCGAATGCAGTCATGAGGTCGAAAACTTGGATTGAACAATCGCTCGCGGCGTAGTTTAACGACGTGAAGTCAGTTCATTGTGATTGTTAAGCAACGTGCAGCTCGGTCCGTACTAAGATGGGTGGCCGATAATGGCATTTTATCTGAGAGCTATGTAAGTTCGTATTACTTAGTGGCCAATCCTGGTATCGGATTTTTAGACCGCCTAAAGACCTCCAATATGGTCTATTGGCAGAAACAATTGGGACCGTTAATTTTACGTACCCTAAGCGCTCAGATAGAAATGCCAACCAACGGTCACCCATCTAAGTAGAGGCCGAGCTGCACGTTGCTTAACAATCACAATGAGCTAACATCGCTTAGTCAAACTACAAGTGCTTTTAAAAGTGAGTACAACTCACGACCACCTACCAATAATTTACTTAATCCACCTTTAGCCAGGCAAAGACATTTTTTCCTCAATAAATTGGTCGTTAATGCATTTTAATGACATTTCCTATCCGTCTCACGATCGCGACTAATTATCCCGTCAATTAAACTAATTTAACCCTTAACCTACTTCCAAGCTCACTGTCAATTCCAATTTCAAAAAATCTCCGGACTTACCACAAGACGGCCACAATCTTCAATAACTAACTTACGGGGGTTGCGCTTATTCTTTTTTAAAGAAAAATTTATATTATTTCCCTTCAAAGGCTTTTTGAAGTACGTTCCGTAAAGGATTCCTCTCTGGGCAAAGAGTTATAGCTTAAAAATAGATTAAACTCAACCGGCTAAGACGGTATCGGTAAGGAAATTGCTATAAGAATGCCTTTTGTTCGGTTTATTTTTATTTTTCTCTCGTCTACAATTTAGCTCGAGGCAACGATTTCATTAAAGGGTTAATGTTTATAATAATTCTGTTCTTTTTTTAAAGTGAAGCGTTGGGGTTAAAGCAGCTAATTGGTTTGGATTATGTTTTGTTTTGGCTTCTGTGTAGTTATAAGAAACTAGCAGCGCCCCGCGGTTAACCCGCGTTGTGTCCATTCCTGTGGGAATTTCGGGATGAAAAATAGCCTATGTTACTCGTGGATAATGTAGCTTTCGAATGGTGAAAGAATTTTTAAAAACGATCCAGTAGTTTTAGAGCCTATTCATTACAACCAAACAAATAAAGTTTTCCTCTTTATAATATTACTCTATGACTTGACACACAAAACAAAGTGTGGGGGCGGCTGGGTGCGGGTCGGACCTTTCAAACAAATTACAAGGAATACAACGTCACGCGACCCGCAACCGGTCCGTATCCGTACTATGTGTGTCTTGCGCTTATAATATAAAAATTAATCGCTGAATCTGTTGGTAAGCGCATAACTTCAGAACGACTGCACCAAATTGGATGATTCTTTTTTTAATGTGTTCCTTATTGTCAGGACAAGGGTTTTATATAAGAAAAATAAGGAATAAAAATCTCAAAATTCCCACGGGAACGGGGGCGCTGCGGGTGAAACCGCGGGGCACAGCTAGTTTATTATGAAAACACTATCGACCGCACTCAGAGACGTTCATTAAATCGACACAAGTAATTTGTCTCACATTACATGTCAAAATCGCTCATTAAATGTTTACTTGACAAGCATCTGACGTTTCTGAGTACGGACGTACGTCAACCAAGTAAAATTTTCACCAGTGCAATACGAGTATAGTCATTTTCAAATTAGTTTGAGTATAAGTTTAAGCTGACTCAATCACAAGCACATAATTGATTTAACTTCAAAATTAGTTTTTAATTGAAACTACGTTCACAGATACACTTCGCTTTATTTAACATTTTTATCTGACGTTTCGGCCCCTGGAACCGTGGTCACAGAAGACTGAAATTCTTTATATTAAAAGTCTTTACCCATCCCTAACTTCCTAATGAAAATCTAATCGAATAACTGCAGGTCCATCACTAGAGCAAGGATAACGAAGCCGGAACACACTCGTGTGCGATCTAGACGTACCTAACACGATTAGTTCACCGATGAACATCAAATCGATAGTGTGCACTCAGCCTTGTTTATTGACCGCACTATTAATGTACGATTTCCTAGCTCTTAGGGTCTAGACAGACGGACTGCAATTCAACTGCAATCCGACTGCCAAATGGCAGTTCAGATGCAGTTTGAATGCAGTTGGCTCGACTGCAATCAAACTGCACGTCGACGGGCAGTTGGCGTGCAGTTGGATTGCAGTCTGTCGTTGTAACTGCACTCAGACTGCAATCCAACTGCACGCCAACTGCCCGTCGACGTGCAGTTTGATTGCAGTCGAGCCAACTGCATTCAAACTGCATCTGAACTGCCATTTGGCAGTCGGATTGCAGTTGAATTGCAGTCCGTCTGTCTAGACCCTTAGAGCTGTGCTGTGGTTATTTAAAAATTGTCTTGATGTTTGGGAGTGCGGTGTGTATGTATATCCTACTAAAATGCGAATGCGAAAGTTTGTGAGGATAGATGTGTGTATGGATGCTTGTTACTCTTTCACGTAAAAACGAAACAGCATACATGTATCTGTACGAGTATATATCCTTCCTCACAAACTTTCGCATTTATAATATTAGTAGGATAACGTTAATTAGTTAATTGTATATTTAATTTACATCTCAGAGTCGGGCAGTTAATAATATATATTTTTTTAAGAATCCAAGTTTCTTAAGCCGTTGTAAACTATAACACATAATCCGCGTATATACAAACAATCGAATATCCCCAATCCATCCCGAAAAGATTTCGAATAAAAGAACAAAAAATAAGACCTCTCCAACAGCATTACTGGATATAAAGTAAAAACACGCGAATAAGATTTTTTACGAATATATTCTCAATAAGTATTGTCACCTGTAATAAAACCTTGAACAGTTTAGAACCTTATCGCTGTAAAAACACCCAGCATTCTAACTACGCTTAGATGTAAAAGAAAGACGTGTTTAAAGTGAAAAGGTTCTATATTGTGTAGCGTTGTAAGCGAAGTATTGCGTTTGATACATTCTTATGTGTATATGTTATGGAGTAATTTGATTTACGTTCATACATACGTTTCGTCGTATATATTTACTATCGACGTTCGATATTGAGTTCCAAACTCAATAAGACAAAGCAGATGTTACTTGTTTATGTCATAAAGTTCGAAAGCCTTTTAACGTTGTGTTCCACTGCGATTCTACTTCATATTTTATTTTGAGTTATATTCTGGTACTAACGGCACACTTCGATTTCTTATAGTGGAGTTGTTTCCATGAAAACTTTAAAGTATAGGTCGAAAATAGACTAAAAGTATGTTTTCGGTAGTGACTGCAGCAGCTGCAGGCAACAAGAACCGGCCGTAAGCAACATTACCGATTTCTATGAAACTCTATGAAATGCCGAGCGCAACGACACTGCTGCTTGCAGTCGGCAGTTGCTGCCTGATGCTGCGGTCACACCGTAAACAGACTTTTATTCCTATCATTGTAGTATGTATTAGCTACCTACTAGTGAAAGCCACGTCAAAATGATTGCAGCCCTTTGAAAGATTAGCCTTAATAAACAGGCAAAGGTACTGTTTTTTATAAAAATGTTTGCAATCCTACTCCCTATTCTATCCTTCTTCCTACTAATATTATAAATGCGAAAGTTTGTGAGGATGGATGTATATATGGATGTATGGATGTTTGTTGCTCTTTCACGCAAAAACTACTGAACGGATTTGGATGAAACTTTACAGTAATATAGGTTATACATCACAATAACACATGGGATACATTTTATCCCAAACAAACAGGCAGACGATTGATTATAAGCTATGATTAATCATGCAGCTATACCTAATCATAAAGTATCGCTTTTGAAGTGGTATGCAAACCTTCACTGCTGCTATTTAATATAGTTCATATTTGAATAGATGCTCATTCCAAGCCGGTGCAATGGTGCCTAAGTTCGTGGCTGAAGCTATTCCATTCTACAATATTGAGCAATAGTAGGTGTTTCTTATTGATCTCTGAAGATTTGAGGACTGAGGTAGCGGACAGTTTTAAATAAAAGGGAAGTGTCTCCGTAAACGGAGTGTTAATTCAATCTTAGTTTCATATTCTGATATGGAATCATGCAGCGAGGACGGCGGCGATTTAGTTTAATTTTGGGTAAATAACAAAATAAAAAATTGTGAATGGAAAATAGTAAATAAGATATTCGATTTACTAATACTAGTCTAGTTAATAATTTACCAAAAATAGTTTTAACATAATAGCCTATGAAAAATTATGCATGATTAGAATCGCACTATCAATCTAACTAGGATAAAAAAGACGGTATTTCTCTAATAAAATAAAAATGTAAATAAGCATGTTTAAATTCTGAAGCGGAAAGCAGGTGCTGTTTAAGGAGCACCCTATTCCATTAATTCCGGTGAACAATCAGGTATTTTTCCGAGTATCGTGATAAGCCTTCTGCACTGATAAAGGGGATTTAGTTAAAATATTTCCTTGATTACATCGTTCCACCCCTTGCACTTTTTTAATGCTTCACATTTTTTCTTGATTTCATGCTTTAATTTAAAGGTACAAAAAAGTTCACGTTGATGGATAAGTGATGTTGGTTGTTTAGACGATTTTCTGTGGTCTGTTTTCTGCCATCGTGTTTTGGTCATAGTATCGGTATACTCGTAGTGTAGACTGTCTTCTGTCCTCTGTCTTCTGTCTTGTGGTGTCGTGTTGTGGTGTCAATGTACACGTACTATATAAATAATAAATCTTTAAATAAAATCTTTATTTCTTACAAATTGGTAGGTACAAGCTATTACAAAACAAGCTAAAATAAATGCAATGTAAGGGGTATATATATCGTCAGCATAGAACTCAGGTTGTGTTTATCACAAGAGACATTGTGAAATTCTCTTTGTTGCTTTCAGATATTGTTTCAGATAAATTGCTTTCAGATAAAGCTTTCAATTTGTCAAAAATGGTGTAAAATAGGACCAAAAGTTTAGTTTTGGAGCCTATTATTAGGGTATACAAAAACAAACTTATAAAAATGTGACTTTCTTTTTCGTTTATATTTTTTATGTAAACATAACCCAATAGAAAAAAGTTAAATTAAAAAGTCCCGTCCACTATTAATAACAATTTCGACCCCTTAAGTCCAGTTCATGGGGTGAAAACATTTTTAAGCCCCAAAAATTCGAGGCGAAACATTAGCAGGCGAGCCTTGTACTGCAATAGATTACCCCTATAAAACTCCCTGCAGATTGCAGGGGTCATAACAGATAAACGTTGCTTGTAATTTTATACCCCCTTTCATCCCTTGTGTGAAACAAAAGGGACCTGAGGTGTTCTTTTACTTTACGATAACATTATAGAATGGGTACAGTTCCAATGACATAGAGAGTAATGGAATGAGTATGTGTTGGTGTTTTTTTGCTAGCTAGTGTCGCTAAACTGACATTCGAACATTAGAGTATACATTTTTTTACCTATATTGTCCCACTGCTGGGCAAAGGTCTCCCCCAGTGGTAGTGCGCTCTCTTTTACTCCGATACAAATAGACAGTGTGTGCCGACGTGCATTTGGTTTGGTGTTGACAGCGTCTTTACTCTTGCCCACATACCGCTTCCATTCATACGTATACGAGTACTTTAATGTTCCACGGATCCATCAATGATTTTCAAAGAGTGCCATCCTGTAGATAAGATGAAGTGCCCTATTTTCCTTGATTGGAAATGCCATCTACTTTTAAAGGGTTCGTTTTGGATATCAATTAAGATTTCACTATTAGATTGTGTTGTGATAAAATACTAGTTTATAATGCCTTGAACCCTGATTGATTAAAGAACTAGCAGTGCCCTGCGGTTTTACCCGCGTTGTGCCCGTTCCTAGTGGGACATTACAGGCTAATACTCTACTTTACTTTCAACTGATTTGATGCAAACACTAAAACAAAATCTAGAAACACAATACTATTTTTGGCAGCTGAACCGTTCTATCGTCCTGTGTATTTTCACTGCACCTCCCGCCATCACTGTCTAAAGCTCTTCAATAAATAAACTAGCACTCTACGTCCAACGTCATGCATTTTATAAACAAACATTGTACTAAACAAAAACTTCAGGAAGGTGTTAAACCAACAAGATCACAGGGTACACTTCCGAACTTGAAAATTCACCAAAGCTCAATGGATTTGCATTCAAAATGAGACGCTAAACCTACTTTAAAATGTGCTAATTTCCCCTTTAAAAGCTCCTAAGTGAACGTTAGGGAGAGTTTTAGAGATAATTTGTTCAAGCCTGTTAAGTTTCAGTCAAGTTTTAAGTGACGAACCTTTCGAAGTCTTTAATATTCGGATTGGTTATTGAAAAGTAATGGAAAGCATTGAGGAACTTTTCAAACATGGCTCGGGTTTGAGGTTACCAACTCGCATTAGGCAAGCGCGGTGATTACGCCTAATCATCCTCACTGTACTGATATCTTTAGTGAGATGAGAGGCCTTTGCCCAGCCGTGGGACATTACAGGCAAATACTTTTTACTTTATGTATTGGTTCATTTTATTAGGTAATGTTTAATCAAATAGGAGATAGAACTTAGTGTTTATTTGTAGTTTTTAAGTTAAATAATATACAAAATTCTTGAAATAATAAGTTGATATTTTTTCAGAGAATAAAGTCCTGCAAAGACAATAATTGTAAAAATTATACTGGAAACAACATGCATAGCTTCCTTTATATTATCACTACATAGTATAAAATAAAGTCGTCGCTTTTTCTAATAGGTAATAGGTTTTTTTTTGTAATAGGTAGAGTGATTCAAGAGGAAGGTTTTTATGTAAAAAAATTCCCGAAATTCCCACGGAAACGGGCACAACGCGGGTAAAACCGCGGGGCGCTGCTAGTAATTAATAAAAAAGATTAATTATAATCTTACTAAAACAACATCTTCTCTATCTCTATCTTATGAATATTTCACGAATAAAAGTCAAAATGTCAAAATATTACATCGTTCTAACAATTCGTTTCCCCAAAACGCGAATTAGAATAACAAAACATAACATTTTAACGAATCTCATCCGGATAATATGCCCCTACTTAGTGAGGGTCGAATAAGTACCGAATACCAATTTACTTACCTACTTGTAGGCGTCACAATAACACATTAATGTACCTTACTTAAGCCCCTTTACGGAAAATGAATATTCAAATCATAGGGTTGAATGTATGGGGTTGGGAGGCTTTTGGCAGATTCGGTTTACATACAAAAATTGGCTTTTTTGCGTTAAAATATTATTCTCGGTATTTGTCGAATTTCGCTGTTGTTTGAATGATGGTATAATTGAATTGAGTAATTAATGCCGCACTCGGGACGTTCATTAAATTGACACTGAATTATTTGACGTAATTTTTCATACATTACATGTTAAATTCGCTATTTTTTCTACTAAAGACGCATTTGACGTCTCTGAGTACGCATTAGACTTCTATGCGGTCACCGAACTCGTTTGATTCAACTTAGTTCACCGAACTTTGCGTCTTCGAATGCAACTAACTTCTTTTTTCTTTTTACTCTCGAGGTTACACATGCTACAGGCGGCGAACGACTGACTTACTTTCGGCGAGCGACTAAAGTCATCAAATAAGATATCAATGGTGTAGTATGACACGCAGTTAGTGCTTCGCTGTTCCGTGAGTATGACGCATAAGTTCGGTGGCCGAACTAGATATTTGAATAAGAATACGAATAAAATTGGCAAAAATAAAAATTACATATGTACACACAGAAAAAAATACAAGGCATTATGCAAAAGGCTGCAAATCAGCTGTTTCTGTCCGGGACGGAACACGCAAGACGCTAGTTTTCAGTTGCCACCTTACTCACTTCCTTCGCTTCTACAAGCCTTCTTAGTAACATATCTTAATCTACAAACCAAGAGCTTTGTTATATCAATGTATACTTAGCATAGTGGACTATCGGCACGGTATTGGTGATCGGATTAAGAGATTATGTCGACCTATTGTCTGGTTTGTGAGGTTACGAGCAGTGCAGGCTTTGATTTATAACTTCTAAGTCATCTAGGCTGTTAAATGTACTGGTATGGTGGTATATTAATGAAATGATGTTAGACTAGCAGCACTTCCCGGTTTCACCCGCGTTGTACCCGTTCCCGCAGGAATTTCGAGATAAAAAGTAGCCTATGTCCTTTCTCATGGTTTGGACTAACTGTGTACCAAATTTTATTCAAATCCGTTTGGTAGTTTTGGAGTGAAAGCGTAACAGACAGACAGACAGAGTTACTTTCGCATTTATAATATTAGTTAGGATTGACTGGAGGCAGCTTGGTGCTCGTCGAACTAGTCAGTCTAATTCTCTAACTGGCCTGGAATACCCTAAAAGGCAAAAGCCTATTTTTATCTCCTTCTTTTCAATAATAAAAACTATGTTTGAGTAGGTGAGTGGCCAACCTTTGTGTCAGAGTTTTTAGACGCCTACAACATGGTCTGACGATTAAAACAACCGGGACCGACAATTTAACGTGTCCTCCGAAGCACGGTAGCACTCAGATAGAAAAACCACTATCGGTCACCCATCCAAGTAGGGATCCAGCTGCACGTTGCTTAACAATCGCGATTAATTTACATCGCTTAGTCAAACAACGCCACGAGCGTCAAGCGCTACCACTCTTTTCATTAAGGAAGAAAAACACCTTATAATTATCAACCCATAAACCCTCCCGCCAAAATTCACCAAAAGTTGCTCAAACAAAATGACGTACTGAGTGCCTATTATAGTCTAAGAGTCGACAGTAAAAAGTGAAACGTAATTTAACTGTTGTTACCAGTTTTGTTGAACGACCGTTTTGGAACACTTGGGCTCTGAAGAAGACATTATCCACACGTTTGTACCGTAATGACCCTTCAAGGCCGGGATGTTCGTGGGGCATAGGAATGCTGGATGTACCTTAGGTATACCATAGCCGTTCTTATAGGCATTCGTTTTGTGGTCTTTTTGCATTGAAATTACATTAAGTTTATGGATAAACTTCGCTATTATTTTACTTTACTATTTTTATCTTCTTCATCGAGTGGATGGTCAACCTGACCAATCCTGGTGTCAGAGTTATTGAGCCGCCAAAGGCCTCTGACATGGCTCATGTAACGACTACTACCCGTAGAAAGTAACCGGGACCGACGGCTTAACTTGCCCTCTGAAGCACGGAATCATCTTACTTTTCGGGCAATCAGGTGATTCAGCCTGCAATGCCCTAACCAAACTGAGGACAGTCTCACAAAGAGATTTTTGTGAGATAAGTATTGTCCCCACCGGGAATCGAACCCGGAACCTCCGGATCGTGAGCCGAGCGCTTAAACCACAAGACCACGGAGGCTGTTAAACAATTTTATGTGACGATTTGACTCCTTTACAGGAGCTGTGGTTAAAGAAGACAGATTTGTTATGCTACGCATGTAATGTAATATAACAGTATAGTGTATCAATTAAAAATGAGTAGCGTTCTTTTAAACTTAAGAAACCAGTTTAGTAGCTCTTCTAAAGATATTGTGATTCAAATCAACGTCTCTTGAACTAGTTTTGCTCTATTGCTTTACTTTCAAAGGTGTAAAGAAGGTATGGTCACTTAAACTCAAAGAAGGTAGTGACCGTTGTCGCTCAATTGTTCGCAATCGGACGGCATTCAATTGGAAAAGTAGATTGAAACAAGTTACGTTACCATATTAGGCAAGCGCAATGATGTTATTTGGGTAATAAATTCTATAATGCATTAAAACCCAAAAAAAAATAAAATTTATGTTGAAATTTCAATTTATTTAATCTAATTCAAATTACCTCCACACACTTTTTCCCGTTAATTAGAACTTCTGCAAGCGCAGTAAAATAGCCTACACGTTCCATACACCCTAGATCCGAACACAAAATGGCGGATACCTACCGTTCTAAAAGTGCACTTAGTAACATTACGCATGCAAATCTGAATTCACCGTCATCTGTTCTGGGTAATCCGATTATATCGATGTCCGGACAATCGATTCCAACACCGAGAGAGCATTATTTGATCGTAATGAAGGCAATTTAAAACTTAATTGTATGCTTTTGATCGATGCGTTGCGTTGCGGTCTCATTGACAACAAAGAGGACGGCCATCTTGATTGTATGTTTTTATTCAATCGGTTTACTCTTTTGTACGTGAATTGGTTATGGCTTTTAAAGGTTGTTTTTTTTTGCGGTTTAATGAAAGGTATGCGTAATTAATGATAAAAGAAATCCAGGTGTATAATTAAAAATACTACTAAGGAAAAATGTGTATAGTTGAAACGATACTTTTTTGTACAAGAAGCTTTATTGAATCTTACTTTGAATCCAATCCAGTGAGAAAGTTGTGATAAAAATAACTTTTTATATCTCATGGATGTAGCTGGCTATCATTTACCCAAAAATATTTTATTTAATCGGTGTTTCTGGTTTCAGGAATTTGCGTGTTGAAACCAGACGTCTAACGTCTTCATTGATTAGAAAAATCAGTCATATAAGTTAAATTCACTCACAGATGGCCATTAAATCCACACTTAACTAATTGACCTAATTTTTCATACAATACATGTCATCTCTACTTAGAAAGCATTTAACGACTCTGAGTACAGGCACTAACAAAATACAAATTAAAGGACCTTGGGCGGATTACTATGGAGCCTGGCCCGATGCTCAACAGTGACATGACACATGTCATGTCACTGTTTGACATGACATATGTCATGTTCACGAGCTTTGGGTCAAAATTTCCCAAGGTCCTTTAGAATCTAAGTTTAAAGTCAATATAAGCTACATTGTAGGAATCATAAGAAGGTAGACTCAAGAATCAAATCCCACGTCTTAATAAATCCGATAGAATAAAATGTTCGGTAGGAATATGATCTCGCATTCGGCTCACGACTGCGGCAGTAATCTGAAGCCCTCGGTGACACCTCACTCCGGCCACAAGATGAATACACCCAGACAACCAACGACGAACTACGCTCAACAAACGAACGCACACATAGACGCGCGATGCATGAGTTTCGGACGATATTAAATTACGACAGTAGAGATTTGCTACGAATAATAAAAAGGATTACAGAATAAGCTAGTAAAGAGAAAAAAAACTAATTTTAAAATAAAGAAACGTCCTTAGTTTTTTACAATTTTAAACTTGTATACGTATATTACTGAATAGATTGTGAAAATATTTTGTTTCGTTCCAACTTTTAATCAAACCGATCACCGTAATCCTAAGCACCGCTCGAATCATGAAAATTATTCATCTGTTTCCAAATAATCAGTGAACAATGAATTTATATAAAAAACATATTTGCAAACGCGTCGAATTGAGAGCCTCCTAATCATTTCGAAACCGGTTGAAAACGTAAGCACACCTCTATGTATGTGTGCGTCAGTTCGTAGCACATTACTGTTGGTCTTCTGGGTGTATTTATTTATTTAATGGTGCTCCTCTCCCTCTTCACGTCTTATTGGCTTACTTGTCTACTGAAACGCACTCTCGCTTCACTTGTTACAGCGTCTTTTGGTTATGAACCAATCGATTGCGGCTTGGTATGCAATGGTTTGGATTGATAAAAAAGTGAGTCAGAAGTTTGTATGTTAGTGAGTCAATAGTCAAAAAAATATTATAAGCTCAACCAGATTGTAATGATATCGTCAGGGAGTATAGAGCAAGACATTGTATATTGCGGCTACGGGCCGGATGCGGTCGCGTGACGTACACACTCGGCCCGCACTCGCACTTTGTGTGTTTTGCACTTAAAAGCATTGGGTCATGTTTAGTAAAGTTCTTGTACTACCTTTTTTGCGAAAATGTAAAGAATAACCCAGGGTCACTAATAATAAGAAAAGGTAGGTGTAATTTTAAATCAAATTATCACAGTCCTAGAAATAAATGTAGTAAAAATCAAAAACTCCTATTGTTTCACAATAAATTCGCAAATGTTTTATAAATATTTTATTTCTATAATCTCATTTCTTTCAAATTGGTACGGTAAAGGATCCACGTGATGAATTCTCATAAAGTAAAGTAAAAGTATTAGCCTGTAATGTCCCACTGTTGGGCAAAGGCCTCTCGTCTCACTGAAGATATCAGTACAGTGAGGAGGTTTCAGGCGTAATCACCACGCTTGCCTAATGCGGGTTGGTGATCTCAAACCCGAGCCATGTTTGAAAAGTAGGAAACATGTTTTCGCTCGACCTGGGAATTGAACCCGGGACCTCAGTCTTGGCAGGCGAGTGCACATACCACTAGACCACCGAGGCGTTATTCTCATATCGATTTCATATTCATTAAACAACAAAGAAATGCAATATCAATTCAACTAAATCTACATCGAACGTAAACTCAATACTTTAAAAACTTACAATAGAATCTTATCAAGAAATAGTTCCTTTGAAGAACCTTTGACCCCTACTCGTACGTGCTAGGGTCCTTAGCAATATCACGTAAATTGTCCTTCAACGTAAAAGGTACGTGAATCAGCCCCTTGCCAAAACGTACTCGTATATAAACGACCAGCTCGTGTGAAATAAAGAGAGATAGTATGTAATTTATAACATTTGTAAACTCATTAATTGTGATAAAAAATTTCTAGTGCAATCTGTTTTGTACGGGATTCTGTTTGAGCTAGATTTATTGAAGATTAGGCATTAGGTTTGGTTTTGGAAAGGTCTTTTAGGGTGATTTTTCAATGTTCTACGTACTGTAATATCAATTTACTTTTATAGCACCGTCCATTGACTTTACATGCGATCAGCTACCCTATATATTATAAAGTCTTCACACTATGCAACACATAAAACGTACATAATATATAGTTGCATTTCTATCCGAGCGCTACCCTGCTTTGGAGCGCACGTTAAACAGTCGGTAACGGTTCTTTCAATCGGTAGACCATGTCAGAGGCCTTGAGGCAGTCTAAAAACTCCGTCACCAGGGTTGACCAACCTGTTCGAGATGAATGAATACAATACAACATAATGTCTATATTTTTAATCCAATTTGTGCCTACTTTATGTGGAAACCCAGAATTTTTTCCCAATCTAAAATGATTCAATATATTATATTTACTACAAAGAACCCCATACTTCATAGTGTCATATTTAAAGACAATTTTGACATCAAGTCGTTTTGATTTTTTTACTTCTTTCAATTTATATCGCTTCATATGGCAACCCAGTTTATAGAAATCACTCCACATAGCAATCCAGTTTGTTTGGAAAGTAATTTGTTTTATACGAGTACATAGTACACTCCTTCCTATACGACAGTGCGTAGTCTGAAGATCTAAGAACGCCATGATGGCGTATCGTTTGTACATGACAGCAAAACTGAACTACTTTTAATTGTCTGACATCCGCGCCTTTCATGTTCAGAATCACATCTTGATATCACCCACCCAGATATTGAGGTTAATGGGTTTCTATGTTGTTTGAAAACAATAAATTATTTCCTTTTTATTACAAAATTCTTTGGTAAAGTATAGCGTTTTTGACATTGAGTGAGTTTTGCAAGCTACTTTACTACATAATATCTATGTGTGACGAGACTTTGCCCAGCAGTGAAACATTTACAGGGTGATATTTTACTAAACTTTTTAAAAGCTTGACAGGTAATCTTGGAAAGGTTTAATAATAATATTGAAATTATTATAAAAAGTGAAAAAAATAGTTTCTTTACAGCTGTTTTAAAGTCAAGTGGGTAACAAGTAACAAACGAATAGTCACATGAGTGATTCTATAAGGGGACCGTTTTTTTTTCAGTCAGTAGAACACTGAACCCTAAAATATCGTAAAAAAAACTTTCCACGCAGGCGAAGTCGCGAGCAAAAGCTGATTTCTTCATAAAAAGGATTGCCATTGGTAGAAAAATCCGCCATATTTTTCATACTTTTCCATTTAAATAGGAATTATTAAGAAATTATAGTTGACGTAGTAACATTCTATAATAGTAGTTTATGCAACGTCATATAAAGAAGGATATGTTTTAATACCCGTGTTATATGCAGTTGCATACACTACTTTATCTTCACTATTTAATGCAATTAATCAAACAAAATTTTAAAAACAAAACACATTGCGAAACATTAAATTCACGCGTAGGTACGTGTATTGTCACAGTGAATGATGTTATAATGTTAAATTATAATGATATTATAACATCATGTGCAATTGCTTAAATTGAGTGTTTTAGTTGTCTGCGCTATAACAGTAGTAATTATAAGTCAAGTATTGGAAACATAAGTAGAATGTTACAACATTAGTGTAGATAAAACTCTTTAAAACCTTGATATAAATAATTATTTTGAATTGAAACAAAGTTTACGGATATACTTCGCAGGAACCGTGGTCACAGAAGACTTGAATCTTAAGTCTTGAAATGTATCCGTAAACATGTTTCAATTCCAAGTGTTCGCTTAAACTTAAGAAACCGGTAATAAATAATTACATATAACTGAAATATCGGCAATTTTTTCAATACAAAACATAAACAGCTTCAAGTCGGGAATTGAATCGTGAAAGTCGACGTTTACTGTACGTAACTAACTCGGGCGTTCGCGTCGTCTACAATGCGGTCTGTTCTTCGTTCAGTTTTCTTTATAGCTTTGTGACATACTGACTGGGAGGATGGGGCGTTAGGGCCGATTCTGCGTTAAGCGGGCGCACGTAACGGGCGCACGCGACGGTTCACTTTTGTATGAAACCGCGCGGGCGCTCGCGACGAGTGCACGCGACGGGCGCCCATGAATTTTGGGATAAAACGTTTTCCATGTGTTATTCTGATGTATAACCTATTATTACTGTAAATTTTCATCCAAATCCGTTGAGTAGTTTTGGTGTGAAAGAGTAACAAACATACCTACATCCTTACAAACTTTCGCATTTAATAATAGTACCTAGTAGGATATGTACCTAAGTTGTCACACTTCTAAAGCAGTATCTCACTTGTTTTCCCCACTATTCTTCGCCGCGTTTCGAGTTGAAAAGTTTCTTTTTACCCAGCCAATTCAGTTCTGTGGTACCGAACAATCTGCAAAACCACTTGTGAACTTTCTTAAAAGAGTTTCACCTTGCATCGTATACATGTTAATTTGGCAAAATGTTGTTTGCACTTAGTATGATGGCGGTGGAATATTCTGGAACATTCTGGAAACTTGTGGAATTTGTACGTGTTTGCTATGGCAGTTTGAGAGTTTATGAATATTAACTTTAACAAATAATGTTCATATGTTTGATTTATTTTCTTTTTTTATTCTGATATAACTTCCACTGAATTTTGTTAAACTTACCGATGGTATATCCCATATTTCTTCCTAAAATAATAGGGTATTAAAAAGATTATAAGCACTTTTAACCTCTAAGTTTGACTTCGATGCTGTGAGTTTGTGTGTCTGTGGCATCGTAGCTCTCAAACGGTGGGACCGATTTCAATGCGGTTTGTTCATTTCCAGCCAGTTTCGTTGGGGTGGTTCTTGGTAAAAATCGGTAAAGCCGGTTTTTTTAATTTTTAATTTTATATGACAGATTTTGACATGACTGTAATCTATATATATAAAAGAAAGTCGTGTTAGTTACACTATTTATAACTCGAGTACGGCAGAACCGATTTTGCTGAAAACTGGTGGAGAGGTAGTTTAGAACCAGGAGACAGATATAGGATACTATTTATCCCGTATTTCCTACGGGAACGGGTGCGCTGTGGGTGAAGCCGCAGGGCACAGCTAGTCTATTATAAAAATGAAACCCGTTTTCCTTGGTCGCGGCATCACGCGTAAATGGCTGGACCGATTTCCACGGTTTTGCATTCGTTGGAAAGGTCTCGGGCTCCGTGAGGTTTATCTATACTAATATTATAAAGCTGAAGAGTTTGTTTTGTTTGTTTGTTTAAACGCGCTAATCTCAGAAACTACTGAACCGATTTGAATAATTCTTTCACTGTTAGATAGTCTATTTATCGAGGAAGGCTATAGGCTACATTTTATCCCGAAATTCCCACGGTAACGGGCACAACGCGGGTAAAACCGCGGGGCGCTGCTAGTAGGGAATAAAAATCAAAATTCCCACGGGAACGGGGGCGCTGCGGGTGAAACCGCGGGGCACAGCTAGTGTATGAAAAATTACTTCAATTAGGTAAGTGTCCATTTAATAGACGGCTGAGTGCGGCAGTAGATCTATGAACTGCACATAACTTCTTCACCTTGCTTTTTCTTCTAAAAGTACTAAAATCTCTCGCATCTACTTAGTATAATAGTTTAGTACTACTTAGTATAATAACTTAGTTGATTTTCAATTTATTTTCACTTAAAACTTCGCTATACGTTTGGATTGGAAAATTTAATCAGAAGCTGATTCCATCACGTCATAGCAACCATAAATAGTTTCTCGGCGAGTTCTAAACTACCTCTTGCGTGCAGTTCTTTCCGAGTTCATTGCAAATGGCAACTTTTAATAACGTGTTGTCCGCTCACCGACATGCTTCAGAAAAATATAGGAAATTGTTTTGGAAACCTGACTTTTATAAATAAATGGTATTTAAGAAGTTGAAGTAACCTGAAATTAATTTTTAAAAGTATTATCAGAAACGGGTTCAATCTTTTTTGTAACTAATGCGCTCGTGATGTAGTTTGACTATGCTAGGCAATGTTAGCTCATTGTATAATCCTATCCTACTTCCTACTAACATTATAAATGCGAAAGTTTGTGAGGATGGATGTATGTTTATTGCTCTTTCACGCAAAAACTACTGAACGGATTTGGATGAAACTTTACAGTAATATAGGTTACACATCGGGAACGGGTACAACGTGGGTGAAACCGCGGGGCGCGGCTAGTATAGTATAATATTATAATACCTACACCCGGACAAATTCACTCACGGCTCATTAGACAAAGTAAGCTCTTGTATTATGGAATCTAACTCACTGATACTACTACATACACATACACAAATACTTTATAAGTATATATAATTGTGTTTATAAAGCAGCGTGTAGCTCGATCCCTATTCAATGGATGTCCGATAGTGGCAGTTCTATCTGAGTATTACTGTGCTTCGTAGAGCACGTAGAATTATCGGTCCCGGTTGTTGCATCGTCAGATGATGTCGGATGTTTTTGGCGGTCTAAAAACTGTGACACCAGGGTTGGACACTAACCTACTTTAACTTAATTAATTACTTATTACCTTTCGTTTAATCTGGCTAATTAAAATCTTGTTAATACTCGTCAAACTTATAACACCTCTTTGATTACGTCGAGTAAAAGTTATAGAATGTATGAAGTTAAAATTATTCACATTTACAAAGTACGATATAACCTTTATAGTATACTAGCAGCGCCCCGCGGTTTTACCCGCGTTGTGCCCGTTCCCGTGGGAATTTCGGGAATTTTTTTACATAAAAACCTTCCTCTTGAATCACTCTACCTATTACAAAAAACCGCATCAAAATCCGTTGCGTAATTTTAAAGATTTAAGCATACAGACAGACAAACAGTGTGACAGACACGAAAAAGAGACGACTTTATTTTATACTATGTAGTGAAGTTTCAATCAAACGAAACCCGTTCGTTAAATAAAAGGCTAGTTACTAAAAACATGAAATCCCGAAACCAGGGACATCCTATCCAATTTTTTCCACAAAAACCTCTTTGTTTTCAACTTTTTAGTCGACATAACGGTCCAATGTGCACCTTTGTCAAAGGCTTTGCATTCGAATACCGGCCGTGAACTACTGTAGAAATATGCGGCCGAATGACGATTGAAAAATGCTGAATTTTCAGGACATTTGATGAGTTGGAGTGAGTACTTAACTTTGAGGGCCCTCATTTGGTACAGGCACTGACCTCTACTATATGGACTGGCTGCAGTCATAATAATTTTGTGCCTATTAGAGTGGTGCCATTTTGGCGCTGTAGGCCACTGTAGGCAGATACGAATCTCCATGGAACTAAAATAAGTTATGTCATAAGTCGACTGTGTACCCATATTTGCTTGCAGTGAACGTCAGAATTAGTTCTCGGGAAACTCGTAGGGGCGCTCCAAATTGCCACACAAAATTAGCTGTCATTTGTATGGTAACAGCCAATCCATATAGTAGAGGTCAGTGGGTACAGGGGAGTGCATTTTACTTCAGGTTAAAGGTTAAGGCTATTTATCATCCCAAAATTCCCACTGGAACATTCACAACGCGGGTAAAACCATGGGACGCTGCTAATGAGACATTATTGCTTTTTCTGGTTTAAATTAAAGATTAACGGCGAAGTTTTAATTCTCATCCAATATTTTTCTCCCAAAGTTATGAAGTAATTATGTTTTTGTCTACTGTTTTTGGGTCAGTTGCGTAGTTGTTTGGAGAGCGCTGAAGTTCTTGTATCCATTGTTGAAGAGTTTTCTTGGACAAGAGGTTTGACCCAATTATTTTGATCTATGATGAGAAGCCGTACGTGGGTTAAATATTTTTTGACCTAGTAAATGGTTTAATAAGTAAGTTAGTAAGTAGTTCAAGTGGGTTAGTGCCCACCCTGGCGTCGAAGTTTTTAGACCGCCTAAAGACCTCATGGTCTAACGATTGAAACAACTGAGACGGGAAATTTAAATTGGTGTAACAGACATTATCGGTTCTTTATCCTACTAATATTATAAATGCGAAAGTTTGTGAGGATGGATGTATGTATGTATGGATGGATGTTTGGATGTATGTTTGATGCTCTTTCACGCAAAAACTATTGAACGGATTTGGATGAAACTTTACAGTAATATAGGTTAAACATCAGAATAAAATATGGGATACATTTTATCCCGAGATTCCCGCGGGAACTGATAGAACGCGGGTAACACCGCGAGGCGCGGCTAGTCATATATGTCGGGTGAACAGCGATATTTACCCCACTTCTGATGTCGGGGAAATGTCACATCAGGATAAGCACGAGCATTATAATGTCACATCAGATATCTTAGGATTCTTAGGTCTTGATCTTGAAATAATAACTCACAGGACTTCATTACAATGACATTGCTTGTATTTTACACACGATCATCATGGATTACAGATTACAGTTAGGATACGTCTAGATTCAATTAATTGATGGAACCTAAACGACCTCCCTACACCCCATAGTCGTCCTGTCCACGCCATAGAATCTTTTCCTAATCCTATACTCGATTCGCAATACGATCGTGATGTCGTCAACCCATCCTTCCTCCAATCTACGTTCCAATGTAATCGCCATCCAACCATCTCCATTCGTCCCATCACGTCTAATGTCCCGACCAGGCTAATGTACGCCATCTTTACTTA
Source organism: Cyclophora albipunctata (assembly GCA_963082685.1). Classification (NCBI taxonomy): domain Eukaryota; kingdom Metazoa; phylum Arthropoda; class Insecta; order Lepidoptera; family Geometridae; genus Cyclophora; species Cyclophora albipunctata. The sequence goes on along the minus strand of OY720129.1, from coordinate 7,725,625 downwards.
TCATAGACTCCCCCACTCCCTCACTGCCACAGACTACCAAACCAGCTCACATCCCTCTATCGAACAACTGTCATCTGTCACAGTGCGTAACACCACAGACTTAACATAGTCTATTCTCATACCACAGACTACACCACGAAGGTAGAACTCACGTCACGGAATAACAACACTACCGATTCCATCAGTCAACTGAATTTACAAACTACTCTTAAACTTCTACAGACTAAAAATAATGTAGTGACGTTATAATCCGCTATCTGGTGTGGCGCCACTGATGCCACGCTCCGACACGGCCATCCTGCTAGCACACGTCCTCGTGTGTTGGCTAACCTGCACAGAAATAACCAACGAGAGTATTTGTTCGCCTCGGCCACTTCTGACCAATCATATTTCTACAAACAGCTCAAATAAAGAAACTTCGTAACTGTATAGTTTTTCTTTTAAATTACTAACTATGATTACTAACAACTCAAATTCAGATTAATAATATGATCAAAGTAAATTATGATAACGTTTCATCTACCAAAACCCTGGGGCCAGTAACAGTGACAGACTCTGGTTCATTATTCACACACAACCAACAATTTAAACACAATTGATTTACTACTGAGCTTTATTCGTGGTCCCAACACAAGATTTAGCAAACGCATTTGCCCTTTATGCACTTCCATTTCGGAATGCCGAGTCGTCCCATGACTCTACGGTCTTCGCTACCAGGCAAGACCCGACCACACTACCCAGAGCTACCGCCTACTGCCTACCCACGGACTACTACAAGTAGTAGACACCGATTTCTAACGGGCTACAGCTTGCAGCTCTCAATATTCTTTCATCTTATCCTAAACCTAGCTCCGTGGTTGATCTTGAACACAATCCATGGCGATATGATATTCAGCACATTGGGCAATCCGGGCTCAGTGGGCAATAGCGATCTTTATCATTCTCTGCTAGATGCACGGTGGGCAATAGCGATCTTGATCATTCTCTGCTGAACGCTCGGTGGGCAATAGCGATCTTGATCCCACTTCTGATGTCGGCTGAACAGCGATATTTATCCCACTTCTGATGTCGGGTGACCTCGATAATCATCCCACTTCTGATGTCGGGGAACAGCGATATTTACCCCACTTTTGATATTGGGGACATGTCACATCAGGATAAGCACGAGCATTATACTGTCAATCCAACATCTTAGGATTTCTAGGTCTTGATCTTGAAATAATAACTCACAGGACTTCATTACAATGACATTGCTTGTATTTTACACACGATCAGCATGGATTACAGATTACAGTTAGGATACGTTTAGGTTCCATCAATTAATTGAATCTAGACGTATCCTAACTGTAATCTGTAATCCATGATGATCGTGTGTAAAATACAAGCAATGTCATTGTAATGAAGTCCTGTGAGTTATTATTTCAAGATCAAGACCTAGAAATCCTAAGATGTTGGATTGACAGTATAATGCTCGTGCTTATCCTGATGTGACATGTCCCCAATATCAAAAGTGGGGTAAATATCGCTGTTCCCCGACATCAGAAGTGGGATGATTATCGAGGTCACCCGACATATATATATGGTGAGAGAATAAATAAATTATTATATGATAAAGAAATTCATTATTTTTGTTGACACACATAAGATGTTTAAGACACTGTTATTAATCCTGGACACAAGTAGGCTGTTAAAATTTGACAGTGTATGACACACTGTCTATGGCATGGCATAGAAGCAACTCGCTTCTAAACTAATAGAACGATTTTAATATATGATTATAATAGGTTTGGAATAGTTTGGAAGGCGTGATTGGATAAAAAAATAGATAATTATAATATTTAATTATCTAGTTTTAAAATCTCATAAGACTTTTTTATTTAGATTGAAAATACGCTGCTTATTTTTAAACCGCTTCCCGTCTCAAACAAAACACTTTGTAGTCACACCATAATTAAACAAGAGCAAAAACATTTTAAAAGAAGCATTCTTAAAGGATCGGCTATTTTTTGCGATGTTTCCCGTAGCGACGTCCGCACGCGGCGCGAACAAACATACGGCTTTGAAAAAGGATTAAATCGATCCAATTTCAAGAGATAGGTAGAGAGTAGAGTGCCGAGCATTTTTCAATGTGCAGCAGTGCCGTGTGATTGAAACAGTATGCTGTTGTGGGGTATTTGGGGCATGGCTTAAAATATTTAAGTAAAATGCGTAGTTTTATATCAAATAACTGCTTGATTAGAAAACTCGTTTAATGTGAGTTTGAAAAGCTTAGTACTTGTTCGGAGTTCACTATAAGAGTAAAATTCTTTATGAAACTAGAACAACCAATTTACGTAAATGTAAGCGACTTTTCAATGTATGTACCAGGATTGGTCAGGTTGACTATCCACTCGATGAAGAAGAAGAATGAAAAACAAAACAAATATGTGCGTAGCACCGAAGCCGCGCGTAGTAGTCGTAGGTACGTAGGTGCGTAGTGTGACTAAACAGAGTTTGTTTAGTCACATCACATATAAATTTACATATAAATAAAATTGGAGTGTCTGTAATATTAAAATGACCACTTTTTACTACATGCATATAAATACATACGATACCAAATAACATTTTTGACATTTTTATCTGTATCTATTTGTTCTGGCTAAACTCTGAAATGGCCGGACCGATTTTGACATGCCTTTTACTGACAGGTAGTTGATGAAATAAAGAGTAACTTAGGCTTCTTTTATTTTATAAAAAAGCAGTATTCCACCCGCACGACTTATAAATGCATAAAGTAAAAGAAACCGTAAGCAACAAGGAAATCTATCCATTACTACGTGCTACGAGAAAATAAACATTTAGGTTTAAATAGCCGAACTCATTCATTTTCTGCGACATTCATCTCTAAGAAAACAATAGGTACCTTAATTTTTCGTTGAACAAAACCCAATTGACCTTAAAACTCCATCCTACTTCTGGAACAAAGGAGGCTCTCGGGCCATTTGAACAGCGCTCAAACAAAAGGTGTCGCGCGTAAGTGACAAAATGCATCCTACTAATGAAAAAGCTTCTGACACTTTAAGATTGTTCCTTCAGGGTTTTTGTTACATTTACCATTGAAATGGGTCAAAATTTATTATGCTGACCCTTTATTTGGGATTTTCCGGGTATTTTGTACTTTTCTTGTTTCTTTTTTGATAATTTTCCGGTGTATCCGTTGATGATTTTAAGTACTGATTGTATTTTTGGGGTGTTAATAGAGGTTTTGAGGCAAAAATATTACATTCGATTGTCGATATTATGTAAGAAGTGTCTTTTTGTATCGAAGCTTGCATTTCCCGTAATACTTTATAAGAGTATAAAATAATGATAAAACTATATACTAGCAATTCCTCTCAGTTTTACCCTCATTGTACCCGTTCCCGTGGGTATTTCTAGATAAAAAAAATAGCTTATAACCTTCCCGTTGAATGTGGCTATCCATGACAATAAGAATTATTCGTACCAGACTGGTAATCCCCGAGATAAGCCCGAACATACAAACAAGCAAAATAAAATAAATTACCTCTTTATAATATTAGCTTAACAGCTGATAGCATAACAGATTTAATGACCTAACACATTTTTGATTTTTAGTTCATGAGTTTTACTTATTCATTTATAATAGCGGGCATCTAAGAGTAAATTCAACAATACACCTTTATATAATTGTGGCAGAAACTCTCAACAAAATTATTAACATTATTGTAAGTAAAAAATACAAGCCTTTCAGTGCTTATAAAAGAAGAAAATCAATACCATATTTTCTCTCCACACATCACGAAAATATATTTCAAACCTCGATACAGTAACCTAATATAGTTCAAGAGTCAAATACATTTTCTATACTTCATTTCTTCAATACAAGTCATATCGAGTATAATGGCGCGTTCACATACGGAATTATCGATGAATGAATTTAATTTTCTTCATATTGTTGGGAGAGGCGATAGGCGCTCCCCGAGGGGTGATTTGGAGCCGTGAACATGTTTCATCGTAATCGAACGGGTCAATACAGTACTAAAATTATATTGTAAGAGCCAGCTTACTCTTTTCTGTGTTTATGTGTTATAATAATTATTAAGTACATGTTATACTGTATGTTGTGCTAAAGTTTATCTCATGAATAAGGCCACTTATAACTTACTAAACAACTGACATAATTAATGATGATGCTTTATAATGTTAGTAATTTTGTATGTTCTCTCCCATTATTTTTTAACTTGAGAGCGGATTTTCATCTGGTTTTTACCAACAGGTAGAGTAATCCCAGAGACTGGTTTTTCATTTGGTCCTGTAATTGATAACTTTACGCAATTTTATTGACTGATCAGAGCAATGTGGTGAGTTGTTAGTTTTTTTTAATAATGGTTAACGGTTGATGTACTCGTATTAGACTAAGTTCAGACGTCATTCTTCGCTTAAACGCGTTAAATTCAAAAGTTTTATTAAAAAACTGTGCGCTGTCTCCTGACCTACACATACAACGTTATCGTCCTAAAGGGATGTACACAGTACAGAATATAATGTTTATTATGATTTGGTACCTTCAAATGTTCAAATAACGGCCTCCCACATTGTATTGAATTGCAATTCAGGTCACGATCACAGGAACAACTAAATTTAATTGTACTCGTATATATATATTTGTTTACGTTTTTAGGGCCTCAATTGTACGAAATGATTGTTTCGGAATGGTTAGTCCCTTTTATTGAAGGGGACGTTATTATTATAGGTGTTTCTCCTGATTTTAGATTATATTGTTTGCATTATATGTTGATGAGTATAGTGAGCATGAATAGTGTTTTTTAATCAGGTTTAAAATACAATTTAAATACTTATATAAGTATATTTTTTAATCAAATTCAAATATTTTTATTTTTATTCAGGTTTGGCCCCATAGACGCTCTTTTAAACGTACCCATTCGGAAGAACATCAGCAGAGAAGAAACGCTGCTGGTTATTTTTTTTTAATTCAAGGTATAATACAATTTCATACTTATAAGTATAGATTACACCTTGAAATCAGGTTGTGGTGCTGGTGCAGGAATTTGACTCCAGACATCTTTGTCCTCAATGTAATCACTAATGAATGCTTTAGCATTTAGTGGCTTTACGCTCGTAGACGTCAAATACTTCCGAAGTAGAGATTAAATGACCGATTTTGATATAGTAATGTATCAAAAATTTAGTTTAGGTTCATTAGTTAAGTGTTGATTTAATGGACATCTCTAAGTGCGGTAGTTAGTCAATAAAATGCTTTTAACGAACTATTTTAATTTACCTTATCATAGCCATAGAAACCTCTTCACGTAGTAATAATTCTAACGACATTTCGAGGAAATGTTCACCAAATTAAAGTTTGTGACAATACCGCGGGTGCCGGGGGCATAGTTCCCAATTTTCATAACACTAAGCATTCAATATTAATCCATTTTGTGCACTGTGCACCGCGCTTTGACAGTGTTCATTATAAATTGTGGATAGTGCCTCTTCGAGTAAGTTTTGAATTTAAATGTATAAAGTACATTGATGTGGAATTATTGGATATGGCAGTTTGTAATGATTTTGGTAATACGTTTCTGTAATATCATAGTGTAATATAACTTTTCAGGGACAAATGTTAGGTTCTAATCTGAATTCTAATAATGACAGTCCATTTGTTTGTTTTCGCACATTTCGGTTTAGATTATGAACTTTAGTTGGTCAATGTGCTTTTTAAGTCTGAATTCGGTTTCTAAATAAAAATAAAACAATTTCGGGACCTCTGCCTCAGACATAAGTGAAAAATCAGTTTGCTTCTTGTCAGAGTCATTATTGAATGACGTTTTGAAAAATTAAGGGCCGAAACTGCGTTAAGTGTGCGCCCGTCGCGGTTTCATACAAAAATAAACCGTTCACTTTTGTATGAAGCCGTCCGCCAAGGGCGCACGCGACGGTTCACTTTTGTATGAAACCGCACGCGGCGGGCGTACGTGACGGGCGCACGCGACGGGCGCACGCGACGGGCGCACGCTGAACGCAGTTTCGGCACTAAGAATTTAAAAAATCTGAATATGTGGTACTCGTTAAACATATAAAAAAACAGACAAATTTTGACTGAAATTAGCTAAATTTACACCACTAGTGTCAACATTACTTGTGTGACTAGTGGCATTTTGGAAAATATTGCGTGGTTATCCGTAGTTTGGGAATAAGTATTCGCATTCCACTTGGTTGTCTCTATGTATACAGGGTGATTACGGGGTCGTGGAGCAAGAAAGAAGCATTTAACTTACATTTTCCTAAGCATCACGATAGGTTAGGACTAACAGTACACCAGCGACTTATTTTAGTCAGCAAAAAAAACTGCGGTAATTCGAGATCATGGTCACCCTACTATTTCCCAAGAAAACTTATGTCAAGTAATATTAAAAGTAGGGTGACCACGCATTTTGAGTCAATAATAATTTTTAAATAAAAATACGTAAATAACGAATCATCTTTGTTTAAATTAAAATAAATACAGGTAGCATCGCAATCATTTATTTACTGAGTCAGAAAAAAATGGTTGGGATCACGACCCCGAAATCACCCTGTATAGTTGACGGTAGATAATCAAATAGTATAACTAGGAAGTGGTAATTAACATTTTAACAAAAGATAATCAAGAAGCATTCAAAAAGATACCTTTTTTATATAAAAGTAGATCACTAAATCCAATGAGAATAACCCACATCGATAACTACAGGCATAAAAGCCTTGAAACCCTCTGATTCTGCCAAAAGACTTCACCATAATCAACCTCGTCTTCTAAAATGCAACTTAATGATTACATTTTCACTAAAACCACCTCTATCTCCAACGCAAAGAGTCTATGTTTGTATAAATGTTGTAGTGAATGGATATTGGAATGGCTCTAAAACCGAACACCGAGCTAGCGAGTGTAAAAACTCCCATAAAAGTCAACGAGTGTCTAAACTTACTGAAAGTGCTTGAAGATTCCGAACTAACCGTCACTGAGTGTTTAGACTTACCGCACATTTACGACACTTTTTAAATAAACATGTTTTTCTCCTTTGACATCTACTATTGGTCGTAGAATGAAGACTGTACTGCGAGGCAAAGGCTTCAGATATTAAATTAAAACATTATGGGCCATATTAATAACCGCGTATTAAGAACAGTCAAATCAAAAATCAAATCAAATCTATCAAATGGTTTATCACTTTCTGATGATCGCAATTATGCGAAGAGCAAAAGAGATACAACACAGTATATAAGTGTTTTAGTTACACCGCGATTATTAATAAAGGGGTAAATGATTGGATAATAGGAGGATTAGGTGTAATAAAACATCGTTTATATCAAGAAGCTGCTATGCAGTTTTGAACACCACCCTTGGCCAATTTTAATCTTTGTCATAAAACTTAGTAGTAATTTTAAGCTGTTTGTTTTTGTAGTAAATTTACACAGGACACTTATTTTCTTAGTTTGCATGCAGCGGCAACTTAATAACTAAAGTAAAGAAATGACGAAGTTTTTTGAATAAGTATAATATAAAATATAATATAATAAAAGTGTTTTTAAAGTCGCTAATATTGCCGATTTAGATTAAACCACTAAGTCGCAAGTATGCGCGGAACCTAAGCAGGAAACTGTGCAATCACAGTAAAGTAACAGAAGTCTATTCATACGATTTTATCCAGAATTGCCAATTGGAAGCGTAGTTTCTAAAAGGATTTTTAATTCAAGAAACATCTATACTAGTCTATACTGATATAATAAAGCTGGAAAGTATGATTTTTGTATGAGAATCTCAGAAACTAATTAAACGATTCGAATAATTATTTTTGTAATGGATAGCCAGATTCAACAGGAATATTTTTACGAAATAAAATACAAAGAAAATACACAAAAAGTGATTTCGTTTCGTTCTTTTTATTTTAATAACCAATTTATTTTTTTATATTTTTGTACTGAATTTTACCACATATTTTTCTAAAGGCTATAAAATCTTTTTATCTACTTTAAGAATTTAGGTACTAATAAAATATAGCTGAAGAATTTCTTTCTTTGAACACGCTTAATCTGAAACACTACCGGTTGCATTTGAAAGACTATATTTTAATATGATAGCTACATCTTTTGAATGCGACTTTTAAATGTGTGAAGGTATAGGCTATATCTATTCCCTAAATTCTCCTAAGAAGGGTAAAGCCACGAGACACTAGTAGTAAGAAATATTCAGCTTACTCCATTTAATACACAGCGCCATCTTTGTTCTATGTCCAGAAACACAGTTCTATAATCAAACCATTTTGCTGCTCTCATGAATGAACAAGCTGGTTTAAAGGTTAGCATCTAGTTGAGGTTTGTGAAAAGCTGGTAGATGACTCTGTAATCGATCACTTACTTTAAGTGTTTACACAATAATACTGACCTTGGTTGAACCCACGTTTAATCTATTCCCGTTGAATTTTGGGATAAAAAATAGTCAATAAGCATTGTTTTAGATGGACATTCTAGTAAAGGTTGTAGTCTACTTTTTGTCCCAATATCTGGTCCATGGATTTATGTATGGATGTATTAGTTGTTGTAACTCTTTCACGAATTTGGATGAAACTTTACTTGTTATAAGTAAATAACATCAGAATAACACATGGGATACATTTAATCCCGAAATTTCCGCGGGCACAACGCCAATAGTTAATGATAGAAGGCCATAATTCTTTAAAACTATTTATTAATAAAATCTCCTAAACATAGTCATCGCTGCTACAGAAGACATGACTAAAGCTGATGTATCAATACAACTACCAGAGTTAACTCTGCAAGTATCCTCGGTGTTGTTAAACGTTATGAAAGGAGTTTCTTGTAGATTATATTCTTTTAACGCCTCGTCCATTTTCGATGCGTCTGCCGCTTTGAGATGTATGCTGCGAGTCATTTTCCAGATTTCGTCTGTAAAAAATAGATCTTTATATTTGCTGCTCTTCTCGTAGTTGAAGTTTTTCGCAAATATGTATATACGAGTACTTTTAAAATGTCGCTAATGTTCGCGAAAAAGTATTAGATCTCATGGAAGATATCAGAACATGGAAGACAAGTGGAAATTGATTCGTATTTCATCACGTTATTTTTTAGTAATGAGAGTCACGTGATCATATTACATGATCACGTGACTTCCATTGAACATTTCCACATTGTCCAGACGATCACGTGACACCATTTACACTGTCCAGTTTCACCCGTGTTTGTAGCGCTGGTGGCGTAGTTTGACTAAGCAATGCTTGTTCATTGCGATTGTTAAGCAACGTGCAGCTGGACCCCTACATGGATGGGTGGCCGATAGTGGTATTTCTATCTGAGCGCTACCGTGCTTCGGAGGGCACGTTAAATTGTCGGTCTCAGTTGTTTCATTGATAAGCCATGTCGGAGGCCTTTAGGCGGTCTAAAAACTCCAACACCAGGATTTGCCACTACCCTACTCGAAATAACTTACTTACTTACTCCTAGAAGAATGTGAAGTCAAATAAAATGAAATGAAATAAAATTTATTTGGTTAAAAAAAAAGCACAACAGAAATAGGACAAACAAAAGTACAAATTAACAACTTAACCAAAAAGGTTACCAGCTCAGCGTAATGCTGCAGCCGGAGCTACAGCGCTGATTTTCAGCTGGACCCGAGATACTTAATGAAACACGTGTACATAAAGTTGGTAAATTAAGTTACAATTGTCTCTTGTGTGTATAGGAGCTGTTTGATAAATAGAGTTTCTAAGGATCTTACAGACAATGAGTATGTTATATTTGACTTTTGATGAAAAAATTTACTAAAGATGGTCTTATGATGGGGAGGGAAGACTTGATTACTTCCTCTCTCACTTGAAAAACTAAAACACTAAAACACATTAATGAAGTAATCACAACATCAATTGATTCTTGTCACGAGGTTTTCCGATCCATTGGTCGTGACCTCCACTGAACCAGTAAATTAGTCAGCAACTACTGTTCGGTGAAAAAATCTCATAGTAACGCAGTTTTGCGTAATGAGGAAATGAATTTACTCTTCCCTTGAATCTTTTTGTTGGTGGAAAATTTTCTCTAACATTTCTTTGGTTCAGATACTGGAAAACTACTTTGAAATCTACAAGTTAGGTAGGCTTCTCTTTCAAGCCCTTTAATTTAAACTAACTATATTCCTCTTCAGTTTCTGTCCGACAATTCGCTCTGTAGAGAGGTTTAGTGATGGGGTAAGAAGTGAATGAAATCATAAAACTTTTTCATTTAAAAAAGGATTAGTCTATGGTGGACCGACATGCCAGCTCACAAACTCCCAAAGTAATACCGAATTTTGCGACTGTTTTAAACTTATTAAATTCGTTTATCAAACACAGAAACATGTATCTATACTCTACTTCCTACTAATATTATAAATGCGAAAGTTTGTGAGGATGGATGTATGTGTGGATGTATGGATGTATGTTTGTTGCTCTTTCACGCAAAAACTACTAAACGGATTTCGATAAAACTTTACAGTAATATAGGTTATACATCTGAATAGCACATGGGATACATTTTTAATATTATAAATGCGAAAGTTTGTGAGGATGGATGTATGTGTGGATGTATGGATGTATGTTTGTTGCCCTTTCACGCAAAAACTACTAAACGGATTTCGATAAAACTTTACAGTAATATAGGTTATACATCTGAATAACACATGGGATACATTTTATCCCGAAATTCCCGCAGAAACGGGTACAACGTGGGTAACACCGCGGGGCGCGGCTAGTATTATTATATAGGAAGGATTGTTTCTTTTTGGCCAACAATATGTATTAGTGCGACTCCCCTTAAAATAACGCGAAAATAACGTATAAGCGCGATCTACAAAATGTTGACACTAGCGACATCTATTTAACAACGGGTGGAACCAGCACACGGAACAGCTATTATCTTCTATATAAATAAAAATGAATTGCTGTTCGTTAGTCTGCTTAAAACTCGAGAACGGCTGAACCCATTTGGCTAATTTTGGTCTTGAAATATTCATGAAAGTCCAGGGAAGGTTTAAACGGTAAGCAATGAGAAAAAAATGCAGGTGAAACCGCAGGGCACAGCTAGTTTCATATAATTCTTAGAGAACTCGGAATTTGGTGATTATTTTTTTAAATATTAAAAACAACTTACATATGCTAGAATTTCCATCAGTATTGTTGTAGCAAGCGAACACTACAGCATAATGTTCGTAGTCAATGTCGAGGAAGGAATACGTTTCTACTTTCTTATCTGAAAACATCCAAACAAAAATACACTTGGGATAGTTTAGTGATCTCATGCCGATTACTTTGATCTATCTCTCTAACCATCTGAATAAAAAAATAATGGTGCCTCGTGGCGTAGTTTGACTAAGCGATGTTGGATAATTGCGATTGTTAAGCAACGTACATCTGGTCCCTTCTTGATTTGGTGGCCGATAGTGGTATCTGAGCGCTACCGTGCTTTGGAGGGTTCGTTAAATTGTTGGCCGCAGTTATTTAAATCGATATGCCATGTCGGAGGTCTTTAGGCGGTTTAAGATCTCCGACACCAGGGTTAGTTACTAACCTACAAGAACTTGGTTACTTACCAGAAATGTGCCACATTGCTACACCGCTTTTGATATGATTTCTGGATTAAAAGAGTTTTGGTACTCTTACAGATGCACATATAAAAGGATATTCCTTCTTTTTGTCTAGTCAATATAGTTAACCACGTACTTATAGCGACGATAGAGCGAAGTGCAGGAAAAGGAAAGAAGAAGACTGACCCAACTACCATGTGGGACACACAGCCAAGAGGAGAGAGAGAGAAAAACAGAGACAGAACGAGAAAAAAAATACAGTGACAACGATAAAGAAAGAGGGAGAGAACGAAAAAGAAAGAGAGAGAGAGAACGAAATAAAAAGAGAACGAAAAGAGTAGAGAATAGGGTTAAGTACCCCCTAAAGAAAGCAGTACTTGCACACACCTGAATGTTTATTCAATCTTACCATGATACGTTACTTGGAGCAAATCCCCCGTTGTATTACTGTTAGGATCAGGCAATAAGGCCACGGTCCCGTTGTAGAAGCTAGCCGTGTTATTAATGATCCACTTGATAGAAACATCCAGGGTATCTTGATGGTCAAACAGAACCATCGCGCAGTCCCCTTCGAGCTTCAGATCTGAAGCTACGGCTGATAAGTACCAGGTTCCATCCATCTGAGGGGGTATGCATTAAAGTACATAATATGTTCATTAAAGTAGATATTATCTCTTATTCTGAGGTTGACCCCTTTTTCCTTAAGTGAGTGGAGCACATTATAACAGATTTATTTTCTCTCATTCCAAGATTGATCCCCATTGATTGATATTTATCCTTAAATATGTAACTGGAGTATTTCTTAAAACGTAAAAGTCACCTTTACCTTACTTTACTACCTTTACTACCTTTAATACTTTTACTTTTTTGTATGGATGTATGTTTGTTACTCTTTCACGCAACTACTGAATGGACTTGGATGAAACTTTACAGTAATATAGGTTATATTACTATTAATTGAAACGTCATTATTATTTATTTAAACCTCTTGATTCCACATGTGCGGGGAGAGACGCTGTCGCGAGTGCTTCACCCACCTCCTGATGAAGGTCACCGTATGTGACCGAAACGTGTTGAGGAACTCTCAACAGTAGCCTCCGTCGTACGTAAGTTCCCGTTTAAATAAATAATAATATATGTTAAACATCAGAATAACACCATGAGATATATTTTATCCCGAAAATCCCGCGTGTACAACGCGGGTAAAACCGTGGGGGGCAGCTAGTACTTCATATATTTTCCTTTGTGAACTCGAAACTATCGACCAACCAGCAAACAGAAATTGAAAGTGTTTTCCGCTGTTTGTCACTAGCAACTATCGCTATTGGTCGTTCTTTGTACCTGCAGATATTTATTACACCTATATTAATATCAAAGCAATCTTTTACCTCTTTCCAATCCAATTCCCTCGTAGTAACAACAGGACAACTAAAGTTTCTAGTAACACAAAAGATATTACAAATAAAAAGTTGTATAACCACTAATACCTTCCACATTTTGGAACTTTGTCGTACTTAACAAGCTAATTTTCGAAGATGGTTCGCGAATGAAACGTTGCGTAAAATGGAGCTTCTTTTATAGAGTTTGGAAGGTGATTCTTGGACGAATTAGTTCCGGAGATGGTATAGGTAAATTAATGTATACTGGGTTGATGAGCTTTATAACGAAATGCGGGCAGTTGCTTAGAAAAGTCAAGGACAATTTTTCACTAGGTTTTAATCTATTCTATTATTACTATAACTATATTACTATAATTTACTATAATAATAATAGGTAAAGAGGTAAAAAAATTCAGTTTGTTTGTATGTTCGTGGTAATCTTAGGAATTATCAGTCCGATTTGAATAATTCTTTTTGTAAAAGATAGCCACATTCAACGGGAAGGTTATAGGCTATTTTTCATCCCGAAATTCCCACGGGAACGGGTACAACGCGGGTAAAACCGCGGGGCGCTACTAGTATGATATAAAGTTACGTATTAGTAGGCAGATGTTTGTTATCGTCATCCCAGCTTCCTAAGTCGGTCGACCAGATAAGATTATTACGTAGATAATCTATCAATTGACAACTGTTTTATGATAAATGATGCAGTCTTGTGCCTCAACTATTTGTGTTGTGAATGAAAATGTCTATAAAAGTAATATTTGTTTCGTTAGTAGTGTTTAGTTCACGTTCTTCTTACGGACAAGTGTTACAGTTTGGCAAATGTAGTGATGTTCAAACTATGGTGTATTTTGATTTGGAAAGGGTATGTTTTATTATATAAAACTAGCAGCGCCCCGCGGTTTTACCCGCGTTGTGCCCGTTCCCGTAGGAAATCCGGGATAAAATGTAGCCTATAGCCTTCCTCGATAAATAGACTATCTAACAGTGAAAGAATTATTCAAATCGGTTCAGTAGTTTCTGAGATTAGCGCGTTTAAACAAACAAACAAACAAACAAACAAACAAACAAACAAAACAAACTCTTCAGCTTTATAATATTAGTATAGATACCTTTCTATGTGTGAACTTCGTAGTACTTTGATGACGTTCGTTTGTGGACGTCGAATGTATGTATTACTACGTTTACATTCAGCTGAAGTGAGCAGGGAAGTGAACATGTAAGTGGGCAGGACGATGACGTAGCATGAGAAGTTTGTGTTTACACACTCGTCCTGTCCACTTCCCTGCTCACTTCGGCTGAATGTAAACGTAGTATTAGATATACTCAACAGTGTCAGCGGGGTATATCGACATTCGACATACACAATCGTACGTAACTTCTTGTTTTTATAAATAAGTCATTATACATTAAGATCAAATTGAAAGCAAATCAAAATAGTGTCCAAACTTTTATACAAAAACGATACATGAACACATTCAATATTACAAAACATCTTAATATTTTATGATTCAGATGTTCATAAACTCTACTAACACCAAAAAGTCTGCAGTCTGTTCTACTTCTACCTTTAAATTCGCAATTATGTGTACTTTGATCGACACGTCATCATCACTGATTATTTTTTATAAGTTATCTAATTAAAGCGTTATATCACCGCGATAATATGTATCACTAATTAATATATTTTTTAGGAGATTATTATTATAATCAATTAATGTACCTACTAGATTAAGAATTTATATCATCGTAAATACATAGCTTTGCTGTGTCCATTCATTTTGAAAATATCTTCAATAATCAGAGCTCTATCTTGACGTGATCTTTGCCAAGTCTTACTGCCCGGCTAGCACAATGAATGTCACAGCAAACAACAAGACGTGATGTAATAAATACTGTGAGTTGATTGGTGTATTATTCAAAATTCGAATTGTCCCTCAATGTGTCACCAATCAGCACACAGTATTTATCATATCATGTCATATCGCCTTCTGTCATGTTCGTTGTGTTTCTGTGTCTGTCTTTCTCTGTTATAAAGTCAAAGTCCTTCTTCCTGGTTTCCGATTAAGCTGATTGTATTCCGATTTTCAATACATTTGATTTGGATAGCAAAATATCTTAATGACTGAAAATAAATCTAATTATCAGCAGCATTCTGTGGTTTTGCCCGCGTTGTGCTCGTTCCGATGGAATTTTTGGGATGAAAAATAGTCCAAAACCATCCCGTTGAATGTGGCTATCCGTAACAAACATAATTATTAAAATCGGATTGGTAATTTCTGCAATTAGCGCGTTGAAAAAAACAACAAAAATAGAAAAACAAACTCTTTAGCTGTATTAAATAGATGTAACATGTAGAACAGTTACTTTTATTTTGGTACTTATGTAATAGTTAATTTTAAGTGTAATTTAACCAGTTCCTAGGACTTTGGTACGAAGCGGCCCGTTTTCCTACATGGTACGAATACAACGGCGCCTGCGCATACAAGACAATACAATACTGCGGGAGAAGAGTTGAGATAGAACACGTGTACGTTACCCAAAATATACGGTATATTCTTCATGTGAATAGTACTTACGTACCGGGAGCTGATGCTGTGTTTGAAATTGAGAAGAATAATATTGGTAAGACTTACTAAAGGAAGAACGAAGCACTTACTGTTTTTTCTTCTCTGATTTACGTAGTATATAAGTATATTAGTGGCCAACCCTTGTGTTTGAGTTTTTAGACCGCCTATGACCGCCTAGATATACCGATATGGTCTATTCATTGAAACAATAGAGATCGACAATGCAACATGTCCTCTGAAGCACGGTAACGCTCAGATAGAAATACCATTATCGGCCACCCTTTCAATCAGACATACAATTATGACCAATTTTTCATACATTACGTAGAGATTTAATGAGTGGTGACCTCATTAAATCTCTACTAAGGAAGCCATTTGACTTCTATGAGTACGAGCGTTAGCTAAAGAATACAGCGAGAGTTAGTAACAGTAACAGCTCATAGATCAATGTCTGTGTAGGAATTAGTTGAACACATGGATTGCTACTGTAATGATAAGGATTCCGTTTTCTGTCCCCAGATCCTGTTGGAATTCCTTTGTCAGTAATATCAACAGACTACGATAACTATGCCATTGTCTTCGGTTGTAAAAACCAAGATGATATGGGGCTGAAGTTTAGTATGTATCTCAAATTATAAATAAATAGCACCCTGTCCCGTGGGAATTTGAGGATGAAAAATAGCCTATAACCTTTCCGTTGAATATGTCTATCCGTTACAAAAAGAATTATTCAAATCGGTCAAGTAGTTTTTGAGTTTATTCATTACAAACATACACATAAAAATACAAATATTTATAATGGTAGTGCAGAAAACTAATATTTATGTTATTATTTAGAAAACAAATGTTTTTCCCACAAATTTATCCTTTTACCAAACTAGATCGAGCCATTTTTCGATCCTGATCTCTGCTGATATAATAATCGTGACGCCAATAAAAAAAAATACTTTTCCAACTATTTACTATACTTCAAATGTGAAAATTTGCATTTAAATAAATGCAAGCAGGATGCTTTGCATTTATTTACTACTAGCAGCGCCCCGCGGTTTTACCCGCGTTGTGCCCGTTCCCGTAGGAAATCCGGGATAAAATGTATAGCCTTCCTCGATAAATAGACTATCTAACAGTGAAAGAATTATTCAAATCGGTTCAGTAGTTTCTGAGATTAGCGCGTTTAAACAAAAAAACAAACAAACAAACAAAACAAACTCTTCAGCATTATAATATTAGTATAGATTATGTACTACTTGTCAAACATGGCTCGGGTGAGATCACCAACCTGCATTAGGCAAGCGTGGTGATTACGCCTGATACTGTACTGACTGATATCTTCGGTGAGATGACCCTTTGCCCAGTAGCAGGACATTACAAGCCAATACTTTACTTTATGTTTTATTAATCTGTCTTATAGTTTCAGCATGGATACTATCAAGATCACGGACCATAGATGAAGAAGTGTTCCAAAAAGCTGCTGAGGAGTTGAACAATGTACCGAATGCGAACAGCGTGTATTTGCAGAGGGTAGAGCAAGATGAAGAGAAGTGCAAATATTATTGGACGGCGCATATCAACGCTGTGACCGCGGATGAACAATAAAATGTTTTGGTTATTATTTCGCAGGATTTCATTTGTAATTTAGTAATTTAGATCTTGTTTGAGGATCTTAGGAAGGGTATTAACTCTGACAATTTTACCACTATATACGTACCATATGGTACATGGTACACCGTCAGCAGGTCCCACCTAAGTAGATCGTCTTTAATATTTTGGTTATAAAAGTAATTTGGATAAAATATTACATGAAGAAGATTATTTACGTCATCACAATGCCTAAAAGCCGAGAGGCTGATTTAAATCACTACATAGTATAAAATAAAGTCGTCTCTGTTTCGTGTCTGTTTGTCTGTATGCTTAAATCTTTAAAATTACGCAACGGATTTTAATGCGGTTTTTTGTAATAGGTAGAGTGATTCAAGAGGAAGGTTTTTATGTAAAAAAATTCCCAAAATTCCCACGGGAACGGGCACAACGCAGGTAAAACCACGGGGCGCTGTTAGTACAATTATATTCTTCAAGATTGTTTACTAATTTTAATTCTTAATTAATATTAGATACTAAGGGCCTTATACATAAAGGCTTACTAGCAGCATTTAAGCTATCAAATGGATTGTCCTTTTCTGACATACGCTATTTTCCAAAGAGCAAAAGAGACAAACCACTCACTAACAGTGTTTTAGTTAGAGAGCGTTTATGAAGAGAAACAACAAAATATTTAGCCATAAGATGTAGGTATTAAAACTTTTTAAACTGTACTAGATCTAAATAGATACCAGAAACTGTAAACTACTACTATCAATGTAGTAAATAAAACAATAAATCGTCGACGATGCTATTATGCAAAACGGGCATCATAAGGATATTCACAATTCTGCAATCTCCTCCAGAGATACATTGTAGGGGTCTTGTTATTGGATAATTACCGCGTAGGATGTCTCAGTCGTAATTTTGGTTGGACAAAGACTGGTTCGTTTGTGAACATGCTCCTTTATATATTTTGCCTCTTTTTGGTATGTGTGTACGGGGAAAATGGAAAAATTAACACGGTTTATAGTTTGGAAGGTGATTGTCCTGATGTGAAGCTGCAGAATAACTTAGATTATACTCGGGTAAGTGAAAATGAGAAATATTGATTACGAACAAAATACAATAAATAAAAATCACTTAAAATTAAAATATCATCAGGGTAACAAATTTTAATATCTATAATGTGTTCTCACTAGGCAAGTACTGTTGGCATTTTAAAAAAGCTTAAGTTTACCGAAGTTTTTATAGTCTTCCCTAACTATGTTCAAAACACTAGCTATCGTGTTTTTTTTACCAAATAATTGGAATTTTTTGAACATATCTAATGATGTTTATGCTACAGATGAAATGAGCAAACTTTATTTGATAAACGTTGAGAATGCGATTGAACTCTTTTGCCTTTCATGATAACGTTCTGATTGGAACCAACAGACCCATCATTGTAGGTACTATGTGTCATGACTTAATTACAGTTGAGATAGTCATTATACTTAAAACAAAAGTACGTGATTTTATTTTTGTTCATTAGTCACCGATATGATTCATCGATGTCATTGATTTCCCGCAAACAATCTTTTTAAGTATGTTTATAGGTAAGTTTGTGTAGGGTAGTGGCCAACCCTGGTGTCAGAGTTTTTAGACCGCCTAAAGACCTTCGACATGATTTATCAATTAAACAACCGGGACCGTCAATTTTACGTACCCCCCGAAGCACGATAGCGCTCATATAGTAATGCGACTACCGGCCACCCATCCTAGTAGGAGCCGAGCTTTACATTGTTTAACAATGAGCTAACATCACTTTTAATTACTAAGAATTTACTGGTTTCTTAGAAAGCTAAGTGTATCCGTAAACGTAGTTTCAATTCCAAATGGTGTAGTAAGAACTAAAAAATTTCACTCACAAAACCTAAATAAGTAACATTTTTACACTAAAACTAGCTGCGCCCCGCGGTTTCACCCGCGTTGTACCCGTTCCCGCGGGAATTTCAGGATGAAAAATAGACGTTGGCCGATTCTCAGACCTACTCAATATGCTCACAAAATTTCATGAGAATCGGTCGAGCCGTTTCGGAGGAGTACGCGAACGAACACTGTGACACGAGAATTTTATATATAAGAAGACAACCAAATTGTTCCAGTTTTCAGGACACTGGTACAATGTAGCCAGTTTTGCCAGCGACAACCGAACCATCAACGACTGCGCTACTCTAGAATTCCAAGAGGATAACATGGGATACACTCTCCGGGAAACTTATGTGGATCCAGATTTGGAACTGGGGAATAGAACACAGAAAACCTACTTCGCTAGAGTGGACCCTACGTTTGATGCTGGGAATAAGGCCAAGTTTATAGTTAGTTATGAAAGTGGAGGTAAGTAGAATGTAGATAGATATATCATAGTTGTTGCCTGTATAGTTGTAGCCTATAATGTTCGTGTGTTGGGTAGAACCTCTCATCTCGATGATGATAAGATAGTACTTATGTGGAGGATTTGTTTTAAATTAAAGTTCTTTTCAATTGTTTAATGTTTATGTAATTAAATAAATAAATAAATAAATAAATATACCTGGACAAATTCACACACGGTTAATTAGACCCAAAGTAAGCTCTAAGCTTGTGTTATGGAATCTAACTCACTGATACTACTACATATACATTCACAAATACTTTATAACAATACATATATAATTGACACCCAGACGTCGTCGCCAACAACTATGTCTGCACATATTGTTGACTCCGGGCGGGAATCGAACCCGCAACCCCCGACACAGTAAGCGCTCTCACTGCCACTGTGCCAACGGACTTGTCAATTAGCAAACAACGTTAAACTTTGCTGTTATCTCGGAGTAGATTGCTTTTTGTGAAAAACCGTTATTGATAAAATAGTAAAAGAAATCCGCATTACAAATTTAAATACCGACATAATATTTTAGGTATATTTATGACCGGTGGGCGGTTATATAACTCGGTCACTAGCTGTGTTATCCACTAATTCAATCGAACTTGCTCAAAATCTTTGTACTAATTTGATTACAGACAATGTACTCCAATATCCGTTCTTCATTTTGACTACTGACTACGATAGCTTTGCTATAACATACACGTGCAAGAATATGGGACGGAAGGAAAGAAAACATTACGGTAAGAACCTGTCACAATATTTGTTCTACGAGAATATGTAATCGATTTTGTCAAAAAGTGCTGAACGGATTTTCATGTGGTTATCACCAACATGTAAAGTGATTCAAGAGAATGATTTGTGTTACTTTTCATCTTCTTAGAGGTAGGTACAAGGCGGATATGCCCGCGGGGAACTGCTAGTTGTAAATAAATTAATAGTCTGCCATAAAAATTGTCCTCTAAATCTATACTAATATTATAAAGCTGAAGAGTTTGTTTTGTTTGTTTGTTTGTTTGTTTGTTTGTTTGTTTAAACGCGCTAATCTCAGAAACTACTGAACCGATTTGAATAATTCTTTCACTGTTAGATAGTCTATTTATCGAGGAAGGCTATAGGCTACATTTTATCCCGAAATTCCCACGGGAACGGGCACAACGCGGGTAAAACCGCGGGGCGCAGCTAGTATGTAGATATATATCCGGGGAATATCACATCATATATCAAATATCACATTTACTAAAAATATTGTCTTTTTCAGTATTCGCATGGATCCTAACTCGTTCAAAAGACAAACTAGAAGGAGAGAGCCTTAAAAAGATCGAAGACTCGTTATCAAAATACACAGAACTAGCGACCAACAGACAAACTTTCGTCTTCAAAGATTTCAGCGAAGCCAGTTGCGCGTTCAACATCAAACAAGAAATCGATTCATTTTCCAGTAATTTTTGGTAACTTGTAAGAATCGGATTGGATTTTGAATAAAGATATGGCTTCGTAAATGTTTTCTTATCTATTATAGAGCTATGTACGTAAGTAGGCAAATCTTTCAGGAAGGATGTAGCTTAATAGAGAAAAGTGGAAAGAGGGTAGAGAGGTTTGCCCTCCAGTGGAACAAGGAGGCTGAAAATAAATCGATAATGTATAGTACATACGTAGTGATTAGGATGGGAAATTACCTCTTTGCCAAGTAGTAGCATAAGGCTTGATCTATGCAAAGCCACAAGTGGAACTGGTTTTGGAGCATTTAAAAGTTGAAAAAATAAATGCGTATTATGATTTATAAAGGTGCAATAGTATGATGTTGTTTGCCGCAACATATGACTGCAACTTGTTGGCGACGGACTCCGGTGAACACGACTTTTGTTAGCCTATTTATAGATAGATTGTAATAAGTTCGGTTATCGCAGGTGAATGACGCATAATGCAAATAAACATAATATTTTAGAGCAATAATATCAGGACGAATCTAAGTTTAAAACTAACCGGCTCCAATTTTCATCTAAATCTGTTCAACAGTTACAAAATCTGTCTGCTTGCACAAGCATTTCAATTTCTTATATTAATTTAAGAGGACTTTCTCTTCTTTACTTAGTCTCAAAGAGGTTTTTTAATGTATCACTCATTCGGAAGACCATCACAAAGAACCTCTGCTAGTTATTATTTAAATAAGGTTTATTATTGGGTTACATGATCTTAAATCAGATTGTGTTGCAGATGCAGGAATTTGACTCCAGACATCTTTATCCTCAATGTAATCAGTAATGTTATGCTTTAGCTTTGGTTACATAATTTTGATAACTTCTTTAATTTGAACAAACAAACACGGCTCGATTTGATTGAGATCACCAACCCGCATTAGGCAAGCGTGGTTATGACCAGAGATCGCAAAAATTTGCGACATTGTTCGCAATAGTGTGGACATGACTTTAAAATCAATCAAAATATTATTCATTAATTAATTTCTTACTTGACATATAATTTGATTCCTAGTCAATAAATACAAAAGTTTGTTAAAGTACAGGTTTATTAAAAAAAATTGTCAGTATTTTTTCCAAATTTTCTGCTGTCAGTCTATTATTTATTTATTTATTGTATATAAATATTTACGAAAACGATACTTATTTTAAACACGAACGTAAAAGAAAGAAAAAACGACTGTCTGCCCAAAATGTAGAAAAAAATACTGACCGTTTGCCTTAATAAATATACTTTAACAAAATGTTGTACTTACTGACTAGCAATGAAATATATGTCATGTAAGTTATTCATTAATTGAATAACATTTTAATTAATTTTGAAGTCATGTCCACACTATTGCGAACAATGTCGCAAATTTGTGCGGTCTCTGGTTATGACTCATCCTCTTCACTGTACTGATATCTTCAGTGAAACAAAGGGCCCTTTGCCAAGAAGTGGGACATTAAAGGCTTAAACTCTACTTTGCTCAATAATTTGGGAAGGGTTTGAAAATTATAAATAAAATTCTCCTAATAGGTATAAAAGTCTCTTATCGAGTTAAAAAAGACAAGGATTATATTTTAATAACTTTTATTACCAATCACATGGTTTTCCTTTTAACCATTATTATCTACAATCAGACAGATAATTTTAAGAATACTTAACATAGAATGCACTTTCAGATAAAATAGAAGTGTATTTTTATGTAACACAAATACATTAATATTGGTGGATCTTATCAATGTAAAGTTAAATTTTGTATAACATAGTTTTTGGTTGGAATATTGAACTTTACTAACAAAGAAGAAACGATTAAAGACACAAAAGTTAAAGATTGAACAAAAAATTTTTTCCAAACAAACCAATACAGTACCAATTTTTAAGAATAGTTCTACAAATAAGAAATAGTGGACAGAATTGAAAATTGAAAGCTTGTTTTAATTAGATGCGTTTCTTGTACATAAGTCAAATTACGAGTATAACATTAATCAATTTGAGAACTTTCCCGGTTTGGAACTTGCTAGATTGGAATAGAAGTTTTACACAGATCAGATGCTCTTAATGACACGAATAACTTTCATTTCAATGTTTTCATTGAAGCAACCTGAAGATATGCTAGAAGTTGAATAGAGTCATAAGAGTCATCTCGAGCTTGAACATTTACTTAAAAATAGGCTTGTATCAAAATTAAATAATATCCTTGAAGCGAGCGTTGAAGGGAGCTATTATAAATCTAGTAGAGTCACATTTTTGCTCATTATAATATCATAAAGGAAGACAATTTTAGGCTCATTATAAACAAGAATCAGTTAATCAATCAGTCTTAAACTTTAGGTGCTTCAGTAATGACGCTGGTGCCAGTGAACTTGCAAGCTTCCGCCGAGAAATCGGTTACTACGAACTTGGTGCCATCAATCTCCTTTTCATGGGTTTTGAGGAAAGCATCGACAGCTGTCTTCGCTTCTCCTTCCAGGGTCTTTGTTCTGGATAGCACCCACACTTTGTCTGAAAAGGTTGAGATTTTTGGATGATTTTTCAACGGTTTTGGAAATATTTGTTCATATGGATAAAATTGTTTGTTTTATTCTATAAAAGGTATAGAATAAACTCTTAAATAAGTTTAGTACCTAAATATGTTTAAGAAACAAAAGCTGTCCCTTTAAAATTGAACTTTATAGTGCATCAAATAGAAGACAATTTCAAACGAACGTCATTTGTATTTTAAATAAGTTTAAGCGCTAAATCAAATTAAGAATCTTTGTGCAATAATTTTACTAAGCGCTTAAATATTTTTAAGAATCAAATGACGCTCCTTTTAAAATGTGTTCTATTTTGTGCAGTATTAAATTAAATGCTGAATGAACAGCTTTGAGTTCTTGTGCCGACTTCGATTATTTTTCCTTACCGTCATGGGTCTTCTTCTTCTCATCAAAGATGCAGTTATAAGCAACAGCGTAGTTGGAGTAGTCTGTAGCGATCACACTCAGCGGGCTGTCTCGGGCTACATCTGAAAAAGGAAAATTCTTTGTTTAGTAACCCCATGACCATCACTTAACATCAAAATTCAGCTAAAAATGAGGCTGAATATGAAAACCTATATGAAAAGGAGGAATTGTGTATGTTCGTTTGTTATTACAAGCCAGTTGGCACAGTAGCAGTGAGAGCGCTTACTGTGTCGGGGGTTGCTGGTTCGATTCCCGCCCGCGAGTCAACAATATGTGAAGGCATAGTTGGCGACGACGTCTGGTTGACAATTACATTTTCTTAAAAAGTATTTATTTAGTATCAGTGATTTAGATTTATATGTTTACTTTGTGTCTAATTAACCGAATTGTGCGAATTTGTCCGGGTACATTATATCTATACTAATATTATAAAGAGGTAAAATTTGTAAGTTTGTTTGTTTTTCTGTTCGAGCTAATCTCGAGAATTACCAGTCCTATTTGAATAATTATTTTTGTAATGGTTAACTAACAACGGGAAGGTTATAGGCTATTTTTCATCCCGAAATTCCCTTGGGAACGGGCCCAAACGCGGGTAAAATCGCGGGGTGCTGCTAGTTATATATTGGTTTGCTTATCTTGGTTTAAAAAAACCGACCGTAGAGCACTGAATGGTATGAATCAATGATATCTTTGTTAGAAAATTTTTTTTTATCACAGCGAGTTTTTTAAGTGCACTCTTAAAGCACTTGTGCGAACGAAGCCTAAATAATTTCGTCAAAAAATGACTAAAAAGTAACAAAAAGTAGGGCTCGATATCAACAAAATATTTCAAAGATAAGATTATTCTTTGATGTCCTGATATGATTCATTTCATTTTTAGAGTTCCGTGCTCAAAGGGTAAAAACGGGACCCCATTACTGACACTTCGCTGTCTGACCGTCTGTCACCAGGCTGTATCTCAAGAACGGTGTTAGCTAGACAGTTGAAATTTTCACAGATGATGTATTTCTATTGCCGCTATAACAACAATTACTAAAAATTAAATAAAACAAATATTGAAAGGGGGGCCCCATACAACAAACGTAATTTTTTGCCGTTTTTTAATGTACGGAACCCTCCGTGCGCGGGCCCGACTAGCACTTGACTGCATTTATCTTATTGCCAATAGGCAATGGAGCAAAAGTTGATTGCACAATATTGAAATATTTATACTGATAATGTAAATTTTGATAAAATACTCTGGATTAGCCCAAGCGTTTCATGTTTTCAAAATGATTTGGGTAGATTGCTGTGAATACCACACCTTATCTTATCATTTTATACTTGATGTAGGTACTTGATATTTATTAATATTGAATGAATCTGTTTGTTACCAACTAGGTACCTACTAAAATGTAATTATGTATTTTGATAAATGTTCAACTTTTAACAGTGAAAAATCAACTCTATATGGTTTCGTGGCATGTGCACTGCACTCGCCTACCAAGACTAAGGCCCAGGTTGAAATTCCCAGGTCAAGCGAAAACATGTACATTTCAAACATTTCAACCATGGCTCGGGTTTGAGATCATCAACCCGCATTAGCAGTGGGTGGTGAATATGCCTAATCCCTCTTACTATACTGATGTCTTCGTGGGATGAGAGGCTTTTACCCAGCAGAGAGACATAATAGGGTACAACTACTACTTACTACCATAAACTTAATACGCACCTCCAAACTTAAAACTGACGACCAGCTTGGCTGCTTTGTTGGCATCATCAGCAAGCTTAGCTGTTCCTTCAATGAAAGTCTGGACGCCATCAATAATGTGGACATTCTTCACCTTCACCACGTCACCTTCAAGCTTGTACTCCGCGGATCCACATTTGCCGTTCTTCTCAGATTCTGTTGGGAACTTCTTGATTTCATACCAAACTCCTTGGTACTGGAAAAAAGGGTTAGATGTCAGAAAGACTGGTATGGAATTACCATGCTTTGTCAGTATCAAACAAAGGCTTTAAAAATATACTTTTTTACGCCTTATCCTCCTCACTGTACTGATATCTTTGGTGAAGATGAGACTCATGATTCCCCACTTTGGGTAACGCCTACCCACAGACTATTTCTAGTTACACTCTTCATGATAAATGTACTATTTAGAAACCAATCCTATATTATGACTTTGAAAGCATACAAGACATTTATCTGATGCACTACTAGTTGATAGAAAGTTGCATTGAGTGAATTGATAGGAAGAATGGAGAAAAGCTTAAATTGAAGTCAAGAGACTTTGGGACTCTTGGAAACATTAGTGACCCTAGAAAGATTTGCTGTCCGTTCCTCCCCTCGGCAACACCCAACACGAGTAAAGTCACAGTAATCCATACTATCCACGCTACCAATCAATACACTTGGATAAAACTAATCGCTACGTAATCGGATATAATGAGCGACGAAACATCATCCGATGTTATCTTCATTACAATATGTATTTAAAAATAGGCAAAGTAAAAACATTGAATTCAAAGGACTTTATTTGAGTCGTGTGAATTATCGTGATTGAATCAAGAGTTGTATTAATATTACTTATATAACAGAGATTTCCACTGAAAATTTCCGAAGACGACGTCGACGGTTGAAATAAGTGGACGGGAAAAACTAGGAACGCTGACCCTATTATGCTATGGG
Organism: Cyclophora albipunctata; assembly: GCA_963082685.1. NCBI lineage: Eukaryota > Metazoa > Arthropoda > Insecta > Lepidoptera > Geometridae > Cyclophora > Cyclophora albipunctata. The sequence continues at coordinate 7,698,982 of OY720129.1, read as the reverse complement.
GGATACATCCAGAAAGAGAGAGAGAGAGAGGTTAAAAACGGAACCAATCAATATAGATGTAGTACAGTGTCAGTGTAGCAATATAGTGTCATGTTTTTATACTCGTAGCATAAATGAATTTATAAAGGGTGCTAATTAAACAGGCTTCTTTTTAATATCATATTTCGCCCCCAAAAATGTATGTTGCCTTCTAAATTACTAAGTCAGCCACAATTAAGGAGCATCTAAATAATACTATATTAGCCACTAGATATCTTCTAAATAAAAAAAAATATAACCCTAACCTACCGAATAGTACCTACGCCCGCGGGCTGAATTGACCCTTGGGTCGAGTTTCTATAGAATATTTAGTGGGCGTTGTAAAAAATACGAATTAGATTATTAGAGGCTATGTCATTTTCCCGTTGCTTAGTTATAAAATTAGAAGTTTAATCACGACCGTGTCCAATAAATAATTTTGTGGCTAGACTTATAATTTCCCATTTATAAATAAGTAATTAATATCACATATAAGTACATGTTGCATGCCGAGTTATCTCAGTAAAATAGAAGTGACTCCCAAATTATTGTATAACATCTTTCTTACCTATTTTAAGCAATAAATGATTTTGATTTTTTATTTTAGACATATTGGCGTTGTAAATACAACTGAGACATCACATAAAATCATACAATATAATAAACTAGCAGCGCCCCGCGGTTTTACCCGCGTTGTGCCCGTTCCCGTGGGAATTTCGGGATTTTTTTACATAAAAACCTTTCTCTTGAATCACTCTACCTATTACAAAAAACCGCATCAAAATCCGTTGCGTAATTTTAAAGATTTAAGCATACAGACAAACAAACAGACAAAAGTAGCGACTTTGTTTTATACTATGTAGTGATCTGAATAGTGTGTTTGTTTTAACGCGCTAATCTCAGAAACTACTAATCCGAATCGAATAATACTTTTTGTAATGGATAGCCACATTAAATGGGAAGGTTATAGGTTATTTTTTATCCCGAAATTTCTACAGGAATGGGCACAACGCGGGTAAAACCGAATGGCGCTGCTAGTATACATATAAATCGAAAATTGACCTCCTTAGGTTTTTGAAATTAGTCAAAAATGTTGCTTAACTAATTAACTATACTATAATAACAGGTAAAATAAACAATGATGTCACATCACAATGAACTAGTAGTATGATGTAATTGAACTATTGATGTTCTGTTGATCCGGTTCAATGTCATGGAAAGACATTACTCTTTCATCTAATTCGACCTTCACGGATCAATTTGTTAAAGAACTAACCGCATCTCTATTGATTGAACTAATCTGTTAACTGAACTATTATGTAGTTGCAATTGCATTTTTATTAGTTCAATTTATATTGTAATTAGTTCAATTTATATATATAGTGGGAGAAGATTGGTTTCGCAGAAAATACCTACAACTAATCTATTGTTATAGGAAATGAAACTTTGAGTGTAGTTATATAATCACTACATAGTAGAAAACAAAGCCGCTTTCCGCTGTCTGTCCCTATGTATGCTTAGATCTTTAAAACTACGCAACGGATTTTGATTCAGTTTTTTAATTAGATAGAGTAATTCAAGAGGAAGGTTTTTAGGTATAAAAATTCCCGAAATTCTTACGGGAACGGGCACAACGCGAGTAAAACCGCGGGTGCTGCTAGTAATCTTTATAATACTTAGTTTAAACTTTCTCATTGTATCTGATTTCAGTGAGCGAGAGTTTATCCAACTATCAAACACAGATTATCAAAATATTATTTTACTTTATGTTAAACTAAATGAACTGGTACAAAAGAAGAAATCTTATCTGCTGTACCGTAGTTTGGTAAAATAAAGATCTTCAATTTACAAATATAAAATAGCACACATTTTCTGTTGAGGTATTAAACCGTATGTTGTTTGTCTCTAGAACTACTACGCGTATCATTCTATGGGTGGTTTGATACTATTGGTAATTACCAATAGCATAGCACCCAAACGGGGCGCCACAGTGCAGCGACATTGACAGCGACCAGCAATTTAAAAAATCGCTAGTCGTCGCTGCACCGTGGCTTAAATGATAATGAATATAAGACTCCGTAATATCTTCTTTTCAAAGGTAACTCTCTCACCAATTACTTATATGTTTAAGATAACATAACAGTTGCTCATCTTTTTGTCTCACAAAAAATTCTTTCAAACTTTACTGTTCCCACAAGATCGATATAACCGATTAGTAGTAAAGTTATTAGCCTGTAATGTCCCACTACTGGGCCTTTCATCTCACTGAAGATATCAGTACAGTGAAGAGAATTAAGCATAATCACCACGCTTGCCTACTGTGGGTTGGTGATTTCAAACCCGAGCCATATTTGAAAAGTAGGAAACATGTATTCGCTCGACACAGGAATTGAACCCGGGACCTCAGCCTTTGCTAGGCGATTGCACTTGCACATACGACCGCCGAGGCGTAACTAACCGGCTAAGGTTTGTCTAAAACCTCATCATCTTGTTTAGCCAACCGCTATCGTCGCTTTCGATTATAAATAGTATAATAAACTACTCACAGCAGTTAGGTTGAAGTCAGCCACTGGTTTGATGTCAGGGCACGCCCCTTCATGAGCCGCCTCCGCCGTCGCTACCGCCGCCAAAGTTACAACAAATAATCTGAACATCTTTAAGTCGACTACGCCGATCTGCAGACTGATTGATACTGAATTGAGATGACTTATCTCCTGCCTTTTATAGGCACAGCATCAGAGGTCATGGACAATCATATTTTGTTAACAGGATTATTCAATCGAGAAGATTGTTCGCGTAATCCTGGAGCCTTCTAGATGGTAGCTTTTGAAATTGGAATGGATTTTTCCTCTTTTTAAGTTTTTTGGGATTTTCTTTTGTTTATATCTTCCCGCGTTAAGCAAGCGTGGTGATTACACTTGATCCTTCTCACTGTAATGATATCTTCGATGAGATGGGAGGCCTTTGCCCAGCAGTGGGACATTACAGGCTAATAGTTTATTTTACTTTTGCTTTATCTACTCGTATTCGAGGTCAAAAGACATTGTTGTGGCTTTGTTAAAACTCAGTTTATGGAAAATACTTTGATTTTAAGTCAATGGTCGAAATAAAACGAACAATCAAATTACAAGAAGAATTGTTTAATTGTATTTCTGTAGGAAAATTTCAGCGTTTCATTTTTACAAAGCGTCAGAAAAAAGGAAGTAATTTATCAAACTAAAATTACACAGTAACATAAATGGATTGATGCAGTAATTTAATGTCATTATGCCCTAACAAAGGGCGCATCTAATCATCTGTGACCAATCTAGAACCACCAGTAGACCGTGAAATGACCATCCACTTGTTAGAAAAATATCATTTTTTGTTCAACCCTAAAGGCCTTCTTAATACATATTTTTTTAAATAAGTAAGTACATTTTTCTTAATAAGTCACGAGAAACGCCATAGTAACTTGTCATTAAAGTAAAAAAAATTGAACTATTCAAGACTTATCAAGTACCTAGCCGCGGTTTTACCCGCGTTGTGCAAGTTATTGTGGGACTTTCGTTAATTTTTATACATAAAAACCTTGCTCTTGAATCACTCTATCTATTTAAAAATACCGCGTCAAAATCCGCAGCATAGTTTTAAAGATCTAAGCATACATAGGGACAGACAGACAGTCACCGGTAAGCGATTTTGTTTTATACTATGTAGTGATACTCGTATACATATATACTATATAGAGATAATTATCTCTATATATGTATATATATATACTACTAGCTGCGCCCCGCGGTTTCACTCGCGTTGTACCCGTTCCCGCGGGAATTTCGGGATGAAAAATAGATGTTGGCCGATTCTCAGACCTACTCAATATGCTCACAAAATTTCATGAGAATCGGTCGAGCCGTTTCGGAGGAGTACGCGAATGAACACTGTGACACGAGAATTTTATATATAAGAAAGATATAGAGATATTATCTATATATATATGTATATACTAGCCGCGCCCCGCGGTGTTACCCGCTTTGTTCCCGTTCCCGCGGGAATTTCGGGATAAAATATATCCCATGTGTTATTCTGATGTATAACCTACATTACTGTAGAGTTTCATCCAAATCCGTTCAGTAGTTTTTGCGTGAAAGAGTAACAAACATCCATACATCCATACATCCATACATACAAACTTTCGCATTTATAATATTAGTAGGATATATACCATATAGAGATAAAAGTATCAGCTGGTGTTACAATATCACACACATGCGTTAATGAAACTATTTTTGTAGGTAAAAATAGCCACAAATAACATTTCCATTGAATGTGGCTGTCCATCACAAGAATAATGTATTCAAATCAAATCGGTAGTTTCTAAGATTAGCGCGTTCAACATACAAAAAGTCAAACTCTTCAGCTTTATTATATACTAGCCACACCTTGCGGTTTCACCCGCGTTGTACCCGTTCCCGCGGGAATTTCGGGATAAAATGTATCCCATGTGTTATTCATTATACAAGTACCTACTAGCCGCAGCTCGCGGGTTTCACCCGCATTGTACCTATTCCCGCGGGAATTTCGGGATAAAATGTATCCCGTGTGTTATTCATTATATAAGGACTAGCCGCACCTTGCGGTTTCACCCGCGTTGTACCCGTTCCCGCGGGAATTTCGGGATATAATGTATCCCATGTGTTATTCATAATATAAGGACTAGCCGCACCTTGCTGTTTCACCCGCGTTGTACCCGTTCCCGCGGGAATTTCGGGATAAAATGTATCCCATGTGTTATTCAGTATATAAGTACTAGCCGCGGCTCGCGGGTTTCACCCGCATTGTACCTATTCCCGCGGAAATTTTGTAAATAATGTATCCCATGTGTTATTCTTATGTATAAACTATATTACTGTAAAGTTTCATCCAAATCCGTTCAGTAGTTTTTCATGAAAGAGTAACAAACATACATCCATCCTCACAAACATTCGCATTTATAATATTACGAGTAGTAGGATAGGGTACAGTATAGATAAAGTTACAGCCGAAATACATAATCTGAAATGCATACACGTGATTATAATTAGGATTATTGTGCCCCCGATTAACGAATAATTTACTCAAGAAGTGCCTACTCTACTAATCAGATAGTGACAGAAAGTGTATTCGTTAAAGTATCGATAACACGGGTATGATACACACCACACTTTATGCAACGTGATAAATTGAAAAATTGATTTTGGAACAGCAGATAAAATGAGAAATAATGAAATGCAAAATTGAAGAATGAATTGCGTAAGTAAGAACTAGGATATCTCTTTCCCTCTCTCTCTATCTCTTTCTGTCTTCGTTGCTAAGTTGTCTTCATGGTGGCGGGGTATGCAACAGCAGCACTAGGATATTAGTCTAATTATTTATTTCTTATCTGATAGAACATGGAGAAAGAACATTATTGATATGTTAATGCCTGGTAACCGGCGCAGATTATCGACTTAATTAATTCAACTGTAAAGTTGTTAAGAAGCCAATAAAATTGATTATACCTATATTTTAAAGAATAGCTTTTGTAGGCGGTTAGGTTGTCGGTTGTTTTTATCGTTTGGACATGGCAGAGGCAGTTTTTCTTGCCCATTGTTCTCTGCTGAATTTCTTTCGGATGGCTGATTTATATGAATGGTACGTAAACATCATGGAAAGAACTTTTTTGGGACCAAAACTGGATAAAAATCTTCAAGTTCGAGTTTGAGTCGGTCCAAAACTTCCATTACTAGGTACGTTACACAGTGGCCACTAACCCTCTTTAACCGTCTTACTTATTTGTTGTTTTCTGCATAAAGATGACTCACCACTACGTCGCTTTCCGCTGTCTCTCTATCTGTCTGTCCCTATGTGTGCTTAAATCTTTAAAACTACGCAACGGATTTTGATGCAGTTTTTTACATAGATAGAGTGATTCAAGACGAAGGGGTATATGTATAAACATTCCCGAAATTCCCACAAGAACAGGCACAACGGGGGTAAAACTGTGGGGCGCTGCTAGTGGAAAATAAACACTAAAGCAATCATATGACATGGAAAGTTTAAAGGATGCGAGTTGTTGAATTTGGTTGCGGTTCAATTGACTAATGAGAGTTGACGGGGAGCCGTTTCCAGACGACTCTTGACAATATGATTGGGTTCTTATAATACCTAGGTACTCTATCTATTGGTACGGTTACGCCTTTTTATTATACAGACTCTGTTGCCTGTTGCTATGGGAGATTTGTATTTACATACTCTTGTAATCTTCTTTTACTCAACTTACATAGATACACCCATATCGCCAACAATTATGTCTGCACATATTGTTGACTCCGCTGATCGAACCCGCAACTCCCGACACAGTAAGCGCTCTCGCAAACCACAGTGTCAACGGACTTGTCAGCTTATGTTTATTTCATCACGTTTAAAAGTTGTACCGGGAAAGAACAACATATACATCAATGCCTAATTCTACGATTTATATTAATCTTGGATTTATAAGGGTTTATTTATTTTAGATAAATGGAGTTCCCCTCAACACACATGATACATAATTTCAAATATTTTTTAAGAGATAACAAAATCAAAACCGCGTGGAGTCAAAGAGGCCATATTTCTCTAGAAAACAATGGTTCCAAAAGTTTGTTAAAAAGAAGGCAAGACACAGCCCAGGAACAAAAAAGTCCAGTCCAACATTGAACAAGTAAAGGTTTAAAATTTATCAGTGAAATAGATTCCATAACACAAGCTTAGAGCTTACTTTGGGTCTAATTAACCGTGTGTAAATTTATCCAGGTATATTTATTTATTTAATTTATTTATTTATCTTGTTTAGAATACGCTAGCTTAGCGGAAGAGACAAATAAGGGTGTCTTCCTTTGAAGCGGTGCAGAGCTGTGTGGAGCTCAAGATTTTGACAATGTCAATGCGTTGTTCGACAATCACAACGCTCTGTGATTGGTTAATCTGGCTCCACTCCCCAAAACGCACCCTAATGTGAGTTGAATGACGTTGACATTAACGACGTCGTTAAAAACACAGTTAAAAAAGCTCTGATGGAAAACGCCTGCAGCTAATTTACTTCTTCAAGTTTTTGTTGAACACCAAAGTAGGAAGGCAGCTGCACCTTGCGTGGCTAAAGGCTTTCTTTAATCAACACTGTAATTATTTCCTCTTTTTAACTAACGACGGCTTAATTGATTCTATCATTGTTTTGTATTTGCCGAGGTTCTTCGGTAATTTAATAAGAGGCCATCATTGGTATATGCAAATAATTTTCCTGTATTTTGATAAAGAAGATTTGTTTTACCCTGTTTTTCTAAAATCGTTCTGTCTGTTACGCTTCAAACTTAGTTCAATCGTTAGACCATGTCGGGAGCCTTCGGGCGGTCTAAAGACTCGGAGTCTTTAGACCGCCCGAAGGCTCCCGACATGGGTTGGCCACTAATCTACTCGAAATTAATCAGTGAATGAGCCTCAAACTTAAACCACTTCAACGGTTTTGTTGTATTTTAGTATTAATACTTATATATACCTGCTGTCGATAAACATAATCTTATTATATCCCCTTTATATTCCTGCAAAAACGGGCATATTTCCCAGCCATAATAAACTTTTAATTCCTATATTCCTGCTACATGCATGCTCATGAATTTCAATTGCTTATGGTTTTTTTAAACAGTCCCTTTGTCCCTTCTAGAGGGCCACAGGCTCGCCCTTTACATATGTACAATATAGTTTAAGCGTATAATGTTCCACTGCTGAGCAAAGGTCTCTCATCTCACCGAGGTTATCAGTACAGTGAGAAAAAAGAAGCAGGTATAAGTCTAAAATAATACGTCCAAAAGTCGATAAATCAAGTCAAAAACTAATGTACTTACCGTCTACGTTTACACTTATATTATCTGATACCCGAGCGATAAACGAAATTCTAATAATATTAAAAATAATCAAGATATCCTTGATTAGGGCAAGTAATGACCTTCAAGCAAAACAATAGGTTTTATTTTTGCTAAATGAAAACGGATCTAATTTATTAGGCGGATTTTAGTCTACAGAGAGAGGTCCGTTTTTTTTTATTTAACCTGTCGTGTCCCACTGCTGGGCAAAGGTCTCCCCCAATTCTTTCCACCTGGATCTATCTTTCGCCACTTATTTCCACTCTTTGTCGAAGTCCTCCAGTTCCTTCCGCCACCTCGTGGGGGGTCTACCGCGAGGTCTCCGAACATTCTGGAACTCCCACTCTGTGGAGATCCTAGCCCATCGATCCGGATGCATTCGGTCCGTAAAGAGTGAAAATTGTCTTTTAAGGAAAAAGTTTTCTTTCTTTTATTTAGGACTAGTACCTACTGGTTTCACTAACCAAATTTTATAAAATTTGTTAGTTAGGTAATTCATCTCAATCAGTACGTTAAAATTGCATTCGAGAGTAATATACGTTCCTGTAAAGGGACCAAAACGTCAAACATAAAAATGTAAAATTAAAGCGAAGTGTATCCGTAAACGTAGTCAATTCAATAAGATAAAGGTTACGTTTAAGTTCTGTTTTCGGTAGCAATTGCAGCAGCTGGTAGCAACTGGCGACAGCAATCACCACTATTGGTTTCTATGAATCTCTATGGAATTTCGAGCGCGGCCATACTGCTGCATGCGATCGGCAATAGGGCTTTTGAAAAAAAAAATTGATTTTTTTAATGTATTTTAAAACTTTATTATTAATAATATTGATATTTAATGCAAAAAACTTAAAAAATAAAAAATTGATGAAATTTGAATAAAAGTCACGTGACTATAAACGCGCCATAATTGGTCACCATAGTTGTGACGTGATAATGATAGAGCTAATAACCATAAGTACGTACAGCGTTTACGGCTATTACACGTGCAACCGAATGGGGCTACCATTATGACGTCACACGCGCTCGGGTTTGTTCGGGAGTTGTCCGAGTGTCTTCGGTACTGGATTCAAAAATTAATTTTTATTTTGAAATAACTTTTGAATTATTGCGAAAAAAATAAAATTAAAATAGTTTTGTTATAAAACTAATATATAATCTTTCGATTTATCACAATTTTTTTTTTCCAAAAGCCCAATTGCTGTTCGCTGCTACGGTCGCAACCGAAAACACACCTTTACATATCAAAGTATGTAGTGTTATTTAAAAGGCATTGTTTGCGCTTTCTTTTTATCTCTTTTAGAGATAGCAAAAAAGTCGATATCATAGCATACTTTAGCAGTGACTAATAAATTTATTTAAATATTGTCCCTACAAAATAACGTTATCTTAGATTTAATATCTATTATCTGATGTAAACACGGATATTTTACTTTATAGCTCAAGTCAAAATTAATGGCCAAAAGCAAAGAACAATAAGATCTCATTATTGTCATCACTAAATATTACTTTTTATATTACATACTAAGAAACTGTCTAAGTCAATAAACGGCACATAATCTCAAAGAACTTGTTAATCGATTTATCAGTTTAGGTACTCCTATCACATATTAAATACACCAAATCTAACAACAAAATATGTTCTTATTACATTGTGCCTGAATAAAACTTTTTTCGATTATAAGTTGAATACTGCCAAGAATATTGATCCGATGTATAAAATAAAACATTATCAAGGTAGAGTTTTAAGTAGACTCACTTTAGCGTGTTATTTTTGTCTGCAACATATTTAAAATATTCTAATCAATGTATATCTAATCACTAATGTGACAATTGGATGTTAGATTTTGTATTCAAATCGTATTCACGTGTAAAATGCTATCGTAACAACAAATTACGTAAAAACTAGCAGAGCCCTATTTTTAGTATTTGTTGTTATAGCGGCAATAGAAATACTTCATCTGTGAAAATTTCAACTGTCTAGCTATCATCGTTCTTGAGATACAGCCTGGTGACAGACAGATGGACGAACGGACGGACAGCGGAGTCTCAGTAATAGGGTCCCGTTTTTACCCTTTGGGTACGGAATCCTAAAAAACAAACTCTTTATTATATTAGTACTAGCTGCGCCCCGCGGTTTCACCCGCGTTGTACCCGTTCCCGCGGGAATTTCGGGATGAAAAATAGATGTTGTCCGATTCTCAGCCTACCCGATATGTACACAAAATTTCATAAGAATCGGTCGAGCCGTTTCAGAGGAGTTCAACCACGGTACCCGTTCCCGCGAGAATTTCGGGATGAAAAATATATGTTGGCCGATTCTCATAGATACCGGATAAGCACAAAAAATTTCATCAAAATCGGTCAAGCCGTTTCGGAGGAGTATGGCAAAGAAAACTGTGACACGAGAATTTTATATATTAGATTGTTGACTGTACAATATGCATTGAGAAGTGCTTAGAAGGGTTTGTACTTATTATCTGAAAATACCACTACAGTTTCGTTTTTTTTAATTTATACATTCAGAATAAGCTATTCCATATCCCGAATTTCTCTTGGGAACGGTGTGTTAAACCGCACGACACTGCTAATATATTGCTAAATGCACATCATAATTATTACTTAATCTACATAGAGCATAAAGCAATAAAGCGTTTGGATATGTGATCCAAAAAACGGCCCAAATTAATTAATTTCGCGATATAATATGGTGCTGGATAATGATAAACAATACAGATAACAATTCATATAAATGTGATAATCTTATGATACGCCCTCATTTCAGTGGAGTTGTAGTTAGCACAGTAACGGTCGAAGAATATGTCATCATTATGAATAAATTGTTACTATTTTGTTTGTTAAGTGTGATCGGTGTCAGTGTGGGACAGATCTTGCAGGATGGACAGTGTCCAACTGTTATACCTGTTGTGAACAATTTTGATATCGCCCAGGTGAGGACGATTGTATATACGCTTCCTATTTCTACATTAACAGCCTCCGTGGTCTTGTGGTTTGAGCGCCCGGCTCACGACCCGGAGGTTCCGAGTTCGATTCCCGGTGGGGATATCTCACAAAAATTTATTTGTGAGACTTTCCTCAATTTGGTTAGGGCATTGCAGGCTGAATCACCTGATTGCTCGAAAAGTAAGATGGTTCCGTGCTTCGGAGGGCACGTCAAGCCGTCGGTCCCGGTTACTTTCTACGGATAGTAGTCGTTACATGAGCCACGTCAGAGGCCTTTGGCGGCTCAATAACTCTGACACCAGGATTGGTCAGGTTGACCATCCACTCGTTGAAAAAGAAGAGATTTCTACATTCGTTGTAGCGCTCATGGCTTAGTTTGACTAAGCGATTGTTAAGCAACGTGCAGCTTGGATGGGTGACCGATAGTGGCATTTCTATCTGAGCGCTACCGTGCTTCGGGGCGCACGATAAGCCGTCGGTTTCGATTGTTTCAATCGTCAGGCCATGTCGGAGGCATTTAGGCGGTCAAAACTCTGCCTTGCCACTAACCTACTCGAAATCACTACATAGTATAAAACAAAGTCGCTACTTTTGTCTGTTTGTTTGTCTGTATGCTTAAATCTTTAAAATTACGCAACGGATTTTGATGCGGTTTTTTGTAATAGGTAGAGAGATTCAAGAGGAAGGTTTATATGTATAAAAATTCCCGAAATTCCCACGGGAACGGGTTCAACGCGGGTAAAACCGCGGGGCGCTGCTAGTGAATTAATAAATTACGTTCGTTATGCTAGGTGAGCAGAAAATTCCCATGACTCTACCAAGAGTGCTCGATTAAGAAGAAAAGATAAAACATCAGTATATCTGTTGTTAACAGAGCCCCGCGGTTTTACCCACGTAGTGCCTATTCCCGTGTAAATTTTGAGATGGAAAATAGCCTATAACCTTCCCGTTGAGTGTGACTATTCATAGCAAACAGAATTATACAAATCGGATTGGTAGATATGGAGATTGATGCATTCATACAAACAAAATTTAAACACTTTAGCTTTATTATTGTAGTCTAGATATTTATTTATTTATGTACTATTAGTAGGACTAGCCGCGCCCCGCGGTGTTACCCGCGTTGTACCCGTTCCCGAGGGAATTTCGGGATAAAATTTATCCCATGTGTTATTCAGATGTATAACCTATATTACTGTAAAGTTTCATCCAAATCCGTTCAGTAGTTTTTTCGTGAAAGAGCAACAAAAATACATCCATACATCCATACATACATCCATCCTCACAAACTTTCGCATTTATAATATTAGTAGGATATAGTCTGCCTATAGTCAAGGATAAACATGGCGTTGCGTGTAGAGTGTCGTAGAATAAAATATTTTGAAGTAATACAATATACTAAGGTCTCTAGGGAAGGTATAAGCCTAATATTGTGAAACGTTTGTTCAGTAAAAGTATTCTGTATCTATTGTCGATGGAGTTCTTTCCATTTTTCTCCTTCTGCCATCCTTTTCAGCTGTTCGTACGATATGGCCTTTACCGTTTATTTCAGTTGGTCTACATAATATGCCCTTCTAGGCCTTCCTCTTCTTCGTTTTGTCTCTACGTATCCTTCTTCTAAGTTCGATGATGAAAAAATAATATAATCAGATCTAAAAGAAATCTAGTAATCGACCTAGATCGTTCAGCGTATTATAATTTCCAATAATTCGAAGTAATGATGTAAGTAAATGTAGGTAATCAATCTGATATCGATATCAACACTAATCATTAAGATAATCATTCAAAATATAACAGACGTGAATCAAAAATGATAAACAAAAATAATTCACCTTGACAATGTTGTGAAATTATTTTCCAATGTTGCAATTTAATACTGAAAAGTAAATACGAGTAGTGTTGGCTTGTAATGTCCCACTGCTGGGCATTGGTCTCTCATTTCAGTTCTCACGGGAGATGTGAGTTGTGAGTCGGGAGATGTGAGTTGTGAGTCGGGAGATGTGAGTTGTGAGTCGGGAGATGTGAGTTGTGAGTCGGAAGATGTGAGTTCTCATACTTTATAGTATATTGAATAGAATAAGTATTAGCCTGTAAGCCTGTAATGTCCCACTGCTGGGTAAAGACTTCTCATCTCACTGATGTTGTCAGTGCAGTGGGTACGATTAGGCGGAATCACCACGCATGAATACTGCGAGTTAGTGGCCTCAAACCTGAGCCATGTTTTGGAAAGTAAATACTTATGTTGAATTTTAATACATTCCTCTTTTAGACGCTTCTTATTTTAAACTAGCAGCAGCTGTGCCCGTTCCCGTGGGAATTGACAAGCCCGTTGGCAAAGTGGCAGTGAGCGCTTACTGTGTCAGGGGTTGCGGGTTCGATCCCCGCCCGGAGTCAACAATATGTGAAGACATAGTTGTTGGCGACGACGTCTGGGTGTCAATTATATATTCATAAAGTATTTGTGTATGTATATGTAGTAGTATCAGTTAGTTAGATTCCATAACACAAGCTTAGAGCTTACTTTGGGTCTAATTAACCGTGTGTGAATTTGTCCAAGTATTTATTACTAGCAGCGCCCCGCGGTTTTACCCGCGTTGTGCCCGTTCCCGTGGGAATTTCGGGAATTTTTTTACATAAAAACCTTCCTCTTGAATCACTCTACCTATTACAAAAAACCGCATCAAAATCCGTTGCGTAATTTTAAAGATTTAAGCATACAGACAGACAAACAGACAGACACGAAAAAGAGACGACTTTATTTTATACTATGTAGTGATTTATTATTATTTATTATAATTTCAGTTACAAATTTAATTATTAAAATCGGATTGGTAGTCTCTGATATTAGCGAGTACAACAAACAAAAAAACAAACTCTTCAGTTTTATTATATTAGTATAGAATATTATTTTAAATGTGTTTTTTTTTAATTTACGAATATCCAGCTGTAAAGTTTAAAATGTTCATCAAATGATCATCTAACCTCAAAGGTTATCTGAATGTTTACCTTATTAATAGTGCGAAAGGGTTCTTCTCTAAAAAAAAACATTTGAAAATTTATTGTTCCTAATTTATCAATAAACCTCATTTTATGTAAAAATCCAACCAGAGATAATATTTTATTACAGTAGGAAATTAAAAAGTATAAAGACAAGGAGTTGTCAAATAAACCTAAATAGACCGTTAATTTATTGTTAATGTTAGTATAATTTCGATATGTTTTTTTTAAATAATTCATTATTTAGGGCAGCTTGCATAGAATTCATAACTATATTTAGTACCTAAATATATCGAACCCGGAACCTCCGGGTCGTGAGCCGGGCGCTCAAACCACAAGACCACGGAGGCTGTTCCGGGTTCGATTCCCGGTGGGGATATCTCACAAAAATCTCTTTGTGAGACTTTCCTCAGTTTGGTTAGGACATTGCAGGCTGAATCACCTGATTGCTCGATAAGTAAGATGATTCCGTGCTTCGGAGGGCACGTTAAGCCGTCGGTCCCGGTTACTTTCTACGGATAGTAGTCGTTACTTGAGCCATGTCAGAGCCCTTTGGCGGCTCAATAACTCTGACACCAGGATTGGTCAGGTTGGCCATCCACTCGATGAAGAAGACCTAAATATATTATTATAGAAACAAAAGCTGATCGTTCAAAATTATATTTTATATTGTACGAAATAGAACACTATTTGAAACGAACGTTATATGTCTATTTAACGTTTTAAAGTGTTAAAATGTCGTTTTCAAACAGGAGGTACCTATACTCGTAATATATTTTTAGGTATGTAACTCTCTTAGTATCTAACTATGAAGCATATCATATTTTTACTTGTAGTATTAAGTTACGCATGTTGTGGTACCTATAGAGAGTGCATTTAGGTGTTAGTTTATAAGTTTTAATGTGTCTGCCACTGGTTGTCTTTAAATAAATAAATAAAACACGAAAAAACAAAAATAAATATTGTAATTGAACTCATACTTTTACTGTGATACCGAAAAAGATAACATTCAGTAACAGATCATTATCATTGATAATCTTATCCAAATTATTTCAGTTTCAAAACGTATGGTACGAACTTCTAAGCACGCCGACGGTACCCGGGGAGTGTCCCTCGTTCGAGTTGACATCCACTAATGACGCCATCACAGCAACTTACAGTGTGAACAACAAAAACTTCTTTGAACATTACCAATATAATGCGGCCCTTGTGCCGAATTCTTCGACGTTTACTGTTACCAACCCTGTTGATAATGCAGGTAAGTTGACTGTGTAACTTATCTTAATCTAAAATTCATGGTTTTGTCCGCTTTGCTGAAAGAATTTTGGAGCGAAAGCATTTTTTTCTACTGGTTTCGTAAGTTTAAGCGGACTACGTGTACCCTTTAAAGGAACAGTTTACTCCCACCTGTTCTGTTGAGTAGTTCTGTTGACAGAACTACTGGGACTTTTTTTACCATTAGTTTTGTCCACAAAACAATTGGGAATACAATTCTCTTGTTCTGTTGAGTAGTTCTGTTGACAATACTAACTATTCGGTAGGTTAGGGTTATTTTTTTTTACTAGATAAAAGTCAGGTGTAAAGCATAGTCTTTTAAGTCACAGAACTAATGGTAAAAAAAGTCCCAGTAGTTCTGTCAACAGAACTACTCAACAGAACAGGTGGGAGTAAACGAAAGGAACGGTGGTATCATAAGACACAGTTTTCTTCGAAACGTCAGATAAAAATGTAAAATAAAAGCGAAGTGTATCCGATAACGTATTTTTTTTTATAGTTTGAATTCAATATTTTTCTGCGTCATTGGTGTTTACAATCTATATGTGTCATCTATGCCAAAATTCTTCAAAATCAGTAAAAGCGCAAGACAAACACCGAGCGCGGGCTGGTTGTGGATCGCGTGACTTTATATTCCTTATTGTATTATTTGCATGAAATGTGTCACTCACTTGTTGTGTGGCATACAACGTCACGCGCCTGCGCGATGCGATGTGTGTGCTTTCGTCTTGAAAGCGTTACAGACAGAATACTTTCGCATTTATATTCATTCTCCATACTCTCTTATTTGGATGGAGATAGAGCTGGATGATGTTTTTTATCTAGTAGTTAATATAAACAAAATTTAGGAAATCTTACTTCTATTCATGCTAATGTGTTTTTCAGTTGTAGATGTCCACGTCCTATCTACTGACTACAGCAACTATGCCGTGCTATACGCTTGCGAAAATGTTGGTCAAACTCAAAGAAATGGTAAGAAAAAAGAACTGCTTTCTATATTTCCTCATGACAAACTGATATTTTAGGTTGAGCGTCGAGTAGTCCTGGCAAATTATAAAAAAATGTTGTCCATTGAACTCCAACCAACTGGCAATTAATACTGTAACCGGACTTAATATTGTAAAATTCAAATTGATATTCAATGACTCTGATGACAATCGTCTAGCTATATTATATTGAAACACTACATTAGGATTCATCAAAAGCCACAAATCAAAACTGCTATTTTTTCTAATATTTATTTTTTCTGAACATAGCAAACGATCTGCTTCGATAAAAATGTTTTTTTTTTCAGTATACGTATGGCAAATGGCGCGACTCCGATATTTCTTCAACGATTTGATACCGACCCTGATGAACTCCACTATCTTCGATCTAGTAGGACTCACCCACAACGATCTTAAGACGTTAGACCATTCAGATAATGCGTGCTACCAACTGCCGATTCTCGAGGCTAACGAGCCAGTAGTTCTGTCTGGACAGTGCGATACTAATATCAATGGGGTGGCCAACTTTGATGTTGGACGGGTAAGCTTTTATATACTAAAATTTATTCTATTTGAAATACATAAGAGCTCGTATTAGAAAACAGTTTCCTCACTATGACAAACATAGTAATGTTGAAAGTTTGAGCAGTCCAATCCAGCTTTAAGACATTTGAACTTGGTCAAACCTGGTGTAAGGATTTTTGATCTCTCTAACGTATTCGACTTCTAAAGCATCGCAGTTCTGAGATAAAAGTGTTATTAAGCATCAAAGTTGAGAATAATATTGTTCTTTGCAGTTCCTAGGAGTGTGGCACCAAATCTCGAGCTACTACTCTGAAAGCTCGTTGGGCGAGTGCAACCGCGCGCAGTACTCGGACGGTGGCGCGGCGGTGACCGTGGTGAACAGCGAGGTGGTGGGGCAGGCGCTGCTCACTGTGGCGGGCAACGCCACGGTCGCCTCCACCGACGGCTCGGGCCGACTCAACGTCGTGCTCGAAGTACTACCTGGCGGTAAGCCCATTTCAGACACCCGGAAACATTGTTCAAAACACTTCTTATCAGAGCCAATCATAGCGTAGAATTATCTAACAGTATGACATGATAAATAAAATTAAACGCTGTTAAAATACGTTTTAATCAGAGATAAAAGTTACCTACTTATTTTAATCTTCTTTCGTGTAATGTCTTATCAACAGTAGATTATATTTTAAAAACCTTCGTGTGATCGCGTTTCCTAAAAAAATATGTGCCATAAGACTTTTATCACCATTATTACAAAATGTTATTGCAGTATTTGCTGAGTCTGAACTTCTAGTCCTAGCTACCGACTACAACCAATGGGCAATATCGTATACATGCGTGAATCTCAATAATGACTCTAAACGAAGTAAGTATACAAAATAAGGCTTAGATGTCAATTATGGTAGTAAAAACCTAACTAATACATTAATCATAGTTTTCAGTTGGATTGTAAGTCGAACCCGCCAACTCCCAGAATCAGCAAGAATTGAAGTGGACCAATTTGTGGACACGATAATAGATCTCAATGATTATTACTATCAAGATACCGATCAAAGCAATGAGGCTTGCTTTTATTTCCCTGACCCTGTGCCTAACGAACCTCCAGTATTTGGAGGACAGTGTGACCTGAACATACCTGTCCAGCCCAACTTTGATGCTGTTGCAGTAAGTAACCAAATCAATAGACTAATTAATTATGTGTCATAATACACCTTTTAATGTATTCTTTTAATTTTTTAGTACATGAACCTGTGGCACACCATTCAATCGTACCCAGCCCCGTTCCAAGACGGCACCTGCAGCAACGCGTTCTACACGCTGAACGGTGGCATAGTAGATGTGTACAACACACAGGTCATTGACCAGAGACTAGACACCATCAATGGAGTCGCCGTACCAGTTGATAACGCCAAGCTGGTCGTCACTTTCCCCATTGTCGGCACCAACTGTGAGTTCATACTCCCAATGAAATATATTTCTAATATGTAGGAACGATACAGAGTATTAATCAAGGTCCTTTTTATTTCAGTCACCATTGACTCTGACTACTGGGTCATCAGTACAGACCACACATCGTATGCTCTCGTCTACTCCTGCAGGAATGTCAACGATTACCAACAACAAGGTATGGGTTTTTCTGATGTACTTACTATTTCATGAGACGAAGAAAAAGATTGAACAACCATATGAATATTTAATCTGGAATTTTATTTCTCAGTTACTGTGTGGAAGTTGAGCAGGACCAAGGAGTTATCGGCGGCTGCGAACACAGCCATCAACAATGCCATGACCAACATCCCGGTGCTCGACCAGAGATATTTCGAAATCGAGGACCAAACGCGCGAGGGGTGCTTCTACTTCCCGGAGCCAACGGGCAACCCGGTGGAGTTCCCAGGACAGTGCGGTGACGAAGGCATACCCGTTGTTGCAAACTTTGACCGAGCTCGCGTAAGACCCATTTCATAAAATACCAAAATAGTGACTTCCTTATATCATCGCTGTATCTTTATATTTATGTTTGTTTCAACATTGTTTCAGTTCCAAGGCCTGTGGCACGAGATCCAAGCATATCCCAAGGACGACCAGGAGGGAGTCTGCGTCAACCACAGGTTCACGGTGGACGCCGTGTCTGCCTTCAGCCTCGAGTCCTCGAGCGTGGTGTCTCAGTTCCTCGGAGTCACCGCGGCGACCGTCTCCTACACCAGCACCGACAACAGCGCTAGATTTACCATCTCTTTTACGTCCAACGGAACTCGTAAGTCATCTACTTTACCATCGATAAAAAGATCTTTTAAGTTTGAACTTTTTAATTCAATTATGTTGACTGCAAGTATTGAGACTTTTTATTTTTATTGTTCAGTAATCGAGATCCCGTACTGGATAGTCGACACGGACTATGACAACTACGCATTGGCTTACAGCTGCGTTAATCTCAACAACGACTTCAGAGGAGGTAAGATTACTTTGATCTATGAAACCAAACGTTTCACTGAAATGCTGCAAGCAATATCGATGCAATTAAGAGCATTCCTTTAAACTAACGCAACTAATTGTTTTCCCAGTGTACAGTTGGAAATTGAGTCGCACCAAACAACTGCCAGCGGCGTCCGCCACTGCCATTAACAACGTCATTGCAACCTTAGCGGTCCTTGACAACGTTTACTTCGAGGACATTGATCAAAGTGACGACGCTTGTTTCTATCTCCCGGAGCTCAACTTTGGAGAACCTGTCATTTTACCTGGACAGTGTAACCCGACTATCAACGGTGTGGCTAACTTTAATGTTGGAGAGGTAAATCTAATTTACTCTTTGTCTTTCCGTTAATACAAAGTCTCTATTTGTTTGAGTATGTATACTAATTTTTTTTGGATTGGCACAAAATGCGGACCAATGTCGTAAATTTTGCAGCCGAAGACGATTGCTCCTGAAGAGGAAAAAGGTTTAGTGATTTTATTTAATTCTTACCCTATCTCAAAACCTTTTTCCTCTTCAGAAACAATCGTCTTTGGCTGGCAAATTTACGACATTTAACCACATTTTGTGCCAAACCAAAAAAAAATAGATTATAGTGAACAAATGAAATTATTTTTCCAGTTCCTAGGAGTGTGGCACCAAATCTCGAGCTACTACTCTGAGAGCTCGTTGGGCGAGTGCAACCGCGCGCAGTACTCGGACGGTGGCGCGGCGGTGACCGTGGTGAACAGCGAGGTGGTGGGGCAGGCGCTGCTCACTGTGGCGGGCAACGCCACGGTCGCCTCCACCGACGGCTCGGGCCGACTCAACGTCGTGCTCGAAGTACTACCTGGCGGTAAGATATTCCCATTAGTTATTAGTATTGAGATGATGTTCTTATTTATATCCCGCAAAATGTTCATGACCTACTTAAAATTGTACCCTTTGTTTACAGTTTTTGTTGAGACTGAGTTATTGGTCTTAGCTACGGATTACAATCAGTGGGCAATATCTTACACATGCCAAAATCTCCCTGACGATAGAAGACGACGTAAGTGGCTTCATTTCCTTGAAACCATTTTAATGTGTCAGTAGACATGTGTCGACAGGCAATGACTAATTACCCAACAACTTTTTTAGTCTTCAGTTGGATTGTAAGCCGCACTCGGGTGCTGCCTGAATCAGCTAGAAGTCAAATAAACGAAGTGATCAGTTCCTACGTTGAGCTCAACGACAGGTACTTCGAGCCGACAGACCAGTCCAATGAGGCTTGTTTCTACTTCCCTGAACCTGTACCTAATGAACCTCCGATATTTGGAGGACAGTGTGATCTGAACATTCCTGTCCAACCAAACTTCGATGCAGTCGCCGTAAGTGACATATTTTAATGTATACTTGCTTGCAATATTCTTCGGTTCGAAGGGAAATATAGAAACTACGTTTCTGGTTACACTTCGCTTTTATTAAACGTAAACGTACATAGTTTCAATTCAAAATGAATAGTGTTCGCTTAAACTTAAGAAACCAGAAGTATAGAACTTTATTTCTTGCTCATTTTGTTTATAGTACATGAACCTGTGGCACACCATTCAATCGTACCCCGCTCCGTTCCAAGACGGCACCTGCAGCAACGCGTTCTACACGCTGAACGGTGGAATAGTAGATGTGTACAACACACAGGTCATCGACCAGAGACTAGACACCATCAATGGAGTCGCCGTGCCTGTTGATAACGCCAAGTTGATCGTTACTTTCCCCATTGTCGGCACCAACTGTGAGTTCATACTCCCAATGAAATCTATTTCTAATATGTAGGAACGATACAGGGTATTAATCAAGGTCCTTTTTATTTCAGTCACCATTGACTCTGACTACTGGGTCATCAGTACAGACCACACATCGTATGCTCTCGTCTACTCCTGCAGGAATGTCAACGATTACCAACAACAAGGTACGGGTTTTTCTGATGTACTTACTATTTCATGAGGCGAAGAAAAATATTGAACAACCATATGAATTTTTAATCTGGAATTTTATTTCTCAGTTACTGTGTGGAAGTTGAGCAGGACCAAGGAGTTACCGGCAGCTGCAAACACAGCCATCAACAACGCCATGACCAACATCCCGGTGCTCGACCAGAGATATTTCGAAATCGAGGACCAAACGCGCGAGGGGTGCTTCTACTTCCCGGAGCCAACGGGCAACCCGGTGGAGTTCCCAGGACAGTGCGGTGACGAAGGCATACCCGTTGTTGCAAACTTTGACCGAGCTCGTGTAAGACCCATTTTCATAAAAGACCAAAATAGTGACTTCCTTATATCATCGCTGTATCTTTATATTTATGTTTGTTTCAACATTGTTTCAGTTCCAAGGCCTGTGGCACGAGATCCAAGCATATCCCAAGGACGACCAGGAGGGAGTCTGCGTAAACCACAGGTTCACGGTGGACGCCGTGTCTGCCTTCAGCCTCGAGTCCTCGAGCGTGGTGTCTCAGTTCCTCGGAGTCACCGCGGCGACCGTCTCCTACACCAGCACCGACAACAGCGCTAGATTTACCATCTCTTTTACGTCCAACGGAACTCGTAAGTCATCTACTTTACCATCGATAAAAAGATCTTTTGAGTTTGAAGTTTTTAATTCAATTATGTTGACTGCAAGTATTGAGACTTTTTATTTTTATTGTTCAGTAATCGAGATCCCGTACTGGATAGTCGACACGGACTATGACAACTACGCATTGGCTTACAGCTGCGTTAATATCAACAACGACTTCAGAGGAGGTAAGATTACTTTGATCTATGAAACCAAACGTTTCACTGAAATGCTGCAAGCAATATCGATGCAAATAAGAGCATTCCTTTATACTAACGCGACTAATTGTTTTCCCAGTGTACAGTTGGAAATTGAGTCGCACCAAACAACTGCCAGCGGCGTCCGCCACTGCCATTAACAACGTCATTGCAAACTTAGCGGTCCTTGACAACGTTTACTTCGAGGACATTGATCAAAGTGACGACGCTTGTTTCTATCTCCCGGAGCTCAACTTTGGAGAACCTGTCATTTTACCTGGACAGTGTAACCCGACTATCAACGGTGTGGCTAACTTTAATGTTGGAGAGGTAAATCTAATTTACTCTTTAACTTTCCGTTAATACAAAGTCTCTATTTGTTTGAGTATGTAGTGAACGCATGAAATTTTTTTTCCAGTTCCTAGGAGTGTGGCACCAAATCTCGAGCTACTACTCTGAGAGCTCGTTGGGCGAGTGCAACCGCGCGCAGTACTCGGACGGTGGCGCGGCGGTGACCGTGGTGAACAGCGAGGTGGTGGGGCAGGCGCTGCTCACTGTGGCGGGCAACGCCACGGTCGCCTCCACCGACGGCTCGGGCCGACTCAACGTCGTGCTCGAAGTACTACCTGGCGGTAAGATATTCCCATTAGTTATTAGTATTGACATGACGTTCTTATTTATACCCCGCAAAATGTTCATGACCTACTAAAAATTGTACTCTTTATTTACAGTTTTTGTTGAGACTGAGTTATTGGTCTTAGCTACGGATTACAATCAGTGGGCAATATCTTACACATGCCAAAATCTCCCTGACGATAGAAGACGACGTAAGTGGCTTCATTTCCTTGAAACCATTTTAATGTGTCAGTAGACATGTGTCGACAGGCAATGACTAATTACCCAACAACTTTTTTAGTCTTCAGTTGGATTGTAAGCCGCACTCGGGTGCTGCCTGAATCAGCTAGAAGTCAAATAAACGAAGTGATCAGTTCCTACGTTGAGCTCAACGACAGGTACTTCGAGCCGACAGACCAGTCCAATGAGGCTTGTTTCTACTTCCCTGAACCTGTACCTAATGAACCTCCGATATTTGGAGGACAGTGTGATCTGAACATTCCTGTCCAACCAAACTTCGATGCAGTCGCCGTAAGTGACATATTTTAATGTATAATTGCTTGCAATATTCTTCGGTTCGAAGGGAAATATAGAAACTACGTTTCTGGTTACACTTCGCTTTTATTAAACGTAAACGTACATAGTTTCAATTCAAAATGAATAGTGTTCGCTTAAACTTAGGAAACCATAAGTATAGAACTTTATTTCTTGCTCATTGTTTTTTAGTACATGAACCTGTGGCACACCATTCAATCGTACCCCGCTCCGTTCCAAGACGGCACCTGCAGCAACGCGTTCTACACTCTGAACGGTGGAATAGTAGATGTGTACAACACACAGGTCATCGACCAGAGACTAGACACCATCAATGGAGTCGCCGTACCAGTTGATAACGCCAAGCTTGTCGTCACTTTCCCCATTGTCGGCACCAACTGTGAGTTCATACACTATGGTCAATTAGGTTTGCATGCCATCATCAATAAGGATATTAAATATGGTTTTTTTATTTCAGTCACCATTGACTCTGACTACTGGGTCATCAGCACGGATCACACGTCTTATGCTCTCGTCTACTCCTGCAGGAATGTAAATGATTATCAACAACAAGGTATGTTTGTTTGCCTGTCTCTTTTGTAAAACGATGGTGTGTTTCGGGTCTTGAGTATTTCTAATTTGAAACTTTATTTTTGTAGTAACTGTATGGAAGCTAAGCAGAACTAGGGAGTTGTCAGTGGCTGCGAACACAGCCATCAACAACGCCATGACCAACATCCCGGTGCTCGACCAGAGATATTTCGAAACCGAGGACCAAACGCGCGAGGGGTGCTTCTATTTCCCGGAGCCGACGGGCAACGTCGTAGAGTTCCCAGGACAGTGCGGGGATGAAGACATACCCGTTGTCCAAAACTTTGACTTAAACAGAGTAAGTAACGAATATTTGAAAATGTAACCCTGCTGGGTGTACATTAGTGTCAGTATCTTATGGAAAACCTTATTGTAGTTCTCAGGCGTGTGGCATGAAATTGAAACATACCCAAAAGACGATCAACCCGGGCAATGTATTAGTCATACTTTCAATGTTGCTGCCAACGGATTTTCGCTTCAATCTACAAATGTTCTGGCCCAAACGCTCGGAGTCACCGATAGTACGGTGACCTTTAGCAGCAATGACAATAGCGGCAGATTTACTATTTCTTTTGTTTCTAATGGGAATAGTAAGTACATCTTCGTGAATTTATTTTGGTGGCGAATATATTCTTTTTTAGATCTGTAGACGTTAAATTTTTGTCTGATTTTATACACCATTCATAGATGCTTCTTCTATTTCAGCTATTCAGATTATTTACTGGATTGTGGATACTGATTATGATAATTATGCTGTGGCTTACAGCTGCGCTGGTTTCAGTAATCAAGGCCTGAATTACAGAAATGGTAAGTAGAATGCTAAATTATTAAGAGATTGTTTAATTTTACCTCGTTGATTTCACTAAAATTTATTATTTTTCGTTGAAAACATTTATTTTATTTTATTGCAGTATACAGCTGGAAATTAAGCAGAACCAGGAATCTGATCGAAGCATCTAACAACGCGATAAATACTGCGATAGCCAATGTTTTAGTTCTAGATAACATGTACTATGAAAACGTGAGCCATACTGATGACTCATGCTTCTATCTTCCTAATTTGCCATTTGGAGAACCTGTCATACTGCCGGGACAATGTAACACAAGCTATACTGGAATTGCTAACTTCAATGTGGGACGGGTAAATATGACATTTGCTTTGAACAATCTTTATGGCTATGATTATGGTCATCATTTCTCCATTAAGGCGAGGATATGTGGCGCTCGGACAGAGCTGAGGGGGTGTTCTTAATTCCATAAAATAAGGTTGAGATTTGTGAAGCAAGACACGAGTGCTTGATACGTGGCGGGCGAATATTTGAACTCTTTTGCGTTTTTATAGAAATTGGCGGGTCAAATGAAAAATTTAACTGATTTAAAATCTAAGTGAGTATTAGGAAATTGATATTCCTAAAATTAACTATGACTATCGCTTCAAATAACGAGATCTAGGACGAGAAAATAATATTTGGTGCTACTTTTACATAATCTTGTGCATCTTATTTCTACATTATTATAATGAATTTTAAAATTCTATTCGATTTAAAATTTTATTAAGGATATATTCTTTTAATTGGTGTTTTTATTTTATTTATAGAATCGATAGAAGTGTTGATATTTGATCGTCAAAGTAGCGACTATGCGCGTTATTTTCACATATCCTCGCCTTAAATATTACTCGGACAAATTCACTCACGGTAAATAAGACCCAAACTAAGCTCTAATCTTGTATTGTGGAATCTAAGAAAAACAATAGATTATATGAATATATTATAATTGACACCCATACGTAGCCAACATCTGTCTGCACATATTGTTGACGTCGGGCGGGGAATAGAACCCGCAACCCCTGTCGCAGTAAGCGCTCTCACATGTCACTGTGCCATCGGGCTTGTCAATATCTTTATCAACGACGTATGGTGTTAGATTATTAGCTTATTGGTTAACTGGTTTGTGTTTGTCCAGTTCCTCGGAGTGTGGCATGAAGTCTCGAGCTACTACTCAGAAAATTCTTTGGGCGAGTGCAACCGCGCGCAGTACTCGGACGGCGGCGCAGCGGTGTCCGTGGTGAACAGCGAGGTGGTGGGGCAGGCGCTGCTCACGGTGGCGGGCAACGCCACGGTCGCCTCCACCGACGGCTCGGGCCGACTCAACGTCGTGCTCGAAGTACTACCTGGCGGTGAGAACAGTCTACCAATCAAATCAAGACTTAGACATGTTCAGCAGCACCAAAAATAATGCTGTATTCTTTTTCCAGTATTCGCTGAATCGGAACTGTTGGTTCTTGGCACTGACTATGATAGTTGGGCAGTAACATACACTTGCCAGAATCTTGAAGATAATAGGCGACGAGGTAAGTGTGTTTCTGTTATTTATTGAATTACTTTATTGTTTGCTTTGAACTATGTTCTGTTTACAATCAAACTTATCTTTCAGTTTTCTCCTGGATCGCAAGTCGGACCAGACAGCTACCAGCTGCAGCAGAGGTCCAAGTGGATGAATTATTGAATCAATACGTGGAACTTGACAATCGTTATTATGAACCGGCTGATCAATCTGATGAGGCCTGCTTCTATTTCCCTGAGGCAGTACCGGGAGCATCAGTTATATTTGGCGGACAGTGCGATCAGAGCATACCTGTTGTTAATAACTTTGATGCGGTTGCTGTAAGTATTTGAACTTGCTGGTTTCCTTAGTTCAAGCGAACACTCGTTTTGAATTGATACACTTCGCTTTAATTGTGTTTTTTATACTTGTATAGACGCATAACAACTCAGATATTGCCAGACCTCTTTTCATATACTGCTAGAAGCTCTTCCGCATATTATTTACAATTTTGGAGAATTTTGTTGGATAGAGAATGTATTCATTGAGAATCTACTTCCTCTTACAGTACATGAACCTATGGCACGACATTCAGTCTTACCCACAAAACTTCCAAGATGGTACCTGTAGCAACGCGTTCTACTCTCTCAGCAGTGTTGTTGACGTTTACAACACTCAAGTCATCAACCAGACTTTGGACACCATCACTGGTTTTGCTATTCCCCTCAGTGATACGGAAGCTAAGCTGCTCGTGTATTTCCAATTACCAGGAACAAATAGTAAGTATAATATTGTTTCATTTTATAACAAGCGTAATCAAATCCTTTATAGAGATGATTCAGCTTTGTTAAAAGGGTCTCTTGTTTAAATCATCTTGGTCCCAATGATAATTTCATGAAATAATTTTGCTTACTAATGGCCGGTTTACATTATTCCAGTCCAGCGATCCAGTCCAGTACTGGATTGCTTGCTGGAAAAATGTAAACCGGCACTGGAATGAACTGAATCCAGTAAGCATTCCAGTCCAGTAACTGGATTCGCGGTCTACTTTTGAATCCAGTGCGATCAATCCAGTGCAACTGGAATAATGTAGACGGCCAATCCAGTGCCATTCCAGTGCTGTGCCAAACTGATCTCTTCTTGAAATCATTGTCACTGTAGTGTTCACACTTCAACGGCTTCTAAATAACTGGAATAATGTAGACGTTACAGATCCAGTCCAGCACTGGACTGGAATCTCGCTAGATCACTGAACTGGAATAATGTAAACCGAGCATTACGCCCATACTCAGAGACGTCAAACGCTTTCTTAGAAGATATTCAATGAGTAATTATGACATGTAATTAATTAAAAATTATGACAATTAGTTAAGTATCGATTTAATGGCCATTGCTGAGAGTGGCAGTCAATTGTGCTACATTCTTCTTTCTTATGCATTTCATCTAATATTCACGATTTCTATTTTCAGTAACAGTGACGTCCAATTATTGGGTTATCAGCACAGATTACATTTCGTACTCACTCGTGTATTCCTGCAGGAATATCAATGACTATCAACAAGAAGGTAAGAGAAGTGAAAGGAAATCGTATTGAAAAAGAAACGTATTGATAAAGTTAGTTATAATTTGATGACAAATCAACTATCTTGTTTGGTGGTGAACAAACCTGGTACAAACTCTTGTTGTAACTAGATCACTTAAAGCTATCATGATCTGGAGATAATGACTGGGAGTTACGTACTGTGCCAATCAAATAACAGTGCAGCTCAAATAAGACTATTATCAAATGGCACCGCGTACCGCCATGGTCCAGTAGATTTTGTAGCGATGTGCGCAGCTCGATCTAGCGGTATAATGTACCTACGTTTGGCATCAGCAGATTAATTAAAGGCCAAAGCGACGCGAGATCCGCTTCACCGCTTATCATGGTCCCATGTGTCAATCGCCTAATAATGGTAATAGTTTTGACCAGCCCGTTGGCACAGTGGCAGTGAGAACGCTTACAGTGTCGGGGTTTGCGGGTTCGATTCCCGCCCGAAGTTAACAATATGTGGAGACACAGTTGTTTGCGGCGACGTCTGATATTCTTATAAAGTATTTGTATGTGTATGTATGTATATGTTGTACTTAGATTCCATATTATATGACAAGCTTAGAGCTTGGTTGGGTCTAATTAACGTAATTTTTGTCCAGATATATTTATTTATTTAATGACAAAATCTTAAATGTTTTCTTCTAGTGACGTCATGGAAGTTAAGTAGAACAAAGCAGTTGAGCGCAGCAGCTAGCACAGCAATCAACAACGCCATGGCCTCTATCCCGGTGCTTGACCAGAGGTATTTCGTAGACGAGGACCAATCCCGTGAAGGATGCTTCTACTTCCCAGAGCCGACGGGCAACCCGGTGGAGTTCCCAGGACAGTGCGGTGATGAAGACATACCTGTTGTCGCAAACTTTGACTTGAATCGGGTATGGCACTGATAAACTGACATTCAGTTATTTGATAGAATATTCTCTCCAAATGTAGAATCAGTCGTTATTTGTTATTATTCACTGCCCAAAGCTCACGAATCCCTTTCAAAAAAGGAACGGAGAGACTTGTGATAAGGGCAAAATGTTAATGCAGATGTATTACATAATTCTGCAATAGTTAATACAACCGAACTCATCATCACTAATAATTTCATGTTTTTTTTAAGTTAACCATTAAACAGCCTTCATATTTAGTTGTCTCTTTACTTCCAGTTTGAGGGTCTTTGGCATGAAGTCCAAGCTTACCCCAAGGACGACCAGGAAGGCCAGTGCATCAGTCATCAGTTCTCGCCTTCAAACAACGGCTTCTCTTTGCAATCATTCAACGTCATCGCTCAATCTTTAGGAGTCACTGACGGCGCTGTGACCTTCAGTAGCAATGACAATAGTGGAAGATTTACGATTACGTTTACGTCCAATGGAACGGGTAAGAATTTTGATGTTATTTTCTGGAACATATGTTAAAGATATTTGCTGTTGCTACACAACATGTTTGGAGAATGCCTACATTTTACTTGACGATTGTTTTTTACTTACAGCAAGGTCATAAAAACACAGTACTTGAATTTAAATTGTTCAATTCCGTCCTTCGTTAAATCTTAGTTAGATCTTCCAATTTAATTTTAAAATATTACTACATTTTTGATGACCCCAGTAGGCAACCGTAGTGATTAAGCCTAATACTCCTGACAGTATTGCTATGTTCATTGAGTCCTTTGCAATGCAGTCAATCATTACCTGATACCTTTCTTTTTAGCTTAACAGCCTCCGTGGTCTAGTGGTTTGAGCGCTCGGCTCACGATCCGGAGGTTCCGGGTTCGATTCCCGGTGGGGATATCTCACAAAAATTACTTTGTGAGACTGTCCTCAGTTTGGTTAGAGCATTGCAGGCTGAATCACCTGATTACCCGAAAAGTAAGATGATTCCGTGCTTCGGAGGACACGTTAAGCCGTCGGTCCCGGTTACTTTCTACGGATAGCAGTCGTTACATGAGCCATGTCAGAGGCCTTTGGCGGCTCAATAACTCTGACACAGGATTGGTCAGGTTGACCATCCACTCGATAAGAAGAAGACCTTTATTTTTTGCATATTCATGTTTTTTGTTACTTTTCAGTCATCGAGATCCCGTACTGGATAGTAGATACGGACTACGATAACTACGCATTGGCTTACAGCTGCGTTAATGTCAACAATGACTTCAGAGAAGGTTTGTTTCCTTTTATTGCTTCTCAAGACTATGATGAAAGTATTTGACCGTCTGCATGATCCCTGCGTTCCGTAACATATCAGTTTTTATGGAAACGTATCAAAGGCACTTGGTTAAATAAACATGGCGCCTAGAGACGATCATGCGCGTCCAATCATTGGTGATAAAGATAATGATGATGATGATGCTTAAGCTTAATCATATTCAAGTAATTACAACTAAAAAATGCTGTCTTTCTATTGCAGTATACAGCTGGAAGTTGAGTCGAACCAAACAGCTTGCCGCAGCGTCCAACACAGCAATCAACAACGTAATGTCAAACACAGCTATTCTCGACAACACTTACTTCGAAAACATCGACCAAAGTGACACAGCTTGTTTCTACTTCCCTGACTTGGCTCCTGGTGAATCAGTCATCTTCCCTGGACAATGTGCTTCGAATATTCCTGTTGTGCAAAACTTTGATGCAGCAAGGGTAAGACATTTTGTTATAATTGTAGACTTATGCTTACGCACCATTAAACGTTAACGCAAAACGTCAGTCGCAACAGAAATTACAAATGAAAAATCGGAGTTTTCCACTGTCATTTCAGTTATGAAACAAATGTTTTTATTTAACGAAAATGTAACATTAATAATTTATTTCAAGTCCATTTAAATGAAGCAAGCTTTTAAGTGACTTTAGAAAATTTACAAGAGCCTAGCAATATTGATAAGTTTCTACAATCATACTTTTTCTTTCAGTACCTAAACACTTGGCGTCTGATTGAGACCTATCCATCGGACTTCCAACTCGGTGATTGCGGTGAAGCGCTCTACACTCTCGGTGATGGTGTAGTGCTTGTGGAGAATACTGAAGTCATAAATGAAACTCTGAGCTCAGCATTTGCTACGGCTGTCGTAGCTTCAACTGACGGCTCTGGGGTGCTTCTTGTCACATTCCCTAATGGTAAAGAGATTTTAGATGATTTCTTTGGTTACATAATTCATTCATTTTGAATAGGTCCGTGACCAACAATGAAGTCGAAGTTTTGAGACCACCTCTGACACGGTTTGAAGGGACAGTATAGTTCTTTAGCTACATCGGTTTCATTAATTCATTCATTCATTTCGAATGGATCGGTGACCAACCCTGAAGTTGGAGTTTTTAGACAGCCTAAAGGTTTCCAACATGGTTTGAGAGGACAGTATAGTTCTTTGGCTAGAGTCGACGACAATATGCAGTTAAAGAATTTTAGACACTAATATTTATAAAATAAGGTATAAATTAGTTGATATATTCCTTTCAGCACCACCTTTGGAATACTACATCCTTGCTACTGATTACGATTCCTACGCGTTTGTCTACAGCTGCATTAACATCACTGCAGACCAGAGGAGAAGTAAGTTAACCATTTGTTTTTTATTTTCTATGGTTGAACCTTAACCTGGACCTTAATTTACAGTAGTAAAGTATTAACCTTAATCTCACTACTGGGCAAACACCTCTCATCTCCGTAAAGATAAGCCTGACCTTGATTTAGTTAATATAAAACATTTTCAGCAGTGGTTTAAAAATAATATCTAATTTCTTTCTTCATATTCTAATTCTTGGTACAAAAGCAAAAGATGAAAATCATAACTGCGAGCTTCCAAAATGTTTAGCTTCATTAAAATATTGTCTGCAGGGGATTTGAAGTCTAAGTGCTTCAAGTGTCAAATCTAATTTTCTTATTATGCTTTTAGTATTCAGTTGGAAGTTGAGCCGCACGAACAGCTTAACACAACAAGCTGTTCAAGCTATCAACCAAGCTATGACGCAGATAGATGTCCTCGTTCAAGATTACTATGAGACCGTTGACAGATCACCTGAAGCCTGTTTCTACTTCCCTGAGCCAAATGGAGAGCCAGTCGTGTTTAGAGGGGAATGTGATCAGGATATCGGTGTAGTTGGAGACTTTAGACCGCAAGATGTAAGATTTTGTACTATTTTAGAGATTAATAAAATTACAGCAGTTTTTTTAAGTAGCGCACCACTGCGCTTTTAGTAGTTGGTGGTTATAATTAATTTAATTTGTGGAAAACCCCGTTTGGCGTAGTAATGCATATCGATGCAATGGGAGACTGAATGTTTCAGTGTTCTAATTAATAAATATTCTTCAACGAAATTTATGCTACTGCTAAAGAGGGCCGGATCCTTTAAACATTCTATTCGAAGAGCTAATAAACCATAAAAACTCCTAATTATAGTCCTAGTGATCATTCTCCTAAGTAATCCCTTACTCTGTTTAATCCCCACGTTCCTGAGAATTTGGGATGAAAAAATTGCATATAAACCTTCCTCTTGAATGAATGAAACAATTATTCGGACTAGTTGTTCACGAGATGAGTGCATCATATTTTTTTTGTTCCAGTATACCGGAATCTGGTACAACATCGAGTCGTACCCAGCACCTTTCCAAGGAGGAACCTGCGGTACAGCTGAGTACACCCTCGACCCTGAAACTCTCATAGTAGCAGTCGAGAACTCTCAGGTCCTCAACCAAGTGCTGGACATCCAAACAGGAACAGCTGTTGTAGCTTCTACTGATGGCAGCGCTAAATTGAGTGTAACCTTTGAAGTTAATGGAGTTAATGGTAATGGAATTTTAATATTAAGGACCAATTATTGCTATCGTGGGCCAAATTAGATAAATATTCAAATATGTAGTTACTAAGAGTAAATTTGCATGAGCCTTCTAAATTTAATTTTAAATATGTTTAATAAGCAGTTAACGTTCACTTTAATTAGTGTTCTAATTCGAGACAATATCTATCTTCTAATCTATACTTCTATACTTAATATTATAAAGAGGAAAGGTTTGATTTTTTGTTTGTTTGTTTGTTTGTTTGTTTGTCTCGAATAGGCTCTGAAACTACTGCACCGAATTAAAATTCTTTCACCATTCGAAAGCTACACTATCCCTGAGTGCCATAGGCTATATTTATTCCCGAAATTCCCACGGGAACGGGCACAACGCGGGTATATGTAACCCAAGGTATGAAAAACATGCCTAAAAAAATTGGTTTTTGGCGTGCGCTACTAAATCTATTGATGATACACAAAAACAATGTTCTACACAATCAAAGTACATATCATTGCAAACAAATAAGTTCCCGAGGGCATATGTCTAACTATTATAGTTAAGACACAATAACCGTTTTAAGTTAAAATTAATTAGTTAAAAAAGGAGTGTAATTTTAAGTTGATGATATTCATATGATGATATGAATCTACATCAAAATAAATGGCTCTACAATCAAGGTTAATTATGTTTCTTTGTGTACCTCTTTAAATTATTAAAATCGGACAGTTAGTTTCAGAGTTATGATGAGAAATATCACTACATAGTATAAAATAAAGTCGTCTCTGTTTCGTGTCTGTTTGTCTGTATGCTTAAATCTTTAAAATTACGCAACGGATTTTGATGCGGTTTTTTTGTAATAGGTAGAGTGATTCAAGAGGAAGGTTTTTGTGTAAAAAAATTCCCGAAATTCCCACGGGAGCGGCCACAATGCGGGTAAAACCGCGGGGCGCTGCTTACAAAATAGTAATGCTCGATGGCGGGTCTCTTATGGCTACTTAGTGCTTGCCCACGTTGACTCGCGGGCGCGGTGGCGGGCGCGGTCACGAAATATCAAACATATGACGTGATATCCAAGTGTTCACGTTCAAAACGCGAGTGCGGTGTAAGTAGCGAGCTAACTAGCGACTAGCGCGCGCGGCGCGCTCCACAATGGTCCGAAAATCGCTCGTAATGGACATAGGCAATCGCGAAAATTGACTTCGTATTTTTAATATTTTTATTGCATATTTGGGTTTTGCTATTAAATACAAGATGTTTTTATAGATGGTAATTTTTGATAAAACCTTATATTTTTCGAGATATACGTCATTGAATTATTTTTTGTATGGAAAAAAACACATTATTTCGAATATCTTGAAAGTCTCAAAATGTCTCAAAATATGGTTTTCAGATTTGGATAACACTATTTTAGTGCTAAATTAAAAGCTATATGCCAACCCTCGATTTGCCCCGATTTTTGAGAAATTTCACTTTTCATTCTCATTTCCACACCACCCCAGAGGTAGAGAATAAAGTGCGTTTTTTTTTAAGTGGTGTCCCCAAGAGGCATATTCCACTCACACAGACTTAAAAACAAGCACTTAAAAAAGTAAATTACACAAATCAAATTTTCCTGTCATTGTCCTTCGATGATAGTTTCTACATTTATAAATTCAATGTTTTCTTGCTCATCATCTTTATCAAAACTATCAGGTAATAGCAATGCTTTCGCGTCTTCTGAAAGCATTTTATGTACACGAATTATTTTATGCCTCTTTGTTGATATATAGGGATCAGAACTAATCAACAAGTTATTAATAATATCCTGATTACAAGCAGTCCGGTTAATTTTACGTGAATGACTTTCACGGTACCTTCTGAAATCTTTGTTTCTAGACTCTGCAGCTTCTTCTGATAGTTTTCCAATTGGAACATAAAATGTTTGTTTCCATGCAAAGAATACAAAAAAATGATTTTGAAGCCCTATGTCCCAACTTTGCAAAATCGGACCACTGGCTCGCTCCAATTTCAAACGCTTGAGACGTTTGTGTGTGTTCACGTCAAACTAGCGCGGTGGCGCGCGCGATTTACTCGCGACGTCAGGTAAGTTCAACCCATGGACTTATTACTAAAATCAGGACTGAATCAAATCAAATCAAATCAAAATTATTTATTTGTTCGAATACGGGTTACATTGTTTTTTTAAAACTCATATTCCGCCTTTTGGCATACGAATTTAAAGAAGAAACTTATAACGTAAACATAAAGTAACTAATTATGTAATAATATTATTATATAAAAATAAAAAACATAAACATAACTAACCATAAACAACTATAAAATATACAAACAACTATGAAATAACTATAAACAGGAATCATTTAGGAAATCTGAGACAGAATAATAACATTTTTCTAATAATAGTTTACTTAAATGAGATCTAAATTGAGTGACAGCGGAAGGTCTATATATACAAATATTTAAAATTACTCCTGTCACTTATTAACGAATAGACAACATTTAGTGTGAACTCACCGCGATACAGACCCGTTTCATTTAGTATAATGTTTCCTGATATGTTTACGACCTCTGACAAAACGTCACATTCGCGCGAACGCCTGGCGGTTAACGTGAACACGAGCTCGCAATGTTTCCCGCGCCCTCCACCGCGCCCGCGCCCGCGCTTTCAACGTGGACAAGCACTAAGTGCTTTTCCACTTTTGCACTAAGCACTGTTTCGTGCGGTCAAAGCGCGCGGGGATATAGGTACCTACCTACGAACTACGAACGACGAAGACGTGCTATGTAGGTATTATCCCGAATTCTTCCTCACATGAAATCTTGATTGTGTATACATATATACTCGCGCGAGACATGTAATATTTTATCCCCAATTTCCCACTTGAAATTTTGATTGTGTATATTCCTGCGGGAGACACGCAATGTTTTATCCCGATTTTCCTACATGAAATCTTGATTACCCGAAGCGAAGCGAGGGCGGGTCGCTATATAAAATAAAGTCGTCTCTGTTTCGTGTCTGTCTGTCTGTTTGTCTGTATGCTTAAATCTTTAAAATTACGCAACGGATTTTGATGCGGTTTTTTGTAATAGATAGAGTGATTCAAGAGGAAGGTTTATATGTAAAAAAATTCCCGAAATTCCCACGGGAACGGGCACAACGCGGGTAAAACCACGGGGCGCTGCTTACAAAATAATAATGCTCGATGGCGGGTCTCTTATGGCCACTTACTGTTTCGTGCGGTCAAAGCGCGCGGGGATATACCTACCTACGAACTACGAACGACGAAGACGTGCTATGTAGGTATTATCCCGAATTCTTCCTCACATGAAATCTTGATTGTGTATACATACATACTCGCGCGAGACATGTAATATTTTATCCCCAATTTCCCACTTGAAATTTTGATTGTGTATATTCCTGCGGGAGACACGCAATGTTTTATCCCGATTTTCCTACATGAAATCTTGATTACCCGAAGCGAAGCGAGGGCGGGCCGCTAGTCTAATATATAAAATTCTCGTGTCACAGTTTTCGTTGCCATACTCCTCCGAAACGGCTTGACCGATTTTGATGAATTTTTTTGTGCTTATCCGGTATCTATGAGAATCGGCCAACATCTATTTTTCATCCCGAAATTCCCGCGGGAACGGGTACCGTGGTTGAACTCCTCTGAAACGGCTCGACCGATTCTCATGAAATTTTGTGTACATTCGGGTAGGTCTGAGAATCGGACAACATCTAATTTTTATCCCGAAATTCCTGCGGGTACGGGTACAACGCGAGTGAAACCGCGGGGCGCAGCTAGTAAAATATAATAAATGAACTGCTTTTGCTTCCCAAACAAATTTAGGTGCTAAATATATTGTATAGTTCCTGTGCCCTTAGCGATAGGCATAGAAAATTACAATTATTATTACTTTTACTTATTACTCATTTATAATTAATTCATGATTTAATAATTCCATGATCTACTGTAATAGATTATGTAATGGTACTTTTCATAAGTTCTTTTACCCTTGTTTAATTTGTTTCATCAACTAAGATATCTGTTTCGGTGTTACTTAGGCTTTTCTTTGCGCCAGTTATCATAATAATGATTTTGTTTCAGTTACATCGGACTACTGGGTGCTAGCGACCGACTATTTATCCTACTCGCTAGTGTACGCGTGTGCGGATCGCGGTGATGGCTACAAACAAGGTAATTAAAATTTCCTTTTATACTCCTTAGATCCTTATTATTTGTATGGAACTTACGTACGACGGAGGTACCTCCGTAGTACGTGTAAGTTCCCGTAAACAAATAATAATGACATGAACGTACGTTCCTTATATCCTTTTCACCGTTACAACTAAACTCAATCACTCATCTTAATCCTAGTTCAAAAGCTAAACTGAGATCTTCAAATTTTATTCACTAAAAATGAGTTCAGTTGATCGTGAAGATATAAACTGTGAAATTAGAGCTAAGTTGTAGAATATTTATGAATGAGGTGGTAAGAGTAGAGGCAAAAGCAGTAATGATAATATTATTCCCCCAGTAACCAGCTTTAAACTCAGCAGAAGCAAATCTCTGCCTGATGCATCTCTAGCCCCAATCGCTGCTGCTATCGACCGTGTGAAGGTTTTGGAAGAAAGGTACTTCGAAGAGGAAGGTCAGAGCGAGGACGATTGCTTCTTCTACCCTGACAACGAAGGAGGTCCAGTTATACTGGCTGGTCAGTGTGTGGCCGACAATCAAGTGTTGGCTGTCACCAACTTTAATTCGGCAGCGGTTAGTAACTTTATTAATACTTTTAGGGCAGATTGCTTAAGAACTCTTGAAGTTATTTTAAAACTATTTAAGTACCAAGCCTCGGTGGTCTAGTGGTATGTGCACTCGCCTGCTAAAACTGAGGTCCCGGGTTCAATTCCCAGGTCGACCGAAAACATGTTTCCTACTATTCAAACATGACTCGGGT
The DNA here is from genome assembly GCA_963082685.1 of Cyclophora albipunctata. Classification (NCBI taxonomy): domain Eukaryota; kingdom Metazoa; phylum Arthropoda; class Insecta; order Lepidoptera; family Geometridae; genus Cyclophora; species Cyclophora albipunctata. The sequence continues at coordinate 7,661,717 of OY720129.1, read as the reverse complement.
TTGAAATGACCAACCCGCATTTGGCAAGAGTGGTGATTACGCTTAATCTCATTGTACTGATATCTTCAGTGAGATGAGAAGCCTTTGGCTTGAAGTGGGACATTACAGGCTTTTTAAGTGCCTGAATATGTTTAAGAAACAATAGTTATTTTCCAACAATGTTCATTCAAAATTATAATGCATTATATTGGTCGATTAATGGTCTTTTTTCCTTCAGTTCTCAGGAATCTGGCACGAAATGTCCCGTTTCCCATCCAGCATGCAAACCAGACAATGTACCGCCAACGAGTTATCATTCAACCAGAATGCGTTGACCATCACCCAGACTGACGTCACTGAAGATACTTTGTACAGCAGTGTGATCTCTGGATCTTTGGTGGATGCTACGAGAGGAGCTTTCGCTGTTTCTGGAGGTACGAACATGAATATCAATATTGGTGCTTACTTCGTTTTGATGAAGTTATAAAAGAAAAAGTTCTTGTTGGGGAAAGTGATGCAAACGCCTCTGCCTATTTAAACATTATTTTTAGACGTAGTTCATAAAGAGGTAGAGCTTGGATAGGACGATTCTCTTTTATTTTTATCAATGGCCGTGAATACTTTTCTAAGTTAAGTGTTTATTTTATCTTTCCTAGAAATAAGTAGCGCTTTTTTATTGTCGTTTTTACTACACAGATTTGGCGTCATCGTAATGTTTGTCAATCTAATAACATATTCTGTTATTTAATTAACATATTTTGTTATTTCATTAACATATTTTGTTATTTCATTAACATATTTTGTTGTTTCATTTCAGCTGAATTTGAAAATCTATACGTTTTGGCTACTGACTACTCCAACTATGCCCTGTTGTATGGATGCAGAAATATTGATAACCAGAATAAACAGAGTAAGTATACCGACGGAAGCGCGAAGTCCTTACATACACTTCTCTATTCCGTAGTATATATATGGTAATACCTGACTTGAAATATAAAATAAACTGTACGAGTATAATAATATTAATGAGTCTATCCTTAATTAACAATATAATATTTTCCTTGATAAAAAGGAGAGGGTAGACCTCACCAGCGGTCAAATCAAACCAATACACGGACGTGGAATTGGCACTGGTGTTAACTTTGAAGCCCAAAGGTAATTTCTTTCAACTGAATTTAAAACCATTATTTCCATTCCAGTCTACAGTTGGAAACTTTCAAAATCTCGCGACGGTCTTTCACAAGCAGTTAACGATGAAATAGACCAAGTAGTATCTGCCAACATAGACTTGTTCGAAGGATACTATGACGTGACAGACCAGAGCAATGACGCTTGCTTCCACTACCCTGAGTTTGAGGAGATGCCTCCGTTTATTGAACTGCTAGGACCTTGTGATGAAAGTATTGGAGGAATTACTAACTTTGATGCTGCTGCAGTAAGTATTGGTTAATACAGATTCGATGGTACAAACATATTTAATGATAAACAGGAACTATAACATTCTGAAATTGGTCGGGTTATTCTTTTCCGATTGTCGAGTGTGACGTTTTTCGTATTATACTAATAAATTCAGAAGTCGGCTAAACTGCATAATATTAAGTTTGACCGACCTGTCGTTTCCGACATACGCTTTTCCAATGAGCAAAAGAGACAAAACATTTTATAACAGTGTTTTAGGTATAGAGCGTTGAATAAGGCGGTACATGTTATGTTACTAATTCATTTCCCTTTCTCTTCCAGTACCTCGGCATTTGGTACGACGTAGAAAGCTATCCAGACCCTAACCAATTAGGCACTTGCGGTCGCGCCCAATACCTCAGTGTGGACGGAGAGCTAGTGGTGGACAATACTCAAGTGATTGATGAAACTCTGTACAGGCAGCTTGGCGTTGCTGAACTTGAGGCTGACGGCATTGGGCAACTGAACGTAACGTTCGATGTGAATGGAGGTACGTTATTTATTTAATTTTCTATTGCTCTATAACATACAAAGAATATGTATTGGGTCCAATTACTATACCACAAAATGTTAATATCTTTAAAGCATTTATGATAAACAATATGACTATGCAATATAAATTGACTTTCGATAAATTAATCATTCGATATAATGATCTTTCGATATAATAATAACAATTCAATATTTTGAATGCTCGATAATTTGTAAATTCGATATTTTGAATGTTCGATGTTTTGACTTTTCGATGAATAGTGTTCGATCAATTGGCATTCGATTGTTTTTATCTCTCAGGTTTTTAGCTATATTTATATCTATAATTTTTTTATTTTACTTGTTCCAGTGATAGTAAATGCGCGCTACTTCGTTCTTGCCACTGACTATTCCAACTACGCTCTGGTGTACACCTGCAGGAACTTGGCTAATGGAAACAGACAAGGTACATTAGTACCCCTTATATACCATAGCTTGTATCTCTCTCATGTCTTCTATCACATGTATTTCCTCTCTGCTTGTCTCTTAAACATTACAAATGTCCTTTGTAATATATTTTTTGTCACCGTAATATTTTAAACGTCGTTGGTTTATAATCCAACTAATAAATCTTACTGCGATTTGCTATGGATAGATTATGAACAAAACAATATTTTTTAGGTTAAATTGCAAATGATTTGTACAGTTCACAATCTATCGCCATAATCTTGCTAGTTGGATTAGAAACCAACAGCGTTTACAATTTTCCGGTGACATATATACTTCATTAACTTTATAATAATGTCGCAGATCCTATCGGATAAATTTTTTTTATATATAATAATAAATAAACCTTATAGAGGACAATATAAACTATTTCATGTTCAAATTATTTTACGTTTAAACCGCGACGCTGCAAGTGATCCTAAAATCTCCTTTGCAATATTCCAGTGAACAGCTGGAAACTGAGTAGATCCTCGTCGCTTTCCAACGAGGCTATCAATCAAATGAACACCGTCATTGAGAGGACTCAGGGTCTCAACCAGAGGTTCTATCAGCAAACTGATCAGAGTGCTGATGGCTGCTTCTACGTACCCCAACCCTCGGAACTGGCGCCACTGTTCAGATGGCAATGCGATGACTCTACTCCAATGACCAACTTCGACCAGTCTAGGGTAAGTACTAACTGCGCCTTGTGGTGTTTACCCGCGTTGTACCCGTTCCCGTGGGATTTCGGGGTAAAAGTTATCCCATGTGCTATTCTGATGTGTAACCTATATGTGTAAAGTTTCATCCAAATCCGTCCTGTAATTTTTCGTGAAAGAGTAAGAAACATACATCATCCATCATCACAAAATTTCGCATTTATAATATTAGTATACATATATATTAGTAGGCAGAAGTTGCTTCGCGCGGTGATAGGTACCACCCGCGATCGAATAAATGGCGCTAGTGAGAAAATTATGTAGACCACCCTTACGTTATTTTACCAGATTTAGTGGGGTGACGCCCTTAAATAATGTTGAGCAGGGACGACTAATTCACAACTGTATTCAAAAAACAATATTCTAACTTTCAGTTCTTAGGCATCTGGCACGAAGTCGAAAGGTACACAAAGGATAATGACCAAGGAACATGTTCCAACAACCACTTCCTTGAAACCGATGACAATACTTACCAAGCTGTAGATACTTCTGTCTTTGGAGCGTTAGCCACAGTGTCGTCTCAAACCGTGGAGATCACTACTGATGGAAGACTGAATAGGATTGACGCTAATGGAGTGGCATCAGGTTAGTTTGAAATAAGAAGAGTTTGAAATTATAATTAGAAGAAGAAAATAGATTCTTTATTTAGATCCTGTTAATGTCAATGGTTTGAATAAAGAATTCTGTGTCAGCCTAGTACAAGGGACGATGCGAAAAGACATAATTACCGTGCGTTGATTGGTGGGGTTTTCATTCAGATCAGACCAATAAACAAACAGTATTTATTGCCTATTACACTTAGAGTCAGCCTTTGTGCTAATAGGATCCTAAATAACATTATTTTTTTCCAGTGACCTTGGTTCTGGCTACTGATTACGATAACTACGCGCTGGTCTACAACTGTGAACAAGTCAACAGTGAATACGCGAGAGGTATTGTACCTTAAAAGTAATATTTTTGTGCAAAACTTTGTGACTAAAGTTTAATATGTGTTAAATTCTGTGCCAAAACCATTATAATTATTACACTTTGTTTTACCAACGCAATATTCATGAGTTCCAGATCTCTCTCCCCCCCCCCCCTCTCTCTCTTACATAATGCTTCTAAATGTTTATCAAGCAACACTCTACCGTCTCTATCTTATACATAATTCAGCATACTAAACGTTGAACATTCATTATACATGATCATTTATCAAATCCTCTTCCCCAGTCTGGAGTGCGAAACACAGCCGTACCCGGCAGCTCACCCAAGCTGACCAGGACGCCATAGCACCTGTCATCGAAGACCACAAACTGTTATACCAGCAACTCTACCAAACGGTAGACCAAAGCGATGCGGTCTGCTTTGCTTCCGACTGGGCTGGAAGCCAGATCACCATGCCAGGACAGTGCGATCAGAACATTGCGGTGGTGCAGAACTTTAATGCTAGTGCGGTGAGATTCATATGATGTTCATTTGTTTGCACGGCAGTCGAGGATTACAGTACGGCCATGCTATTCTTTTTTGAGCTGTTCAGGCTTAATGGAGGAAGTTGTCTTTGGTAGAAAAATCGGTTATGATGGTTCGAAAAATTAATAAATTAGGTGCCTTTTCACTAGAATTCTCTTATACTTTTTTTGGTATCCAGCAGTCATATCTAATGAAGAAGGTTAAATATCCAAAAATTAGGTATACCTATTAAACTCAAATATAAGGGCATAATTAGTGGACAATAATAATTGTCTATTTGTAATCTTCGTAACTGGATACACTTTGGGTATCTCCAATAACCTTTTATCTCTTCCTTCACAGTACGAAGGAACGTGGTACCAGATCGAGAGGTACCCTCAACTCTACGAGAGTCAGGACAGTAGCTGCAACGGCGTCAGGTTTACCTTGATCGATGATAGTAATGAAGTTACGATCAACAATTGGCAACTCCTTGATGATTCGCTGGAGACAGTTGAGAGAGTCGCTAGTTTGGCTGAAGATGGTAGCGGCAGATTAACTTTGCCAGAAGGAGGAGAAGGTAGGCAACTCATCTTCTTTACATAGTATTAGTAGAAACCATCACACAAAACTGAGTGGAATACATAGTGTCAGTGATGCATTCATTTCCAGTTGGTCATCTCTGGTGTCGGAGTTGTATCACCGCCTAAAGGCCTTCGACCGATTTTTAATATCTCAGAAAAAATAATTATGAAAGTCATACACAATTTTGGCGCAAAGTGAGATCACTGCTCTACTTAGAAATTACATATTATACATATATAATACTTTGAATGTTGTTTCCAGGTTCACGCGCTATAACTCTACACTTATTAGCGACAGATTATGAAGAATATTCTATTGTGTACACTTGTAGGAACATTAACACCGTCCGGCGATTCGGTGAGTACGATATAATATACCTATAGTTACTGCAATTGTTTAGTCTATTCATATTGAGTTACTTTTTTATATTAAACTAGCAGCGACGCGGGGTTTTACCAGCGTTGGGCCCGTTTCCATAGGAATTTAGGGATAAAAAATTGCCTGTAACATACCTGTTGAATGTGGCTAGAATCCATAAAAAAATTACTCACACCGGAATGATAGTTCAAACAAATAATCGAACTCTTCAGCTTTATTATATTAATACTAGCTGTGCCCCGCGGTTTCACCCACAGCGCACCCGTTCCCGTAGGAAATACGGGATAAATAGTATCCTATATCCGTCTCCTGGTTCTAAGCTACCTCCCCACCAATTTTCAGCCTAATCGGTTCAGCCGTTCTCGAGTTATAAATAGTGTAACAAACACGACTTTCTTTTATATATATATAGATAGATGAAACGGGACTGTGTAGAATAATAAAACGTATATTTATTGAATTACATAATTGCTTAACTACAAATTGATTTCAGAATTTTTAAACAAACACATAATTTTCATTTCAGTATCCGCCTACAAACTGAGCCGTACTAGAAGCTTATCAACCGCCGCAGCGACTTCTATAGATCAATACGTATCCTCCAGTACAGAACTGCATCAACCTTACTTTGTATCAGTTGAACAAAACGAAGAATGTCCCGACCCTAGCGCCGGAGTCTTCGTAAAGAGCAGTATTATAGTGATGATCGTCTGTGTTATGTTCCAATATTTATTGTAATTCTATTAAGATAAGGTCTAAATTAAATTAACATACTGTGAATGACAAACGTAGCTCATGCATTACCATGCTCGCTCATGAGATATTTTTGGGTAAATAACGCCTTACGTTTTTGTAATAGCAATTTGCTTATGTTCCTAGTAATCAAAACGATAATAAATTAATGAGTACGAAGGGGTATAAGAGGATCAGAAAGCACAGGCAGCAGGCTTACTTGGCACCTAGTCAGGTCAAAACAAACGCTCGCGAATGTTCGCGACCGGCCGCACTTCGCGTTTGGCAACTATAGCTAGTTGCTTACCTAGAATGCTTGCTTACCCTAGCCTAGCCTAGCCAAATACTAGGCTAACTCTATGCACCAAGCAAGCCCCCTGCCCGTGCGTAGTCACAAGAATAAACTTTGAGACTAATCAAAGTGTTTCAATGATAATTCAATGTTAAAGATTCATACTATATAGTACCTATCTTTTTATACTTAAAATAAGAATAATTTATTTTTATGATTTTTTATTTTTATAAAATAACGTCAACTACAAACTACGTCTTTCCTATATCTTTTGTAATATTTATTTATACTAAGTATGAATAAAAATATTTTTATACACAAATGATGTTCTATTGTTTTTATTTCATCACCTAATATCAAAATCTATGCAGGTGGTTTAGGATGTTACCACACCAATCGATAGATCGTCGATCAATGGCATCGATCGATGGTAGAACAAATTAGTTGACGCCCTCACCCGCTGACCCGGTTTTTCGAATGATCAACGTTGATCGATGCCATCGACCGGCAATCGATTGATTGGTCAGTCGAACGGTATCGAACGATCCATTAGATCTACCAGACCAGTCGACCAACTCGATCGATTGGTCAAGAGAGACACCCTTAACTAGATGATGTGCATCCACAATGAATCCATCCAGTGCTAGATAGGAAGCTTGTAGTTCCGCTATTCGATAGTAACTACAATAAAGAAGATTTTATAAGTAAAACTAGAGGGGGGAAAAGTCCCATTAGTCCACGGTAGAACCAGTAGAACTGTTCAGTACCACAGGTGGGAATAAAGGGTATGCCACATGTATGCCACAAAGTACAAATTGTATTTGTAAAATACAAGACACGTTCAGTTGGGTGGGACAGATTTTCAAATGTTTAATTTTGGTATTTTCACAATGGCAAGCAAGTAAACATATTAACTATAGCAACACCAATCTTATCTGTCACAATGACAGTTTACCTTGCTGTCATTCATAGGCATGAGACAAACTCGATATAATCGAATTAATCGATTTGTTTGTCCTACTGGAATTGACTGGACTTGAATTCGAGCAATAAGCCTTGAGCTACTTACATGCTATTCTAACATATCAAACGCAATTTGTATCAAACTAAATGACATTATTTTACCTTAGAGTATATTTGACAATAATTATAACCAGACTTAAAAATAGTAAAGATGGACTATATTGATATTTTTAGGATTACAACCTTAAATTTTATGTTTTAAAAAAGATTTTATTTTATTTTTTACTAGCTGTGCCCCGCGGTTTCTTGAGTTATAAATAGTGTAACAAACACGACTTTCTTTTATAAATCGGATAGTTATCGATGAAGATTATTCCAGACAATGTAATCGATTTTTCGTCAAGTCAACAATCTATCTACCCTAGCTGTCACATTAAAATTTTCATGAGTTGCGGATCTGATAGTATGTAAATGTGAGAAAACTACCATTTACGTGTTATTTTAAATTGATTCGGACTTATTCTAAACAGAACATCTAATTAAAATTACTGCAATAATGTCCGAAACCGAAAAAGAGGTGAACGGCACCCCAACCGCTGAAGAAATGGAAGCTGCAGAAGACTTAAAAAATAAGGCTAACGAGTTCTTTAAAAGTAAGTAATACGTCTTAATTAACTCAATTAAACACTCTATTCCCTTTTACGCCCTATGAAAACGTGAAAACTGCAATATCTCTGTTGAAAAAATGTTAAAAATGACATTAGTGTAACATAACCTCGCTTTTCAGACCAGGACTATATTCGAGCTATAGAATTGTATTCTCAGGCAATTGAAAAGAATCCGAAGAGTGCTGTTTTATACGCTAACCGGAGTATCGCTAACCTTAGACTTGAGAATTTTGGATATGCTCTAAGTGATGCATCAAAGTCTATTGAGCTTGATAAGGCCTATCTGAAGGCCTATTACAGACGTGCGGCGGCTTATATGTCGCTCGGCAAATACAAACAAGCCTTAAAAGACTTTGAATATGTAAGTACACCCTTATAACTAGTGTATACTGGTTAATTCCTTGTTATTTTTGTTGCCATAGAAGCACATAGTTTTAATTTGGTCACACCTGACTATAACACCTAGGTTTAGGCTATTTATAAACTCTATTAATTTATTTAGTATCATGAAATCTGAAAGTGATAAAAGTTTTACGCAATTTGAACAAACTTTGCTGTTCGTCCCGTCTTATCTGCTGCATAGCCATTCCTGTGGGAATTTCTGGATAAAGCAACCTATTCCCACCTCCAAGATATAATATACATAAAAATAGGTTCAGTATTTTGAGAGTGTAAGTATAAAAGACAAGACAGAGCTACTTGAGAATTATTTAAATTCAGTAAGAAATATTTTAGTTATGTAACAACAAGAAATCTAACTGATAAACCATACTTTACACTACTAACATTACTTCTTTAACATAAGCTTTAAAAACCTCAACATATTTAGGTATTACTAACCATACCAAATATCATCCCCAACGTCAAAAACATCCCCTGCTGACAGCAACTAAAAATCTCCTCTAATAAATATACATTTTAAAACCCACAGGTAACTAAGGCACGCCCCAATGATTCCGTAAAAATCCCTTCTAATAAATATACATTTTAAAACCCACAGGTAACTAAGGCACGCCCCAATGATTCCGACGCGAAACTGAAATACAATGAATGCAACAAGATGGTGCGAAAAATAGCTTTCGAGAAGGCCATAGCTGTTGAGCAAAAGGAGGTTAACATAGCCGACTCCATCAACTTGGATGCTATGAGTAAGTATATAATGATAAACAGCACCATAGGTTTACCCTCGTTGTGACCATTCCCATGAGAAGTTTGGGTTTGTAAATAACCTATAACTTTTGGGTTGAATGCTGCTATCCATTCCAAAAATAATCTATACTAATATTATAAAGCTGAAGAGTTTGTTTTGTTTGTTTGTTTATTTAAACGCGCTAATCTCAGAAACTCCTGAACCGATTTGAATAATTCTTTCACTGTTAGATAGTCTATTTATCGAGGAAGGCTATAGGCTACATTTTATCCCGGATTTCCTACGGGAACGGGCACAACGCGGGTAAAACCGCGGGGCGCTGCTAGTCTATATATATAAAAGAAAGTCGTGTTTGTTACACTATTTATAACTCGAGAACGGCTGAACCGATTTGGCTGAAAATTGGTGGGGAGGTAGCTTAGAACCAGGAGACGGATATAGGATACTATTTATCCCATGTTTCCTACGGGAACGGGTGCGCTGTGGGTGAAACCGCGGGGCACAGCTAGTTATTCATATTGGATGGATAGTTTTTGAGATAAATGTGCTCAACTAAACAAAAAAGACAAACTCTTCAGGTTTCTTCAGGATAGATCAATGTAATTAATTAGTGTATCTAAAACTGGTCCTAAAAAATATCAAGATGCTTATCTCGGATAGATGATAATTTTTATATAGTTATTGACTAAATAAAAGTAACAAAATTGCTAAAAATAGGTGGTTAAAAGTTGATGTTTAGTTTATATTGAAATTGCGTTGTATAATATACTTTTAATTTCAAACTTGTTAGAAGTAGTTATTGCCATTATAGAATTTATAATAGATTCAATTTTAATGTCAAACTCATTTGCCATATGCACTTTATGGCATTATGATAACATTCAAGCTGCATATTATGAAATAAAGTTCTGCTACTGTGGGTCATTACTCATTAGTACAATGTCAATATATTATTTACTAACAGTGCTCCGCGGTTTTACCCCCGTTGTGCCCGTTCCTGTGGGAATATCGGGAATTTTTATACATACAAACCTTCCTCTTGAATCACTCTTCTATTTTAAAAAACCGCGTCAAAATCCGTTGCGTAGTTTTAAAGATCTAAGCATAGGTACATAGGGACAGACTTTGCGACAATATGTAGCGACTATATTATGTACATGTTATTTTAAAACCTTATAGAAGAAACTGGTTGCTAGTAAAATACAAAAAAAAGGTTATTAATGAAGATTTTAGATGAGCACTGTGCATCGAAATAGCAATAGCTTTCTCTTAATGTAAACGAAAAACCGGGAAAACTTTACGAAGATATGTACAGTAATACACTCGCCTCGGCTAAACTGAAAAACCGTTAGACCAGTAGTATTCACTCGAAGAAAGAGACATGTCTTTAGAGACGAATAAAATTGAGATAAATTATTTGCGAGCATCTTAGTTAGCCCTGCGTTAGATGAAGTGACACAATACATGTTGTTTTAAAACAAGAGTGTCGCATGTGTGCTCTCACTCCCCATGGCAAAGCTTTAACCACTCCCACGCTAAAATCTATAGCAATTTGGTATTACCCAAACTACCGTATAATTAGCACTATCGCACAGTCAACGACAAAAGTTGATAAATACTTTCAATATTACAAAACACTTTAACACTAGATCTAAGTAATATTATAGATGCGAAAGTTTGTGAAGATGGATGGATGAATGTACCTATGGATGTATGTATGTAATATGTATGTTTGTTACTCTTTCACGAAAAAACTACTGGACGGATTTGGGTGAAGCTTTACAGAAATATAGGTTATACATCAGAATAACACATGAGATATATTTTATCCCGAAATTCCCGCGAGAAAGGGTACAACGCGGTTAACATAGCGGGGCGCAGCTAGTTCTATTAATAAGTGTGTTCAAGTGTGTAATATTGAATAAGTTTATCAACTTTTGTAGTCGACTGTACCTTTTGCGTGATTTTATTAACTGCATAGTATCCTCGACTGAGAGACCTAATTTCGGTGGAGTGTTAATTACTGTCAAACTCTAGGGATAATAGTCGTTACATGAGCCATGTCAGAGGTCTTTGGCGGCTCAATAACTCTTGACACCAGGATTGGTCAGGTTGACCATCCACTCGATGAAGAATACTGACAAACTAGCAATAAACTCACATCAACAGTAATAGACAAAGTATAACAAAGCTTCACTACTATGTGTTACTGTGATATTTGATTGGCTCTATATTCGATATGTTCTTCCGAAATTTAAAATTTAAACCATCATTACTGATTTTTCAACCAAAGACTAATTCTATTGAGGAAAAGGTTCAGTGATTGGGTAAGCATGGAAGAAATCATTAAACCTTTTTCCTCCTCAGAAGGATCGTCCTCGGAATAATGTATCTACCATATTAGTCTACATTTTAACCTTCGAAAGATAGTGAAAGATGTAGTAAAAGGGCACTCATAATGTCAAGTGGATGAATATGAATTGTTAAGTGGCTATATGTTTTTGAAATGTTTAGAGTGGACATTTATTTGAAAATCTGCCCGTGTATACATTTCATTGCACGGTGACTGTACGTCTTTTAATTTTACCGGTATCGTAAACAAAACAAATCTAGCGATACGAAATAATCAGTAGATAATCAAAATATGGATAAAAAATTAAATATCATTATGGTACCTATATTATTATAATTTATTTAATTTTCGATCAGTATTGATTGATTAACGTTGCGTGACCGCCTTAACATGATTTTCAACAGTATATGTGATTGTTTTTGTTCCAATAGTTCAGGTAAAAAAGTTCAGATATATTTTCATACATTGTTTTACATGTACTAGTGTTATTATTAATTAGTGAAAGTTGTAGCGCTCTGAACTCTTGTCGTAAATTCATCTATGGTAATTTCCACATGAAAAATAGCCTGCATCCTGTAAAGTTGAATATGGCTATAATTTACCGCCCGGAGTCAACAATATGTGAAGACATAGTTGTTGACGACGACGTCTGGGCGTCAAATATATATTTTTATATGTCTATGTAGTAGTATCAGTGAGTTAGATTCTATATCAGTTAGATCATACAAGATTACAAGCTTAGAGCTTACTTTGGATCTAATTAATGTGTGTGAATTTGTCAGGGTATATTATATAATTTACAAAATAATTTTTCTAATCTGACTGGTAATTTCAGAGATAAACGCCAAGCAATGGGACAAATGCTTAGATATAAACATTTGCGACTTCGACCTAACTGGTGTAGTTTTATCGAGTCTTACCAACAGCAATTGATTTTATATACAGGGTGATTTCGGGGTCGTGATTCCAACCATTTTTTTCTGACTCAGTAAATAAATGATTGCGATGCTACCTGTATTTATTTTAATTTAAACAAAGATGATTCGTTATTTACGTATTTTTATTTAAAAATTATTATTGACTCAAAATGCGTGGTCACCCTTGTACGAGCCAATACTTTATTGCCCATACAGCACTTTGATATAATTGTACCTAACTTTAATTAGTCGTTACTTGACAACACTACACACCGTACGTCACGAGTGTAATAACAAATTGTATCTATCAATAAGTGCGACTCAATAAATACTTACTACTAAACTTAACGGTAGTTTGCTTTGTGTGAACATAACAACATAACCGCGGGTATTGCTTACGGTAATAACCCCAACATCTTTTTGGTCCTTCGAGATATTTGGCGGCGTTTTGAGTAGTTTTCTCTGTTGCGTTAGCAAATCGGCTTTAGTGGCTTGCCACCAGCGGCATCCCCCATTGGAGTTGAGAAGTTGCTCATAGCGTGACAAGGGAAGCTGCGCGAGGCGCCAGCACGAACCAGTGTAGATTACGTCTACTGCTGCGAAACCTTTGGTGAGCGTTCCTGGAGAGTGTGTAGTGTAGTTATCTCGATTGCGTTAGCAATTCGGCTTAGTGGCTTGCCACCAGCGGCATCCCCCATTGAGTTGAGAAGGTGCACATAGCGTAAGGAGAAATTGCTATACTAACAGCCCGGAATCACTACAAACTAATAATATCCCTAACTGTAGCGGAGATTACGTCTACTGCTGCGAAACATTGTGAAGTCATTTGCAACCAACACCGCGACCCACGATGTCGGAAGAATTTCTACAACTGATTAACAAACAACAGAGTAGCTACGAGCAAATCAAATCAGTGAAAACTAACTACAATAAGGATTCTGTGAGTAGAAAATCTATTGACTATCTGAACAAACGCATCGATGCCTTGCAATCTCACTGGGATGAGTTTCGAACAAATAACGATATCCTGAAGAAATTCGAGCTGTCCAACGGAGGCCATGAATACTTCCAGGAGAAAGTTTTTAACATTACGAGCAAAATGTATGAAGAAACCATTCAATCAATGAGTAAGCTTCGAGAGCAACTACTGCGCGAGTCTGAGGCCGGCACATCCTCGCCTCGCGCCGCCGCCGGGGCCGCGGGTCCTCAACGGACCACGGTGCCCACCAAAACTATGCAGTTCGACACCACTGGAATTGATTTATCACCGGATGCTGCGGACGAGCATATCGCGTCGCTACTTCGTACTCAAATGTGTAACTTCAGTGCACTAGAACGAGCCGTTTCCAAAATCAAGCTCGATGAGATGAAGGGCGAGTGGCAACTTCGTGATCAACTAAACATTCTGCGCTCCAAATGGGACTCTATTGACAAGATACACTGGGAGTTAGCTTACCTATTACAAGGGAGTGATGAGAGGTACGAACAAACATTCGACCATTGGGAGAAAGTCTACGATGGATTAAGAGAAAACATAAACAAGAAGATGTTCGACACAGCTCATTACGAAAAAACAACCCCCCGTATCGACATACCGGAATTCAATGGAGAATATAACAACTGGGTAACATTCAGGGATTTATTCTACGAAACTATCCATGAAAACCCGACTCTTAATAATGCACAGAAAATGAAGTTTCTGAAGTCAAAATTGAGAGGGGAGGCTGAGAAATTAATCAAGCACCTTCCCGTAAGCGCTGATAACTATGAATCATGCTTGAATATTATTCAACATCGCTACGATAACAGGAGGCTACTTTTTAAGTCGTATTTAGATACGCTTCTCAATCAACCAACAATTGAAATCCCGAACCTTAACAACTTGAAAAGGCTACATGATACGACAAAAGAGTGTTTGAACGGCTTGGAAAGCCTTGACATAGACGTCCCGGTGTGGGGGCCACTCATAGTTTATCTGCTCTGGTCAAAGCTGGATGATAGTACATATAATGATTATCTACGGTCTGGGAAAAATTCAAGAGAATTACCGGATCTGTACGAATTTATCCAGTTCATTGAAGAGAAGTTCATGGCATTAGAAACTGCCCGCACTAAGAAGCATCCTCCGAAACCAAACAATTATAACAGTACGTTATCTAAAGGTTATAATTATTACAAGCCGATGAATAAAACAAACGCAGAAAAGTTTACAAAAACCTACCATACATCACTGCAAAGTTGCCCACTTTGCAAAAAAGATCACGCGTTGCGGAATTGTACATTATTTCAAAACATGGATATTGCGATACGAAATAAAACTGCAAATGAACTAAACATTTGTAAGAATTGCCTATTCAGCCATGGTGAAATTAAATGTAATTCCAAGCAAAGATGTCGGAAATGCAACTATAAACATCACTCCCTACTTCACGATGATAATTGGAGAAAAGGTCAGTCGAAGCAATTTATATCAACTGATAGTGAGAGATCATCTAATCACGTAAACAGTGAACAAGAGATACTTTTAACTACTCTTCAACTACAAATCAAAAACAAAGAAGGTAATTACGTTACACTTCGAGCGTTACTGGATCAGGGATCCCAAGTATCACTGATCACTGAAAACGCCGCCCAACGGCTGAACCTACCTCGCAACAAAATCAACGCTGCTGTGACTGGTGTAGGCACTAGCATGGGTACCAGTAAGGGAATGATTAGACTTGAATGTAAAT
Source organism: Cyclophora albipunctata (assembly GCA_963082685.1). Lineage (NCBI taxonomy): Eukaryota > Metazoa > Arthropoda > Insecta > Lepidoptera > Geometridae > Cyclophora > Cyclophora albipunctata. Next base: position 7,646,403 of record OY720129.1, on the reverse strand, counting down.
CTATCCACTCTGATTATACTTTCAAGACTGAAGCACTAATAATGCGGAAATTGGTCAACAACTTACCCAATTCCACAATTGAAACCAAGAATTGGACACTACTAGACAAGATCGAGTTAGCTGATCCGCACTTCAACGTGTCGGGGCCGATTGATCTACTCTTCGGCGCCGATATCTACTCCGAAGTCATCGTAGAAGGAGTACGAAAACAAAACAACAACTCGCTAGTAGCTCAACAAACAAAGTTGGGTTGGATACTAAGCGGGGCCACTACCAAGCAGTACAACTGTTTTGTCACTCTTACGGAGCTAGACAACCTGACAAAGTTTTGGGATATTGAAGAAATTCCTTCGGAACCCGAAAAAACTACATCAGACCAATATTGTGAAGAATATTTCACCCAAACAACCGAGCGATTACGTAACGGAAGATATGTAGTGAAAATGCCTATGAATCCAAATTTTGAAAAACATATCGGCAATTCAAAAGCTCAAGCAATCGCTCAATTTCGCCAATTAGAGAGGAAAATGGCGAAACAAGAACATTTCGCTACATTATATAAGCAGTTTATATGTGACTATATGGAATTAGGTCACATGAAACTAGCGGTTAAGTCCGAGAGTCCACAAATGGTACAAGTATACCTACCTCACCATGGCGTATTAAAACCAAGCTCCACGACGAGTAAACTGCGAACAGTTTTTAACGCGTCCATGAAAACAGACTCCGGATACAGCCTAAACGACTTGATGGAAAAGGGCCCAAACTTACAAAAGGACATACTTACTCTTATCATCCGATGGAGAATTTATAAGTATGTCATAAAAGCGGACATAGAGAAGATGTATCGTCAGATCCTTATTCATCAGGATCAACATAATTTACAAAAAATTATTTGGAGGAATAATGTAGCAGAACCATTAAAAGAGATGCAGCTTTGTACATTGACTTACGGAACGAAAGTCGCCCCTTATCTCGCTATACGCGTTTTATTACAACTCGCTAATGACGATGGTCAATATTTTCCACTGGCTCAAAAGGCGTTAAGAGAAGATTTTTTTATGGATGATCTTGCCTCCGGCCACCACACTATTGAGACAACGATGGCACTACAAAATGAGCTGTACGAGTTGCTGAATAGAGGTGGTTTTCATCTACGGAAATGGTCTACAAATGAACCATCTATTCTCGAAAACATCCAAGAAACACAAAAGAGCCATACAACTAGTTTTCAATTCACCCAAGAGGAATTTAGTAAAACTCTCGGGTTAATATGGAATAACGCCAGCGATTCATTCCATTTTGTATATGCTGTTTCAACTGACAACATAACTAAAACATACACAAAACGTAGATTGTTGTCGGAGATCAGCAAAATCTACGATCCACTCGGATGGCTATCTCCAATGACGATCCGAGTGAAGCTTATATTTCAAAAACTATGGAGTGGAAATTACCAAAAAATCGGCTGGGACGAAAACGTACCCGAAAATATAGTTGAAGAGTGGAATAAAATAAAAGCCGAATTGCCTTTACTAAATACAATCAGTTTGCCAAGATGGAATAAATATGAAAATAACAAGAGGATCGAATTGCAAGCCTTCTGTGACGCCAGCGAGCACGCGTACGCCTGCGTCATATACAGCCGCGTGATGTCACCGACCGGTGCATACGATACTACACTACTAGCCGCTAAAACAAAGGTAGCCCCGATAAACAAAAAAATTTCAATTCCCAGATTGGAACTGTGTGCCGCTGTTTTGTTAACGAGACTTCTACAAAAGGTCAAATCAGTCCTGACTGACTACGAACCAAATATATCCTGTTGGACTGATTCAAAGGTTGTATTAGCCTGGATACAAGGCAATCAGTCAAAGTATGAAAAATACGTAACAAACCGTACTGCCTACATATTAAATATCATACCTGCTATTCATTGGGGTTACGTGAAGAGTAACGAAAACCTTGCCGATTGTGCTACAAGAGGACTCTCGCCATCTAAACTAGTAAAATTTTCTTTATGGTGGGACCCACAATGGCCTAAAGATGAAACATTCATACAACAAGAATCTGTTGAAATTGAAGACATTGAAGAGGGGTTGATAACAAATTGCTACGCAATTAAATTGACGGAACCCATTCTAATACATAATGATTTAATTAATTCATTATTAGAGCGACAAAGCAACCTCGATCGTATTCTACGAATACTCGCTTGGGTGATGCGTTTTGCTGATGCGCTAAAACATAACAAGAGGTCAGACAAGTTGAATGAACTGCACTTTAATGAAATAAACAACGCATTTATGTTCATTATTAAATCATTGCAATCCATTTATTTTGCAAATGAAATAAAGTACTTAACTAACTGTGGAAAACTTTCTAAGAGTAGTTCTATACTAAAACTGAACCCATTTTTGGATCCAAAAGGAATTCTACGTGTTGGAGGACGGTTAGAACATTCAAGTTTATCGGAGGAAACTAAACATCCGATCCTTATACCATCTGACGGAAGAGTGACGAAACTAATAGTTGAAAAGTCCCATCAACTAACTTTACACGGTGGAGCGAGATTAACGCTAGCTCACACGCGAAACAAATACTGGATAGTCAGTGGGAATCGAACAGTCAAGAAAATACTACGCCAATGTGTTCGCTGTCGTCGATATTCTACTGCTAGAACTGAACAACTAATGGGAAATCTTCCGAAAATAAGAATAACACCATCACGGCCATTTTTACACACGGGCGTCGACTTTACGGGTCACGTTGAAGTAAAAATTAACAAAGGCCGCGGGATAAAAACCTGCAAAGGATATATAGCCGTCTTTATATGTATGTCTACGAAAGCGGTGCATATCGAGCTGGTGTCAGATATGTCGACACAAACATTCATTGCAGCTTTAAAACGCATGTGTGCTAGAAGAGGTACTCCAAAATATATGTACTCCGATAATGGTACTAACTTTGTCGGAGCCGCAAAGATCCTAAAAGAAGAGTTCATCCAGTACAAGACGATACTTTCATCGGAGTTCTTCAAAGAGATAAATGACCTACAAATCGAGTGGAGATTTAATTGCCCTCTGAACCCTGCGGCAGGTGGAATATGGGAAGCAGCCATACGAGGAATGAAATTCCATTTGAAACGGGTAATCGGACATCAAAAGCTTACCTACGAACAATTTTCAACCCTCCTCACTCAGATTGAAGCGTGTATGAATAGTAGGCCACTGAGTCCACTGTCGGAAGACGTAGCGGACTTAAACTACCTTACACCAGGCCATTTCTTGACGGGAGGACCGACTCTGTCCTTACCACTCAACGAACCCGAAGATTTGAAATTGATAGACCCTAGAAACAACTGGAAACTGATTGAACTCATGCGCCGACACTACTGGAATCGCTGGTCGAAGGAATACCTACATACTCTACAAAATCGAGATAAATGGCAACACGTTCAAGACAACATACAGAAAGGGCAATTAGTTCTAGTGAAAGAGAACAACTTACCTCCAGGCAAGTGGGCGATGGGCCGGGTACTGGATCTGCACCCGGGCACGGACAATTTAGTTCGAGTAGTCACGCTCAAGACCCAAAATGGAGAAATAAAACGTCCAATTACCAAACTAGCTTCACTACCTGTAACCGCAGAATGTGAGAGCACGGAGTCACCGAGTACTGAAACTGTAACACGAAAGAAACCAAAATCTACAAAAGCCGTTAACAGCGTACTCATGGTTTTATTAGTTTTTTGTATGAACTTTTCCTACGGAATTGCAACTGCACATTTCAAACAAACAAACTTATCGACGAATCTTCCTATCTACTTCGACTCAATTGGCAATATACAAGTTATTCACGATGAATGGAAACTTCTGGTATACTATAACATAACAACGTTTTGGGAAAGTACTGGAAAGGTTGAAGATTTTGTCAATCATTTGAACCAGATATGCGCTACTATGCCAAATGAACAATGTCACGCTACGCTACAGCAATTGAAGTTCGATATGAATCAACTGAACGAATACAACACACTGTTATTGTCACAACATCAACAGCGAAGCCGAAAGCGCCGTGGCTACGTCAATGGCGTTGGAAACCTGGCTCGCACCCTGTTCGGAGTACTCGACAGTGAATTTGCCGAAAAATATGCTCGAGGCATCGGTAAAATTCAAATAAACGAGCAACACCTACTACAGCTGATAAAAAATCAAACACTGATTGTAGAGGCGGAGAATAATATTATTAAGAAGAACGAAGCTTTTGTTTGTAAGCAAATGGACATCATTCAGCGATACATGAACGAAACCAATAACGATATGGAGCTACTGCAAAATAGATTCCAGATTATGAAGACAATGAATGACGTCAACGCTGGAGCCATAACTACCAGTTTACTACTGTCAGTACTCAGGAGAACTCAACAAATGCTCCTAAACGCACTGACAGACATACACAGAGGACATCTAGATATGAACCTGTTTACCCCTGAACAATTATGGGAACAACTCAACTACATTGCCGGAACCATATCGAAGCGATTGACATTACCTGTGAAACTGAATAACAGATCAAATATTGAAGATATTTATAAGTTGATCTATGTCAAAGCTCGACTCACCGAGCAATATTTGCTGTTCGAACTACATATACCGTTATTGAGCGATGACGAGTATACGTTGTATAACACCATACCTATTCATACACGACTCATGGGGGACCAATGTCAAGCTATCGCAACTACAACAAAATACATTGGAGTAAACTTTGCTAAGAATATTTACTTACAAATGAGTGAGGCGGAACTGCAACAATGTACATTGCTGACAATGGAGAACTACATTTGCCACGCCTACACGCCCATAAGAAACTTGCATGGAGCGACAGCGTCCTGCGAAGCTAAAATGCTGAGTCAAACCATAGACGTTAGCCGTGATTGGATCCGACAACCATGCTCTGACCAATGGATAAAACTACAAAAACATAACACATGGCTATATAATTGCATCAAGGAGTGCCGGACTCGTATAGTATGTGAGAATCAGATTTCATCAACAACGATAACAAATACGGGCCTCCTTACTATAGGTCAGGATTGTGTCATTCAATACAAAGATGCTACTATTTACTCACAAAATGTATTTAGTAGTAAAATAAACACAGGAATCAGTTTGGAAGTGCCAACCATTGGTTCACCGAACGATATGTTGAATACATATAAACATAGAAACATCATTCTACCAAAACTAAACCTTGCAAAGGAACACATGTCAGTAGATGATCAGATAACAACGGAAAAGAGAGAAGAGCACCTCCTGAGCGACTTATCCGTTCATGATATCGGCAATTACACAATAAGCCTACTTCTGTTGGTAGGAGGAATCGCAGCAGTCACCGTCATAACATGTCGATGGAGACGACAACGACGCGCGGTCACTACCACAAATCTGACTCCTACAAAAATTGAAGATATAGAACTGCAGGACATCGCCCGGGGTTCCAACGAAGTTCCAGATCCGACACGAGCTCACACGGGGTTCAGGCTGTGATCGACCGACGGTGAATAAAGAAGACATTTATTTTGTATATTTTAAGCTTTCATGTTGTACCTATTGTAGTTCTATAATTTACTTTTCTCTCCCTCGGGAGCATGTACGAGCCAATACTTTATTGCCCATACAGCACTTTGATATAATTGTACCTAACTTTAATTAGTCGTTACTTGACAACACTACACACCGTACGTCACGAGTGTAATAACAAATTGTATCTATCAATAAGTGCGACTCAATAAATACTTACTACTAAACTTAACGGTAGTTTGCTTTGTGTGAACATAACAACATAACCGCGGGTATTGCTTACGGTAATAACCCCAACAACCCTACTTTTAATATTACTTGACATAAGTTTTCTTGGGAAATAGTAGGGTGACCATGATCTCGAATTATCGCAGTTTTTTTTGCTGACTAAAATAAGTCGCCTGTGTACTGTTAGTCCTAACCTATCGTGATGCTTAGGAGAAAGTAAGTTAAATGCTTCTTTCTTGCTCCACGACCCCGTAATCACCATGTATATTTACTATGCAATATGTTAATTTTCAGCCATAGAAGATGAATATGAAGGCCCGGAACTGGACAATGGCAAAGTGACACTAGATTTCTGTGTCAAACTGATGGAACATTACAAACAACAGAAGAAACTACACAAGAAATATGCTTACAAGGTAATTACTTAATATTAAATATTGCCATGACTATCCACCTTATTAACGCTATATATTAAAACACTGTTATAAAGCGTTTTGTCCCTTTTCTTCTTTTGAAAATGGCGTATGTCGGAAAGGGACAAACTGTTTGAAAGCTAAAATGCTAGTAATGCCAATAAGCGTTCATGAATAAAACCCTATGACTATTTAACTACATATTTATGAAATAGTATATGCTGTTAGTATTTGTTATGGCTCATCTTTACAATAGACGATCATACGCGAGCACGTATATACGATAGTGTAGGTAGAGTGTTGATTAGGCTTATACACATTATCGCTTTATCGTGCGCGGCGATTGTATGTAGTTCGCAGAGTAAATGAATGATTGCGTGTGTTGCACTTGCATGATGATCGTGGTAATGATAGACAATCCCTGACGATCACTATGAATTAAGATCATCTGCGATAGTGAAGAAGCGGCCTTAAAGTTGCCATAAATATTAAAAATGTGACCTATTCGATCACTTTTCGATTCAAATTCTACTGAATAGGAAGAATATAATACCAGAAGTCTTAACACAATAGCCACGTAACCATAATCGGTTCTCGATCTACCCACCTACATAACACAATCTTATCATTTCAGATCCTAATCGACGTTAAAGCCTACTTGCAAACTTTACCATCTCTAATCGACATCACGGTAGCAGACGATGCTAAGTTCACCGTCTGCGGAGATATACACGGACAGTACTTCGATCTTATGAACATATTCAAGATGAACGGGTTGCCATCGGAAACTAATCCTTATTTGTTCAACGGTGACTTTGTGGACAGAGGCTCGTTCAGTGTGGAATGCATATTCACATTGTTCAGCTTTAAGTTGTTATATCCTAACCATATTTTCATGTCTCGTGGTGAGTGATTTGTTTATTTTTGTTGTTAGAACCCTTCGATCAACAATACACAACTAGATGTCGGGCCGGCGCAAAAAATACGTCTCGGCGAATAACGCCTCATTTGAAAAGTGAGGCGTTATTCTCACTTATTTTATTCATAAGATTTGCTACTTTATTGCTAGGTGTCATGGTTGTAATTAGGTTGAACTTCGAACTGTTTTAAAACTTTTTTTTCAGTTCGGTACTAAACAAAATAAGCTGTCACACGTCATCCACGCGGACAGTATTTCGCTTTGATTTTGTACGTGACCCGATATCTAGTTGTGTATTGTTGATCGAAGTTAGAACCAGTTTGTCAGTATAGTTATGTGAGAGAAAATGTTTAGTATGAAAGTATGTTAAAATGTGTGTTTGCGCTTATGTTTATGAACTAGCAAGGCTTCGCGGTTATACTCGCGTTGTGCCCGTTCCTGTGAGATTTCCAGGATGAAAAATAGCCTATAATATAACCTTCCTGTTTCCTGTATAAATTTGGCTAGCTTTTGAGCAAGGTTTTCTCCAAGCGTCCTGGGGTTAAATGGTTCCAATCCCTGTGGAGGATGTATAGATCGTCACGAAACCTCTTTCGGTATCTAAACTCTAAAAAAATATGATCAACCGGACCGGAAGAATATTACTATTACCCTTGAAAGTGATAAATATAAATGAGATACAATCTTCAATAGTCTGTGTTTAATTTTCAGGTAACCACGAAACAGTAGACATGAACCGTGTATACGGTTTCCGCGGTGAGGTGACATCGAAATACTCATCACAAATGGCCGATCTCTTCACCGAGGTGTACAATTGGTTGCCACTAGCCCACTGCATCAATAAGAGAGTGCTGGTGATGCATGGAGGCCTGTTCACTAGAGATGACGTTACGTTGGAGGAGATAAGAACTGTTGATAGGAATAAACAGCCACCTGAGGATGGTAACAATACTTGTATTTTTATAACTAGCTGTCTAGCAGCGTCCTTCGGGTTTACCCGCGTTGTACCAGTTCCTGTAGGCATTTCGGGATGAAAAAGCCTAGTAGAAGCCTATACGTTTCCTCTTGAATATGGCTTTTTAATACAAGAATAATTATTGGAATCGGATTGGAAGTTCCTGAGATTAGCCTGTTCAAAGTACAAATAAATCAATATCTTTAGTTTTATTGTATTACTAGCAAACGCCTCGTGATTTTATCCGCGTTGTGCCCGTATCCATGAGAAATACGGGATGAAAAATAACCTTTCTCTTGAATGTCACAAATCCACCATCACAAACTGGTTCCAATAGTTCCTGAGATTAGGCCGTTCAAACTACAAAAATCAAACTCTTTAGTTATATTTTATTACTATAGATAGACAAGAGACCATATCCAGCAATGCGATATCATAATACGATATTATATCATATCGATAAGCAAATTTCATGTATCTTTACTTATTTTTTTAGGTACAATTACTTAATACTTATTTCTCTATCCCAGGTATAATGTGCGAGTTACTCTGGTCAGATCCTCAGCATATGACTGGCAGATCGCCTTCCAAACGCGGCGTCGGCTGTCAGTTTGGTCCGGATGTCACCGCGACCTTCTTACAGAAAAATAAGCTGGATTACATCATTAGGAGTCACGAAGTCAAGAATGACGGTTATGAGGTCATGCATGATGGAAAATGTATTACTGTGTTCTCGGCACCTAATTATTGGTAAGTACTTAATTACGGAAATATTTTGTGATATGTATTTCTGACCGCCTCGGTTGTCTAGTGGCATGTGCAATAGCCTGTCCCTGGTTCGAATCTCGGGTCGAGCGAAAACATGTTTCCTACTTTTGGTACTTACATACAAACATGGCTCGGGTTTGATATCACCAAACCCGCATTTGGCAAGCGTGGTGATTACGCCTAATCCTCCTCACTGTAGCGATATTTTCGGTGAGATGACAGGCCTTTGCCCAATGAGAAATTATAAGATAACTAGCAGCGCCCCGCGGTTTTACCCGCGTTGTGCCCGTTCCCGTGGGAATTTCGGGATAAAATGTAGCCTATAGCCTTCCTCGATAAATAGACTATCTAACAGTGAAAGAATTATTCAAATCGGTTCAGTAGTTTCTGAGATTAGCGCGTTTAAACAAACAAACAAAACAAACTCTTCAGCTTTATAATATTAGTATAGATACTTTCGTTTATGAGTTACAGACTAGTGAAATATCTATTTCAAGACAAAGATTTTAAACTATGTGAACTATTTGGTGATGACACGTTTTAGGGTCAAAGTTCAGTCCCTACTTCGACCTTGACTTGTTGAGAATGATCCTAATGTCATTCTGAAGAAGATTATCTTCTTTACCTTTTATTGTCTCTACCAACTCTACTTACTGGAGGGCCGAGAGTTATCTTTTAATGTTCAAAAAGGTTTTGATAATAATCATTACTATTGAAAGCGGAACCATGTCCTTGCCAAAACAGTGATGCAAATAAAAAACAAATGCAGTAAAATATGTTGTATATGTTACAGCGATACAATGGGCAACCTCGGTGCTTTCATCACAATGAACGGAAAGGACTTGAAGCCTAACTTCACCACGTACGAAGCAGTGGTATGTATTATAGTCATAATAGATATCTGTAGAGTAATCCTATTATTTAGTTTTGAGTTAAAAATCCATCTTTTGCCTAGATTTTATTTTCTTGTTTAGTTTATTGTAATTATTTACTCTTTCTACATATATTCATAAATAATTATTTGTTTTGTTATTTCTTATTTAGTTACTTCCAAGACGGATCAACGTCAATAGAAATCATCTAAAAATTTGACACATATAAATGACACCTGTCAGAATTACATTGACATCGATCCGTATTAATTTTTTTTTTTTTATTTTCTTCCACAGCCACACCCTGATGTGAAACCTATGGCATTCGCCCCGAGTTGGCTTAGCAAACTGAGTATGTAAACCTTTTTTAATAATAAACTCTTTTTCAGCCACACCCGGATGTAAAGCCGATGGCATATGCCAATTCATTGTTCAACATGCTATGTCAATAACACTCGGACTGAAATTATGCTGTTACGAAATATATAGTAATATTTGTTATTATATATAGAGAGTTGGTATTGTGTTTGAAAGTGAAAAGATGATGTTTTATTATTAGAATGAAAAGACTTTAGACTTACACATTAGTATATATATTTTATTATATATAGTTCAAATTATCTTTGCACGCGTTACTATGTGTGTGTCAGTTTGTACTAATACTATTGTCATTTGTTTGGTAGGAACAACGCTTAGTTTACCCTCACATAGAGCCGCAAGCAAAGACGAGTTGAACTCTCTATCTATAATAGTTTGATACGTCTTATCACAAAATATACACAATTAATTATACATACTTACTGTTCATTGATAATCATGCCTTTGAAACTCAGATTGCAACAAATCTTTGTGCGAGGCGGGATGAGAATAGACCATAATCCTACAAGTTCTTACTTTGAGGCAAAAGGCTACGCCACTTTAACCTTAAACAGATTTATCTTCTCTTCTCGCACATTTTTTTATTGGAATCCGAGCCTACAGTTGACTATTTTGATAAGAATTGGCTAAGTATTATCGCTATTGGCTTTCGCTATTGGCTATTGGTTCAGTGCTTAAGGAAACCACACGAGCTTACACAAAGACTTAGTATTACAATGAGTCTTCCGTATGCTATAAGTAACCGTACACATTTTATGATGACACTTTATCACGCAAATATAATAAACTAGCAGCACCCCGCGGTTTTACCTGCGTTGTGCCAGTTCCCGTGGGAATTTCGGAATTTTTTATACATATAAACCTTCCTTTTGAATCACTCTATCTATTGAGCACGTTAAGCCGTCGGTTCCGGTTACTTTCTACGGATAGTAGTCGTTACATTAGCCATGTCAGAGGCCTTTGGCGGCTCAATAACTCTGACACCAGGATTGGTCAGGTTGACCATCCACTCGATGAAGAAGAAGAAGAAGACTATCTATTTAAAAAAAACGCGTCAAAATCCGTTTAGTAGTATTTGAGTTTATTGCGAACAGACAGACAGACGCGGCCGGGAACTTAAAATAAAAAATATGTAGATGAAGAAAAATAAAAAATATAATAAAGAAAAGACACTAGGACAAATTAATTCACGATTGATTAGACACAAACTAAGTTCTAAGCTTGTAATAATAATAAAGGGGTACTTTCACTTTCCCTGCCAGTTGTCATTAACTACTAAAATAGCATTAAAAACAGAAAATGTATAGTTTAGGTTATGTTATATTTTATCTTAATTGTGTCAAACAAGGTTTTTCATATATTTATTTCCCTAGCTTGACAATGGGACAAGACACGACATGATATAAGTCCGCACTTTGATTGAAAAAACGAGAAAACGCTAAAATCATATCAACCAATCTACATACAGTATTTTATCTTATCTTGTCTTGTCTTGTCGCATGATCCTGCCAAAATGGCAGTAAGACAGAAGACATAAATGGGAAAAGTGACAGTATTTAAAGTTACGTATGTAATAATTTTATTTTCGTCTTTTCACTTTCAATTCAATGTGTTTCTTATCTGGCCGTGCCGGTTTACTTATATGAGACCTGTTTTATTTAGCTTTAACCCTGTACTTGCTATTGATGATCGAAATTGTCATTGATTGACTATGACCCTTTAAAGCTTATGAATTATGCCGTACTAGTATAATACCAAAGTTTGTAACAATAGCAAAAATAATCATGTTTTCGCTTCTTAAATCAGATAGCCTTCATCTTAACAAAGGAAGTTCTCAATTTAAATGGTTTGTGAGTACTCAATTTGATTTATTCTTCAACTGATTATTGATTGATACATGAAACCACAAAATTGGCGTCCTTTACAGCCTTTAGGTAAATTTGACAAATGAGAGAAATGTTGGGACTTAACATAGACAATGCGCTGTTGTTTGCTAGGGACGGGGCATTAGTCCATGTATTACATGATTTGTTTAGCAGTCGGGTGGGGTAGAGGCGACCAGTCTGTATTTTTTAAGATTCAAATGCATTGTGTTGAGTCATGTCACCCGAATCGTGCTATATGCATAGAACCCAAGATAACGCCACATTACCACAATTGATTTATAACTGTTTAATGCAAATGTGATGTAAAAAGGTCATAGTTATTAAATGATTATTTTGATCGTCGATAGTAAGCGAGGATGTAATTTAGTTTTAGTTTTCACCACTTCAATATTTACATTAATTATATGTTAAATCGAGTAAAATAATTGAACATCGCTTGACACAAAATGGGCATTGTTATAAAAATAGTACCTAAATATGTATCATGCATTGAGTTAGAATTCCATATTCACAATCAGACAAAAAAACGTCCGCGCAAAAACTCGGCGCATGACGCAGTGCGCCGAGTTTGCGTACAAGCGACATTGAACACTTAAACAAGAGACATAACGTCTACATTCGAGCAAGTGTCATTGCAAACGATATAATAACAATGTAATAATGACAACGGTGCTCGGCCATTTTTTGAGTGTTGTCAACTATTGATTGTGACTATAGGATTCTAATTCAATGGTATCATGTAACAAAACTACATTTAAGATAAGTATTTAAAAACACACGTTACAAAGCTTAAAAATAATTAATTAAGCAATCTGCTTTAGGGTGCTTTTCTACCAAGAATTATGTTATGATAGTTAGTATATTACATATTTTCTAACGAGAGTTAAAACCATCTTGTCTTATTTTTCAACCAAAGGCAACTTCTTTTATGGTGTAAAAGCGATCAGTGATGAAGTAAGAATGTAATTTGAGCACTAAACCTTTCTTCTTCAGAAGGAATCATCTGCGACTGGAAAATCGTTCGAATCAAATTCAAATCGAAAAGACCATATTAGTTCACATTTTAAAATAAAGAATTAAAAATGCTCTCGTAAAAAATAGAGTGTAATGCCGCTATGCTACATTTGATATGGTTGGTTTGGTAGATATCGTCTTCGCTGCGTTACGTTATCTAACAAACCTTGCATTGAATAATTCTGGTGGAATGGCACTTTTAATAAAATTTCAATATGTATTACATACGAAGACCAATACTGCCAGAGCAGGTTTCAAACGTGCTATTGAGAATTTAGGGGCCTTTTAATTAGAATAGATTAATTCTAAGTGCCAGCCAACTAAGTCTGCACATAATTTAGGGCAACCCTCTGATATGATTACTGTATTTGGTAAATACACGTTTACACTTACTTGTCGCTCAGTCTGCCATAGAGTGCTAATGTCATTACAATAATTGTAATGGTTCCTAATTGTGGTTGAAGTAGACAAGATACAAGATGTTTAATTGCAATATTATTGTTTATCTATCAGTGACAGGAATCTATGAAAGTAAGATTCTGTATAGAAAGTTAATTCTCATGTGTGCTGTCATTAATATGTCACTTTGACATCTGTCAAGCTTCCATGGCTTTTGAATTGTCCTCATGATTTATTTTATAAGAGGCCCCTGCCCTTACAGCCTTTTTAATTTCCCATCATATCTAAAAATGTATTATTTGGAGCAATAGTTTAAATAGTTGACTCATTAATTTACAATATGACTTAATATTTACTTTTACTTGCTTTCGCCAAACTTATAAGCATTTTAATACTTATAATAAATATGTATTTTATTTTTTCCTCGAACAATGAATGACGTAAATACTGCATTTACAGTAACTAGGGTTTATGGCAATTAAGATAGTTAAATATAGAATAATTTTAGTTAATTTTAACTAGAAAGTGAATAAATGAAGGTGCAACTCAGTCGCAATACAAATTAAATGAATAAGTTCCGAATTATTCACACACGGTTGACGGTTGTTATACTTAAACTAAGCCTAGGCTTACTTAAGAAATTAACTGACTCTGTTACATTAACATACTGTATTATAAATATTTTTTATTACAATAGCAACACCAACACATTAGCAGCATGTTAAAATAATTCAAAATAAATTCGAGATAGTCATTTTACAAAGTTACAAAAACTCCAAAGAAACAAAAACCAATTGCCAAAATCCGTTCACAAAACTTGTTATCTACTTAAGTTACCATGTAACGACTAAGTTTAAATTATAAGTTTATCAATTTAGTTGTGTTTTATCCGATATTTTTGTCGGGAAAACCTAGGACTTTCAGTTTCATGTTAAATTTGTTTAATATTAATTAGATATACACTTTACAACTCAACATGGGTCGCCATTTTGAAAAAAAGATGGCCGCCTTTGATTTATATTTGATTTGGATGATTATGTTACTGTTGATAAAGAAAAAGACCGTTCATAGAATTGCCATAACTTCTCTTTTTTGCCATTGTGGTTTTAGTAATCTTGGTGTAAGGTAAACATCATATTTAATTATTGTCAAACTATTGTTTCCCTAAGTCGCGAAAGGTTTATTAAGAAACAACAATAACTATTTTAGGTACCTTACTAAAATACCATGAATTAATAGCAATATTTATAGGGGCATGCATAAAAATGACGCTATCAAAATGTGCCGATCGACTTGTAAATAAAATGCTTTACGCACACAAACTAATTTTTAAATATGGCAATATCTGTCCTAGGTTAAAAGACACAATAGATCGGTACGATTGGTAGCTTTTTTTATAATGAATATCGATTATAATGCAATTTTTTTACAAAATATCGATTTTTGACCAAGATTTATCGATTGTAGTCATTTTAAAGTTAAGGTGTGTACACAATAATGTCTTGGACAGAATATTAGACTAAGAAATGTTAAAATAAATTATAAATACATATGCATTTATGTGTCACTTTTATAAATACTTTTTCATGGGATCGTTTTGATTTTATCTACATTGTAGTCGCAAGATGGTACATAAAGGAATTATTAACAATTTTGTTTAAAATGTTATTCTTGTTATTTTCGTTTAGAGAATAAAAGGCTTATGAGTATCAAGTCCTATATTGGCGGTCGGTGCGGACATTGCTTTGATTAACTTTAACATAGTCTCCTGTTACAACAAATACCAATATTTAAAAAAATACACGAATGCAATGAAGAAAATACTAAGTACATTTACTACTATACATGATGTTATTGAATTAATAGGTATATTTGTCACACAATGAACTTTTGTATAAGTTACAATTATAAAGCTGCGTTTTCACTTTCTATACTGAGCGAGCGACTGTTCGCTCTTGCAGTATTGAGCGAGCGAACATGATTCGTTCAGTGATGATCGAGTAGGAACAACTGTACATTTCCTAATTGATTAAAAAAACTGTTTTTACAGCCAACTTTGCTATTATAGCAAACACTGGCTTATAACAAAATGTTCAGTACATTGAGTAAAAACGCGTTTTAAAGATGACAACACGACATAATACCAATTATATTAAACGATACTACTGCCCGCTTAACTATGAATTAATGCTCAAAAAGCATACTTTATTATGTAAAAACCTAGTTTATAATGTAATAAGTTAATTATTAGTGAAGTACATACATTATTGATATTCTTACGAGTTAATTTATATTGTATGATGGATGCAAGTGTATTTGCAAACCGTTTGATTGCCAAGCATATCATGATGAGAAGGTTTGGTGTTGAACTTAAATAAATTGTTAAATTTTATTGTTGTTTTATTTTGGCCTTTAATTTAGGCTACCTAACCCGTAGAACCATTAGTAACTAAAATGACTTATCGCTTGTACGCATTAGCGGCTAGAGGCCTAGGCGGACCATTTGAGTGGTGAGCCGTCTGACGCGATTGAAAGTTGTGCCCGTTCCCGTGGGAATTTCAGGATGCAAGTAGCCTATTCCTTCCCGTTGAATGAGGCTATCTATTTGAAATATCCAAATTGGATCGGTTGTTTCCGAGATTAGCCCTTACAACTTTACCTCTATAATTAGACATACAGAAAAATATTATAATTAATGATTGTAATGCAGTAATTAGTGGCTCAGCTTGTGTTGTCATCATCACCGACTGGAAAATAATGGAAATAGTGGGCTGGACAGGACAAAAAAACGTATTTAATCTATGGAACTAAAATAAATTTGACAACTAACAATAACAACAACGTGACATTCCCTGTGGTTGATGCTGTCATTTCCTCTCAGGAATGTCAGCTGCGAATGTCAGACAGAACTGATAGATTTGTTTGTTGTGAATCATTGTGAATTTAACTTAATTGTCTGTGTTGTGTATTAATGAATAATTTTTTAAAACTTTAAAATTGTGCTACTTATAACATGAAAAATCTTAACTCCAAAATAATTGAAGCTGTAAAAAAGAGACCTATTTTATACGTGTCAGAACATCCTGAATCCAAATGTATGTCGAGAAAGATAAATGCCTGGAGGGAAATACAAATTGAATTGGACGAAGATTGTGAGTATTACCTATCTACGAGTATAATATTAAATTACGCTTAAATTATACACCTACTAGCAGCTCCCCACCATGTTCTTGGTTTCGAGTAAAATTGAGAATAAAACCCTATCTCTACCTCCTACTCGTGAACCTACCTAAGTTATCCCCCTAGTTCGATTTACTTAAGGTACTGACATACGTGCTCAAAAAAAGCATACTAATAAGCTTGCTTAAAATTAGCATGCTCTGCAAACTGTTCACATTTGCCAGAAATAAGCATGCTTGTTTTAAAGCATACTCCTAAATAGGCATGCTCAAAGCAAACGTACGGACAGACGTGCTATTTGGCACCAGGCTCTCGGACAAAATGGATGTACAAGTATATAGTGACAGTGCTATCCGTACAGAACTGAATAAAATTATCATATTGCTTGCAACGGAATTGTGTAAGAACATTTTGGTGAAAAATAAAAAACCAAAAAAAGGAGAATTTGGGTTCGTAATTGGAGAATCACTGGGAGCAAGTAATCAATTGTTGGCAGAGATTAATTGCATAAAACAGTCGTCCGCTGCAGATTGAGACAAAATGGATAATAGCATGCTAAAAAGCAAACATGTTCAGACGTGCTCGGATCACGCCCCCCCTACCCGCGCCTCAGGTAGCATGCTCGAAAATCAAACGTTGTTTGATTTTTGAGCACGCTCTAAATAAGCATGCTCATTACATTACACACATGCTACTAATGAGCACTTGCTCAATAAAAGCATGCTTTCGTGCTAGTAATGAGCATGTCTGGCAGTACCTTTACTTATGCGGTCGGATAGCCTATATAATAACCTATATACTTCTATATATTCTTTTTTATTCTCTTTTGTTTCTATACAACTCTCTGGTTAGGGATGGAGCATAGACATAACTTTCATTTATTCTACACTCAGAGGATGCACACTTGATTTTCCTTCAAAGTCCATACTTTATACAATATACCTACTTAATCTGTTTCAGATCCAATTGCATTATTAAGACGAAAATGGACAAATATGAAGGACACATACAGGAAATGCAAAATGACCAGATTAGGCATAAGCAAGTCCAAAGTAGGTAATTGGCCATGGGCTAAACAAATGAGTTTCTTGGACAGTGAAATGTTTAAGAAAAATGAAGCAAAGGACACATTAATTGAAGAAGAAAACTTAGATAAAAGAGACACCAATGATGACTTAGATTCAATTCAAAATGATGATGTCGCTATCGAATTTTTAGATGAAGACTTTAGTGGTGATTCTGATACCTTTATAACACACACAGAGATTGTAAGAAAAAGAGGAATAAGTACAGATACTGACCAATCTTCAAAAAAGAGTAAAAGGAATGTAAGCAGAGTGGAAATGGAGTGTGATGGAGTAGATCTGTTATTTCTTGGTTACGCAGATTCATATAAAAAGCTGTCAAAGTCTCGCCAATCTGCAGTCAAGTTTGGTATAGCTAAGTTGTTGTTGAAAGCCGAATTAGATGATTTGAAATGTAAAGAAAGTAATAGCTAAAGAAAGTCTAGCTATAATAGGAGGTTAAAGTAATATTTTTATACAACTGTAGCTTTTTAATTATTTGTTAAGTCTAGTAAAGAAATATATTAATTTTATTTTTGTTTTAAATGAGACACTATTTCCATATTCATATTGGGCACTTTTCTAGTTCCAGTTGTTCTGTTCCGGACTACTGATACTAAGAAAGTCTCAGTAGTTGTTAGTCATGTCTAAACAAACTATTGAACCTTCCCTTGTAGTTCATTCTTCTTCTTCTTCATCGAGTGGATGGTCACCTTGACCAATCCTGGTGTCAGAGTTATTTAACCCCCAAAGGCCTCTGACATGGCTCATGTAACGACTACTAACCGTAGAAAGTAACCGTAACCGTAAGTCCAGTTCATTAAAAATACATCAAAGTAATAACAAAACATTTAATTAAAAACCGACTACAAAAAATACATCAATACACTAATTTAAACACATATACATACTTATTAGAAAAGTTATTAAAAACATTCATCAAATTACGAAGGTACTAGTTGCGACAGTACTTTGACTACTGTTTTCTTGTCAAGCTTGCATTTTGGGTACAGTTGGTGACAATCAGTGTCGCTCCCTCCCGCGGAGATGGCTTCGTACACTGATGTACCGGATAGCATGCGGTGGATTATGGAGTTGCTAGAATAATAAAGTTAGGTAAATTAAAAATACAATGTAAGAAATCCTAAAATTACTCATAATTCTTTGTTAGTGAGCAAAATAGCTGAACCAGGAGTTTGCTTTGAAGGAAGGTATAACCCTGGTGGAGTATTATATAGAGGAGTTTTTTGTTTTTTTGTTATCCTGGGTGGTAAGGAACCTTGGTGAGGGTAGTTTTTATCAGTTCTAAGGAGCTGAGTTGATTAGTTCGTATTATGTTTCATTCAATTGAACATACTTTATCATAATATTTCATAGTAGGCGAATAATTGTATTCCTTAGTTAGCGACTATAATAATTAGCATTAATTGTGGGATAACACCCTTATAATACTAATAGCTTATAGAGCTTCTTTTGGAAGGATTTAGTGTAACAAATTCATTCTACAATACTTAATCTAGTTTCCTACCTGGACACTGAAGACAGCATCGTATCAAACTCCGTCGCATTGCCATATCGGATGTTCTCATTGGCTAGCTGGACGTAGGAGCAGGTCAACCGCTGCATGCATGATGAAGAGTCTATGTTGTACCGGGAGAGAGTGTCGTCCACCTTGTTGATCCAATCGGACATTTGGCCGAAGTCGGTTTCTAAACCTGAGAAATATACACTTTATGTATCTTCTACGAAATTTAGGTAGTAAATGACACCTATCATTTCGGAACAAATTTTACTTGATTTGGCTTTTATTGTTAACTATACCTACCTAGTACAGAGTAAAAGTTACTTAGTAAGTAATTTTTCATGCTAAAAAGGTACATAACCTATTGAAGTAAGATAAGTACATATTTCTACAGACCATAGGTGGCTTCAAAAAGTTAATTGCTTGTTCACATACAACACGCTACTTGAAATATTAAAAACTTAAATGCACAATATGCAGGTATTCAGGTCAAAACGCAATGAGTTAGAAGGTAAAATCTGTATCCGCGCCTGCGCACAACTTCCATGCACCTAAACAATCCGTTACTACTCGTCAACATAAGCAAAAGATAATCAAAGGAAACAAATGTATAGGTAACTTACTTCTCCCATAGCCGCCTCCGTAACTATACGAGAGCGCGTGTATGATCTTGGGTAAGATGACGACCGCTCCAAACCCAAGGATGGACCCAATGAGGACTCCTCCAAGGTCGATCTTCACTGGTCCGTAGAGACCCGTGCCTGTTGGGCCGTAGGCGCCCTGAAAAGGACATGTTTTGAAAATGGGGCTCAACGAATTTAGATAGGTAGATACTAGTTAAGTAGTAGGTAGACTTGTGAATGCTTAAATTACCTAGTGCAAGTTGTATGGAATTAAAGAGAGTCGTTAATTCGGTGCGTTTTCACTGAGGCGTTGTTGAACATAGTATAGCTCAATTAACCATAACATTGCAATACAAATCTCTTTACAATATATTATGATTGATCCATTGTAGTTACCTTAATCCAAGTAATATATACTAATACTAGCAGCGCCCCGCGGTTTTACCCGCGTTGTGCCCGTTCCCGTGGGAATTTCGGGAATTTTTTTACATAAAAACCTTCCTATTGAATCACTCTACCTAGTTATTACAAAAAACCGCATCAAAATCCGTTGCGTAATTTTAAAGATTTAAGCATACAGACAAACAGACACGAAACAGAGACGACTTTATTTTATACTATGTAGTGATTATGGAGGTAAACTTTGTAAGTTTGTTTGAGCTAATCTCGGCAGTTAACAACCCGAGTAATTTTTTTTGTAATGGATAGCCACATTCAACGGGAATGTTATCATCCCGAAATTCCCACGGAAACGGGCACAACGCGGGTAAAACCGTAGGGCGCTGCTAGTAGTATACAAAAAGTCCCATCGCTGGGCAAAGACTGAAGATCTCAGTGCAGTGAAACGGACGACATAATCACCACCACACATCTGAACAAAATAACGATCATTTCTTTACCTGCCCAGTGCCCCCATAAGCGGATATCCCGAACCGCTGTGTCCTCTCCGGTTGGCTGTCTCTGTCCTCCCTCTCCTCCTTGGAGAGGTCGACCCTGGCTGAAGGTTCCGCCAGCTGGTCCTCGGTCCTCCGAAAACTGGGCATGAACCCGCTGAAATCGAAACTGAATTTGGTTATTTTGATGGCACTACAGTCTTAACACAAGCACAGTGATATATGATTTGAGTTACCCAAGTGGCTACCCAACTCAACTAAAGTAAAAATCTAGTACCTAGGTACTATTACTATTCAACATACTTTTTGGAAAGAACCAGTTATTTTCCTATCCTAGTATCTCTCGTAATAGGTAGATATGTAGTAGTTTGTTACAAATAAATATTAAAATAACTCTGTCTGTGTATCTGTTACGCTTTCACGCCAAAACTACTGAACCGATTTGAATGAAATTTGGACAGTTAGTCCAGAGCCTGAGAAAGGACATAGGCTAATTTTTATCGCGAAATTCCCGCGGGAACGGGTACATTGCGGGTGAAACCGCGGGCCGCGGCTAGTAAGTATATATTATGTAACAATATGATTTCAAACTTCTAACAACTAAACTACAAAACAAAGTATCTCACCCATCAGCTTGATTCCTGTACTCCGCGTTCACCACACAAAGAAAAGCGAAGAGAAACAAGACTTGTATTTTGGCCATCATGGAGGAATCTGTACTGCCGGCTTCCATCTAAACATTATGCTTTATACGAAGCGTTCCAAAGCTTGAGCCAAAACAATCGCATGTGGAAACCAAGTGGAAACACTATTGTCGTTGCGTCATACTTTTACTGACATGCTGTGACAATAACGACGTGTGCTATCGAAATGGGAAGGAAGTAAGTGGGACAGTTTAGCTTGGATAACGTAATGGTCTTTCAAGAGTCTTTATGAGATTAATAAGGAAATGGTTTGAGGAAAAGGCTCTCATCCATATCGAGCAGGTTAGTGGCCAACCCTCGGATTTTTAACCTTCCTATACCCGCGCGTTGGTCTGTGAGACCGACAAAACACATTTATTCGTTTACTAGCAGCGCCCCGCGGTTTTACCCGCGTTGTGCCCGTTCCCGTAGGAAATCTGGGATAAAATGTAGCCTATAGCCTTCCTCGATAAATAGACTATCTAACAGTGAAAGAATTATTCAAATTGGTTCAGTAGTTTCTGAGATTAGCGCGTTTAAACAAACAAACAAACAAACAAACAAACAAACAAACAAACAAAACAAACTCTTCAGCTTTATAATATTAGTATAGATTTTTTTTATTAGTAACTCTTTCAACTCGAGTCTTTCGCTAGCTGCCGGATTTGTTGCTAACTTCATATCAGTACACATCGCGCGTTTGTGCGATAAACACGTGTTGTTGTTTTTGGTGCCAATTGGTCTGCGAGACCGACGCGGGTATATTTGCAACTTTTTATGTAAGTATTCAATAATTTTTCTAAGTGTTTTTTTGCGCAATAAAGTAATTTTTATTGTATTGAATGTATGTATTGTACTACTAATGTGTTTATGGTGTTTATTACGTGTTGTTTTGTGTTTTTAATTTGAGGTTATGAATGATTTTGATGATTTTCATTAATTTTAGATTTCAATCTGCTAGCATGGACCACGAGCAAATAATCAGAGCACTGTCAGAGGAACAAGACACTGGATCTGACTACGATGATGAAAACCGCAAATGATGGAAAACCGCATATGATCCTGGCCTACAACTCCACCAAAGGAGGAGTTGACACTGTCGACAAATTGTGTGAGACATATAATGTCGCTCGAGGTACAAATAGCTGGCCGATGATGATTTTTTACAGTCTCATGAATGTAGCAGGTATTAATGCGTTTGTAATTTACTTGCAAAATAATATAAACAAGAAAATTGTACGCAGAAAATTTATTGAAGCTCTGTCGTACGATATCATCAATCCGCACCTCAGACGACGAGCTCTTATCACTATTTTGCCCAGAACCTTGAGGCTGAGGCTGGTCGAAGTATGTCAACTAGATGGTCCTGAGACTTCTGCAACATCTAATAATAATAAAATAGATCGTTGTGGTTACTGCTCCTCGAGAAAAAATCGGAAAACACGATACAACTGTTCCACCTGCAAAAAATACTTTTGTTTAGAACATGCTGTTATGGTATGTTCTGATTGTAATGGTGAGGCTAGTAACTAAGTAAACTTGTGATTTTGTTATGCTACATTAAGTCTTTTTTTAGTTTCTTAAAGTTCTGTTTTGTTTTCTAGAAGAAAAATTTTATTTTTTTAAATTTTTATTTAACCTAAGAGAGAATACTCGATTTTGTAGACTGCTATTTGAGAGACTGATAGTCAGTAAAATAATTAAAAATAAAGTCTTTTCCTACTTCAATCTATTTTATTAAATCCTTTCCTTGAAATAAATAACAATACCTTTATAGGTTTTCTAAGTAAAAACATATAAATAAAGCTTTTAAACATTCGGACTGTGAGACCGCGCGCGGGTATAGGTGTTACAAAAATTGACGCGGGTATAGGAAGGTTAAGACCGCCTAAAAGACTACAGGGAATACCCCGATCTCCTTCCTATTCCCTGTAGTCTAACCGCATAGTCTTACCAGTTGGACTACTGGGAATTTCCTTCCCAATAGACTTACCGTGATATATGTTAAATAATGCCACCGTTGCTGAACAGGTGACATGAGACATGCCCAAAAAATTGCTTTGTTAAAAACATGCCCAGCCCTAGACGTAGTGTAGTGATGCGCCATTCCAGGCACATTACTGAAAATAAGGTGAAAAATGGTACGACACATAGGTATTTGAAAAAGAAAAACTTCATTTTGATAAAAGAACTAACCAACACTATGCATAGGTTGGATCTAAACATAATGTCTGTATCTACCATTATCATTTGCGAAGATCTAAATTGAAAACATGTTTCCTTTGTACGTCTCAGTTACATACAATCTTGTATGTTATATAATACTTAAATCATAAACAGCATTGTAATTAAAACCGTACGCTTCTAAACTCTTGTTGAATGTTGAACAAATAATTTTAATAGCAGGGCCCATAATTTGTCGTTGTCGCCAGCAGTTGATTCAGAGCGGAAAAATATAATGGTTAAAGTTGTTATTCAGATGTCGTCTTAAAATGTACTTGTAAGTTTCCACATCTTTGTATTCTTGAAAACAAGTGCCTTGACCTATCAAACACAGCATCTTAGTATATCATGTTAATCATTAAGGCTTCGGCCTTGTGTCTTCTGTGGTCAATCCCTAGGGCAGACATGAAATTAAAGAGGCAGAGTATCATACTTATTCTCAAAAGGAATAAAGTAGATATGCCTTATTGCCTATCATAGGCAATAAGCCTTATTGCCGAAGGCAGCCTATGGGCAATAAGGCATATCTTAGTTAGGTATAACTAACCTTACAAAAACACTCTGCGTCAATTCCCTGATTGCCTGAGCGCCTCCATCAAGGGGAGACGCTTAGAAACTTCCGCTCGCTTGCCCCAGGCACACTTTTTTTTCCGCCTATGTTGTCCCGATGTGTCTAGACATAGCGCGGCACCGCTCCGCGCGGCTCGGTTTTCACAAAAACATTAATTGTGACTCAATTTTTAACTAAAACACTATCAAGTGTTATGTTTTTCATGTTAAGTATGAATGAAGCTGTTTATTTATGTATTTTGTTTATTAGTATTCAACTACGGTCTAGAATTACGAGTCGCTGAACACAAATATACCTCTCGTTTTCGAGCACGACTTGTGTTTAGACGATAATATCTCAAAAATTAAATCGATGACATATGGTTTTTTATTTTAAATAACAATGTTTATTTTAAATAGATTAGGATAAAACATAAAACCATACACCTGCCCATACAAAATAATGTACTTACAGCTCTTTAATTCGGCACGAAAGTGTGCTAGCGGAGGCCAAAATGGCGGCCGTCGGCGTCGTTCAACTTTTTTAACATATCACAAATGCACAAAATACCACTGTTAGGCTTCATGTTTTTACTATTCCGTTTGGAGATTACATTGATCTAACATATTAATCGCACTTGGTATCATAAAACAGCCAAAATATATAAAAAAAATGAGATTAAAATTAGTCACCGAGCAAAACAAACACCAACATGTACTTCAAAATTTATCTGGTTTAGAAAAGGCTAAATTTTGTGTCCAACGGTGATACCTTTGTTTCTATGTATTAGTCACTGAATTTATCTAATTAAATAACAAAACACTACGTAAATCTAACCACCGACAGTATTAAAATTATTGAAATGAAAAGCAGTGTTGCCAGCGAGGTCTTCTCAAAAGTTACCTGAAATGTACAAAAAAGTAACCTTTTTGGAAGAAAAGTAACCATTTACATTTTAGATGACTAAAAGCATTAAAAAAAAACTTACAGAATTAAGGGTAGTGTAAAAGTTTCTTCCTTGTATTTAAATTGTTTTTCTTCCTTATATTTAATCTTATATTTAACCTTATATTTATCCGGTTACCGCTTGGGATTTGACAGAACGGCAAAAAGATTTTTCGCGGTAACCGGTTACCGCTTGGTGTATGAGGGGTATTACTTACTAGCGTAGTTATTCGTTAGTATGCACTTATTATTATAACTTAGTAGGTACACTTACCAAGTTTTCAGCTCATTTTTATACTAAACAACGACTAAGTCGACAAAACACAATTACACATAATTAAAAACTTCGTATCAACAAAACAAACACTGACGCTCGCTGGAGTGGAGTGAGTGAGTGAGTGCAGTGCCGCCTGCCGCGAAAACGCGCGAAACAAATTTTTACGTAGATACTATTTTGGCGAGAAACTTACGAGTCACGAAGATCGACCGAAAGGATACGAACGAATCCGATTGACCGGGCGAGTAAGTGTAACGGACGGTTGATTTATGCATTGGTGTGAAAGAGAAAGGTATGTTTGATTTGATTGTGGTTGCACCACTGCCACAGAATACATAATAATAGGTAAAAGCCACTGGAGGGAATTTTAAAAAGCATTCCGCACGCAAATTTCAAAATATCACCTAAATGTAACCTTTTGTATCGTGTAACCTAGAAGTAACCTGAAGGAGTTAAAAATCACCTAAAAGGTTACTTAAGTAACCTTCTGGCAACGCTGATGAAAAGTCACAATGTCACCCGCAGCTGACGTAATCCAAATTTCGCGACATTGACAACTTCAACATGTTATACAATAATATTTTGTTATGCCACAGAGTGATGTTTTGCATTCGTTTGATAGACAATTTAACACAGATCATACTAAAATAGTTTGAACAAACCATTAGCAAACAAGAACCGAAATATTAACAAAATTAAACGACTACCTGGTCGGTCGCGAGTTTGTCAACCACTAGTTGACGGGGCAATTTGAGGTGCATTTTTTTGTCAACTACTGGTTGACGGGACAACGGAGCGGTTAAAGCAATTAATGATGTTGGAGAAAGAAATACTTGTGAATTACTTAGACCAAAAGAATAATGAGATTTGAGAAATTATTTAATGTCAAGATTATATAAGACTAGTCGCGCCGCGCAGTTTCACCCGCGTTGTACCCGTTCCCGTGGGAATTTCGGGATAAAAAGCCTATGTGCTTTCTCAGGCTGACTGTGTACCAACATTTCATTCAAATCGGTTCTGTAGTTTTGGCGTGAAAGCGTAACAAACAATCTTACATACACATTTTAGAATAGTAAGTAGGGATTTAAAAAATGCATTGAGTTATGAGTCCGCACTCACTGACTCACTTTTTAGTGGTATTTGACATGTACCTAATGAATGAAAAATTACGTCTGTTAATTCTAAATAAATAAAAATGAATCGCCGAAATGTATGTAACTTCAGAACGACTGCCCCAAATTGGACTATTCTTTTTTTTATGTGTTCCCTATTGTCAGGACAAGGTTTGTATATAAGAAAATTTTGCCTATAATGTCCCACTGCTGGGCAAAGGCCTCTCATTTCACTGAAGATATCAGTACAGTCACGTTGGTTTATATACTTACACATTGTTTGTAGATGCCATGGTCAATAAAAAATGTAAGCAGTTAAAACAAAAGTAAGTACCCAACATTGTTTCTTTTACGTTATTAATAGTCGGTGTTCACTAAGTGTGAAAATACTACAATTTGTCATTTATGTAAACGTCAGAAGAATTAGAAGTGAACAATGAATCCTACTTCCTACTAATATTATAAATGCGAAAGTTTGTGAGGATGGATGTATGTATGGATGTAT
The DNA here is from genome assembly GCA_963082685.1 of Cyclophora albipunctata. Lineage (NCBI taxonomy): Eukaryota > Metazoa > Arthropoda > Insecta > Lepidoptera > Geometridae > Cyclophora > Cyclophora albipunctata. The sequence goes on along the minus strand of OY720129.1, from coordinate 7,619,409 downwards.
GGGCGTCGTAAACTTAATTCACCTGAGCTAATTCACCTAGGTGCATTAAATACACTTTTAGTAAAGTTTAAGCACCTGGGTGCATTATAATTACTTTTTAAAAACTTTATTCACCTTATTCACCTGGGTGCATTAAATTTACTTTTGAGTTTACTTTATTCACTTTTATGAAAACCTATTCACGTTTTTTCCCCATTTTACTTTTTTTCTACACATTATTACAACCACTAGTTAATTTTCTCACACGATAAAATGAGGATATTCCCCCGTAATGTTAACCGATAACTATGGAACTAGTAAAAAAATAAAAAAACCCTAACCTACCGAATAGTAAGAAAATTGTTTTTACGTAACTGGTTACAAATCAGTATTTTCTTACTATTCGGTAGGTTAGGGTTATTTTTTTTTTGGGTCCGTTAGAACCATTTTTAATTGGGGTGAATAAAGTTTACTTTTTATTTTAAATAATATATGTCTTTTGTTTTATGAACAGCGGTACAGGTGTTTAAACTTTACTAAAAGTGTATTTAATGCACCTAGGTGAATTAGCTCAGGTGAATTAAGTTTACGACGCTGATGTATGGATGTATGAATGTATGTGTGGTGTGTTGCTCTTTCACGAAAAAACTACTGGACGGATTTGGATGAAACTTTACAGTAATACAGTAATATTGTTTCCTCTCCTGTTTTGCAGGTATACTGGTACTTTAATAATAATCTAAGTGATGATACTAGATCAATCTTATAGACATTGGTACTGGTGCAAAGTAAATTGGACTAAAGTGTTTACTTTCACTAATATAATTCCTGAAATAAAAAAGTTTGAAGCAGTCTTTAAAAAAAATGCCGTTATTCTTGCCACTTCTACACCATTCCCAGCTCTTCAACTATCTCTTCAAAGATCAGTACACACATTCACTGAAAGACCAACAATGTGCGGAAAATGGTACCTATCTATCTAACGGTCACTGGTGCCTACCTTCCCACCCATTATAATATTGTGTCTTATAAAATTGTCGCCATACGTGTCAAAGTTTTGGCGGCATAACCATCTCGCGCTTCCTAATTGGCTAGAATTATTATGCTAACAGTGTATAATATGTTCCCTTGAAAATGTGGCTGAAAGTGTTTGTGACTGTATGTTTTGTGGACTTAGTGATGTGTGATAGAGAAAAAAGGTTTTTTACGTTCAATTTTCTGGAGGACCGGGATATAACTGTAAGTTTTCTATGTTTAAGTATATCGGCATATTTTTAGCTTCTATAGAATCCTGTTTTTTGTAAGCTTAATTAAGCATATTTAAACCAGAAAGTCTACAAAAAACTTCAAAGTTCAAGGTGTGTTGTTCCAAATGGTTGTGTTAACGTTTACTGATGGTGGCATGAGTGATTAAGCAACCCGCCCTAACCTTTAATGTATAAAGTTATTTCTTCTCAGGTAGACTTGGACTTTTCCATACCGTTCATTACAATACCAATAAAGAAAACTGTCGACTCATATGGACAAACTGTAAGTACTTATAACTAACTAATTATTAGTGGAATATAGTCCAATGAAATATTACATGAGATTTGCATTTTTAGAGGACGCAATTTTATATTTGGGACATGTGTGGTCAATAGAAGTTTAACCTCAAGTTTGAAGGGTCGCCACCCTTGTCCCCCGGCAGCCATCTTGGAATGGCCCGCCAATATTGAAAAAGGATAAAGGTTCAATTGAAGCTTCTCAATTGACCAATCACAAGACATTACGAAAAGATTTTGACAATTTCAATGCATCGTGTTCGGACAATTAATTTCCACTTCGCTACGCCCCAGACCAGGACATGGTTCACCTCTTGTCCTGTCCTCTGTGTCCTACCACCTGCACTAAAGAGGACTTACTGAACGTATCAGACGCTGTCCTCTCTCTTGTGAATTACTGGTCCGGGAAAATATAAATACTGAAAATTATTTTGCGCCATTGACTCGAAAGAAGAAGAAGAACTGAATTTCAAAGTAAACTGTTCCTTATTCTCATTACTAAAACTCACTATCGTTCCTGTTTCAGGAGTTCCCTTCTGTTAACGTGAACCCCGCATCTTTAGCGCTTGGCGGCGCTATGATAATAGGAACTACTATTATCCTGCCACTCATCATGAAGAGTTATGCATACAACCAGGATTACAGATACTCTAGGAGTAAGTTCACAAGGTCACAAGGGACATAAGGTCCAGAGAAACAAATAGGAAACATGCAACGGGTCAATCAAAGAACCAAATTAAGCGTCTTAAATGGCTTTATTTTCATAATCACACAACCTCACAAGTTTACACGGGCCACTTAGTAACACTCTTTTTCATTTAAATAATATTTCATTTTTAAATAGTTTACGTCGACAAAAAATTTATGTTTCAAAATTGTGATGTAAATTTATTGTAAAATTTTATCTACAGCAACATTTTCTACCTGACTTAGGTTTTTTTTTGGAGCATGGGTATTTGCATTTTGGCAATTCGATTCCAACGTCGGAGAGAAGGTACTGTGTTTCTACGTGGATGCAATTCTTCCTTTTTCTCGGAGCTAGATCGAAGCAGCCAAAGGGAGGAGTGTACTCTATGTCCCATGTTGCATTACTAGAAAGAGAACTTAGAGATTCCTCTTGGCAAACGCAGTCGGGCTCTTTGAACGCGGGGCAGCCGTCTATGACTTTGTCTATAGCTGACAGGTCGTTGCAGAACACATCCATGTAAGCACACTTACATATGTCCTCCACAGCCTCCGCTAAAGCTTTCCTGATTTCACCGTCTCGCTGTTTCTTCAATTTCACCATTTTTCGTGCTTCCACCTTAGCTTGCTCTTCAGGACTACGTTTTTTTATGATCTTGAATACTAAAGGATCGCAGTCTACGTATGGATCCTCGTTGACTGCTAATTCCTTAAGATCTTTTAACGGGTTGACCTGTAATATATTCGGTAAATTATTCATCTGTTTGTCAGAATCAGAACTTGTATTACAGATTTTATGAAAGGTAAACTGGATTGAAAATAACCTCATAATGAACTAAAGACTACGTTCTATGTACGTGACTAACAACACACAAACGAATGTCCGTGCATTGACTGCGGTAACTGTGGATCAACTTTTCAATACCTGTATAGTAAATACATCGCCTTTCCTTTGTACTTTAAGAGCTGGCTTCGGTTCTAGTGGTTCATCGGGCTCAGAGTCTCCTCCGCCAACGTTGGCCCCTAACTTAGAACCTTTTTTTTTCTTTTTTTTATTCTTATCTTTTTCAGCTCCACCTCGGGCACATTTAAAGGTCATGAGCTTGGCGACACTTTTGCCAATAACACCCGGTTGCCAACCGCGACGGAACTGAAACATTTTAAGAACTACATTTTAAAATTTTTCTTTTGGCGTTATTTGACCAAGCAAAGTTAGCTAATTGCGATTGTTAGGCAACGTGTTGCTCGGCCCTTGCTTGGGTGGGTGATTGATAGCGGCATTTCTATCTGAGCGCTACCGTGCTTCGGATGGTGCGTAAAATTATAGGTCCCGGTTGTTTCAGCCGATTAACCGTGTCAGATGCCTTAGGCGGTCTAAAAACTCCGACACCATTGTTGGCCATTAACCTACACGGAAATTTAATTCACAATTCAGGGCAGACTTAAAAAAAATTTAGAACTTTCGAAACTGGATAATGTATACCTTTAATCCCGGCACATCTGTAGCCGTCCATAGCCACCCCATGCTCGAAGGCACAGGGTAGCCCGGTTTCAAAAAGTTGCATGTCTTATGTCCGATTGTTACTCCTGATGAAATGCAAGATGGAATCGCAAGTTATAACAATACTTTTTATTTCTTAATCTATAATATAAAAATTAATCGCTGAATCTGTTGCTAAGCGCATAACTTCAGAACGACTGCACCAAATTGGATGATTCTTTTTTTAATGTGTTCCTTATTGTCAGACAAGATTTTTATATAAGAAAAATAAGGAATAAAAATCTCAAAATTCCCACGGGAACGGGGGCGCTGCGAGTGAAACCGCGGGGCACAGCTCGTATCTAATATAAATTGTTGCGTGTTACTGTGAACGCGTTACAGACTATAGTGAAATGGCCTTATTCATAAACGCTTATTAACAGCACTTAGCTCATATGGTTTGTCCCTTTCCGACATACGCTATTTGCCAAAGAGCGAAAGAGACAAAACCCTTTAAAACAGTGTTTAAGTTAAATATCGTTTATGAATAATTTTATTAAAAGGCGTTGCCTTTTAATAAAATTATTGGTAATGTTTTAATAAGATACATCTCAAATTATTGAAAACCCAATTGTTAACCGTGTGAAGTATTTGTCTATTATTATTCCCTTTTTGTTTTATATTCTTTAGTTTATTTCATGTTTTATTTGTACTTTGGTTTTTTTATACAAATAAACGTCGATGTGTGGGCGAGGAATTTGTAAAGGCGCGGGGGGCTGAAGCAGGTGTAGAGGGGTAGGTAGGCGCGGCTAAGCTATCGCGGGCGAACCGCGAGCAGTCTGTCGATACCAAACAAAGCAGCACGCGCGTTACTAATTCTCCGTCCGCGACATTTCGGCAATCATCTAATTCAAAAACGCCCGTTATTTCACCACCTCCCCTACACCGATCGTTTAGATTAACTTTCAACGGAATGCAGCTAGAACGGAAGTCTACTACTTATTTAAATATGTAGTTTGGAAAAAATATGTGTATCCCTTGAAGTAACTCGCGGTCTCACCGGCGCGGCGGCGTTGTACCCGTTCCTGCGGGAATTTGGGGATAAAATGTCTTTATTCTGATGACTACTGAACGGTAGTTTTTTCGTGAAAGAGCAACAAACATCCATATATCTATCCTCACAAGTCACAAACTTTCACATTTATCCTACTAATATTATAAATGCGAAAGTTTGTATGTATGGATGTATGGATGTATGGATGTATGGATGTTTGTTACTCTTTCACGCAAAAACTACTGAACGGATTTGGATGAAACTCTACAGTAATGTAGGTTATACATCAGAATAACACATGGGATATATTTTATCCCGAAATTCCCGCGGGGACGGGAACAAAGCGGGTAACACCGCGGGGCGCAGCTAGTATTATTATAAACTAGCAGCGCCCCGCGGTTTTACCCGCGTTGTGCCCGTTTTCGTGGGAATTTCGGGATTTTTTTTACATAAAAACCTTCCTTTTGAATCACTCTACCTATTACAAAAAACCGCATCAAAATCCGTTGCGTAATTTTAAAGATTTAAGCATACAGACAAACAGACAAACAAACAGACAAAAATAGCGACTTTGTTTTATATTATGTAGTGATATTATAATAATATAAATGCTGAAACCTCCTCACTGTACTGATATCTTCAGTGAGACGAGAGGCCTTTGCCCAACAGTGGGACATTACAGGCTAATACCTTTTTTTATTTTTATTATAAATAAATATTATATTAATAGGAAGGATATAAAAGAAAGTAGTTTTAGTTTCACTTAAAACTCAAGTTCAGCTGGACCGATTTTATTGGTTTTTGTTTTATTTGTTTTATCTTTTATTTGAAATTACCACGGGAACGGGTACGCTGCGAGTGAAGTCACGAGGCACAGCTAGTTTATAATATTAGTAGGATATCGAGTCTCACCTGGATAGTTTTCACCAAAAGTGTAATTATATTTTGAAGAGTTCTTCTTTTTCTTCTTTTTATCAACGTCTTCATCATCGCCCATGGTTAAATTAAGCTAAATAATTAATAAACCATATCAATACTACAGCCAACAATTCAGACGTGCTTTATCATAAATTGACTATTAACTATATTATAATAGGTTTCTACTAAATAAAAGAGACTGTTAGTTGCATATGGTGTATTATGATGTTATACACTAGTGGGTTACAAAATAAAATTTTAATGTCCACTTATTTTTTGTGTTCCTCTGGCTTTTTCGGTTGTATTGCCATTTTATGTGAACCGCAACATGCTCTGCCCATCAGAGACAGCAGAGCCTGTTCTTTATCACAGCATCTGCGTTCAGTGTCCACATTATACTTATTAATACATCTATAGTCGTGGTCCTTTTGGTATTGCATATATTCTTTGATAGCCTTCTTGATTCTTTCGTATTCTTTGGAGCAGCAAACTTTGCCAGCTTCGCTATGACTTGGAGGCATTGGTGTGAGGGCTGCGGTTTTGTACATCCTAGCAAAGCCGTCTGGATAAGTGCAAGGTTTTCCAATAACAGGGCAAGGACCGAGTTGTACCGGCGGCAGACCATATGGCAGGGGCTCCACCTCATCCTCCTCTTCCTCCTCTTCATCATCTTCTTTCAACACGGGACACGTAGCTTTATGTTTATACAACGGACAAAAAGGTTTATGAGCTTTTCTAGCCGCTATATTAACGTTTTCGGTAAGACATTCGCAATCGAATGTTCTACAAGGAGGTGATGGCTTAGGAGGGTTACATTTACACTCTCTGTCTTCTTGCGGATCAGTACACTGATATACGGTAACACTCTTCTTTGAATCCGTGATATTTGCATTGTAAACCTGTGTCGTACCGCCATATGGCCCTTTCTGAGACGTCATGTTATTTTTATCGGAAGTATTCTTGTGGTTTGATCCACAGCATCTTGTCTGATTCTTTTCGTCATCTTCATCATACCCGTAATCATCAAAATTGTCCATGAGAAACTTTCGACCGTGTATTGATTCTCTGAAGTCGGGCATTTTAGTAACACTAAATACATACATCACTTGGGTGTTACTACCTTTTGGGGTTGTTCCTTTTGGAGTCCCATCTTTCGGAGTACCTCCTTTCGGAGTACCTCCTTTTGGAGTACCTTCTGCCGAAGCGCCTTTTGCTCCAGCATTGAGCATAGCATTTTTCTTATCCCCACATGTTTCTCCTTTTAGCGTGAGACCTCCGCATCCTTCGCAAGTTCCTATTTTATTGGCTGGGTTATCTGGACATTTATCCCTGTGATGCCTGTCATCTTTACAGCAACAAGAACCACAAATGTTATTTGTTACGTTATCTTTAGTTTCCTTAATCTTTCCTGCTTGTTTTTTGTACGCTTCCAGAGCTCTTATATAGTTCTTAACCTTTTGAGCTAACACGCAGTTGCTATTACCACATGGGCCGGTAATGTCACCCATACGAATTTTATCGATAGAATAGTGAGGTTTTTTAGGTTTATCGCTCTCACCGCCGGAAGGATGTTCACAAATTCCATCAGCCCGTTGTCCCCCACCGCAGCTCTGCTCTGTGGTACACACATTGATCTTCTTAAGTGCTGCTTCAGTAACGGTTGGGTCTTCAAGCGTGGTAGTCTCGTATATGGATCCAACCATACAGAAGTTAGGATTATCTCCCTCGATTCTCTTACATTGAAACATGCTCGGTGCTTTATCCGTTCTAAATACAAACGTATCTGGGTCCGTCATAAGCTGTTGGAACTCTGTGATTATAGCCGCCCCCAATGTGCTTAGTCTAAGAATAAATTCTATTTCACCAACTTTCTTGCAACAACACTCTGCCGTCAAAGCTACATTTTGTTTGATTGATAAAGGCTCGTGAAGACGGTTTGGATCAGTGGTCTCTTTCAACATGTGATAGAATTCGGTTTCCCAAATCATTTTTCCTACTCCCACATATATTTCTATTTCATTTTCATCATCGTTCCATACCTCTAATTCTAGAGGGAATTTGTTCAATATCATTAGCAAAGTATCTGGATACGTTGGGAACAGGTAGGATTTCCCAACTCTTATGGTTCTAGTCCATTTTCTTTTCTGGTTTTCATCTAAATTCACTATATCGTCTTTCGCACTATTTGGAGCCAACTGACCTTCCTTGATGATAAATTGGACTTTTGGGCCAAATTTCGCTTTGACGATAAGCTTCTTGTTGGCTCCACTTTTCTCATCTTCTTCAGATGCGTATACTGTCACTTTGTCAACGAAAACCTCGATCATGTACAATTGCTCCATGACCTGCCGATTTCAATATTGCATCAGAATCACTTTGTCTTGCATTCCATTACTTGAGGACACATTCAACAAACACCGAAACATGTTTAAGTAAATAAGTTTATGTGGAACAATTTTGACGTGTACATTTATATTCACTGTATAAAGAACTTTAATCAAATGCGCGAGAGAGACTAGTAAATAAGGTAAATCACGTTAGTAGGAGCAGTCCGCGTATTGTCCTAATGGTGGTATAAGTTAGCTGAACGAGCTCTTGGGAAGAAGCCAAGGTCAGAAGTTGGTAACGAAAATATGAATAATTGTTGTAATACTCACGTTTGTTTTATGGGTCGATCCTGCCCTAGATGGAGAAGTTCATTAGCAAAGGCACTGAAAATTTTATTTTGTAACCCGAAAGCTATTTTTCTATGGCCCTGTTATACAACTGATCCTGATGTTTGATTGACAGTGTCAACCTTTTGAATGTAGAACATTCATGACACTCTGGATATTACATTTGAGTGGCTTAAAAAGTTTCTTGAATTTATGAATATAACCTTTGTAATGTTTTTACTTTTTTTCAGTACTGGACGATACGCAATTAAGTGCTAATACTGTGCTGAAATTCATCAATACGATGTGGTCGGATGGCAAAGGAATGCGCGGATGCGCCTTGAGAGTAGCTTGTTGGACAGCCAAGCAGAATACAGACACTAATAAGATCATGAACTTCATTGTAAAGTGAGTAACAAAAGTTACATGTAAAAACATCTGCTTAAGCATGACTAAAGTCCAAATTTACCGTTTCTATCTCGAACCACGGTCAACTGAACATGGTTTAAGTGAATTAGGTTTGAATTTTTGATCTCAATTTAGCTTCTGAATAGTATGTTTAATTGATCGAGTTCAGTTGAACTGATGAAATTGGGGCTTAAGCATTTCCACTGACAGCAAAAACTGTTTGCTTTTGTAAATGATCAAACCATAACTGCATCATTGAATATAGCATTAACATTAGAACATTATTTTCATTTCTAAGTGACCGCAATTATTTACGTATCCACACGTATGTAGCTTCAATTATCAATCTAATAATCAAACTTGGTATGGACTTGACATTTCGTTAAACTAATGTACACAATCATTTGTTTCAGCAACAAAATATTATCCACAATAATAAACGCGACAGCTATCGAAGACGCCATGTTGTCTGGCAGGAATGGCCGAGACTGCAAGACCTACACCCCTTGTCCTATAGAAGAAGAGCAGATTCCTCTCATTTTAAATAATTTAGCTAGGTTGATGAGACCTTAAAGTTAGAGAATCTATTCTATTATTAGGAGGTAAAATTTGTAATTTTGTATGTTTGTCAGTATTTACAAGTCCGAATCGAATAGTTCTTTTTGTAATAGATACCCACATTCAACGGGAAGCTTATACGCTATTTTTTAATCCCGAAATTCCCACAGGAACAGATACAACGTAGGTAAAACTGTGAGGCGCTGCTAGTAGCAATTAAGATAAAACTCTCACATTATTTCAAGTTAGAGACTCACCAATTACAAGTTTTGAAAAGGAAGTTTGTGGTGCTCACTTTCATCAATCATTCATGTATTCATTCATTCTTAGGCGACAAGTTAATAACGTTCTTAAGGTGCCTATCCATCAGAGCTATGCTACACTATTTATATTGTTATGCTTCGTTTCAAGATTGATGGATTGCTATTGCGATTAAACGTAGCAAAATTCTAGTTAGCCAGGCATAGGACTTAAAAATCAATGTAGCTTTCTATTTTATGTTCAAATTGTGTTTTCTAACTATCACTTCATATCTCTAAGGTATGCATGTTATTGCTAGCTTGGGATGAGAATTACTTTTCTGTAGATATAGGGCCTTATTAATAACGTTTTTTAACCGCATTTTAACTATCAAATGGTATGTCCCTTTCCGACATACGCTATTAGCCAAAGAGCGAAAGAGACAAAACTCTTTATGACAGTGTTTTAGTTATAAAGCGTTAATGAATGAGGCGGATTGATAAAAGTCGTATTTTGATTTAGTGGTCTGAGCAAATTCGTATACTCGTGCAGTAAATGAAACCACTGGATAGAGCAAATGTTCGTTCAGAGATGATGAGGCGAGAGCATTTTGTTTTCTATTTTGAGCAAACATCGGTTCTAAAAATTGTAGCTGACATTAGCTGTGCCCTGCGGTTTTACCTGCATTAATTCCTTCACTGCTTACCGTTGAAAACCTTTCCGAGACTACAACAAACATTTCAAAAGCATAATCAGCTAAATCAGCCTAGCCGTTCTCGGGTTTTAGGGTCAACACCGGCGGGCGCATGCGGCGGTTTACTTTTGTATGACACCGCACACGACGTTTCACTTTTGTATGAAGCCACACGCGGCGGGCGCACGCCGCGGGCGCCCGCGACGGTTCACTTTTGTATGGAACCGCACGCGCACGCTTAACGCAGTGTCGGCCCTTAGCCAGACAAAACGCACGACAATTAATTTCATATAATATTTTGCTTTGAAAAAATGTATGCTCAGAACATTAATAAGTGAAAATGCGGCTTACGAAGTTATTCTTAACGTTCATAAATAAATGAAACAATACAATATAAATCGCCATATTTTATTCATTTCTTAGAAATGTCCATATAATGTATCCTCTTTAACTTGATAGCGTATTCCAGAGCCGTGAAATTTAGAAAATCCTTTTTAGTATTGTTAACCCCGTAGTCCAATAAGAATGCTGCTATCTCTGGATAGTCATATAATACAGCCTGAAATAAAAAAAACTCTGTTAGGTTTTGCTGTTTCTAAATATAATGAGACACCATACATGCTAAATTTAGATCTGAATCCAGAAACTGAAATTCAGAATTCAGAATTCAGATCGCCCAGTAGTAGTAGTATTAGTCTGTAATGTCCCACGGCTGGGCAAAGGCCTCCCGTCTCACTGAAGTACAGTGGAGTATAAGTCATAATCACAATGCTTGCCAAATGCGAGTTGGTGATTTCAAACTCGAGCCTTGTTTGAAAAGCTGGAAAACATGTTTTCGCTCGATCAGGAATTGAAGCCGGGGACTTCAGTCTTGGCTCAGTACATGGTGGCTTTTTACACTGGTAACCATGTTATTAAGGGAAAATATATCCTACAATTAGGGAAATTATAAGTCTAGCCACAAAATTATTTATTGGACACGTGATTAAACTTCTAATTTTATAACTAAGCAACGGGATTAATTAACGAGCATGTAAATAATACGGGTCAATTCAGCCCGCGGGCGTAGGTACTATTCGGTAGGTTAGGGTTATTTTTTTTTATTTAGGAGATAACTAGTGGCTTAGGTACTATTCGGTAGGTTAGGGTTATTTTTTTTTATTTAGGAGATAACTAGTGGCTTAGGTACTATTCGGTAGGTTAGGGTTATTTTTTTTTAATTTAGAAGATAACTAGTGGCTTAGGTACTATTCGGTAGGTTAGGGTTATTTTTTTTTAATTTAGAAGATAACTAGTGGCTAAGATAGTATTATTTAGATGCTCGTTAATTGTGGCTGACTTAGTAATTTAGAAGGCAACATACATTTTTGGGGGCGAAATATGATATTGAAAAGAAGCCTGTTTAATTAGCACCCTTACAATTAAGACACTTTGTTAACTATCTTAACACATCATGACACTTGTTAGTTGGCAAACAATTTTACGAACAAATTGGTTAATTAAAAAAACCTACTTCCTGTTAACTGCTGCACCCAGAGACGTACATATGATCAAATCGATTGACGAAATGATATAATTTTTCATACATTGCATGTCAAAATTACTCATTAAATGACATGTAGTACGGATGTAAGTATTTTAAATGCGAAAATTTCGATAGGTGTACAGATGTATGTTTGGTTCGCACAAAAAAATCGGTACCTACTACGTTTTCTTCCGAATCAATGGCGCAAATAATAACTGTGTTTATATTTTCCCGGACCAATAATTCACCAGCGAAAGTAAGCGCCTTATACATTTAGTAAGTCGGCTTTGGTCTTCTTCATCGAGTGGATGGTCAACCTGACCAACCCTGTTGTCAGAGTTATTGAGCCGCCAAAGGCCTCTGACATGGCTCATGTAACGACTACTATCCGTAGAAAGTAACCGGGACCGACGGCTTAACGTGCCCTCCGAAGCACGGAATCGTCTTACTTTTCGGGAAATCAGGTGATTCAGCCTGCAATGCCCTAACCAAACTGAGGGCAGTCTCATAAAGAGATTTTTGTGAGATATTGTCCCCACCGGGAATCGAACCCGGAAACTCCGGATCGTGAGCCGAGTGCTCAAACCACAAGACCACGGAGGCTGTTAAAGGCCAGGTATGTCTAGCAGCGACCTACTCCTGTGCGGAGACGGTTAAGCGTGCGCCAAGTAGAACACTGCAGTTTAAATCGGTACTGATCTGGATGAAAATACCTGAATATTATATACTTGAGTTACCTGTATCCCTAAATTTCGAGAACTGTTACATTACGGTCACGAGCATGAGTTAGTATTTATATGGTAGTATGACTGTTTGTCTTCACACTTACACACATTTTCACACTTATATCAATGGACCAATTATAAAGAGTTTTTGCACAGAGATGAAGGACACTTTGACTGAAACACTGGTTACTTATTACTATGTTTTATGGTTTTATTCCCAGAGAATATGATACAATATAAATGAACCTGCATGGTGTTGCAAGATTATTACTTTTTTCTCCATTGCAAGTTAACTATGTGCAATTTGTAACAAACTGGTGAAACATTTGATATTATTTAATACAACAAACCATCTAACATTTTTTTCCAGAAGAGTTTTGGCGAGACGTATGTGAACACTTTGTTAACTGCACCTGTGTTAGCGCAAAGGAATGTATATACTTATAATAAAAGTGTAGAGGTCAATTCTGTACATTGAATAAATATTCAAAATTAATATTGGAGGATGAATGGTGATCGATACTGATGCCAAAAATGCAATCAGTAAATTTTTTGTTTGTCTGTCTGTCCGTATGTGCACGCATGGGTCAAAAACTACTGAAGAGATTTTAACCAAACTTGGTACGATTGTAGTATATGTACCTACCTTTTATGATAGTCTCATTCGAGAGAAAGGTTAAGGCTACGTAGTAACAACTTATTAATCTATGCTAATACTTTGATATAATGGATAACATAACATACCTTGTGTAAAGGAGTTTGCAAAAGTTCATCAGCATAGTCCATATCAGCCCCTGCCACGACCAAAGACTGTAGCCTTCTGATTGAACCGTTTTTGATGGCTATCGACACCATTTCGGAGACAGGTCTACTGTCAGCGGTGGCGAGGTGGGCGCCGCATTTCATCAGCAGTCTTATCATATTTATATCATCCTTGTTCACCGCAGTCATGAGGGGTATCTCTCCTGCACTGTGTATAGTTTTGGCAATTAATATACAACATTCACACGAATTGCAACCCTCCTGGTATTCGAAGTTGGTTGATGTTTTTGGAAAGCAAGTTCTACTAATATTATAAATGCGAAAGTTTGTGAGTATGGATATATGAGTATGTTTGTTACGTTGTTTGTCTTTCACGAAAATACTATAGGACGCGTTTGGATGAAACTTTACAGTAATACAGGTTATACATCAGAATCACACACGGGATACATTTTATCCTGAAATTCCCGCGGGACCGCGGGTAACACCGTGGAGTGCGGCTTACTTAGTACTTAATGAGTGCTTAGTTCTTCTTCTTATCGAGTGGATGGTCAACCTGACCAATCCTGGTGTCAGAGTTATTGAGCCGCCAAAGGCCTCTGACATGGCTCATGTATCGATTACTATCCGTGATAGTAACCGGGACCGACGGCTTAACGTGCCCTCCGAAGCACGGAATCATCTTACTTTTCGGGCAATCAGGTGATTCAGCCTGCAATGCCCTAACCAAACTGAGGACGGTCTCACAAAGTGATTTTTGTGAGATATCCCCACCGGGAATCGAACCCAGAACCTCCGGATCGTGAGCCGAGCGCTCAAACCACTAGACCACGGAGTGCTTAGTTAGAAAAGCCACTACCGGCCACAAATCTGAGTAGTTAGAGCACACTGCTTAACAATTGCGATGAGTTAACATCGGTTAGTCAAACTATGCCATAAGCGCTGCACTTACCATGTTTTAATATGAACGTTAGCGCCTTTAGTGAGCAAATATTCAACAATATCGACATTCCCAACCATAATAGCTTCGTGCAGAGGCGTTTTACCATCAGAACCTTGGGAGTTGACGTCTGCCCCCATTTCTAAAATGATTTCATAGGTTAATCTTCTACGATGATTGAAGTAGGTGAAGCAATGATATTATCATTGCATACATCGAAGTATGGAAACTAGCCACTACGTTTCGGTTAGTTTGGATGATTAGGTATTATTATAAAATTAACTGATACTATTACATACACATCACATACACAAATACGAGTACCTACTTTATAAAAATTAATTGACACCCAAATATCGTCAGCAACAACTATGCCTTCAAATATTGTTGACCCTGGACGGGAATTGAACCCGTAATCCCCAACGCAGTAAGCGCCCTCACATGCCACTCTGCCAACGGGCGTGTCGTTCTAGTTCTCAAACTCGAGTTATATTTGTTTGTTTGTCATCAGTGTTTCTTGGCCATTCTTCTCATTCACGTTCATTCACGTTCAAAAGAGCCTGGCTAAACTGAGAGTTTGATTCTCCTACAGAGTGATATGTGCTTGCCCACGTTGACTCGCGGGCGCGGTGGCGGGCGCGGTCACGAAATATCAAACATATGACGTGATATCCAAGTGTTCACGTTCAAAACGCGAGTGCGGTGTAAGTAGCGAGCTAACTAGCGACTAGCGCGCGCGGCGCGCTCCACAATGGTCCGAAAATCGCTCGTAGTGGACATAGGCAATCGCGAAAATTTACTTCGTATTTTTAATATTTTTATTGCATATTTGGGTTTTGCTATTAAATACAAGATGTTTTTATAGATGGTAATTTTTGATTAAACCTTATATTTTTCGAGATATACGTCATTGAATTATTTTTTGTATGGAAAAAAACACATTAAGTATTTCGAATATCTTGAAAGTCTCAAAATGTCTCAAAATATGGTTTTCAGATTTGGATATCACTATTTTAGTGCTAAATTAAAAGCTATATGCCAACCCTCGATTTGCCCCGATTTTTGAGAAATTTCACTTTTCATTCTCATTTCCACACCACCCCAGAGGTAGAGAATAAAGTGCGTTATTTTTTAAGTGGTGTCCCCAAGAGGCATATTCCACTCACACAGACTTAAAAACAAGCACTTAAAAAAAGTAAATTACACAAATCAAATTTTCCTGTCATTGTCCTTCGATGATAGTTTCTACATTTATAAATTCAATGTTTTCTTGCTCATCATCTTTATCAAAACTATCAGGTAATAGCAATGCTTTCGCGTCTTCTGAAAGCATTTTATGTACACGAATTATTTTATGCCTCTTTGTTGATATATAGGGATCAGAACTAATCAACAAGTTATTAATAATATCCTGATTACAAGCAGTCCGGTTAATTTTACGTGAATGACTTTCACGGTACCTTCTGAAATCTTTGTTTCTAGACTCTGCAGCTTCTTCTGATAGTTTTCCAATTGGAACATAAAATGTTTGTTTCCATGCAAAGAATACAAAAAAATGATTTTGAAGCCCTATGTCCCAACTTTGCAAAATCGGACCACTGGCTCGCTCCAATTTCAAACGCTTGAGACGTTTGTGTGTGTTCACGTCAAACTAGCGCGGTGGCGCGCGCGATTTACTCGCGACGTCAGGTAAGTTCAACCCATGGACTTATTACTAAAATCAGGACTGAATCAAATCAAATCAAATCAAAATTATTTATTTGTTCGAATACGGGTTACATTGTTTTTTTAAAACTCATATTCCGCCTTTTGGCATACGAATTTAAAGAAGAAACTTATAACGTAAACATAAAGTAACTAATTATGTAATAATATTATTATATAAAAATAAAAAACATAAACATAACTAACCATAAACAACTATAAAATATACAAACAACTATGAAATAACTATAAACAGGAATCATTTAGGAAATCTGAGACAGAATAATAACATTTTTCTAATAATAGTTTACTTAAATGAGATCTAAATTGAGTGACAGCGGAAGGTCTATATATACAAATATTTAAAATTACTCCTGTCACTTAGAAACGAATAGACAACATTTAGTGTGAACTCACCGCGATACAGACCCGTTTCATTTAGTATAATGTTTCCTGATATGTTTACGACCTCTGACAAAACGTCACATTCGCGCGAACGCCTGGCGGTTAACGTGAACACGAGCTCGCGACGTTTCCCGCGCCCTCCACCGCGCCCGCGCCCGCGCTTTCAACGTGGACAAGCACTATGACTGGCGAAGGCTTACTTACCAAGCAACTTTTTCACCACAGCTAAATCGCTATGCTCAATGCCGTACAGCAGCAAGGAAGAGATGACTTTCTCCGTAACTTCATTCAGTTTCTTTGGAGACTGAATATTGAGGCACGTTCCAAGAGCTTCTTTGAGGGTGTGATCCTGAAATATAAAAACAGTCTCTTGGTCAAATAACTTTTTTCATCATAAGTACTCACTACGGACTCTATCTACTCTGCTGTAGTGTTTAAATAAACGAACCAGTCTCAAGCCAGTCTAAAATAGTTGGAGAGTCATCACACTCGACGTCATTGTCTGCTGATGTTCTTCCGAACGGGCCTTCTCTGAGTCTATTCTGGTCTTTTCAAAGCCTCTTTGGGCCAAAACTGAATAAAATATTCGACTGTATTCATTTATTAGTTTATGATTAAGGTTCCTTTGGGTGGATCGAAGTTCCAAGTCCATTTTGCTTCTGATGATTTGTGAGTAATCCTTCCTTACCTAATATAACCTAGATTGGGTGTTTCAACGATTAGAAATGTAAACATAAGTACAACCTTTTCGGTAGTACCGTTTTAATATTCCGAATTTATATTTTTCTACTCACCACAAAGGCCATTGACGTCATATTAGTCAATTCTCCTCGTATATTGCTGGCCATCATTGCCGTCTTCTCCTTGTAACTGAGTTCTGTTTTCGTCAATACATATGATAGTTTGGTCAGAGCTGCCTCGGGAGTCATGTCCGATCCAGACACGACGCCGTACTTCGCCATCAACTGCAATTGTTTTTAATTGATTGTGAATATTTATGTCTAGCAGCGCTCCGCGGTTTTACCCCCGTAGTGCCTATTCCCGAGAGAATATCGGCATGAAAAATAGCTCATAACCTTCATGTTGAATGTGGCTATCGATTACAAAAAGAATTATTCAAATTGGATTGGTAGTTTCGGATATTAGCGCGTCAACAAACAGATAAACAAACTCTTCAGCTTGATTATATTAGTATAGAAGATAGATTGGAGTAATGGATGTGACCTTGAGAAGTGGAGAGATTCCATGATGTTACGTAACGGTTGATGGAATAAATTCGTTGCGAGGCTGACATTGGGTAAGTTATAATTTATTTGTTTGTCATGGGGACTCAATTGAAAACATCAGCCATGGTGTAACACAATTTTGGTAGGTTTGGTAGAACAGTATTTCAAACAAATTCTCTCTCATTGCATATACCTGTCCCGTTTCATACAGGGCCGCCACGGCTCCGGAGTGGCACTGCGTGATGATGACTATAATGACTCCGCGGTCCACGGCCTCCTTGATCACCTCCAAGAAATCCTCGCGGTTGGACGGAACGTTACCAGCTCCATAGGCCTCTAGGACGACTCCTGTAGCCATACCATGACCTCTTAGATGGCGTCTCAAGATCCAAGCAGATTAGTTTAGGTTTGCGTTTCAATTCGTACCGTGACCTTATTTAAACAATATCGCACTTGAATCGCCATCGCTTTGAATGAATGAACAAACCATTTAACCATTTTGCTGATCGGCTAATTGCGTCACTTCCTCTAAGAGAAGTTATTAAGGTGCGTTCGAAAACCCTAATAATTAAAATTACGGAAAGTTACGGTTTTTATGAGAACCTATTTAAAATGATAAGTATTATTTAAAACAAACATTGGTTTGTTTATACACACAATAATTATTTTTACCTAATTTGTAATCATAAAATGTTTGAACTTTATAGTATTTATTGCTCCAGAAACCAATGGTATTTTTAATTTTAAACAGACATCCAAAATAAAATTAAGATTTAAGTGTTCGGAACGTCACTGAAAGTGGCATTTCATTTTTGGCAAAGATCAAACAATTCATAGAATATAAAATAGACATAGATTAAAATATAGACATAGATTATAATATAGACATAGATTAAATATATTATTATAGGTATATTTTTTAAGCATTTAAATTATTACCTTCAAGCTCGTTTGATATAAATTGCGATTGTTAAAGATTTATTTCTACGAGTATTATGGATTAACCAGGAATATAAGTTAAGTCTCAGAATTCTAGAGCCTTGTCGCTCTCGCTTCATTGGGGAAATTCGGGATAAAACAAAGCATATCCTCCATGTTTATATTGATAGTCATGTTTACCCTCGTAAATACCTACCTACTCGTACATCCCCTGCGCTCAATCTACACTATACAGTACTACAACCCGTCCGCGCTCGTATTTTATTTTGTGTAAGTACATATTTACTTCTCATCATAACTCAGAAAAGAAATGTCCAATTTTAATAATGTAAAGGTCTATTGATTTTATTGGGGTCGTTAAACAGTGGTCTCAGTGGTCTCAGTTTTCACCAATTGTTTGGTGAGGCTATATCGTGTAAGAACTAATAAATTCTTCACTCTCCAATCATGTAATCATTCAACGGGTTCGACTTAATCTTAGTATCTTAGTGGACATCGCCTCAAACGTCGATTAACTTTTTCTTCGTTAATCTCCAAAAGCTCCAAAGTTCTTAATTTAATATAATTAATTTAATTTTTAAATGCAAACTCGCACATTTTAATCAATTCTTTCAGTTGAATATCATTAAGTTATTTGCACAAATGCATTGTTTATAGTAAGGAACAATTAAACATTAATAATTAACTAAAGTACATACTTATTGTTGTTAAAAATATCAACAACGGTTCAATTTATGTTAGAAAAATGTATCTTTTATTGAATTGCTAATTTTGACAGCTGAGACGCTTTACCAAAGCCGCAAAAGACGCTCATGGTACGAAATGAATGAACGAAAACATCTTTAGTATGACAAATAGCGAATCAGTTTAGGTAATCTGCTAAGCAACTACAATTTGTCACTCATTGATGTCATGGTACGAAAACTGACAGCGAACTAGTTTAGGTCCGCATTTGTATCGCGCTAAGAGGTCATGGTATGGCTCCTGTTAATATGAGTAAGTGTTAGATTTGGAAACTGAAGGAAAGCATCGTGAGGAAACCTGCAGCTTAGTGTTTTCACACTTAACATACCATTCTATACTAATTGTATAGACAGGAAGATTTGTTGTCAGCAAAATGTACCCACAAAATCTGACCCCCCTAAATCTGAGAAAATAACGTAAGTGCGATCTTCACTAACGCCATCTATTAGATCGCGGTTGGAACCACCGCCCGGAATAGCTCGTTGACTATATCTTTACTGTGCAAACATAATGTTCTGCCAACGTCTAAACAGGCATGTACTACCGACCATGCCCTAACCAGACAGTGTCCGACAAAAGTTATATGACCTGTGTCTTTCATCTTCGTGCTATCTTTTTGTGCTAACCCATAATGTAGCTAGTCTGCAGTTCACTGGTAGAGCTTGCAGTATACTATAGCAAGTATATATTAATAGGTTAGATTAATGTAACTGCTGGTGATTGTAGAAATTTATTGATACCTACGCAACGTAACATTAAGTAAATCGTTGCCTCATGTTTAGTGTGAACCTACTTAGTTAAGTACTTAGTTTGCACAACTATGAATTTCATAAGTGCATACTTCAAAGGTTAGTTCGGCCCATTTGAATTTACCAGCAAATTAGATACTTAACCACATTGCTTGCGTGATGACAGTGGAAACATATCAAGAGAAAAGAAGAAGAAAGAATATCAAGATTTTTCCAAGTTGCGCCGTTCTGCATATTTTAAATAAACTGCAAGGGTCGGGATTCATGCTTATTTTTCACAAGTTCTCAGATAAATCAGCAATAATTTATCATTATCAGTGTATTTATGAAAGATTTATGAGAAAACATACCTTCAATAGGAGGTTGACAAAAAGCCTTCACAACAGCAGTACTGATCGAGGGAAATATCCTCAACAACCCCACATTTTTGGACATCTTAGCGTGGACAGTGAACTTGTCAATGACAGTAGGTTTAAAGATGGCCGCCTTGTTAACCTCAAAATCCAGACCAACTTCTACTAGAGGCACGCAGTTAGGAGAATCGAAAGCGTAAAGATTGTTTGTTGAGATTTTTTTGGTTCTGTAAAATATTTATTGAAATTTAATTTTTGTGCTTGAAATTAATTATAAAATGTTAAAATTTAAAGTAAAGTAAATAGGCCTGTTATATCCCACTGCTGGACAAAGGTCTCTCACCGAAGATACCAATTGAAAAATAGGGGTGGGTTCTTTCAAGCAGTTGGTTATTGTAACATTCGTTCGTTAAAAAGTTCACGATCATAATACACTCTGTTAATAAATGACAGTATGATTGAATAAATTTGATGGCCAGTAGAAAGCTACAATTTCTTAACTTCTCACATCTGTTGAGATGAGATTGACATTGTGTGTTAACGTTTACTAGTGTGTGATCGTAAGCTATAGCAAGTCCGCCCTAAGTCGTCTAAATTACGAATGGATAGCCTAAAAATGAAGTTGGTACGCTTGGTACGTATATGAATACCTGTTCCCTCTAAAAAGTTTGCTCCCAAAATAAATGGTAACTTCTGGTATGATCAGCCCTCCAGAGATGAATAGAGCTGATACAAAGTTATCGACACCATCACTTCGAGGCTCGAATATTGGTATCTGGAAATAATAAAATAAAGGAAAAAATAATTATATTGTATTTCAATTCATTTCGATTCAAGCCACGCGCAACTCGACCGCGGTTGAACGCATCTGATTGTGGCATTTTATCATAATGCATGTGCACGTAAAATTTTTATGGCCTTATGATAGTCTAAAAATGCTTACTATAGGGTTGGCCCTGTCAATTGCCTATGAATTGGCTTTTTTTGTTAGTACGAGCATGCCTTTACATTGCCATACATCCTCGGCCGTTTGTGGAAACGACCAGGGTATCTGGCGACGCGATCACCTTATTACGAGGAACATTTGAGGTACCGAAGATACCTACCAAAACTCCTACTGTGTTTCGTCGTCAGCAGCTATGCAGATATGTAGATACAGAAAACTCAGATAAATAATATAGATAATTAAATAAATAAAAGGAGTAAAAACCTGAGATCCAGTCAACACGACGCCTTTCCCAATATTCTGGAACATGAAGGACAGCGCCGACGCCGTGTAACACAGCGTGTCTGTTCCATGCAGCACTACAAACCCATCGTATTCTTCGTAATATCTCTATAATTAGAGGTTTCAGTCATGTATTTAGCATAGGTTATATAATAATAATAAGCCTCCGGTCGATTTCGGCC
This sequence comes from Cyclophora albipunctata, assembly GCA_963082685.1. Lineage (NCBI taxonomy): Eukaryota > Metazoa > Arthropoda > Insecta > Lepidoptera > Geometridae > Cyclophora > Cyclophora albipunctata. The sequence continues at coordinate 7,597,714 of OY720129.1, read as the reverse complement.
ACGGCGACGACTTCTAGTCCTGCGACTGTTTCCACGTCTTGGATGTGCTCTAACATGAGTCCCGTAGCCCACAGCATAACATATAACCATATTATTAAGAAAGGCGAAGGGCTTTGCTTCGGTTAATCTAAGTTGCATTCGTTTGCTTTATTTCCAGATAAATCATTATTTTCGCTTTAAATTCAAATTGGAGGTTTTTAGTCAAATACCGAGAACAGAACATATGACCACATTAGATTGGAGATGTTTGACTTGTTTGTTCAAGGCTTCTCTCTCACTGAGGTTAGAACAATGAATGACGACTCGATATACTATGAAAGTAATGTACTTTAACATCATTAACTACCTTAATATCTTCAGCTAAGTGCACCCAATCAGTTTCAGTAATGTTGGAAGAGTCCAGTAATGTTTCATATTCCAGTATTTTGTAGACAATTCTATAATTAATTCCTTTGGTTCCTGAAAGAAAAAGTATTCCATATCGTAATAATTATGTTTGTTCAAGAAACTAAAATAGCGAATATGATGCCTCATAGTCGCTCTTTTGGCTTCGCTTGAATCCGGTTGTGGCCATCGACCCCTTTGTGGCCATTTGGAACTTCAAATCATTGTAACTAAGGCATAGACAAATATATTTTTCAATGATTTACGGTATTTAAAATATTGAATATTGGCAACACTAATACCACTGACAGCTTTGATGTGTCAAACTTCACTTCGATGCAACAAGTCATTGTATGTAGGTGAGCGTGAAATCAATAAAATCTTAACAAAACCGCTAAGGCGAGCGGGTGAGTAATCAGTTGTTATCTTTGGAATCTTTGTTGATTTTGTGGATGTTTGTGTTAGTAATACATGATGAATATATTGTTTATGTGAATCTAACGTTATTTTGTCGCAATGTGTTTTTGAAGTAAGGTTAGGTTAGGTGGCCACTAATGGAGCCGAAATTATATACATTCTCCATCTTTGGCCACATGAGTGGCCACAACTGGCTTACATAGAAACTCCATTTATGGCCATGTATATTTTATCGTGGCTTTTTTCACTTAGTTACGTAGCTGTTTTGATATAATTGTTTTTAATTTCAGAGTTACAAGAAAATGCCTCCACCATCAATTAAAAAAAAGGTAGATGTCGCCAAAAGAAAATTATTTCAGTACTCACCGCACAAAATAACATTAGCGTTAAACGCAATTAAGAATGGGATGCCTATTGCCACTGCTAGTAGAGATTATAATGTACCTCGAACGACTTTGCGACATAAAATTTCTGGAAAAGCACCTGAAACTACTGGACATGTAGGACCCCAGGCAGTTCTTGGAAGTGAAATAGAAAATGAACTTGTCGTATGGATCAAAGAATCTGCTCGTGCTGGGTTTCCTATCAATAAGGAAGGTTTACTAGATTCTGTTAAAAAAATTGTAGTAAAAGGCCAAATTAAAACACCTTTTATAAATAATAGACCTTCAAGATCCTGGTTTGATGGATTTATGACAAGGCATCCAGACTTAAGACAAAAACATGCCGAATATATTAATAAAGCTCGTGCTTTAATCACAGAAGAAAAAATTCGGAACTGGTTCAAGGAAATTTCTTCGTTACTTGGTGATGAAAATTTAAAGATTCTAGAAGACCCTTCGCGAGTGTGGAATTGTGATGAAACTGCTTTCTTTCTAGCACCAAAGGGAACTCTTGTGTTAGCTGAAAAAGGACAACATGTTTACGACACATCAAAAAACAGCGATAAAGAAAATATAACGACGCTATTTACTGTTAATGCCGCTGGTGAGTATGCACCTCCTTTAACTATCTACAAATACAAAAGAATGAGTAATGAAGTCCTTGAGAAGGCACCAGATGGATGGGGAGTTGGTAAAACCGATAAAGGATGGATGACAGGAGAATCTTTTTACGAATATGTGGCAAACGTCTTCATTTCTTACCTAAAAGAAAAAGGAACAGAATTGCCAATAATTTTATTTCTCGACGGCCATAAGTCACATTTGACTATGCAGCTTAGCGAATTGTGTCGGGAAAATGGTATTATCGTCATCGCTCTCGTCCCAAACACAACTCATATGTTACAACCTTTGGACGTTGCTGTATTTTATCCGTTGAAACAGAATTGGCGTCAGCTGGTAAAGAAGTGGCGTATTGAAAACGATGGACAAGAAATTACAAAATTTGTTTTGCCATCGGCTCTGCAAAGTTTACTCCTTGATAACAAAGATAATTTTGCAAAAAATGTAAAAGCAGGATTTCAGACCTGTGGTTTATATCCATTTGGTGCCGATTTTGTAAATTACAAAAGAATTATAAAAGTCAGTGATCCAAAAACGTTTGAAAGCCGCAGGGAAATTACCATTTCTGAAACTAGCTACATTTCATACCTGGAAAGTAAAATTGACCCAAACTTACTGAAAGACTTTTATAATTCATTTGATTCTGGTACAGACTGGGAAGGCGTTAAGGAGGCATCAATGTTGTATGATACATGGCTGGCTTTTAAAAATGATAATACTGCTACAATGTTGCAACCCACCTTAGCATCTCATGACACTGAAAATGCTGTCAGAGAAATTCCTTCTCCATCGCTTCTTGATCAAACGTATGGTGATGACGTAACTGACATTGAAAACGAAGACAACTCGTGCAATACTTCTCTTGCGGAAAGAACATTAGAAGAGCCTGGTCCATCTTCTGACCATCCTGTTACCGGGGTTCAAAACTCTCCACGTTCTGATCATCTAATAGATACACTAAATGAAAATGTAGCAACCTGTCAAAATAAAGAAGATATCGCAGCAATTGACACCGGTGAAAACAAATGTAAATCCACATCAAAACATGATGCCCCTCTGACAGCGAGAGATTTAGTGAAAGATTGTGTTTTATACCCTGGTAAGTCAATACCTAAAAATACCAGAAAGGCAATTTATGTCCCTTCAGTTATTACGTCAGATAAATGGAGGGAAATTATGAAGGCAGCTGAGAAAGAAAAGACTGAAAAAAAAATTAAAAAAATTAAGCCAGACAAAAAATATAAAACAAAAAAGAAAAAAGTTTCCAGAATAATTTCGTCTTCCGAAGAAAGTGAGAATGATTTGGATGATTCGAATAGTGAAGAAATAATAGAAGAAAATAAAGCGGTAAAAAAAGATCTAAAAGTAAAGAAAAGATCTGAGGCTATAGGAAATAATAAAAAAGACAACTTAAATATAGGATCCCATGTTATTATAAAATATGAAGGTGAATACTTTCCTGGAAGACTCGAAAACAAAGATAAAGACTGTTATGAAATTAGTACAATGGTTTTATCTACAAAGAATACCTTCCGATGGCCAGAAAAAACTGATAAAATTTGGTATAACATTAATGATGTTGTCGAAATTATAAATTCACCTATTAAGCTTAATAACAGAGGCTTCTTCAAAGTTGCTGAAATGGAAAAGTTTTTGCCTAACATTTATACATAAAACCATCTCCCTATCTCTTTATTTGTAGGTTAATTTGTAAGCGAAGTTATTAAATTTCATATTTCCTTAACTAGTTAAAACCAACGGTTGTAAAATATTCATTTGATTAATAAATTTTAATTACTTAAAATTCATCTGTTTTTTATTTTAGGGTGGCCAGAAGTGGCACATGATCGTGACCAGAAGTGGGGTATATCCGGCCAAAAATGGCACAAACTGCCATTTTTTTTTATTTTGTGTAGGATTCTTTTTCTATTGAATGTTCTTTAAAAAAAGGGTTTTCGTATGCAAGGTTAATATATATTTAATGACTTTTTACTAGAAATATCTCCGTGATTACAAAAACTAGAAATCGAGAAAGCCTCAAAGTCAACAAAATCCTTAAAATGGCCAAAACCGGGTCACCTGCCCTACCTATAGTCCAGAGTGGTACAAATCCAAAATACAAACCGTGGAACAGAGTCAACCTGCATGTAGAAATTCCTTCTGGTTAAAAATGTGACTCGACCAAAGAAGATCTTGACTAAAAGTGGCCTTGATAAACAGTAAAGACATATGGACCGAGACCCTTATGGTCAACATCTCAACACTGTGTTAAGTGTGCGCATGCAGCGGTAAACTTTTGTATGACATCGGTACATCGGTACATGGTACCGCGGCGTGCGCACGCTTAACGCAGTGTCGGCCCTTATAAGTACTTACTAGGTAAAACGAGGAAAGAGCTGTCGAATCCAACCTCATCCTTGATTTTCTTCTCCCAAAAGGCCTTATCGTGGAGTTGTGGAAAGTGACGTATGAGGTTCTCGAACACATTTTTTTGCGGTGTTAAAACTGGGAATACAATGTTACTGTTAAGTAAGTACGTTCGTGTAGGTCAGTGGCCAACCCTGGTGTCGGAGTTTTAGACCGCCTAAAGGCCTCCGACATGGTCTAACGATTGATACAACCGGGACCGACAATTTAACGTGCCCTCCGAAGCACGGTAGCGCTCAGATAGAAATGCCACTATCGGCCACCCATCCAAGTAAGGGCCGAGGTGCACGTTGCTTAACAATCGCAATGAGTTAACACAGCTCAAACTACGCCACGAGTGCTATTACTGTTAACAATTATCTATTACATGATTAGAGACTAGCTAATCTGAACTGACCTCGATCAGTTCACCTTAATCCGAGTTCACGAGCTAAACTGAGATCAATACTTCTAAATTGATTCTTTGATTGAGCTTAGTTCAATTGAACGTAATCGAGTCGAGATATTTCAGGGGCACTCGTGAAATAAAACAATTATACCGGCTTTTATTCTGTTTTCGACCTAATGGTTGGGAAACGCTTTGTAAGATAAAAAAATTAAATTCGTGATCACTAGGTAACCACCTATGGGTAACCAACGACCGCGGTTACATATAAGTCCCTGCCTATTTTATCACACAAGTCATATTTTCTAAAAAAAGGTTTACGAAATGCCTAAAAAAATACTTTAACTTACTTAGGTATAAGTGAGAGGAAAGGAAACTACTTACATATAGCGTTACATTATATTCTTATTTCAAAAACATTTGATCCTATGCAACAAGAAATGGAACATGGTATGATGGCGCCAACTGGATAAAGATTAGATACTTACAGATTAGAATTAAAACAGTAGAAAGGTACCTATATCTATTATATACGGGGTGAACAGTTCATGAAACAAAATAGATTGCGTCTTTTGTATCTCTAACCACGCTACATTGTAAAATTTGTGCATGTTGTATGTGAATACTGAAGATGTCTGTAAGTAACACGCATTACTACATAGTATAAAATGAAGTCGCCTCTGTTTCGTGTCTGTCTGTTTGTCTGTCTGTATGCTTAAATCTTTAAAATTACGCAACGGATTTTGATGCGGTTTTTTGTAATAGGTAGAGTGATTCAAGAGGAAGGTTTTTATGTAAAAAAATCCCGAATTTCCCACGGGAACGGGCACAACGCGGGTAAAACCGCGGGGCGCTGCTAGTATTTAAATAATCATCAACCGCCTTATTCTCATAAACTATATTCAACTTAAATACTGTTTTAAATTGTTTTGTTTCTTTCACTCTATTGGCATATAGCGTATGTCGGAAAGGGACAAACCATTTGATAGCTAGTTAAAGTGCTATTTATAAGCGTTTATGAAAAAGGCCTAATACTCATGTTAGAGGTTTTGGAAACCCTTAATAGATAAATAAATACATTGCCTCGTGTTCACGTGAGAATGAACGTCAAGCATAGTATGGTATAAAATATAATATAACTTATTTTATTTATATATTTAATAAGCATAATATCAAATCACAATGAAAAGGCAATATCACAAAACAGTAAGGAACTATACCCCGTTTGTAATACGTATGAAGTGCGATGAGACGTATCGAGTATTGCCGCTTTTTGACGAAATAAAACAGTGTGCAGGTAAAATCCTACAAGTACTGCTCGCCTTAAATCAGTTAGGACTTAAAGAAATCGTGGATGAATGGATGCCTGCCACTTGAAAATCATATTTTCAGTTATCTTTAATTGATTGTCACAAACTGAGTTAGTCTTCTTCATCGAGCGGATGGTCAACATGACCAATCCTGGTGTCAGAGTTATTGAGCCGCCAAAGGCCTCAGACATGGCTCACCGACCGAGTTAGTGAAAGTAGTAAACATTTCCACATAAATCGACTCAGACTTTCATAGAAGTCTAAAAATGTAAGCAAACCGCTGGTGATGGAAAATTAAAAAACACGATTATAAAAATAATGTACTAGTTAAATAAACTCGTAACTCCATCGTTAGAGTATCAATCAATCAATCAGTTCATTCCATCTTACTGCACCACTAATCTTTAACTCTTTACTCTATATTGCCATTTAGAAAATGAAATTTCTGTTGGGTATCGGAATTTTATATTAAACTAGCAGCGCCCTGCGGTTTTACCCGCGTGGTGCCCGTTCCCGTGGGGATTTCGGGAATATTTATACATATAAACCTTCCCCTTGAATCACTCTATCTATTTATAAAACCGCATCAAAATCCGTTGCGTAGTTTTAAAGATCTAAGCATACATAGGGGCAGACAGTTGAAAGCGACTTTGTTTTACACTATGTAGTGATGTCCTGGTCCAGTCGAGACGAAACAATTCTGGCGGAACTGGTATTATAATTTCAAAACTGAAATGGAAACCAAATTTTAGTAGTAGACTGACCTCTATAATAATAGAGGTCAGTGCTTCCATTGAACATAATAAATGAGTGGGATCATCATGATCTAAAGGCTGGCAACATTATTTTGACATATGACATAAGGAGATGTCATTTTGCTCCATCGGATATAGAGATATAGTATAGTAGAGATATAGTAGAGATATAGTATGAATATTCAACGACAATGATTCTACTGATAAGCGATAATAGAGAAATTGCGCATTTTTTAGTTAATCAACTATTGTTTCCAGTTCAAACTATGAAACTGTTTATAATGGTTTTTGAATGAGTTTTTTAAATTAAGTATGTAAGTCATATTCATAAAAAGAAATAAAAGAAAACTGGCGAGTTGGACTCGCAGACAAAGGGTTTCGTACCATTATCTATAAAAAATATTATTATCAGCAAGAAACGGAAAAAAACTCACGTTTGTTGTATTGTATGGGAGCCCACTATGATATTTATTTTATTTTTATATGTATTTGTTTTTATAGCGGTAATAGAAATACATCATCTGTGAAAATTTCAACTGTCTAGCCGTTCATGATCATCACCGTTCTTGAGATACAGCCTTGTGACAGATGAACGGACGGATAAACGGAACGGACGGACGGACGGACGGACGGACAGCGAAGTATCAGTAATAGGGTCCCGTTTTTACCATTGGGGTTCGGAACCCTAAAAACCAGACTTTTATCAGAACTAGGCGCCTTGTTCAAACAAATAAAACAGGCAGTCGAATGGTTTTTGAAGTTGGGAAAAAATAAAAACACACCGTAACATCACAAAGTTATCATGTTAGGTAATATTAGTCAACATTTTTTAACAAAATTGTTGTTAACAAATTGTAACAAAGCATTTGTTATCTTTTGTTTGTAAACATTGTATATAGGTGACAGCGGGGTGTGTCAATGTCAGTTTTAAAATGTTAGTAAACATTTTTAAACAAAATTAGTAATTAACAGATTGTAACAAAATTAAACACGCTAAATTTAGCGCGTAAATTAGACACTCATTTCAGTACAATTGAATAATTTAAACATGTCATTTGTTATGACTTATGAAACATAGATAACAGTATAAACATTTAGCGCAAACAAAAATATTTACTTGCAGTTATACAGAGATTACTACAGCAATTTACTCAATTTTATACGTTTCACTAATAAGCCTCCGGTCACATTGGTCGATTGGAGAGGGAATGGACATTTTCAATTTGTTAAATAAAGAGCTTTGGATCATTCATATAAGAAAGATTTATTTACACTGAGCGTGCTAGGTGCTAGGATTTTAGGATGTACGAATCCCTCAAACCGGACGGCGACGGATCGCCCCGTAGAACGTCTCACACTATGCTTAAGTAAATTCAGACTTGTATGCAAGTGTTATGGTTCATGTTTGCATGGAATTTATCTACTAGAGGCAGCCTCGGCTAGAGTAGGCTGCCTCGCCCCGAGGTCGCACGAGTGGAGACGCAGCCTCAATCTGATGCCCACTGCGATACGATATATATTCGGTACTTATAGTAGGCAGTGTCCCAGGTTGAGGCTCTTCGATCTGAGGCTGTCCCTAATGGTGATGACGGACTCGTGGTCACACCGTTTTGTTACACCAGTGTAACTACGAGTAATTTATTTTCCTCTTGGTCACACTGTGCGGTGTGATCAACAGTAATTAATGAAACATAAGACTCGTGGTTACACTACTAGTGTCGGGAAAGTGACAGTGTAGGTACCGATCAATACGCTACTAATGTAGTTATCGAAACAAAAATAGTAATGGCATTTAGACACAAAAACACAAAAACTAAAATGAAACAGGCTTTACACAAACAAAAAAATAGACTCAATAAATAATATAATTTAATGTTAATAATATAATATAACTTTTGAAGTTCCAGTTTGTGCCATAATAGTGTCGACGGAGCTCCGCTGCGCGGAGCTCCTATTTCCGCCTTATTTTGGCCCTTCGGGCCTGATATAAACTTAACCTAACCTAACCTACGGTTGTCTATCGTAATTAATTTATCTATCGGGCACTTCACTACACACCTACTATTCAGTCAAGTGCGATCCTTTTTAGAGTAGTGTGACCAAGAGGAAAATAAATTACTCGTAGTTACACTGGTGTAACAAAACGGTGTGACCACGAGTCCGTCACTCTAATGGTGTGCACACCGCGGGAGCTGGTCGGCTCCTTTCGTATGCGGAACGTTACCGGCGCATGCGCATTCGCTACGCAACGCGCTGTCAAATCAAAACTCTTTTTCTAACCGATATGAAACTATTTTATTTTCTCCCAACCGGTCAGTGTGAACAGTCATTAACACATAATATACAATAGCTACTTAAGAATACGGCTGATGCAATACTTTACGAGAGGAATCATAGTTGCATAGTAACTATCATTATACTATGACGTTTATCTTCTTATATATTTTATGGAAAACTAGCAGCGCCCCGCGGCTTAGCCCGCGTTGAGCCCGTTCCCGTAGGAATTTTCGAAAATCTTTTCTTAGTGTACACTTACGTCACTTGAAGGACCTTCCTGTCAAATTTCATGTTTGTAGGTGTAGCGGTTGAGGCTGTGCGTTGATTATCAGTCAGTCAGTCAGTCAGGAACTCAGGACTTTGAATTATATATATATATATATACTTAAATGTTATGTTTGTTATGTTTAAACTTTGCAGTGTCTCGATAATTGTTTACAGCCCGAAATAAATGATAAAAAGTCAAACTAATCTTCAGAAATGGGAATTTACTTCGCGAAATGATAAAGCAGAATATAATGTTGTATTAAAAAATATTACTATAATGAACCATCACCGGTTTTAAATTCTATAGTACCAGATTTCAAGCTTAGTTCGGGCTAAATTTGGAAAGATACTCGTAAAACCAACCGTGAAAATTAACATTTTTATTTATTATGTAGTTGTTCCTAATTTTTTGTAACCAGTCCTGTGGGAATTATGGGATAAAAAGTAGCCTATGTGTTATTCTGATGTTCAAGCTATTTTATTGCAAAGTTTCACTAAAATCCATTCAGTAATTTTTGCGTTAAAGAGTAAAGTATCGACACAAACTTTCGCGGTCGTAATGCATAGTAGGTACTCAAGTAAGCATAAAAATGATGAATGAAATAAACAAAAATAACATTACTCACAGCCGTCACTGTTATTCAGCATTCCAATAGTCCCTCCTGTATAAATAACCAGCACTCTTCTCTCATTATTTCCATAATTCATCGAAGCCGTCTCTTCTTTATATGAACCATTATCGATACTTTGCTTTCCATTATTCTCGTTCATTTTCTGCCATTTCCCTCCAATGACATTTGCTTCAAGTGACATTTGTCGATTGTTTTTATTTTTTTATTTTTTGCGGCTAAGACGACTCGCCACGCGGCCTACTGGAGTTTAGAACGTAAACTGAGTGTGATAGAGTGACGAAATCGCGTAGATAAAATAACCACGTGTAGGAATACGTATTTGGCGAGGAGATGTTCTTTATTTCCGTATATCCAACGCATATACGGAAATAAAGAACATCTACATGGGCGGGTGTATTGTTGATATTTTGGTTAGAGGTTAGAGAAATGTTAGTAAGTATGTATAAGTTTAAATGAAATTACATAACGTGTTATGGTCAATGACCTATATAAAAATGAAGTTGTCTACAGTGTTGCGCTTAAAAAAGTCTATCTACAATTAATTACAAATACCTATGTATACAAATATTTTAATGAGGTAAATTTGTTTTGCTGGTTTGTATGTTCGGGCTAATCTCAGTTATTAACGGTCTGATTCCAAAAAATCTTTTTGTAATGAATATCCACATTCAATGGGAATGTTATAGGCTATTTTCTATCCCGAACGGGCACAGCGCGGGTAAAACCGCGGGGCACTGCTTGTATATAATATGCAGACTAACAAATCTAGCGGACTTTTTTATTTATTAGCTCTGGGAGACGAACATAGAATACGTTTTATCCCGAAAATTATACGGGAACGTATCCGTATAATTTCTTTTGGGAATATAAAGCAGGAATCCGCACATAAACCCGCTGCAGTTGAAACCGCGGGGAACAGGTAGCATATAAAAAATAAATAGGTGTATAAAATAATATTTTTATTATTAAATTTCCACAGTGTACGCATTGGCTGATTTATTTTATAATAAACTTGGTCTAAAACTAAGCTATTAAATTTTGTAACGCCTGGTAAAATTGTTATAGCAAATCGCTAAACGGATTTGCTCACTCTCTGACGGTATGTGGCGAAATTAGTGGCATGAAATTCATTTCGTGACACTAATTTCACGTGTAAACGTTCAGTTTCACTATGCATGCATTCTTTCGTGAAACTAAATTAGTTTCGTGCCCTGCGCGATTTTTAGGTGAAATTAGTGTCATGCAACTAATTTCATAGTGTAGATGCAACGCGAAACTAGTGTCGCGACAGCATTTCAGAGACAGCAGCACCAATAGCTATGATATTGACAAGGCCATTATCTCCGCGATACTGATAATTTCACGACACTATAATTTCAACGAAAGTAGTTTCACATGTGCTGAAATTACTTTCACGAAACTAGTTTCATCATGCATGACACTAGTTTCGTAATGTAAATCCCGCATTATATTCATAAAAATATTGGTTAACTTCGAATCGACATCGCCAAAGGTAAATATGTATTTTTTTAACTTTTCGCTAAAACGGCTTGACCATTTTTTAACAGTCAGTCAGTCAGTCAGTCAGTCATTCGGACAGTCAGTCAGTCAGTCAGTCAGTCAGTCAGTCAGTCAGTCAGTCAGTCAGAGTCAGTCAGTCAGTCAATCAGTCAGTCAGTCAGTCAGTCAGTCAGTCATTCAGAGTCAGTCAGTCAGTCAGTCAGTCAGTCATTCAGTCAGTCAGTCAGTCAGTAAATCAGTGACAAAATTATGAAACTTTAACTGTGATATTACAATGCTATTTTGGTGACTGACATTCAGCTTCTAGTAACATGCACAATTAAGTTATAGGGTGTTCGAAAAGAGTCTGAACTGCTTCAAGAAAAGATGGTTCGACCGTGCCCCTTTTTTGCTCGACTTGGCGGGCATTGACATGTCCCCAGATTATGTTTTAAGGGTGCTTGTACACGGTGCATGTAACTGTTACTTGTGTACTTGTTCAAGTTACAAGTTTTCCGTGTTTTCCGGTATAAAAAGTATAATACATATAGGATTCTAGCTCAATGGTCACGTTAAAAAAATTAAACAAAAAAGACTAAATTATTGACGTAACAGAGGAACAATTAAAAACCCGCGTCACGCTTGCACATGCCTGAACCCGCTCAAGTAAAGGTGGAAACATATTTACGTGTCGTGGCGTGTCGTGACGCATACTGTCGTGACGGTGAGCATGCACACTAATCTGTGGTGTCGTGGCGCCGCAGACCGACGCGAGAGACAGAACAGTGGCGATTAAAATACATGGAACCGATATGCTACTCGCGCTTCACGACACGCCACGACACGTAAATAACCGGATCCACAACTAACGATCCACCGCGGTCCGATCGCGCGCGGCAGGAGCGCGCTCCATAGGATCGTTTGATGTGTACTTGCCTCGCGCGATCCAAACTGCGCGGCAGGAGCGCGCGCTCCTTGCCGCGAGCGATCCGTCAGTTGTCGGTTTTTGTTACTAGCACACAGCTTTCGGCGGCGAGATCCGCAAGGTCCAGACGACACGATCCGTGATCCATGCCTCATGCTTCCGGATCGCGGATCGCAGGAATTGGTGATCCACTTGGATCGCTCGGTGTGGATCCGGCTATTATGTTTCCACCTTTACATGCGCGAGTGACCAGCGCGCGCCACAGAGCACGCGGATTAGTTGCGCGGTTAGCGCTCTGGTACATGCTCAAGTCGCTGGACCCGCACATGTAGTTGGTGGTTTTTTACCATGCATGTGACCTGCGCAAGTGCCACAACATGCGCAAGCTACATGCACCGTGTACAAGCACTTTAAACGTTATCGATTTCAATAAAAAAGACCAATAGCATCAATTAGTGCGAAATAAGTTTTTAGTGTAATTATATTTTGTATATTGCAAATTAAGGTTATCGGTTAGATGTATTTTGGTATTCAAAGTCAAAGTCAAAGTCAAACATTTTTATTCAGTTTAAGCCCCATAGAGGCTTTGAACGTACCTCCCATTCGGAAGAACATCGGCAGAGAAGAATGGGCAAGAAATTCTGCTGGTGCTACAATTTAATAGGTACTTTTATAATATGTCAAAATCAGGTTGTGTTGCAGGTGCAGGAATTTCACTCAAGGCATATTTGTCCTCAAGCAATGTAACACCTAACGCTATAGTATGCTTTAGTGAATAAAACGTCTTTATCGAACGATTTGAATGTACCTTCACTAAGCCCAGTTCCATCTTTGGGAATATAATTATAAAGTTGAATGTATGTATTATAGCAATGAAAGACTTCCCGGCTTGCGATAACCTGTCGCGCTTCTTTTGAAGAATATCCAAAGCATTATTAACCTGCACTCTGCACTAGATCCCTATCCTTTCTATCTACTTTAAAAATCAACGAAGTATCATCGGCGAATAATACCGTGTCGCATAGGCTTTCCATTAGACACGGGAGGTCATTAATATAGACTTCAAACAAAAACGGACCAAACGGTTGTTTACTAAACATATTTAAGCTCTAGATAAAAATTAGAGTGATTGTGCATTCATTGACCTGTTTTTAAGTTCTTTTGAGAAATAAGATTCTCTATGTGGGTAGGTAATCTAATAAGCAGCTATATTCTATTTTTACATATAACTAGCTGCGCCCTGCGGTTTCACCCGCGTTGTACCCGTTCCCGCGGGAATTTCGGGATGAAAAATAGATGTTGGCCGATTCTCAGACCTACTCAATATGCTCACAAAATTTCATGAGAATCGGTCAAGCCGTTTCGGAGGAGTACGCGAACGAACACTGTGACACGATAATTTTATATATAAGAAGATTTAAAATTTAAACCATCTGACTGATTGACTGATTTTCCAACCGAAGACAATTCCTTCAAGGGAAGAAAAGGGTGCATGGAGGAATAAGAATGGAATAAAATCTCTAAACCTTTTTCCGCTTCTAAAGGAATCGTGTCAAAATTTTCCATTCTTACGTAGAAAGTAAGTATGTCATTAGGTTTTCCATTACTTAGGGTCGATTCGACCAAACTGGTGTAAGTTTTTACTCGAGAGTAAACTACTGCTTATCCTAAGGGTAAGCTGATTTTGCATTCTACCAATCACTAACCCAAGAATAAGGTAACTACACGCGGGTAAAGATTTACACGGCTGATTTCGGCGGTGTAAACAGTTATACTGAGTGTAGCCGTTGTCAGGGGAGACATTTGTGCACCATCTGTGCTTGTGTAAATAGCAATAATACGACCGCGCAACGATGGAACGTTTAACAAATTTAATCGATGAATCGGACAGCGATGATGAATATTATGTGCCAAGACGTCCAAGGTGGATCAAGGAAAGAACCAATTATTTTAATGAATATGATGACCATGATTTTGCTGTAAGATTTCGTTTATCCAAGGAATCCTTGTGCTTGTTAGCTAAACTTGAACGTTCGTTGGAATACTCATCAAACCGGTAGGTACCTGAATACTTGAAATAACTGTGCTGCTATATAACTTAGCCTTTAATGTACCTACACATGTGTGAATTATTTTTTTATTATCTTACAGGAATTTCCCCATATCACCAATAAACCAACTGTTAGCTACATTAAGATTTTATGCAACAAATTCTACACAGATGAGTGTTGCTGATTATTTGGGTATGAGTATTCCCACTGCAAACAAAGTAATTCACCAGGTAACCGCTGCAATAGCTACACTGCATAAAGAATACATAAAGTTTCCCGAAACACCAAGTGAAATAAGGAAAACACAAGATGAATTTTATCGTATAGCTCGCTTTCCAAGAGTTATTGGCGCAATGGACTGCACACACATTCGTATTGCCTCTGTTCCATTACGATTAGAACTAGGTGGCGAGCAAGCCGAACTATTTAGAAATAGAAAAGGATACTTCTCTATAAATGTGCAGACTATATGCAATGCTAATTTGGAAATTATGGATATAGTAGCTAGATGGCCAGAATCGACTCACGACAGTACAATTTTTAACAACAGCTATCGAAGAGCACAATTTGAATCAGGAAAGTATGGTGATGCGCTATTAGTTGTAGATGGTGGTTATGCATCCACAGCATACATGATGCCCCCATTAGAGCACCCCAGATTGGCGGTGGAGCACCTTTATAATGAATCCCAAATTCGGACAAGAAATCCTGTTGAAAGAAGTTATGGAGTATGGAAAAGACGTTTTCCTGTTTTAGCATTGGGAATGCGTATTAAATTGGACAAAATCCTTAATGTTATTGTGGCCACAGCTGTACTACATAACATTTTGAGACGTCGACAAGAACAAGCTCCACCAGATGATCCAGGTCTTGCACTTTCAGCTCCCTGGACTGAACTATTAACTGATGGCCAGATACCATATTCTGTTGTGGAAACAGCATTTACTCGACAATACAGAGCGCGAGATGTATTAATATCTGATTATTTCCAAAATTTATTGTGAAATTCGAACCCACCAAAAACATAAATGTAAAAAAGGAGAGCCAAGTTCAATACAAAATTATGCATGACTATGGGCTTCGCTGCAAAAAGAATGGAGATCTAAATGAGGGCCAAGTTCTAGGCAATATCTCAATATGTATTTATAGGAACAAAATAACATTATGAACAAGTATTAAACTCTATTTCTTCTCTTTATTGGATACCTATGACAATTGCTGTTATTTAAAAATGTGAGATCTTAAAGTGAGTTAGATTTGACTTGACCAGTTTTCATTACAGCAGTCATTTTATAAAGTTATTCAACATATAACAACAAACTGGCCAAGTTAAATCTAACCCACTTTAAGATCTCACATTTTTAAATAACAGCAATTGTCATAGGTATCGAATAAAGAGAAGAAATAGAGTTTAATACTTGTTCATAATGTTATTTTGTTCCTATAAATACATATTGAGATATTGCCTAGAACTTGGCCCTCATTTAGATCTCCATTCTTTTTGCAGCGAAGCCCATAGTCATGCATAATTTTGTATTGAACTTGGCTCTCCTTTTTTACATTTATGTTTTTGGTGGGATATCATTACTTTTTGTAAAGAAAACTAGGTATTGATATTTATTGTTTTTTCTTGCGTTTCCGCTGCATAGGTACTTTGGTTCGTTCGCATTTTAAATTGTATCGTATAGCGCTTGTGAGCCGCGCGCTGCCCCCGCGTACAAGTGCAAGGCGCGAGCGAGTTCAACCAGCATTCTTAAATTAGTCAATACATACATTATATCGGTAACAATAATACATCGCTTTACTACCATGCAGGTATAAACCAACCGACCCGCTAAATTTTTACCAAATCGCTACCGCTTATAATTGTGTAATATTCATCAGAGCGTGACGCTGATTGGCTGGGGCGACGGTGGACCGACCGCGTCATAAGTACCTACCGCGCGCCGCCGACGACACACCGTTGGCCGGTTGTTTAGCGCGAAATTTAAGTTTTTTTGAATGGGGACACCACTTATTTTTTTTACTTAACTTTACGTTTATATTGCAGTTAAATAGCAAATATAATAATACATATATTGGGATAGTTTCAAATATCTGCTAGTAACGGTTCCAACGCTACAATTAAAAAATATATTTTTTGTATGGGGACCCCCCCTATTTTTTAACTATTTTATATTTTTAGATTTTTTCTTACGCTTACACACAATTACCGAGCTAGATTCCAAATTTCATCCTTCTAGGTCATCTGGAAGTAGGTTAGGTTTAGGTACTATATGTCAGTCAGTCAGTCAATACTAAAATTTACGACTTTCTGACGTTCATATCTTTATAACCGTTTGAGCTAGCTTCATGAAATTTGGGTTTCTAGATGTCCTAATGGATATAATTAAACACACGAAGTTTCATGTGTTTACGTTAAATAGGTTTTGAGTTATAGAAGGGTCAAAAGTGGCACCAAATGGTTCGTGTAATATTACACTCGGCGCTGGCTAGCCGTTCCTTTGCTTGAACTTGGCTTGACACGCTGCCGCGTGTCTAGATGAAATAAAACCCATAAATAATACCTTTGACTTTATTTGTATAATTACTAAAAAAGTACACCAGATAATTAAGAAAAAGTATTGGATTTAGTTTCCACTAAAAAACACTTCATTATTGTTTATGGCGGATTATATGTGTGGAATATAATAGCCAAACTAGCCACTGCCGAAATTTTCGCCGCGAAAATAAATAAATAGGTAGGGTAGGTAACCACGGAAATGTCGCAACAAGCTGTCAACATTGACATCACAGATTGACATTTCACTATATTATCCTACAAAATTAAAATGATGTGGCACTATAAGTAACTATATTACAATCAGTAGCACATGAATTTCGGTCGGCTTATACATTCGTTCGTTAGTGGTTCATCAATCATTTTACACTACAGAGTAACAATATCGAGTATATGGTATTCCTAGAATAAGTTGGAAAAACGCAATCGGGATACCCTAGTGTAAAATTCAAGGAGTAAAATTATTTCCGGATTAGTTACTCTCGTGTAACAATGTGTTTGGTCGAATCCACCCTTACTGTGGTCCTTAATATTATGCAATCACAGAGCAACAATATTCTCAAATTAACTAAATAGTTTAAAACCCATTTACAAATTAGTACCAAAAAAAAAAGATCTGAAATTCGACCTTATTGTACAAGTAATTATGCTTAGAGTCCAATTAAAATATGATACTTAATCACTTGTGGTCGCTTTCCAATATAATGTTACTGTGTGTGAGATT
Organism: Cyclophora albipunctata; assembly: GCA_963082685.1. Taxonomy (NCBI): domain Eukaryota; kingdom Metazoa; phylum Arthropoda; class Insecta; order Lepidoptera; family Geometridae; genus Cyclophora; species Cyclophora albipunctata. The sequence continues at coordinate 7,580,096 of OY720129.1, read as the reverse complement.
TCGTTTAGTTTACTTGTGGCTTTCTTTGTGGATACTTGTGCCCTGTAAATATGGTGAGAAAAAATGTACATTGACCTAATCAACTCGACTAATCTAAACGTAATATCTAGAAAAACTTATAGAACTTTTTTGACTGGTTTGATAGCGCTGGTCTCTGCAATAAATTCTTGGTTTTGTCAAATATTTTTGACTAAACGCGGGAACTTATAATTGGCCTACTGTTTCTATTCAATACTGTATTATGTGTAATTTATGTGCTGTTGGTTCTCCACAAATAATTGTGAAAATGTCTCTTCAGGTTGAGTTTGGGTTAGTGGTCACGAAGTTTTTAGGCCGCCTTTATCTTACTTTGGATAAAGCTAACCTAACCTTAGTTTGGGTAGATTAGAGGCCAACCTTGGTGTCGGACTTTTTAGACCGCCTATATATCTTCTTGTCCGACATGGTGTAATGATTCTAATAACCGGGATTCATAATTTAACGGCCGAAGCAAATACAAAAATACTACTTTTAAGGTGTTTTACAAAGTGTTTGTTTAAAATGATATTCAATAATGGGTACAATATTTTTTCTTGTCATCATCAGCATCTGAAAGGCGTCTTGGCTCCAGTCTTCACCCCGGTTGAAGGAGACGGTCAAATTAATGTTGATGTCATACCGGAATACACCAAATATCTACACTCACAAAATGTTAATGGTATTTTAGGTAAGGAAACTTGTCAAAAATAACGATTTTTTTAACCATACCTGATGTATGTGAGTTGTAATCGCATAACCACCCCAGGAGCCCTAGGATACTGACATTTTGTGCCCTTTTGAAAAGCTCAGAAATCTTTTGAAAAGCATACTAGCAGCGCCCCGCTGTTTTACCCGCGTTGTGTTCCTTTGGGAATTTCGGGATGAAAAATAGCTTATAGCTTTCCTCGATAAGTGGACTATCCAACACTGAAATAATTTTTCAAATCGGACCAGTAGTTCCCGAGATTAGCGCGTTCAAACAAACAAACAAACTCTGCAGCTTTATAATATTAGTATAGATTTAAAGAAATAACAAAGTTGCTTATCATTATGTCTGGTCAAAAATCACTTTTAATATAACTAGCAGCGCCCCGCGGTTTTACCCGCGTTGTGCCCGTTCCCGTGGGAATTTCGGGATTTTTTTACATAAAAACCTTCCTCTTGAATCACTCTATCTATTACAAAAAACCGCATCAAAATCCGTTGCGTAATTTTAAAGATTTAAGCATACAGACAAACAAACAGACAAAAATAGCGACTTTGTTTTATACTCGTACTATGTAGTGATTTTAAATTGTTAATTTTTTTATATTTTTTAACAAAAGAGGAGGTGTCTCAATTCGACCATAACAGTCTTTTTACTTAAACTTTTTCCGATAGTTGGAGGCACAACAGGTGAAGCTGCCTTACTCAATGTGGCAGAAAGGAAAAAAATGCTCAAATCTTGGATTAAAGCAACCAAGCCCTTGGGAATGAAGGTCATTTCACAAGTTGGAGGCGCTCCGTTACCTGATATCATTGATCTGGTATGCATCACTAATAACAATACCTAGTTTCATAGGTATATCTACGCAGAGTACCTATATTATGCTTCTTGCTCATACAGTTAGAGAAAATAGCATGTTTTATTCTTTCATTGTATATACTTATCTACACTACTCACAGTTTAAAATTGTTATTTATTTATCTAATATTCCTACAACTTTTATTTCGAACCGCCTTTTAATATTATTTGCGCAATGCACTTATAAAATTGCTCCAATTATTTCAACAGGCGAAGTATTCTCAAGATTTACAAGCGGACGCAATCATGACATTGCCAGAACTCTACTACAAACCGAGGACTGTGGATGAACTGGTTTCCAACCTGCAGCTGGTAGCCGACGCAGCACCAGCTTTACCACTGATATATTACCACTTTCCTATGATGAGTGGTGTTGATGGTAAGAATAGGACAAAAAAATAGATGTATTCTATCTGTATATTATCACTATATTGAACATACATAAACCCAGGATCCTGCCTTTTGCCATTTGGATTCTGGTTTGTTTTTTTTTTTTGATAATGTGACTTTCATAATATTAGGTTACATCGGGTAAACGTTCAAAACGGGTGGTACTTTCAAAAGAGCCTCTATGGGGCCAAAACTGAATAAAAAATTCACTTCGACTTTGACTTTTGTAAGAAGGAAATGTATAAGTTAGCCGACTCGTCTCCAGTACAAAAATCAAATTCGCTTTGACATAGAGATAAGCATAACTAGAAACTTTATTCAATACTAGCCGCACCTCACGGTGTTACCCGCGTTGTACCCGTTCCCGCGGGAATTTCGATATAAACTGTGTAACATGTGTTATTCTGATGTACATACCTATATACTATATTACTGCAAAGTTTCATCCAAATCAATCCAGTAGTTTTTTCGTGAAAGAGTAACAAACATACATGCATCCTCACAAACCTTCACTTCACTACATAGTATAAAATAAAGTCGTCTCTTTTTCGTGTCTGTCTGTTTGTCTGTCTGTATGCTTAAATCTTTAAAATTACGCAACGGATTTTGATGCGGTTTTTTGTAATAGGTAGAGTGATTCAAGAGGAAGGTTTTTATGTAAAAAAATTCCCGAAATTCCCACGGGAACGGGCACAACGCGGGTAAAACCGCGGGGCGCTGCTAGTTTAAAATATTACTAGCAGCGCCCCGCAGTTTCACCCGCGTTGTACCCGTTCCCGCAGAAATTTCGCAGGCCTTTCTCAGGCTCTGGACCAACTGTGTACCAAATTTCATTCATATCGGTTCAATAGTTTTGTCGTGAAAGCGTAACAGACAGACAGAGTTACTTTCGCATTTATAATATTAGTTAGGATTAGTGGGACTTGTATAGATGGATTTAATAACAACAAAATTATATTAACACCCCTTTTCCAAAAGTGAACATGAAGCAGTTCTTCTCCTCTGCAAACGCCAGAATACCGACCTTCAAGGGGATGAAGGCGGATCTCGGGGTAGCGGTGCAGGTTGTGGACGAAGTTAGAGAAGACCAGGTCATCTTTATGGCTAACCATGTAAGTAACCTTAACATAGTTTAAATAATTAATAAGCAAAAATGTTTTTTTCCATATGAATGGAAAAAACATTTTGGTATGTACCAATAATACCATTCCATATTCCATTCGGCTCACGATCCGGAGGTTCCGGGTTCGATTCCCGGTGGGAACAATATCCAAAAATCTCTTTGTGAGACTGTCCTCAGTTTGGTTAGGGCTTTGCAGGCTGAATCACCGGATTGCCCGAAATTAAAATGATTCCGTGCTTCGGAGGGCACGTTAAACCGTCGGTCCCGGTTACTTTCTACGGATAGTAGTCGTTACATGAGCCATGTCAGAGGCCTTTGGCGGGTCAATAACTGACACCAGGTTGACCATCCACTTGATGAAGAAGAAGACCATTCCATCCGTCTTGGTGGTGTGGTGGTAAGTCCACTCGCTGCTAAGACCGAGGTCTACAATTCCATTGCGAAGGAGTTTATAGTTTTCAATCATGGCTCGGATAAACAACGCAATCAGTATTATCAGTGAGCGTTACCTTGTAGTAGAACTTTACACTTTTGACCTTTTGATCTAAAACTTTAGACGTTTTCATAATTCTAAGCCTGCTCTTGGTCCATCTATCAAAGCTTTCATCTTAGACGGACTTAGAAATCATATTACATTTTTTATGACTTTTATTTTATTAAGTACCTTTACGAATCATATAAGATTTCTAACACCTTAAAAAATCCTATAACCTAATCCTAATTGGTTTAGTTTTCTGTGACCACGGTTCGTGTAAAGGGGCGAAACGTCAGATAAAAATGTTAAATAAAAGCGAAGTGTATCTGTAAAAGTAGTTTCAATTCTATGAACCCTTCTCCAGCATCTAGCCCCAGCAGCACTAATGGGCTACGAGTCGAGCATCGCCACCGTGACCAACGTGTTCCCTGGACTGGTGCACGGCATCCTGAAGGCAGTGAAGGATGGTGACGTTACGGTAGCCAGGGAGAAGCAGCTTCAGATGAACAGGGCAGTCAGCGCCGTGGCTTCTTTTGGTAAGTGGACATTAGTTTTTCGGAAGTTTTCTGGTATAGCCTCTCTTACCTTATGTTGAAAAGCTCTTTGGCACGAGGGTATCGGCACGGTATCGGGTTCGATTCTCGCCCTGAGAGTAATAAGAAATATATTTATACTAGCAGCGCCCCGCGGTTTTACCCGCGTTGTGCCCGTTCCCGTGGGAATTTCGGGATAAAATGTAGCCTATAGCCTTCCTCGATAAATAGACTATCTAACAGTGAAAGAATTATTCAAATCGGTTCAGTAGTTTCTGAGATTAGCGCGTTTAAACAAACAAACAAACGAACAAACAAACAAACAAACAAACAAAACAAACTCTTCAGCTTTATAATATTAGTATAGATAATTATTGATATAACTAATAGTGTTAATCTTCTGTAGTTAGTTTCTTAATAAAATAAATGTATCTTTCCAGGTGATTTCGTTCCATCTATGAAGGTTGCCATGGAGATGGTGTCCGGGATCAGGGTGGGGCCTCCTCGACAGCCATTAACTCCTGTCGACAGCTCTAAGATAGTAAATATGAGAGAACAACTCACGAGCTTAGGAATAAATACTGTTTTGTAGTACCCACAGTAACTACCAACTTTTCGTCTTCTCCGCAGTTGGGTAAAAATATGGATGAAATGCGACAGATTTTTTACATTTTCGAAAATAAAAACCAATTGTTTTATCTACGAGTATTATAAGTATAACATTCTAAAGAGGTAAATTTTGTAATCTGTATGTTTGAGCTTATCTCAGGAACTATCAGTCCGGTTTTATTATTTTTATACTAGCTGTGCCCCGCGGTCTCACCCGCAGCGCCCCCGTTCCCGTGGGAATTTTGAGATTTTTATTCCAAGTTTTCATTGTTTTTAAAATGTATTCTGCTATTCAGGGTGGAGACAAATCCAACGAAACAAAAACCATTAAAATTGATCCAGCCGATCTCGAGTTATAAGTGTTGTAACAAACCCGTCTAAGATAAGATTGGGTAGCCATATTAAAAAGAAAGACTATGTTTTATCCCAAAATTCCCACGGGAACGGGCAAGACACAGTGAAAACCGCGGGGCGAGGCTCGTTTTAAGAAGTTTCATTAATACCGATTTAAATACCATTAAAAACTCAATGGAGAATAGTTTAAACTGAAAATTGTTATCTACTGAAACCGCTTACTATGTAAATGGTATTTTATATTATAAACGTACGATTAAGCGGCGTTACCGTTTGACTATTTACCCACGAAATAATAAGTACAATGACACTGGAATTGAATAAATTATTGTATTTTTTAAAAGAGTTATTTTATTGCTTTCAGAAGGTCTCTAAAGGACTTATGTTTTTATTCGGTACTGGATAGCTTTAGGGTGATTACAGTCTAGCGTTTTATACGACCATATGTATAGTACCTAGTTCATTTATGAAAGCATGTGTAGGCGTAATATGCAAAAACAACCGTATATACGCCACCATGCAAGCAGTCCGTAACGACTACAAGTGCAAGCGTTACTGCGCGTGTAACTTCGTGTATATAATAATACATGCTAGTCTGTAACTACCCTTATTATAAAAATATGGCAAACAGCCCTTGTGTCATCTCGTAGCTAACTCTTTCGGAGTTTTTAGATAAGTAATATAGATGCTAATATATAAAACGATGTCCCCGTCTGTATTACCTATACTAACACAATGTATGCTACTGAACAGATTTTGAAGGAATATTCACCCAAAGATAGACTGATTTTATTGGGATTTTTAGTTGTAGTCTTTACGACTAACTACTGCAGTCAGAGTCCGTTTAAATAAAAAATTAAGTGACGTAATTTTTCATACATTTCATGTCAAAATCAGTCCTTAAATCTCTACTAAGGAAGCATTTGACGTTTTTGAGTACGTTGGTAAGTTAACGTATGGTATTATTATTATTATTATATTAGCCTTGGGTGTCCCATTGTTGGGCAAAGGCCACCCCCCATCGTTTCCACTTCTCTCTATTTAGAGCTTCACGACGCCAACCAGGCAAAAATCCGTCGAGTTCATCTCGCCATCTCCTTTTTGGTCTGCCGCGGCGTCGCCTCTTTGGGTCTGGGTCCCATAAAGTGGCGATTTTTGCCCAAGACTCATCAGGCCTGTGACAGACATGTCCAGCCCAAATCAATTTTAGCTCAGCATGCTCAGACTTAATGTATGGTAATGTAGTAATGTATGGTAAATAAAACGTATGGTAGAAGTATCAAAACGAGTTCAAAACAGGCAAATCCACGAGGCACTGCTAATTACAGATACATTTATAATTAAAACACATTGAAGAACTAAGTACATTGAGTTCATTTTTTATCTTTACTACTTATACTGCTAAGAAAGTATTATAAGGTATGCTAGACATTAAAATGTATCTAAAGTAATACATTGTAAGCGGGTTCCGTATATATATAATCATTTTTTTTTGGATTGGCACAAACCAGCCGAAGACGATTTTAGAGATAGGGTAAGAATGAAATAAAATTACTAAACCTTTTTCCTCTTCAGGAGCAATCGTATTCGCCTGGAAAATTGACGACATTGGTCCACATTTTGTGCCAATCCAAAAAAAACAGAGTATATATATATGTTACGGTTAAAGGTTGGAGTGAACGTAAGATTAAGATTAGCCGGCTGAACTTAGGTTTATCTTCAAGAAGCAGCTAAAGTTCGATATGGTTACCGGTAAAGCTAGAAGATCTCACAATCGACAACCGTAGGTTAGGTTAGGTTAAGTTTATATCAGGCCCGAAAGGCGAAAATAAGGTGGAAATAGGAACTCCGTCGACACTGTATTGGTAAACTTTAGCTGGCTAAAGATAGAAGAAAATACATACATACACTCGAAAAACAATACTCTCCTTCAGTCGCAATCGGTTAACTAACATTAACACCTCCCCGAAAAAAAACCCATATAGCCTATAACCTGCTCAGAAGTATGGACTACAATCGGACCAAGTTTGGTTAAAATCCTTTCAGTATTTTTTACCCATGCGTGCACAAACAGACAGACAGCTAATAAAATTACCGATTGCATTTTTGGCATCAGTATCGATCACCATTCATCCTCCAATATTATTTTTGAATATATATTCAATGTACGGAATCGACCTCTCTACAGTTTTATTATAAGTATATAGATAGAAGATATATCGAAGGAGGAATGATCAATACCAATGACGGCGCTCAAATTAGTGTCGAACTTATCATTCATGCATTCGTTCATTCATTCATTCATTCCTTTCGAAAAGGTCAGTGACCAACCCTGGTGTCGAAATGTTTTACAATATCGCAAATGTATTAAGCTATGATTTACCTGGGTGCTGCAGTCTGATTGGTCTAAAAGATGAGATTAGAAGAAAAGAAGAAGATTAGAGCAAATATACTCGTATTTAGGGTTTCTATAACAAAAATGATAGATACCAAAAACCGCCATTAGCAAGTAACCCCATTTTGTAAAACTGATAGACAAAATTGATGAATAAATTAAGTTAAGGTATAAAACTGACAAAAACACAGAGTATTATACAAACTGCCATCGATTCTTCCAACATGGGTTCTAAACTACTTTTGCTGGCGGTTGTGGGGGTGTCAGTATTTTGTCCCGGCCACTGTATATTACCTCTCGTAGATGTAAGTACATATATCTGTTTATTTGTCCTTATTTTTACTTTAACTTGTCAGATAGTCCTAGTTTATCCATAGATATACTTTATTTTGGCAAAGTCCTCCCGAACACATTTTTCAATTATTATAGTGGTTCTCCTCAGTCATAGGGCCAAAGCCGAGAGAGGCATGTGAAGGGATACAGATCCAACCCGTAGTGTTCCTTTAGAAATTGTTATGACAAGGTGTCCAGACCCTAATTTCCATTTAATGTTCCGAGAATACATTAGATTGCCCAAGTCTAAGGCTTTTGCCACACTTGACGGATCTTCCGTCGCTGATCTTCCGCGACGAAACGCCAATACATATTATTGCATATAATTTACGCTGCGACGGAACAACCGATCTTCCGCGTAGTGTGCCCGCTATTTGTAATTTATATGCAATTATATGTATTGGCGTTCCATCGCGTAAGATCCGTCAAGTGCGGCAAAGGCCTAAGGGCACATTTTTGTTGAAGCGGAGCTGAGCGGTGCGAAATCCTGTTGACCAATCCCAGGGCATTAAAATTACTTATATCAAAGGACGCATTAACATTGTCAAAATCTTTTCGTTATGCGTTGTGATTACTCGATTCAACTCCGCATAGCTCCGCTTCGCTTAAACGTACATAAGACTAAGGGTCAACACTGCGTTAAGCGTGCGCCCGTCGCGTGCGCACGCGTCGTTTCACTTTTGTATGACACCGCATGCAACGGGCGCACGCTACGGTTCACTTTTGTATGAAGCCACACGGCGGGCGCACGCGGCGTGCGCACACTTAAGGAGTCTACACACCAAACCCGCCGACCCGCCGACACAGCCCGGCGGCTTGGTGTCGGCGACTTTGTTTCAAGAATCATGTCGGCGACTCGTACCCGCGCGTGCAAGTCGGCGGCATGGCCGGCGACTTGCGTACGCGCACGCTCAGTTGCCCGCCGACACTCCAGCGATAGTGACGTGAGAAAAACAACACGTCACGTTCGTACACACTGCAATCACTAACTAAAAAAGTTGTACTGATTTCTTGCCGCCGACTAACTCACCGACACAGCCCCATGACACATGTTGGCGGGTTGGCGGGTTTGGGTCGCCGACACCAAGCCGCCGGGCTGTGTCGGCGGGTCGGCGGGTTTGGTGTGTAGACTCCTTTAACGCAATGTCGGCCCTAAGGGGCTTAGAATAGACAAACTAAAGAGATGTGTTGGTCGCGTTTCATGTATACTTCCATTGTTTTGTTTCAGGGTCTTCTGAAAGGACTTCTAGCACCTATGCCCGCCCCTCTCACCATTAATGCCACAGTGAATCTTCCAATATTATCTAATCTTCTCAACTTTTTGGGGTTGAACGGTGTCAACGCAGTAGTACGTGAGTACAACCTTTTAATTTAACTGACTTTAAAAATATAAAGGTGACTTAAAAATTTAGTGGGGCCTCGCCAATACATTTAGTTGAGAGATAATCAATATTAACTTTCCCCCAAAAGATGCTTGTTGTACTTATCGCTACCATTGGAAAATTAAGAGCCCCATGACCGAGCTTATAAGGCCGAATATGGCAAAGCAACGAATACCACAGTCGGGAAACTATTGTCATATTAACATACCGATTGTGAACTACTTTTCCTTTGTTTTTTCTTTAACATTTTTATACTTTTTGACAAGCCCTTTGGTACAGTGGCAGTGAGAGCGCTTACTGTGTCGGGGGTTGCGGGTTCGATTACCACCCGGACTCAACAGTATGTAAAGACATAGTTGTTGGCGACGACGTCTGGGTGTCAATTATATACGAGTATATGTCAATTATTCTTATAAAGTATTCGTGTATGTAGTAGTAGTATCAGTTAATTAGATTCCAAGTTTAAGCTTACTTTGGGTCTTATTAACCGTGTGTGAATTTGTATATATATATATTTCGACGGACAAGTCATGAAGGATGATACTACGTAGTATACTATTTGTTAGACTTTGGGAATTAGATATTATACTTTCAATACTTCCTTCCATAATCAATAGGAATCTATAGCAATATAATAAAGCTGAAGAGTTTGTTCTTTGGTTGTTAAGAATCTACCAACCCCATTTTAATAATATTTTTGTATTGAATAACCATTTCAAAAATTAAATGAAAGGTTATTTTTATCCCGAAATTCCCGCGGGAACAGACACAACGAAGGTAAAGCCTGGTGCTGGTAGTACTTAATATATATTTTTCCAGTAAACGATCGTTAACTTATAAAATGGGCCCTTTCCTGGACTTATAAGCGGATATAAGTCTCTTATAGTCCTACGGAAATGTGCTCCTGGAGATAGTTTTAAAACCACTTTTTGCTAGTTGGGGATCCATCCACCGACGTCTTGACTCTGTCAGTGAATGATATGATGGCGATGATGGAAGAGACGATGGCGTCGAAGCCAGAAGGTTTGTCAGTTATAGTGCAGGTCGGGGGCAAGGGGATGCAAGATGTGTTGAACTTGGTGAGTAGAATATGAGTTATCCTGTTATGTAGCACTACTGGGCACAGGCCTATCATCCTCATCATCAAAAAATTTCAGTACAGTGAGGCGGATTAGACGTTGCATCAAAATTGCCTGACGAGAGTTCTCAAACCGGAGCCATGTTTAAAAGTAGGAAAACTGTAAAATGACTCATATTACGATAAATATTAAGAATATATTAAAATTTTGGCCTATTAAAGTCACTAAAGTCTTTAGACTGACAGACCCCGAAAGAGATGGCGTGACAATCTAGATAAACTGGATAAAGATGGACGAAATTTGGCTCAGAGAGACGCTTGGGAGATATTGAGGGAGATCCTTCAGGCCCATTAGTGGGATATAGGTTAATAAAAAATAGTGCTTTGAAAGCGTCGTGGCCCATGCTATTAATATAGTTAAACTGAACGGCAAACGTTGTTTTGTTATATAAAAATTAAGGGATGGACCACCCTTAACATTTAGGGGTATGAAAAATATATAGTAGCCGACTCAGATCTACTAAATATGCGTATAAAATTTCATAAAAATCTAACCGTTTCGGAGGAGTATGGTAACCAACATTGTGTCATGAGAATTTTATATATAAGATACATTTTTCAGGCTATTAACGCTGAAAAGAATAACGTCGATGCCATGTTTTTTATGCCTGATCCAATCTACGCGCCGAGCTCACAGAACCCAGAGAGAGAAATTGCGTATTCCATGCAGAAGATCAGTGAGGTTGCTCCCAACACTCCAATTTTGTTCTACTACAATCCAACGCTCTTGTGTATCAACTGTAAGTAACTCTATCATTGAATTTGACTCGGTTATATTGTAAACACCCGTTCGTTTATAATTTAACTAGTAAGATTATCAATCGCCGACAGATTCTACAATTAAATCATTTACAATTCAACGTATAATTTTTCGTAAGTTCGTAATCTGTCCAGTGTCCCAAACCTAGTAAAAAAGTTCACATTATATCTAAATGTTATAATCTTAGTAGTTGGATTACTAACCATATAGTTGGTTAATAATCCAACAAACAAAATAATTGGTTGGATCTTCGTAATTCACTAAGATTTTATTTTATTTTATTTTATTTTAAAAAGTAATTAGTGATAGGAGACCGCTTCTGACAGGGGGAGTGGAAAATATCTGAAGAAGGCCTTCTGAATTTCAGAAAGAAAGTCTTTGCCCTGCATTGGGACGAAATAGATGAAGAAAAATAATTAGAAGTTGATAATAAGTAACATTTCGTTTTCAGTGGATTTGGTGCGACTAGTCACTCTACTGAACTGCACTGTACCTACTTTCGCTGGTGTTGTTGCGCCTACGGACGATCTACTAAAGATAAAAGCTAACGTTGATATCGGTGGTCTAGGACTTTTGGCATTAGACGTAGATGTAAGTATATTGGAATAAATAAATGGCAGTGCAATAGACAATTTTCTAACTAAAGACAATTATTTCTGAAGAAGAAATGAACGGAATGAATTACTATATTTCCTCTTAGGAAGGTCTTTGGTTAGAAGATTTGATATTAGGACTTGAAAATACAATTTTATTGTACTTACAGCCTACCAAATATGTTGAACACTTTTACTGCTATACTCAGAGGCGATCATTTAATCGCCATATAAATAACGTAATAACTAATTAACGTGATTTTTCATACATTACATGTCAAAAACACACATTAAAGGCCTTATTCATAAACGCTTACTAGCAGCATTTAAGCTATCAAATGGTTTGTCCCTTTCTGACATATGTATTTTTCAAAGAGCAAAAGAGACAAAACACTCACTAACAGTCTTCTTCATCGAGTGGATGGCCAACCTGACCAATCCTGGTGTCAAAGTTATTGAGCCGCCAAAGGCCTCTGACATGGCTCAAGTAACGACTTCTATCCGTAGAAAGTAACCGGGACCGACGGCTTAACGTGCCCTCCGAAGCACGGAATCAATCACTAACAGTGTTTTAGTTAGAGAGCGGTTATGGATAAGGCAGTTAATCTCCATAAGGAAGTATTTAAAGTTTCTGAGTACGGCGGTAAGTGTCAGTGTCTTTCTCAGAGTTGTAAGGTCTTAAGTCTCTCAAGGGATGGCAGTACATTAAGCTGTCTACACACCAAAGCCGCTGGCCGGCCTTGCCGCCGGGTTCGTGCCGCCGCGCCGGGCCGGCGGCTTTGGTGTGTAGACAGCTTTAATACATAACCGTATTTTAAGAAACTAGCAGCATACTTCCTTAATGTCAATATATTGATAGAAAACTTTGGTACTTTTCAGTTGAACCTCCTCGGGGCTAAGGCGAATGGGTTTGGAGTCCTTTCTATTGTCGCTAATCTTATGCCAAAAACAGTTACTGATCTTTTAAATTCGGTGACAAGCGATCTTTTAGGAGCTACGGGCTTACAAGACCTACTCAGCTCCGTACTTTCACTCCTGGGTAAGTTGCATTGTGTGGCATAGCAGGATTTAAAAAAATATGCTCGTTAGACTGTACGAGCGATCCAGTTTTATAGGGTGACGTCAATACTTTATTGAACTAACCGACTCGCTCCGTCTGTACGAATACCTTGTATAATAAAACTAGCAGCGCCCCGCGGTTTTACCCGCGTTGTGCCCGTTCCCGTGGGAATTTCGGGAATTTTTTACATAAAAACCTTCTTCTTGAATCACTCTACCTATTTCAAAAAACCGCATCAAAATCCGTTGCGTAATTTTAAAGATTTAAGCATACAGACAGACAAACAGAAGACAAACAGACGCGACTTTGTTTTATACTATGTAATGATACCTTATTACCTTACCTGATTCTTTAGGTAAATTATTTAAGTCCTCATGTGATACAGATTTCACATAACGCTTTAGCAAGAATCTCTCGGGGCGTAGTTTGACTTAACGATGTTAGTTCATTGCGATTGTTAAGCAACGTGCAGCTCGGCCCGTACTTGGATGGGTGGTCGATAGTGGCATTTCTATCTGAGCGCTACCGGGCTTCGGAGGGCACTTTAAGCAGTCGGTCCCGGTTGTTTCAATCGTTAGACCATGTCGGAGGCCTTTAGGCGGTCTAAAAACTCCGTCACCAGGGCCACTAAACTGTATGAACTAACTTACTTACTCTTCCAGGTTTGGACGGTAGCGGTAAACCTCTTCTAAATGTCATGGCTAACGTCAAGGTTGGCATGGGTATGGTGAATGGCATGGATATGGGACAGCCTGCTGATCCCATGCCAAAAGTGGGAAAGGAGAAGATGACCACTATGGCCAAAGGGTTGCTGGGCTTAGGGGTGAAGCTGAATCTAGACCTATTGAAATTGTTAGGTATCAAGGTAGACGCTGATGTCAACTTGTAAAATAGAAAATTTTGACCAATAAATGTTTTCTGGAATTATTGTGCTGGAAAAGAAATGTATTTATAGTTTATAGACTTAATTATGATCTATCTGGTAGAATTTTCCCAACAGACTAAAGTATATAATGTACAGTTAACTTCTGATTAAATACACTTACAATTTATTAAGCAAGAAGTTTTATTTTGTACCCAAAAAACGTTTTCATGTAGAACACTCTCTTTAGCCATTTTATTTTGCAATGAAGCAAATTGTAAAAGACAAGTTGTAATTTAAGATTTCATTATATTTTGTTAACATACACAGTACAATGGTGTAGCCAGTAAATTCACTTTTTGTAAGTACTAAGGATTAATAATTATGATGAGATCTCAATTTATTTTTAATAACCTATGTCCTTACTATCCAGAGGTATTCTATCTATTTAAAAACATTAAAATCGGTTCAGTGCTTCAAGTTACTTTCTTTTATTTGTTTAAATAATGAAATAAGGATATAATGACTTCGAACAATGCTTTGATGCTGCTAAACCAACTTCCACCTTTGCTAAAAAATCTCCAATTCTACTACAATACCTGCTACGAATCCCCAAATCTACTATCTGTTACGAATGTTCAAATCGACTATGATACCTGCGATCAATCTACAAATATACTAGAATAAGTGTTCCAATGTTCATATCGCCTACGATACCTGCTACGAATCTCTAAAATGACTTTGAACTTGGTTATGCCCTAATCTAACTGAGGATTATTTCTATCTGTGCGCTACCGTTTCAGAGAGCTTGTTAAGCTGTTGATCAGTCGTTAGACTGTGTCGTCTTAAAAGATTCAATATCAAAGTTGACGACTAACCTATATCAAATTAATTTGTTAAAACACGGTACGAGTAAATATAAGACTTCATCACGCCTATCAAAGTGGAAGTGAATATAGTGAATGTAATCCTCCTCGGGACAGGGTCACCTACCCCTACCAAATTTAGGAGCCGAGCAGAAGATAGCCAGAACTTGAAGGAATTAGGCGTTGATGCTAAATCAGAAGGTTAAAAAAGTTTTTTTTGTCTAAACTAATATTAAAAAGAAGTATTTTTTAATTTCGTTTGTTTCTATATTTGAATTACCAGTCCGACCCGAATAATTATTTTTTTAATGGACATGCAACGGGAAGATAATTTTTTATTTAAGGCTAAAAATCTCCCGAAATTCCCGCGGGAACGTGGGTGAAAGCGCGGGTCGCGGCTTCCAATTGTACTACAGTTGGAATTTATAGTAAAACGCAGCTTGTAGGGTTTTTTTTTTAATTTATTCAAACACAAAACGAATTACAATCATGGAAATACAACATAAAATAAAAAAGTTCTAGATTATAATTAAAAACTATCAATTAGATGAAAAGATTATTATTCAAACGAATGAAACATTATTATAATAGAAAGAGCTTTTGCGCCCTACATTGGCAAATCAAAATTTCATATAAAATTTACAAAAAAATGGGTTATGGCTTTGGTTCAGAACTTATGAATGTACTTCACTTCTTCTTCTTCTTCATCGAGTGGATGGTCAACCTGACCAATCCTGGTGTCAGATTTATTAAGCCGCCAAAGGCCTCTGACATGGCTCATGTAACAACTACTACTATCCGTAGATAGTAACCGGAACCGACGGCTTAACGTGCCCTCCGATGCACTGAATCATCTTACTTTTCGGGCAATCAGGTGATTCAGCCTGAAATGCCCTGACCAAACTGAGGACAGTCTCACAAAGAGATTTTTGTGAGATATTGTTCCGGACTTCACTCATAATGACGCATTTATTCTTTTGGAATAGGTCAGTGGCCAACTCTGTTGTCGGAGATTAAAGCCTCCGACATGGCTTAACGATTGAAGCAACCGCGACCGACTGCTCAACGTGCTCTTCGCAGCACGGCAGCATAGAAAAGCCACTATCGGCCACCCATCCGAATTGCTCGTTGCTTAACAATCGAAATGAACTACCATCGCTTAGTCAAGCTAAGCCTCAAGCGCTACACGCATAATTATTCAGAAATAATTATGTATCAAAATTAATAGGCTCACTCATTTTGTTTCGTATCTACTGAATTTAGATGTCTTAATTATTTAAAAACGTATTTTAATATTTAAATAAAATTAGTAGATTCGGTATAAATTAAGGGTTTCAGCGTTTTGTCCAATTCTACGCTGTCATTTTTATAATGACTCCTAGAGACTTTATATTTGCAACTGTTTGTCTACTAATCTTGATATCACTTGCGAAGAGTATACACCTCGATGAAAATGTGAGTATCAAAATACTCTGAGATACTAAATCTGAGACACTGGCAAACTCTGCCACCTTTAGGTTTTTAAGAAGTACCAAAAGAGTGCGCTCAAAAAAGAGTCAAAGCAGAGTCAGATTCAGTGCCAGAGTCACCGACAAAGATAGCATGTGAGTCTTTGTCACTCGCTCTTCCGCCATAATTGAACACAATTCTTTATGAAATAAATAGCAAAGATTTACTGTCCCACTCAGAGAAATCCATTAAATCGACACTTAATTAATTGAAATAATGTTTGTTTCATACATTACAAGTCAAAATCAATTTTACGGGCGTTAGATCGTGATATAATTGCGCTGATAGTTACAGTGCTGCGTGTAACAAATATCCCACTGAGCAGTTGTGGAGTTTTCTTTTTTACACTTTTGTCCTTATTTTAAGGCACTCACTGGAATATTTTCTTCGGCTTTCACCCCTTTTGATGAAGAAGGAAAACTGAATACGGATGCAGTAGAGCCGTATGTCAAGTTCACGAGTGACAATGGAGTAGATGGAGTGATAAGTAAGATTATTTATTTATTAGTTTAAAATTAATTAAACCAGTTCATTAGGTACTGTTTAAAAATAATAAACTAAAATAAGATGGAATAAAAGTTTATTTTATCTTAGTATATTTAAAGAATAATATTTTTCAAATTGGTTAAGGTAACATTACTTTCCTTTCAGTATGTGACCCAGTGGGTGAAGGTTCATCCTTATCATTACAAGAAAGGAAACAACTACTAGATGCATTCCTTGCTGCTCGGGAAAAGTACGGCATACAAGTTGTTATACAAGTCGGAGGCATGCCTATCAATGAAATACTGGACTTGGTAAGTCAATCTCGAATTACAATAATACCATGATAAAAAGTTTAAACGGACCCCGCTAACATTTCGTTTCATACACTAGGGGACAAATTGTTCCTCAGTATGGTCCCGCTACAAAGCCTTCAACATTCCGTGCAACAGTCACGTGACACGGAAAACTTTTTGAAGTTTCTAAGCTCTCTTTGTATTGTTTTAGACCCGTTATGCAGCTGAAGCACAAGTAGATGCTATAATAACAATCCCTGACGTGTACTACAGACCGAACGACATCAAGGAACTGATAGTATACCTGAAGACTATAGCAGCAGCTGCGCCAGACACTCCGTTCTTGTATTTGGACTATCCACTGATCACCAATGTCATGTGTGAGTAAATAATATTTTGTAACTCTCGTGACGTAGTTTAACTAAGCGATGTTGGCTCATTGTGATTGTAAAGTAATGCAGCTCAGCACCCAATTGGATGAGTGGCCGATAATGGCAGTTCTATCTGAGTGCTACCGTGCGTTCAGAGGGTACTTAAATTTTCGGTCTCGGTTCAGAGCCTCTATGGGGCCAAAACTGAATAAAAATATTTGACTTTGACTCGGTTGGTTCAATCGATACATAATTTTAGAGTCTGAAAACTCCCACACCAGGATTACTTTATAATGTTTGTCCAATAAGTTAATGGGCAAAAACCTCTGTTTCCTATATAGAAAGTTATACATTTAAAGATTTGTACCAGAAGCAACAATTTGAAATGACAAGTCACTTAATAATATCATGACCTATTTTTGTGGAGATAAAGCATTTTTACTATTAAAGATATTTTTACTTGCATTTGAAATATTGTTGTTTTAGTGGACATGACACAGTTACTAAAGCAAGTGGGATGCCAAATACCAAACTTTGTCGGAATTAAAACATCTCTGGACAGTGGACTCGAGGTCATAGGGAACCTGCAATTGAAGCCATGTCAAAGAATATTGGGAACTACTGAAGTAAGTGACGATATGAATAAAATATAACGGGGAAACACAATCTCATGAGATATTGAATAATATAAGTAAGTTAGTATTAGCCTGTAATGTCTCACAGCTGGGCGAATGCCTCACATCTCTCCAAAAGTATTAGTGAGGAGGATAATGTTATCACCACGCTAAAATACATTATTTTACATACGGTTAGTTAGACCCTAACTAAGCTCTAAGCTTAATATAAGCTTGGGATACAGCATGTTTCAATATAGGCACAGGTGCACTGTGGGTTGTCAACCATGTGACCTTATACCATAGAAAATCACTACACAATTTAGAGCTCTTTACTAAAGCTAATGAATAATTCTAGTCTAGCCTACCTGGCGCATTTGTATGCAGTAAGCTCAATAAATTGGCGGTCATTTTTCCAGAGAGGTCATCGGCACAATACCTCTCCATGGAATGACACAAGACAATTGAAAATATTGATTTACAGCCGCCAGTGCATCGTTTACCGGCAGCTTCTTTCACAACTTCGCTTGCAGTAGTGCCAAAGGAGTGTGAAGATCCCATTCTAATATATTTTAGGGCCAGAACTAATAATGAATGTCCGAGCCTTAATGGAAACATATGTTCATTTCAGCTATCCATAGCCTCCGTACATGGCTACGGGCTGAACGCATCAGTATCCGGTATATCCAACGTATTTCCAGCTGAGGTGAAACAAATAGTAGACTCCGTTCAGGCTGAAGATATTGCAACAGCGATTGAAGTACAACTCTATCTTAACGAGATCATTACAGCGTCTGGTTTTACGCCCGGTAAGCAAGTGATAGACCCTCGAATCATTGCAGAAAATATAATATAAACAAAATCAATATTAGTTATTCGGTCAGACATTTATATTAACATCAAAATATATAGAAGCGTCTTTAGAATTATACGATCTAGTTTTTAAACTCCCTCATTCGAACATTAAACTTACTGTTTGTTTGATCCGTGGGGGTATCTGCGGTAGACCAAAGACTGACCTCATAGCACCTCTACTGCTATAGGATCGCTACTTATCCTGTTACAAAGTATTTCTAATTAATATCTATTTCTATATATTCCAGGGTACGAGCACTTGAAAGAGTTCCTCGCCACCATCAAAGTGGAAATGGATATAGTGAATGGGATCCCTCTGGGACAGGCTCGGCTCCCTCTCCCGAATGTAGGAGCCGAGAAGAGAAGGGCTCTCACTGAGAAATTAAAGGAACTTGGCGTCGATGTTTCATCAGAAGAATAAATCCTACTAATATTATAAATGCGAAAGTTTGTATGTATGGATGTATGGATGTATGGATGTATGGATGTTTGTTACTCTTTCACGCAAAAACTACTGAACGGATTTGGATGAAACTCTACAGTAATGTAGGTTATACATCAGAATAACACATGGGATATATTTTATCCCGAAATTCCCGCGGGAACGGGAACAAAGCGGGTAACACCGCGGGGCGCGGCTAGTATGTTAATAAATTTATTGTTGCATTAACTATTTGTTTTATAACGCACCGTACCCGCTGCTTAGATCTTATCGATTCCAAAATTCATTCAGATAGACAGAGTTACTACTTAGGTTAGTGTATGTTGGGATTGAATCAGAATTTTTTATATAGCGCCATCTGTTGGTTGCATGTGGAACCGCTAGGAACATCTTGTTTCTTGGAAATATATGTCACCGGAAAATTATAAACGTCGTTAGTTTACAATCTAAAACTGTCGATCGATTTTGAATTCTACCACCACATATAATTAACCGTGTTCTATTTCAATAGATTAAAATCTGTCAATTGAAAACTGTAAATTGTGAACAAAACGATAAATTTATCACAGTAATAAATAATCTATCCCCGAGATTAGCAATGGACAAAAAAACATTTACTTAAAAAAAAAACTAAAAAAACACGCTTTTATTGCAAATTGAACTAAAAACTAGAAAATAATTTTTCTCCTCAAATCAAAATTATAATAAAATTTAAGTTGTAACACAATGATTTAATTCAGAGTAAAAAGCGTGGGGTGCATTTTAATGTAGTTCATAACTATCCTCTCATAGATAGTTACCAATGATGATTGTAATATTTAAAAATATTAAGCACCCCACGCTTTTTTTTACTCTGAATTAAATCATTGTGTTACAACTTAAATTTTATTATAATTTTGATTTGAGGAGAAAAATTATTTTCTAGTTTTTAGTTCAATTTGCAATAAAAGCGTGTTTTTTTAGTTTTTTTAAACTATAATTTTATTTTTTATTTTTTAGTAAGCATAACATTATATGCAACTTTTCATCCCGTAATTCCCACGGGAACGGGCCCATCACGGGAAAACCACGGGACGCTGTTAGTGTCTAGTACCATTTAGTAAAATAAAACAGAACTCCCGTTCCGTCCCACAGCGAGCGCCCGTTGATGTCTTTTATATGAAGTAATATTTTTTTAGTAAATCTGGCAAATCCATTAAGGATAACGGGAAACTGTTATTAAATTATTGCATTGTCATCGGTCCTTGATACATATGCAAAGTTTCAAATTAATCAGACTTCTGGAAGTTGGTGAAAATGATGTTCAAAGATTTCATTACATACGTACATACATACATACATACATACATACAGGCCAAGCTAATAAAAGCGTGTTAAAAAAAAATGAACTCTATTCCCAGCAGGTTAGGTTAGATTTTTTTAGATCAATCAGCGTGCGACATTTGACATTAGTTAGACCAATAAGCGTGCTAGGTGAGCTCATATTAGCATATTTAATCTTCTTATCGAGTCAATATGGTTATTGTTATATTTATATATGACTGGACCAGTTTTTGGCCACCTCCATCGCACTGCTACTGGCTTTCCATAAATCCTCCATAGTGCAAGAGACGGGACGGCTAGAGCATTGTAGCAGGTGTTTCATATTCTGGATGGCGCCACATTCACAATTTGGTTAATAGCATATTTGATGAAAGTTTACAATTCGACGGTTAAACCATACTCGTAGGTAGATAGAAGAACATAGATAGATTATGTGCTACCGAAAATGATGCCTTAAACTGTAAATGGTCTGGTATAGTTCACAATACGTCGACAGTTTACATTATCGCGAGAAACTAACGGGGTTTATAATTTTACGGTGACATGCATAAATAGATAAACGCAGCCATTTCATTTATAATCTAATGAATTTAGATGTGTCTATTATTTAAAAATATTCTGGTATATTTTGATAAACAAAGTAGAATAGATATAAATGCAAGGTTTCACTATTTAATCACACTTTTTCTATCATTCCATAATGACTTCTAAAGACACTGTATTCCTATTTCTGCCTGTCTTTTTGCAGATCTTACTTTTACCTGTGAGGAGTATAATCCTTGATGAAAATGTGAGTATTCATATCACTATCACTATCATCATCATCACTACATAGTATAAAACAGTTGCTCTCCGCTGTCTGTCCCTATGTATGCTTAGATCTTTAAAACTATACTTAAATACTACGGATTTTTATGCGGTTTTTTTAAAGTTTATTGTATTTTAAATAGGTAGAATGATTCAAAAGGAAGGTTTATATGTATTAAAAATCCCGAAATTCCCACGGGAACCGGCACAACGCGGGTTAAATCGCCAGGTGCAGCTAGTATTAAAATAATAAACATTATTTTGTTTGTTTGATTAACACGTTGAGCTTTTAGGGTCCATACTGCGTTGAGCGGGCGCACGCGTTGTTTCACTTTTGTATGACACCGCACGCGACGGTTCACTTTTGGACCGGGGCGCGTGCGCACGCTTAACGCAGTGTCGGCCCTTAGGTTTTAGGCTGATTTTAACTCCGGAATTCTCATGGAAACGCGTAAAACCGCGGGCGTTGCTAGTTTACTAATAATGTTAGTACCCAAACTACAAGCTACAAATTACAAGGGTTAGGCAGGTTAATATAACTGATTTTATAATGTACTAGCAGCGCCCCGCGGTTTTACCCGCGTTGTGCCCGTTCCCGTGGGAATTTCGGGAATTTTTTTACATAAAAACCTTCCTCTTGAATCACTCTACCTATTACAAAAAACCGCATCAAAATCCGTTGCGTAATTTTAAAGATTTAAGCATACAGACAGACAAACAGACAGACACGAAAAAGAGACGACTTTATTTTATACTATGTAGTGATGAAAAATGCCGTCAATCAGTTAATTGCCGATTAAATTGACGTTTCTTAGTACGGCAGTGAGAATAGTAAAAGTAAACAAAAAGTTTTTAAACATTTTCAGGCACTCACGGGAATATTCACGCCGACATACGTCCCTTTCAAGCGTACTTTCGAATCGAAAGTCGAAAGTTTCGATGAAGAATATAAATTGGATGTAGATAAAGTTGATCTGTATGTCAAGTTCTTGAGTGAAAATGGAGTAGACGGAGTGATAAGTGAGTAATTAAATAAATTAATAGTTTAAGTAAAACAAAATACTTCAAGAGCTAACTTTAAATGTAAAAAAATGGTAGAGCGCGTAGCCAACGTATGCACTTTGGCAACTTAAGGTAAAGCCGGGTATCCACTTTAGGCAGCCTTGGATTGAACGGCTTATACTTGAGCCAAACAGCCTACAATAAATACAAAATATACATCATGTCGCGTGCTTTAGTTTGTGGTAGAGTCTCCATTTTAGCAACCGCTCGACCAGAGGCTGCCTCTAGAGGCTATTAAAATAAATTAAAATAAAATAAATTTATTTCATATCATAAATATCATAATACAAAGTAGTCGTGGAGTCAACATTTAAGCATAAAATGCCTGTAGTTGGAGACTCCGCTCTTCCCTTACATCAAAGTACATAAACATGAATATGAATCAAAAGTAATGGATTATAGAAATAAACAAAAAGTAACAGTAAAAGAAAAATACAAAAAACAAAATATGAATTTAATTTATACTGGGATGCAAGCCTGTGTATGATGTGTGTGTGTGTGTGTGTGTGTGTGTGTGTGTGTGTGTGTGTGTGTGTGTGTGTGTGTGTGTGCGAGTGAGAGAGAAAGTGTGTCAACGCGAGTACATGTCAATTTTGCATATTGCATTATACCCGAAAAGTGATTACATTATCAAATTATGTTTTCCAAAAGTGACTCTGTTTCTGAATAAGTTAAAGTCAGTAGCCAAGTCCTAAGCATTTTTTTAGTCTCATTATATTTTTTATCGTAAATGGCAATTATTTTATTTATTTTATTGTATACATCTATAGACCGTTTTTTGTATTGTCTGCTGGCAAATTTTGTTTTAGTTTTTGGTGTGTATAGCGTAATATATTTTTTTCTTTTCTTCTTTAATTTGGGATCGAATGGTAAGTCCCTATGTGTTTTAAGAGTAATATGAAATATATACAGTTTCCTTATTGACAATAGTTGACACAGTTCATAGAGATTTTCAGTTGAAAATGTTATTTTTTTAAAATACATAACCTTAAGAATTGATCTTTGAGCTCGTTCCAATTCTATTAGCTTTGATTTACTTGCTCCACCCCAAATAGTTATGCAATAAATCAATACAGACTGAACCAAAGAAATATAAATTTCATTTAAAACATTCCTGCTTGCGTTCGCATTTGTATTCCCCGGTAGAACATGTCTCAGTTCCTTAAATACCCAGATAAGCTTACGGACTCTACTCATGACTTGTTCTAGTTGCGGGTACCAAGTCAATCGTTGGTCAACAACTACTCCCAGATATTTAAATTGAGTAACTTGATGTATTGAAGGGCACTTACAAGATAATCGATCAGAAGTGTCATCGCAGGTGTGTATAAAGAGACGGAAATGGGGTTGTAATTTGTTATGTATGTTAAAACAAATAAAGTTTGTTTTATCGGTGTTCAGTGTCAGTAGATTTTCTTCTAACCACGATGCTATAACGGCCAGCCCTTTCTCGGCACTGTCTTTTGCATCATCCCAAGTTTTCCCAGTAAATACAATAGCGGTGTCATCAGCGTAGGAAAATAGTTTTGCATTTTTTAACTTCAAATTGCAGAGGTCATTTATGTAAATCAAAAAGAGTGTTGGTCCTAGAACGCTCCCTTGAGGCACGCCGTAAGTTACGTCGGTCTCATCGCTGTCTATCCTACCAAGTTTGACTTTTTGAGTTCTTCCAAGTAAATAATTTTTATATAATGAAAACGGTATCCGTAAATTATTAGAGCAGATTGACATATAAAACAGGCAGTAATAAAAGTAATATAAAATCAAATTCTTGTCCTTAGCGAATCGATTGTTATTTCTCCTAAAGGTGGACTTGCAAATTGAAACTTTATACAAGGCTTATACAGTCACGAGCATTAATTTGGGACCCACCTAAGGTTGAATATCAAACTAAAGTTTCGACTTTATTGCATTATGAATGTTCTAACAACATTTGATAGAAATGGGTCCCAATTTAAAGCTCGTGACTGTACAAGGCTGACTGTTTTTCTTTTTAGGACAAATCTATTGTGGTTAAGTTATTAAAAACTTCCTTTCAGTATCTGAAGGGTCACCTTTACCATTGGAAGAAAGAAAACGACTTTTAGATGCATTCATTGTTGCCCGGGAAAAATATGGTATACAAGTTATTGTACAAGTTGGAGGTATGACTGTCTTCGAAATACTGGACTTGGTAATTCTCTTTGTTTTTAAATTAAACTAGTAACTTTATTAGTGGTGATTGGTTCAATCGTTAGGCCATGTTGGAGGACTTGAGGTGGTCCATCAACTCCGACACCAAAGTTGGCCACAGTGAATAGTGAAGAAATGTAAGGAAAGTTGTGAAGCCACATCTTTCACTAAATAGTGGCTTTTCTCTCTCTGCCAACGTATTACAAAATTAAACGTGGTATTTTTTGCTTGTCTGTTGAAATTTTCAGATTTGCCTACCTTGCTTTGAAACTGCATCAAGCAATCGAATACCTACGCTTTTAAATTTCGTTTTAGACTCGTTATGCAGCCAAAGTGCAAGTTGACGCCATAGCTACAATCCCAGACACGTACTTCAGACCAAAGGACATCAAGGAACTGATAGTATACCTGAAGACTATAGCAGCAGCTGCGCCAGACACTCCGTTCTTGTATTTGGACTATCCACTGATCACCAATGTCATGTGTAAGTAGCGTATTATCCTACTGATATTATAAATGCGAAAGTTTGTGAGGATGTTTGTTACTCTTTCACGAAAAAAGTACTGGACGGATTTGGAGAAACTTTACAATAATATAGGTTATACGTCGGAATAACACATGGGTCACATTTTATCCCGAAATTCCTGCGGGAACGGGTACAACCCGGGTGAAACCGCGGGGCGCGGCTAGTGAACTATACTTTTGTGTCAATTCTCTGTTTCTTTCATAATGATTCATTTCCGACAAGGCCAAAAAAATTCTACAACATAATTAACAAATACAACACACAGCCCAAACCTGAAACATAAAGGGTGTGTTTATTGTAATTTAGGCATCCGTCAAGAAAGAGTATTCCCAAATTATACCCCTAAAGGAATGAAAAAGGGACAAAGTTTGTGTAGCATAACGTGATTTCTTGGTACTTCAAATTTTGCCTGAAAATTCGTTAACAGATTTTATGGAAGACGATTTTAGACTTTTATCCAAAATTCCCACCACAGGAACGGCCACAATATATTTTTCTAAACGTTGCTTTTGCAGTGGACATGACAGAGCTATTTACTCAAGCGGAGTGTCAGATACCTAACTTTGTGGGAATTGTAACATCTGTGGAAAGCGGACTCGAGGTCATGGGGAACATTCGATTAAAGCCCTACCAAAGAATATTTGGAAACAATGAAGTTAGTGACTTCTCGAGTCATAGGAACATTAATTTATTTATTTATTAAATTGTTACATCAGCGGCGTTTACACATTAATAATTTGTTATCGTGATAGCTTATTACGATTGGCTCTGGCAAACCTGGGGGCCATTTTGACAGAAACCATTTTGCATCCTAATTGGCTAGTCATAGCCTGAGATGTGATTAGCCAACTATGATGAAAGCAGTGCTTACCTGCTGCTTTTTGTCCACTTCTAAATTATGAAGAGGTAACATTTGTAAGTTGGTTTCTTTGTTTGTATGCTCGAGTTAATATCGGGAATTACCAGTCCGATTTGAATAATTATTTTTGTACTAGATAGCCACGTTCCACGGGAAGGCTGTTCCGAATTTGCCACGGAAACGGGCACAATGCGGGCAAAACCGCAGGACGCTGCTAGTCTATATATATATAAAAGAAAGTCGTATATTAGTAACACCATTTCTAACTCGAGAACGGCTTTACCGATTTTGATGATTCTTTTTAATTTTTATTTAGCTTGATCAGGAATAAGATAATAAGTAAGATAAATCGCCAAATTCCCACGGGGACGAGTGCGCTGTGGATGAAACCGGGGAGAGCTAGTTTTTAATATTTTCTGAGTTATTGATATTCTCTTATCGCTTTTGCCCAGCAAAACTTTACATCATAAAGTTTAGCCTAAAACTAATATGTATCAGCTTCAGTTATACTTTGTGATCATTTCAGTTATCTATAGCCTCCATATATAGCTACGGTTTCAACGCGTCATCACCCGCTATATCCAACGTGTTTCCAGCTGAAGTAAAAAAAATAGCCGACTCAATTAAATCTGGAGATATTTCGACGGGAATTCAAGTACAAATCTACCTTAACAAGATTATTACAGCATCTGGTTTTACGACTGGTAAGGAATTTAAGCTATCATCACACGGCACCGCCTACCGTCGCGGTTCAGAACATTTTGTAGATGTGGGTGATCAAGCGGTGTACCTATGTAGGCTGTGCGCGATCTCGTGTGGCAGTCGCCAAAAATCGACATTAAAATTACTACTTCCTACTTTTCAACCTCGGGATGTGAGCTTGCCCAAAAGGCAATAAGCAATAAGTGGCGATAAGACACTTGCTCGTATACCTACAGCTACATATTTTCTTCATACTCGGTGCTGTGTACTGCCACAAAATATTTTTATAGCACTTTTCTTATAGTGCCAGATCACAGCCAGACTTTGAAGAAAAAACTAACTATAGTCCTGTTATACCATGATTGTCATTTCTATCTATTTCAGGGTACGAACAGTTGAAAGACTACTACGCCACTGTCAAAGCAGAAATAGAAATCGTGAACGGAATCTCTCTTGGAACAGGCTTCGCGCCTATTCCATTGATAATAGGATCCGAGAAAAGAAGGGCCCTAACTGAAAAATTACGGGAATTAGGCGTTGATATTGCATCAGAAGAATAAATGTGTTAATAAATACTTTTTATGTCAACCATTTGTATTATACAGTGTATAAGTTATCAACATCCGTAGCATACCCGTTCCCATATCCCCAACATCTTATCTAGAGTTATTATCTACGCTAAGCCAAAAAAAAGTGGAGCCTGAAATTGCAATTGTCAGCCCTGGCTGTATGATGGATGAGGCATGAGGCAGAACAATTATATTACTTACTAGATATTAACATCTTATTTAATTATTATATGAGATATGGAAAAGAGGCCAATTTAATTATTACTGAAATCCTTTTCGATGCTCTTTCTTCAGTGGACATGACAGAGCTATTTACTCAAGCGGATAGTCAGATACCTAACTTTATTGCCAAAAACATGCAAAAAAAGATTTACTGAAGTAAGTAACTTCGTGAAAATAATATGAATATAGTCAACCACGTGATCGCCTGAACTTTGGGAAGATTACTTGCAAAGCCAATGGAATCATGTGTAGATTCACCATTGGATTTGCAAGCTAGGCTGGACCACAGCCTAGCCTAGTCGGCTTTGTTGCGATTGCCTCTCCAAAGCCGACGGACATTATGTAGTAGCCGCATATGCCACCAGTTTGTCAACTGGATGTATTGATTGATTGAGAGCGTCTGCGAACAGTGTTTACTGTCGGCTTTTATGACGACTTTGCTTGCAGCAAGAGGCTTCGAAAGTGCTTGGGTTTTTATTCCGAATTTATAGGTACAGTCACGAGCGTTAATTTGGGACCCATTTCCATTAAATGTTGTTAGAACATTCATAATGCAATAAGGTCGAAACTTTAGTTTGATAGAAACGTAAAGTTATCGATGGTAAACAATATGACATTGATATTACGATAAAATATTAGCTCTAAATAGCGTAAGTTTGCTACACGATATTCAACCTTAGGTGGGTCCCAAAGTATACACGATATTCAACCTTAGGTGGGTCCCAAATTAATGCTCGTGACTGTACTAACATAATAAAGCTGAAGGTTTTATTTTTTGTTTGAATACGCTGATGCAGAAAGTACCAATATGGTGTAATGGATAGCCACATTCAATGAGAGGGTTATTGGCTATTTTTCATCGTCAATTACGAGAAAGTCTTTTAAGGGCACAACGCGGGTAAAACCGGGAGGCGCTTGTATTAGAATCACAAAACATAGGTATCTATCGATAGACATTTTAGCATCCTCATAGGGCAGGGAAAAACAAACACACAATTTTGTAAATCATTTAAATTCTCATATAAAACGTGACGTATCTGCTATTCTTGTTTTATTTAGATTGACGTAGATTAACATTGTTCTCCGTGGTCTAGTGGTTTGAGCGCTCGGCTCACGATCCGGAGGTTCCGGGTTCGATTCCCGGTGGGGATATCTCACAAAAATCACTTTGTGAGACTGTCCTCAGTTTGCTTAGGGCATTGCAGACTGAATCACCTGATTGCCCGAAAAGTAAGATGATTCCGTGCTTCGGAGGGCACGTTAAGCCGTCGGTCCCGGTTACTTTCTACGGATAGTAGTCGTTACACGAGCCATGTCAGAGGCCTTCGGCGGCTCAATAACTCTGACACCAGGATTGGTCAGGTTGACCATCCACTCGATGAAGAAGAAGAACATTGTTCTGCACTCAATGACACTAAAATAGAAATATTGTCATTGCTATCTACATATTTCAGGGTTCGAACTTACGTCACCACTATCAAACCGGAACTGGATGGCGATTGGAATCAATCTCGGAGCGGCTCTCGCTCCTGTTTCATATCCAGGATTCGAAGAGGAGAAGAGAAGCGCTTTAATTCAAAAGTTAAGGGTACGATCGTCGATGTGAAACCAAAAGAATCAATGTGCAATAAATGATTTTCCAATTAATCAATTTTGTTTTATAACATTTTATAGGGTCCTAGGCTCCTAGCTTTCGCAGCGTAAATTATAAATGGAATAGAAATGCATGCTATGGAACTTCTGAAACGGAACGCGTACCAGGGATTTTGAATAAGCTAAACAGTGGGAATTTGAATTAGCTAGTAGTTAGCTTATGTCCGTCTCGAGCCTAGTATCTATAATTATGTACATATGTGGAAAATTATTCGGTTCAGAAGTTAGACATGAGTTTTTATTGCACTTTAGCATGTAAGCCCTTATAAGGCCTCACATCTCACTGATGATATCAATACAGTGAGGAAGATAAACGAAAGTTTAACTTTAACCTTCGCCTTCTCATATAAATAACTAGCAGCGCCCCGCGGTTTTACCCACGTTGTACCCGTTCCCGTGGGAATTTCGGAATGAAAAATAGCCTATAACCTTCCCGTTAAATCTGGCTATCTATTACAAAAAGTATTATTCAAATCGGACTGATAATTCCTGAGATTACCTCGAATATACAAACAAACAAACAAACAAACAAACAAACTTACAAATTTTACCTCTTTATAATATATTAGTATAGAAAACTTTGGGTCTCATACCAATTATATATTTAAACATAAGTGAGCATTTAATTCAGTCTATTTTGAGTAAGTTATCACTTTATTTTAATGTTAAAATTATCATAATGTTTTCAAATTTATTCTACAAAAAGGAATAAACACTACTGTGTTAACTCATTGCTTTTGTTAAGCTACGTGCAGCTTGAACGGGTGGCCGATAATGAAAATATCGGAGCGGGTCGTGCTTCGGACGGCACGTTGAATTAGCGGTACCGGTTGTTGCAGTCGTCAGACCATGTGACCACGGAGGACTTAAGGCGGTCGAACTCTGACACCAGGGTTGGCCACTAACCTATGAATTGATTTTTAACTATAACTAGCTGTGCCCCGCGGTTTCACCCGCAGCGCACTCGTTTCCGTAGGAAATACGGAATAAATAGTATCCTATATCCGTCTCCTGGTTCTAAGCTACCTCCCCACCTGTTTTCAGCCAAATCGGTTCAGCCGTTCTCCAGTTATAAATCGTGTAACTAACACGACTTTCTTTTATATATATAGATTATAAAAAAATATTACTTGAAGCTTGCCTTCGTCTCGTTTAGATTAAATATATATAAAAGTTAGAATTATTCCTCACTGTACTGATATCTTCAATGCGATGCGAGGCCTTTGCCCAGCAGTGAGACATTACAGGCTATTACTTCTTTACAAGTTGCGACCCGGCGAGTTTGCAAGCTGGCACGTAGCTTGTAAACTGACTCTGGGTGTGTGTAAAATAAGAAGAAGAAAATAGAGGGGCAAGGTCCATTTTTCCACTTGTTACTTTTTAAATAAGTTATATTCCACGAAAAAAAATCAAAATTACCTTCATTGTAATGAAATGATTTATTTTAATCAAATTATTAACATTGTTTCATCATATTGGTTTTGACCTATAGAATACTAGGAATTACATAAACTGAGTAATATAATAATGATTGTGCTTGGCGACATTAGCTTTCTTAGAAATTCCTTCACATACTACTTTTATTTACCTAATTCGAATCGTGCGACTAATCTAATTAATTCTTACAAGATATGCCAATGTGTCCAACCCATTAATGTTAATGGGTACACATAATGGGTTAACATAGATACTATAAATTAACTTTAACAAAAAAGTATATAAATGATGGTTATTTTCATTTTTGCCCCGTTAACTAATGTTGTCATCCATAATGAAGACTTCCAAAGGATTATTGTTATTTAAATCGTTTTTATTAATTCTACCATGTCTAGTGACAAGTATAGACATTGACGACCATGTGAGTATATCTTACTAAGGGTGGGTTTCAAACGGTTGGTTAACGTAGATAACATACGTCCGTTAAAATATTCTGTAAATACAAGGCGTTATTTCATAACTTAATTAAAGTCTGTTAAAGTTATTTAATACTAGCAGCGCCCCGCGCTTTTACCCGCGTTGTGTTCGTTCCCGTTGGAATTTCGCGATGAAAAATAGCCTATATACCTTCCCGTTGAATGACTTGTAATTGCTGAGATTAACTCGAACATACAAACAAACAAACTTAAAAATTTTACCTCTTTATAATATTAGTATATTTACAATTTTTAATATACTTTTTAATTTTTACGTCTGTTGAGACTGACGATTCCCGTAAACTTTTACTGATGCGTATACAATCCGCTCTAAGTAATAGTAATATCTATATTATATAAGCACCTACATCTCATTTCTCACTAGTCTACAAAACCGATACTAAACAATTATCTATTTCCAATGATGAGGAAATTTGCTCGTCTAAGTTTGCACGGGATCAAATGTAGACGTTTGATCCCATGCTAACATGAGCTCTTATGTAGGATTTTGTCATTAGGTTCTCCGTATGCATACTAACTTAAATATTTTGTTAAGATCCTCACAGGAGTGTTCACTGCAGGATTGACTCCAATGAAAGACAACTTTGAACTGAATTTGGAAGCCGTAGACTCATACATGGAGTTTTTGGGAAAAGCTGGAATTGACGGAGTCATGCGTAAGTAGAACACAAAAGGGCCTCTGGTAGCAATTAAATATAATGATAACTATTGCCTGAAGTAAAAAGCATTTCTATCTGAGCGCCACCGTGCTTCGGATGGCACGTTATATCGGCTTTGGTTGTTCAATCGATAGCCCATGCCGGCGGCCTTGGGGCGATCTAAAACCTCCGACCCCAGGGTAGGCAACTAAGCTACACCATCTTGCTTACTTAATTCTTATCAGAGGCCCATAGATACCTTATTTATTACATGCCTTCATATAATATGAAGAATCTACTGCAATTTAAAGTCATTAAGCATCCTGTTACCGATAAAATTTACAAAGTTTATTTAGGTTAGGTCCTTCAAGGTTATTGATTAAGGAACGAAGACCCAAGCGGCTACGTGGGCGTTGACGGATGTCTTTCCAGCCATAGGGTCAGGAGTGTTAAGAATCCCTGGATGCGATCCCTCCTTCAAATTTGAAGGAGGCTAGTTAAGGCTAGGATATCCCAGCCATTTCGATCACTGTCACTGTCACTCTGGGTAGAAAAGATCGAGAAACACTACGGCGCGGAAATGGTGGTGGCAGAATCTTGCGACTCATTTTTAAGAATTACCACCTTTCGTTGGATTGAATCGAAATTTTACTCCAGCAGTATTGAGTCATAGTTTATTTTACATCACTCAAATTAATTTTAGAAATATGCGTTTGAAATTGTTTAACAAACTAAGTGTATAAGTAAGGTATAAAAGACCCAACTTTGTGCTTTTTTTCTATCGAGGAAATTAATAGTCAACGTGTTTCGGAAACAGTAGTATGATTAAACATATGATCAAGATTAAAAACAAAAAAAATTGTCCTTGTAACGTTAAGACTTTTGGCTAATTTTTTTTTTAAGTAGCCCGTTTTTTGAACTCATTGGCCCTTATTTACCTCAACGTAGAGCAAAGTCGGAGTCGCGTCGCGGTCCATTCCATTGTGCCTGGTCGAAACTCGCTAAAGATAGTGTGTGGTGGCGATGTTTAAACACCTGTGCCCAGTGATGGTAATATTGGTTAGAAAAAGAAAATGACCTTTTATTTTCCATCAGCATGCAGCATCGACAGTGAAGGACCCTCTTTGACTTTTGAAGAAAAGAAGCAAACGATCAAAGCATTCACTGAAGCTGGGCAAAAATATGACATACAAGTCTTGGTGGCAGTCAGTGGCACTTTTTATGAAACTATAGAACTGGTAAATACATGGTGGTTTTTATTATGCGAGTATATGGTGCAGCTAATCTATTTTGTTGACGGAATATCTCTTTCCAGGCCAGATACGCTGCATACTTAAACGCGACTGCTGTAGCAGCGCTTCCGAATTTCTACCGCCCATTGAGTAATAGAGAGCTGTTGGAGTACCTCAAGCCCATAGCAGCCGCGGCTCCCAACCTACCATTTCTGTACTACGATTATCCACTGCTGACTAATGTCAATTGTAAGTTAATTCTCCAGTATAAATTACTTGTAGGTATTCAGATTGTAGTAAAGCTTAGTAACAGAATAGTAACGGAAAATCTCCTTTGATTAATCCCATATTTTACAAATATAAATTCTTATATACCTACTAGCTGCACCCCGCGGTTTCACCCGCGTTGTACCCGTTCCCGCGGGAATTTCGGGATGAAAAATAGACGTTGGCCGATTCTCAGACCTACTCAATATGCTCACAAAATTTCATGAGAATCGGTCGAGCCGTTTCGGAGGAGTACGCGAACGAACACTGTGACACGATAATTTTATATTTAGGAAGATATAAAAACTAACAGCGCCCCGCGATTTTACCCGCGTTGTGCCCGGTCCTGTAGGAATTTTGAGAACTGTTATACATATAAACCTTCGGGCCTTCGCTGCCTTACGCGGACGCCCGTGGCGGGTACCCGCCTCGCGTGTATGTTTTAAAAGATACGTGGGAGCAGCGCTGCGAGCGACGGTGATCCGTCGCACGCGGCGCGGCCAGCTGTCTCCGCCCCGCGGGCGACGGGGCGCGCTCGTTCGGTCCGCGTGACGGAGCAAAATGTTTTAAAATATACGTGGGAGCAGCGCTGCGAGAGACGGGAGACCGCCGCGGACGCCCGCGACGGATAAGGCGGGCGCACGGCGCGGACACCCGCGTCCGCGTCCGCGCCGTACATCCGCTTAACGCAGCGAAGGGCCTTCCTCTTGAATCACTCTATCTATTTAAAAAAACCGCATCCGCATCCGCATCGCCGTTTTAAAGATCTAAACATATTAGGTACATAGGGACAGAGAGACAGACAGCGGAATGCGACTTTGTATTTATACTAGGTATGTAGTGATGATGATAACATCTTTTTTTTACTTACAAAACCTTTTTTTCCAGTGAATATGGTACAGTTGGTGGATCAAGCTCTGTGTTGCATTCCAAACTTTGTAGGCCTTAAGACATCCCTAAGAGTAGCTCTCGAAATTCAGGCGAGCCTGCCAATCACAAAAGGACAAAGACTTATAGCAACGTCTGAAGTAAGTACCACAGTACCAAAGAACCAAACGGGAATATCTGACTGACTTAGTCTTCGATCAACAATACACATTGTTGATCGAAGGACTTAGTACCAAATTCACATCTTGAACCACGATCAACTGAACTCGATTGTAGTGAATAAATGTTATAGGTTTAACCTTACTTTAGCCCGTAAACTAGGATTAAATTGACTTGATCTAGGTTAGTTGTAACGTTGAGATTGGGGCTTAATGGTCAGTCATGCAGAACATGATAATGTCTTTTTAACCAACCTTCAAAAAAGAGGAGATTCTCAATTAGCAAAAGCATACAAAAGTCGCGCCGCCACGCATTGGGGGATGCGCCTTAATATTCTTAAGTAACATTATAAACACAATATATTTTCGTTCCAGTTTGCCGAAATACTCGTTTTTGAACTTCGTCTGAATGCATCCTTCAATGGCCTTGCAAATATAATTCCGCGGGAAGCCAACGCTATTTATTTAGATATTAAAGTAGGAGACAGACCTTTTGCAGCAAAAAGGCAGATTTATTTTAATAAAATCGTAGCAGCTGCAGGCTATAATACGGGTAAGAAAGAATAACATTCATAATAAATACCTATATACTAATATACCTCTAAAGAGGTAAATTGTAAGTTTGTTTCTTTGTATTGCAGTTTTGCAGTCGCTGTTACTTGTTACCCTTTAACTCGTTTTCTTTGGTTTTTTCTCGGATACCCTCGCGGAAACCAACAATTAGTTCTGAGAAATCTCATTTCGAATATTTCTCGACATATTTTTCACATATATATTAGAGTCGAATAAGTTTTCAGAGACTATGTTTTCAGTTTTTTTGTATGTCCGTTTCAGGTTACAGTGGACAAAAGGCTTTCATCCCAGCCTTGAAGTACTTGATGTATCTGGTTAATAACATCACATTGGGTCCAGCCCGTCCTCCTCTGCCATTTTTAGGGGCCGAAAAGAAGAGAGTTATAGCTCAGAAACTTAGAGATTTGGACGTTGATTTTGAATCAGAAGAATAATTAAATGTTTTTGTTAAAATAAAACAACGGTACTTATTGTTTATTTTTTCATTATCTTGTTAGTATAGTGTGGTAGTTGGTCAGAATTTGAACACTTAGAGATGAAACAATCTTACTAGGTTTATACCTACTGTGTAAAATGTCCTAAAATTAAACCCCTTTCTCTCCCTCTGAAACATTTAAGAAATGTTTACATAGTAAGTGGTATGAGACTTATTTTTACATTTCATTAGTCAGTCACGCAACAAAATAGATATTAAGATATTCTGCGTAACCAACAGGTGCCGTAACAACAAGCTTGCCATAAAAATAATCTTTATAGTCGAATAATGTTATTCAATTTTTATTAATTCCCCTTGAGTTCTTGTCTTACGTTTAAATTCCTACGTAGTGTCCGATAACAGAGCTACAAAGTTGAATTATTAATTACTTAATATTTTCTAAATTGGTGATCGTAAACATCGTCTAGGTACGAGTATATGTACTTACATTCTGAAATTAGCATACAAGACTAAACTGCGCATTTTTGCCAGTAATGATAAATATTATTAATCAAATACGATACCCTCCTTTTGGGCTTCCCTCAGTCGGGTAAAAAGGAGGTGCGTTCTCTGTATGTGTGTGCCACACACACAGGTCTTTTTTCCATCAGTGAGATGGTGAAGTGGTACGAAGATGTGCTACAATCATGAATAAAGGTGTTATTAATTATACCTTCATCCTGCTGTATATAAAATTGATTCCCTAAATAAAATTCCAAAACTATTTTCAAGAATAACTGCCCGTGCACTCTTTTAAATCGACACTTAAATAAATTGAAATCATTTTTCGTACATTACAAGACAAAAACACTCATCAAATCTCTACTATAATACTACAGTTGTTAACGTCCGTAGTACCTATAGGGAAACATTTGACGTCTACGAGTAAATGAATAATCTTAAACAATTAATGATGGCGTTTTCAAATATCTTTCCATATTGATGACAACCCTGTATAACACAGGCTTTGGAAAGTTTCAAATTCTAAATACATAAGTGATGAGTTTTTACTATAAAATAATGATACTACTTAGTTATTTTTTAGTTTTTGTTTAACATATCGGGCCACCTATTGTCAAGTTGGTTCGTTGAAGCGTGGGTCACTGGGCTGAAGCTATGTATACAAAAATAATTTGTACCAAATTCATATTAGTATTTCGTGTATTGAGTTCGTTTGCTCAAAGTATTTCTGTACAAGACAATGTAAGTAATTTATTTAGTAACTTGCTTTAAGATTTATTTAGTTACTGCTTTTTGAGGTGCAAGTTAGACCTAATTAAGACGGCAGTGCTTGAAATGTAACTGTACATTATACTGGAACATGTATGTTATCTGTTATACTCTACATTATACTGGTACTAAACATGTATGTTATCTGTTTTATGTGAATTAAGATTTTTACTATTATAAATAAATAAATATACCCGGACAAATTCACTCACGGTTAATTAGACCCAAACTAAGTTCTAAGCTTGTATTATGGAATCTAACTAACTGATACTACTACATATATATACACAAATACTTTATAACAATATATAATTGACACCCAGACGTCGTCGCCAACAACTATGTCTTCACATATTGTTGACTCCGGGCGGGAATCGAACCCGCAACCCCCGACACAGTAAGCGCTCTCACTGCCACTGTGCCAACGGGCTTGTCAAGTTTATACCTTATACCTGGTTAATTATAAGTTGGTTTTGTAGTATTTTTTTCCATAACCTAAATAGTATTTAACAGTGGGACGACTAGTGGGGTATTTAGTAAATACCCCACTAGTCGTCCCACTGTTGAGCCAAAGTTTCCCCAATAAAGAAGCAAAAACAACGTAAAAACTATTGACACATTATCTGGTAATTAATTAATTTAATTTTTTTAAAAAGCCGCCCTGTATAACTCACTTACCCTCACAAATATACATAGTCTGTTAAAAAGTTAAATGAATTATTCGTTTTCTCGAAAAGTATAAGTCGCCGGCACCGTAGCGTCCAAACTCATCCCAATCATGATATCTGAGACACTCAGCCCGCGGTCAAGACCATGGAATACTCGTAAATTCAGGTTAGGCCCATCTCGTAGCCAGATTTGGTAGCTAGCTACGAAATGAGAAAAGTGTTTTCCCATCTTGTAGCTAGCTACTAAATGGGAACGATCTATTCGGTAGGTTAGGGTTTTTTTTTTTTTACTAGTTAAAATCCTAAATCTTTGACTTTCGAATTCCTATTTCGTAGCCAGCTTCGAATCGGGATTATTTCTCCCATTTGGAAGCTAGCTACCAAATCTGGCTACGAGAATTCACCGTAACCTATTCTTAACACTAACATGTTTTATGTTTGAACTACGTTCAGGACTTTGTGGGGACGATCCCGTCAGCTTTCACCCCCTTCAACTCTCAAATGAAACTGAACCTAACGGCCGTTGAACCTTACATGAAGTTTCTAAAAGAAAATGGCATCACAAGTGTTCTGAGTGAGTACTTTTATTTATTAATTGAGTAAGGCCTCTCGACTCACTGAAGATAGATTAACAAGATAAAAGAAAGATAGGTATTGATATTCTTTACTTTCAGAACATTTGCAATGATGAAGTATTTCGTTACATTGGTTTCAGTATGTGCGTCCATTGGAGAAGGGGTGTCTCTCACATTGGAAGAAAGAAAACAAATGCTAGACGCGACGCTTGCAGCGGCACAACCAGATTTGAAGGTCATACTTGAAGTCGGAGGCCTAACGCTTCAAGAAACCTTGGATTTAGTAAGTCAAACATACTATTTAAACTATCACGATATGAACACATTGTTAACACTAATCTAGACGGGCCTTAATCGCAAATTAATACTTAATGCGTACCTCAACGTTACGGTGGTGTCGCGAAGGCCGTGTCCACGAGGTACTGGTGCCCTCTGGTCTAGATTAGTGTTTGCAAAGTCAAAGATAGTTAAAGAACTGCCTAGTCAACTATTGGAAATCACGTGTTGTCTATATGAAATCCTTTATAGGAAATGAATGTTATAAATAAAACAAGCTTTCATAACTTTTTCTCTGAAAAAGATTACGTAACCAGCGGGGCAAGCATACAAGTGACGACAAAGGGTCTTCATAAACATTACAAAAAATAAAAGCTTATAATAACTTTTTATCAAATACATTTTATTAAAAGAGAACGGGTTGCACTCCGGAGTGCCGGCAGAACTGAAAACTCGAATATTAACTGACGTCATAACGTCTTACAAACTTTCGATCAGGACACGTATGACAAGACGCGAGTTTAACATTTTTACCCAGCACAAGAAAGTGCACAACGCCAATAAAGAAGTTTCCACTTCAATAATGAGCAATAGAGCAATGAGGATCAATCCTTAACAACACCTTTTATTCCCAGAGTCGATACGCAGGTGAAGCGAAAGTTGACGCCATAATGACGCTACCCAACGCGTTCTTTAGGCCAACTGCCATAAGGGAGTTGGTGTGGTATCTAGAACAGATTGCGATGCAAGCGCCGGACACACCGTTGTTTTACAACGATTTTACAGCAGTAACTAAGGTTTCTCGTAAGTTAAATCGGTTAAGTAAGGATCAAGGAGTGTCGAGATCATAACCTTCCCATCGCCTTATGTATGGAGATAATTGAAGTGTCTCTTTAATAGAAGAGTGTCTTTTCAATTATCACCGAGCTTAAATCGATGGGTAGGTAATATGATCTCTGACACACTGCTGAAGTTAAAACGATGTTTGAGTAGCGACAAACTTGTGTAAAGTGGTCCGGTCAGACTCTGCAGTATCGCAGAGTCAGAATTTTAGATAGAATGGCACTGTTAGTGCTAAGTTTCACTGCCCAGTCAAAAAGATGTAGCTTAATTGTCAGTTTCTGTCTGTGAGCATTACAATTTTTAGTGAAGCGCTTTTTCTGTACCTTTCCGTGTTCAGCTATGCTACCAACCACGATAGGGAGAAAAAAGAAGAAAAAGAAAGAAGACAAAAAAGAAAGGTCTACATCCCGTTCAAATGTCATTATTTTTTAATTTATAGTAGACAAAAAATTTTTACTCTATATCGTTTCAGTGGACATGGTACAACTGTTCAAGGTAGCGACATGCCGCATCCAAAGTTTTGTAGGAATAAAACCGCAATAGAAACCGGATTGCAAGTTATAGCGAGCATACAACTGAAACCTTATCAAAGAATACTTGCCTCCTCTGAAGTAAGCACTGCACGTTAATTACATAAAGTTGACGAATGAAAAAGTTATCAACATCACAACACCCTTGTTTTCTTTACTTTGTCCCGATCCTTTCTCGTGGGAATTTAGGGAAGTAAAATATAGCATATAACCTTACCTTACCTTATAATGTGGCTATCCATACCCAAAGGAATAATTATAATCGGAAAGATCGTTACTGAGATTAGATCTTACAAAGTTAGAAACTTACTAGGTAGGTACTTAGAAACTTAAACGGTAAAACCGCGAGTGCTGCTATTCATATACAAAAATATGGCCCACGTGTCATGTAACAGCTCAGCAATGCTAATTATGATTTGTTTTACTTACAGTTACTGAGCCTCTAGCTTCAGGCATAAATGCAACTGTAACTGGCATCACCAACATATTTCCTAAACAAAGTATTGACTTATTCAATGCTGTTCAAAGTGGAGACGCTGAAGCATTTATGTTGAACAAGAGGAGTTGAACAAAAAAGCGATCGCCTTGACTTACACGAATTATATGCGAAGTAAGGAACATTCTAACCTATTTCAGCCATCACAACTACCTACCATCACTATTGTACTGCTCGTCTAACACGCAGACAGAAGCCGACAAGACATGCTATGATAAACTCTGTCTGCCTTATAAATAAACGCTTTGTAACTAAAACACTGTTACAAAGTGATTTGTCTCTTTTGCTCTTCGGAAAATTGCGTATGTCAGAAAGTGACAACCCACTTGATAGATAAAATGTTCTTAATACGTTTATTAATATGGCCCTGTGAGTTAATTGGTGAATGGTGATACATTGACGGAAAACTCGAATTTTAAGTTCTCTATCAATCAAGTGACTTTTTATTTCATATCATGTCTTGTAGCCTTCTGTGACGGTCGTAGTGCTAGGGGGCCTGGTCAAATGATATAAAACTAGCCGTGCTCCGCGGTGTACCCGTACCCGCGGGAATTTCGGGATGAAATGTATCCCATGTGATATTCTGATGTATAACCAATATTATAAAGTTTCATCCAAATCCCTTCAGGAGATTTTTCGTGAAAAAGTTACAAACAAACAAACATACATACATCCTCAAGAACTTTGGCATTTACGAGTATAATATTAATAGGATATATTAAGAATTATTACAAAATATTAACGTTTTATATTTCCAGCTGAAGACAACAAAGGTCTGTTAGGCATAATAGCTTCATTCAAAGTGGGCATGGATTTGGTGAACGGCATCCCATTGGGGCCAGCCAGACGCCCTCTTCCTTCAATTGGCATAGAGAAACAGCAGGTGTTAGCGCAAAACTTGATGGATGCAGGAGTGGAAGTTAATTATACGACTTCGTAATGTATAGTTAACCTATGGAAGCAAGAGCGTCGCCAGTCACTGGTCTAGGGGAGAGGGGGCAAATTTGTATTTCTGTTCTGCGTATGTACTGCACTTTAATGATATTATCTATATTAAAAGTGTGATTCACCCTCATACATTTTCGCAATTCAAATATTTGCGTGAAATGCAAAGAGTATATAATCACTACGTGGTGAAATGGAGGAAGTTGGGGTAAATAATAACAAAATAAATACGACAAATCGATTGTTTATTTATAAATAGTGTATCACATAACGCATAGTGTACATTCACGACAACATTAGGCAAAAGTGTGCTTGTAGAGATGGAGCAGCTAAAACGTAAAGGTTGGTACAGACAGACAATATTTTGTTTAGAAAATAACCGTTAAGTACAGCAGTTAAACTGAATAAGACAAAAAACTAAAAATACATGGTTTCAATTGGCGGATAACTTAAATAAAACCATTACCCACCTTTGTAGCCCATGAGTACCAAACCACTCCGTTTTAGCCGTACGTCCTCTCATAAATTTCCCAAAAAATCATGAAAAAATACAACATCTCAACACTCAACAATGACTTAAGTTTACAATAAATTTATTCGAGTTGATAAATTCGTGCGATTTAAATTATAATATAAAATTAACAGTAGCTAAGTAAGGCGAAATGTAAAACAACCTTCAATAATATAATCAATTTATAACTAATTACAAGAATTTCGATTTCAGTTTTTCACTGTAGTTTAGTTTTTCACGTGGTGACACTTGTCAATCAATACAACTACAAAATGAATACAACCAAAGATTAATGCCAGTAGAGATTAGCTATGAAAAACGTGTAAGCACGTGTCTATGTGTGTGTGTGAATCTTTTCGTAGCACGACCGACGTAACCGACTTCAAAACAGGAGGTTTCTCAATTCGACCGTATATTATTATATGCTTTTTTTGTGGTACAACTTTTAAATTGTATTGATATGACATTTGCCACTCGCACCATTCTACAAAGTGTAATATAAGTATCGTTTAAACAAAACAGGACATTTTATTACATTCTTAATCAAAGTGTCTTGACAGCTCTGTACATTGCGCAGTATCTATTTTACATAAAAAAAAGCTACCACGCTGTATGTAAACTTCAGAGATCGAGACATTTTGAATACACATGTTAAAAAGAACAACATTTTGAAGTAAATGTAGACGTCCCTTAGTTTATAATTAGCATAATAAAGCGATATCAACACTTCTGTCTTTTCGTTACATTATTTTACATTTACTTTACAAAGTCCTTAATAATTGTGAATTAGGAAAGAATCAGTCAAGAGACAGTTTTATGATAAGCTCATGATATGATATTTATGAGCAAAAAGATGATTAAACCAGTCACTCTAAATTTCTATACAAATGACACTTCCGTCCCTTGTCACTATATTTTGACACAAACACCGGGTAATTTTTACACTAACCACTGACAATAATTAGTCACCAAAGGTAATGGTTACCCTAACACTGGTTATACATAAAAGCATGGGGTTACAATTATTCCAAAGCTCATGATTACCCCAATGTGGGGTCATTTTTACCCTGAAGGGTCTCGTTTGCCCTAACAACGAAATTCGGGTAATGATTTCCAAACTTATGGGTAAAGTAGAACAAACCATGTGATTTACAGGTGAACGATACGTATACCACAAACCTACCAAGACTAAATAATAATAATAATATTTGCCCTAAGCAAGGGTCATGATTACCCTAAGATTTATAACAATTTCCTACATTATGTGATTTATGTGTGACCAATTTGAAAGCAAAAGGATATTTAAATAGGCGGTTTTCTTTTCATAGATAATCTAGCCTGATTACGTCCCCAAACGATATAGGTATTATTTTAATGATTTTGGCAAATTTTCGATTTTATATGGATTTTTTTACCATTTACGAGTTTTAAATCAAAATTTACGGTGCTGAATCTTGACACGGCAGTGTCTTAAGCAAATTCAGAATTAATATCACAGAGCTGAGTCTTGTTCGAAACGTTTTTAGACATTTAGTTTTTTAGAGGAATATTGTAGCAGAATTTGTGTATACTGCACATTACAACGATATAATATGTTATTTATACATATTTAGTACTTTCATTTGTTCAATTTATATTGTAGAAAGATGTTCGAAATATGATGCGAAATAAAAGATTGTCTCTTATTTTCAATTTCACTCAATCAGCATTACTAAATAGGGTTTTATATTATAAAAGTTTTTAATCAATCGAAAATTGGAATTGCCTCGAAAAATGTTAATAGATTTTATTTATCTAACAATTAATAAATGCATTTTAGCATAGGACATTCACAATATTTATAAAATCATGAATATGAACACAAAACAAGATAAACACCTTTATTAAAAGCATGGACAATTGAACAAATCTGTTAAAGCTAAAAGGATTACGCACTTAAAGAATCAACATCACTCTGATGATCAAACAACGGAAAATTCTAGAAAACCACAACCAAAATTATCTAGATTGCTACTTTCTTTGATATTACTTTATCATTGCACACTTGCCTCACATTTCTAGTCGCGTTAAAACTCTACACACTACCAGACATTTCTTAAAATGAGAATAAAAAACGCCAACATACAAACTAAATATGGGGTAGTGTCTCATCTATTTGTTGACGCTGTCAAAGTGACAATGTCTGATTCGATAACTGTCAACGAGAATTAAACTGGTTGACAACTTTCAAATACTAGAACTTGAAAGCATCGTTTATGAAATAAAAACGATAGTTCTTAACTCCATCAAAAAATAAACAGACAGTAACCGCCATTTTTACATTTGCTCATCTAACCCCAAAGTCTGGCAGTGCATAGTTGACTTTATTATTCTAACTACTAAGGAAACAAACAATCGCTACATTTATTGTAATCATTACAAACGCTACCGCTACTTCAGCTTATCTACAGCTGTATTGTGACGTCATTATACTGTAAACACAAATGATTACGTCACAAGAGGTATTCATTGAAAAATAATTAGTGTTAAACGTCTATACACGTGCCGACCGGTCAACCGATTTGTTGGGCAACAAGTTGGCTTACATTATTGACATGCCAAATTGACACATTTATAATTTTACATGACCTGTCAAATAGACAAATAATATTTTGGCAAGAAACCTTACAAATCGGTTGATATTCAAGACACACAAAAAGAAAAAAGATTGTCTTTGAGTTTCTATAAATCTAAATCACTGTACCGTCAGATAAATTAATGATAAATTTCATGTCACCTTTTTCGGTAACAATGTAATCCTATGTTCCATATTGTTCAGCTACTTTCGATTTCTGAATGTGATGACGTCAGTTGAAACATGACAAAGGATGGCATTATAATCAAGACTACAATAAACATGGTCCTGCATGATATCAGATTACATTTCGTGTGTAATTTACATTTACATCTATTGTGAAAAAATATATTACTCTTAATTAGTTTGCTCGTCTAGAGTTTGAGCAAAAGATGTTAAGCTAAATAATTCCCGAATTGAATAACAGATGGCAGCACCATAGCGACAGAAAAAAAATGTGTTGAAGGCTGCTATTCAAGTCGTGAATGGTAGACTGCGCCATAAACAATATCACTCTGGAAGAGAGAGAGTGAGAGAGAGGGGAGAAACTACTTGTTCTCCTTTAGTACCACGGAAGCTAATTTTCATTATTACAGTTATTGTTGAGTACTTACTTTACCACTGATTACTACTAGCGTAAACTGGATTACTCTTTTACACTG
Organism: Cyclophora albipunctata; assembly: GCA_963082685.1. NCBI lineage: Eukaryota > Metazoa > Arthropoda > Insecta > Lepidoptera > Geometridae > Cyclophora > Cyclophora albipunctata. The sequence goes on along the minus strand of OY720129.1, from coordinate 7,535,661 downwards.
TATGGTCATAGCAGAGCGAGCGAATTGGCATTTATCCAATCACATATCTCTAATTCGAATATAACGTAAATAGAGAGTTATGATTGGTCAATCGCACACGTCTCCGTTTCAATGGCCACGCCCACTAACTAATCTTCATGATCTGTATGTTACTAACTCGTCCAGAGTGATGGCGCAGTCTCTACATTGCGTTTTCTATTCCATTACCAAACGATTTGTTCATAAGATCCGCAGCATAATAAATATTAATTAATTTGAAAATTTAAATTAACTATACATAATTAATAAAGGCAAGGATGAATAATAATTATAAATTAATATACAACATAATTATAATAAGTACAAAATGCCAACAATTTAAAAATTAAACGTAATAGCTTAACACATGCACGAGTATGTGTGAGCATACTGTGGATTTCTTAAAAATATCTAATAATTTTAAATTCAATAATAATACATTCTATGGTCAACGCTCATTTAGCTGAAGTGCATAAATTTACGGATAAATGAGTGTAGACCATTTAAAATATTAAATAAATTGGACAGTTAATTAATAATTAACAAATTCTATGCATTAATATCCCTACAGTCAAATCATAATGACACATTTTGAGATCAACTTCGACAAACTATAGAAAACAACAAATGAACAGAAAATAAGTTTGACTTTTCGACCTTCAAATAATGAATAGCCATTCTTTTCAACCTAATATCGAAATTAACATTTTATTTTTAAAACAAAAAGTTGCCATATCTATTAATAGAAGCAAGAATATGACATTAAATGACACAAGATTTGACTGTAGAGTTATTAAAACTAATAATAATACTCTAAGCAGTGTAGCATGATATGAAAAATAACTCACATCACAGATCAAGTTTAATCGTAGTGAGATGAAAATAGTACCGTAAAACTCGATAGTTTAAAATTTTTCAGGTGAGACGATGAATCTGTCACTCGCATTAGTAGACGGTCGCAAAAAATGTGTCAAAAGCAGTTAAAATAACCATTATTTGTGGATAAATAGACAAATCTTGGCGGTATATTTTTTTAATTTGCCATTTATTTTCAATACTCTGTCACAACTTTATCATCTCTCTTAAAGTTGTGACATTTGGACCGAAAGGAAAATTTGTACTAATATGACAACTGTCATCGCACTGTTTAAAATTGTACTGAAATGTCAGGTGTCACGATGCTACACTGCAGAGAGTGCGTACTAATTAAAATTATTATGACGTTAGGTAAAATCATGAGGTAAACACTGTTATTAATCAGTTTGTACACAAATAATTACTATCTACAAGTCACAGAAGACAGTCGAATATAAACAGAAATCAGTTAGACAATAGGGTTCAGTTTAGATTGACAATCCAACTTATTTCAAGACAAATTCACTGTCTTATTTCATTCTTAGGGTCCTTTCAATTTAAGCGCTTTCAGTCGACCTGCTTTTTGTATGTAAAAAATAGAACATACCGGCGCAGGAACAACTGCGCACTACTGCAGCGCGCAGACTAACGACTCAAAACGCTTATATTGAAATAGGCCTTATACTAACATAATTAGCGTTTCAATGCGCAAATAATAGAACCATAACATTTTAACACTTAAGTAAAAGGCTTCAGATAAAACCGAGCTCAAACTTTACTTACTTAAAAATAGGTCAAAACTGGCAGAACAAACATTATTTAATTTTCCCATACAAATAAAAAATACGAATTTCCCACTGAGTTGACTTACCATTTAAAAAACACATTAATTCACATTTTATCAAGTCGGTTCATATCAATAGCTTCCACACTGAACTATACATTAATAGCATCAATTTCATATTTCAATCATTTCATTCATATGAATATAGAAAAGTGTAGCACGAAGTAGGGTACAATGTCAAAAAGTTGTCGAAAGCTTACATCAAAACATTTATTAAACACAGAAAGCGGTCTTTGACTTGTACCGTATTACGTACCGTAAAAATGTCCTAGAATAGTTCATAGCAATAAGTTCTTATTTCGATTTTATAAGTCCAAGTTTTGATAGAGTGTCACTGACCTCTATTATTTACACACTGGACTGGATGTTACCATACAAATGACAGCTAATTTTGTGTGGCAATTTGAAGCGCCCCAGCGAGTGTCCCGAGAACTAATTTTGACTTTCACTGCAAGCAAATAGTACCCCTATTTGTGTGCAGTGAACGTCAAAATTTATTTTAGTCACAGTCGACATAAGTCATAACTAATTTTAGTTCCATGGACATTCGTATCTGCCTACAGTGGCCTACAGCGCCAAAATGGCGACACTCAAATAAGCACAAAATTATTATGACAGTAGCCTGTCCAGTGTAAATAATAGAGGTCAGTGTAGAGTGTACATCCTTTTTACGGCTAAAATATGGTCGCGGGGCAGGAGGAATTTCGTCCAATTGACCTTAATCTATCTCTCTCTATCACTAGTACTTAATAATATCACTGTCTCACTCGCACAATGCGTTCAGCGTAGTGAAACGGCAATACTATTGTGTAGGAGTGACAGTGACAGATAGATATACAGATAGGCCAATGGACGAAATTTTCTCCTGCTCCGCGACCGTACTTTACCCGTCATAAAGAACATGACAGAACAAGTTCATTGGTGCAAAAACAATTTTTAAGGGCCTTATTCATATACATACTCTAATTAACAGCATTTTAACTATAGAATGGTTAGTTCCTTTCCGACATACGCCATTTTCCGAAGAGCAAAAGAGACAAAACACTTTATAGCAGTGAGTTAGTTAAATTGCGTGAATAAGGCAGTTTAAATTTAAATATTCCACCAATGAACAGACAGTACTATGTCTTGTCATATTTTGTCACATTAAAATCGGTGCAGCCGTTTCGAAAACTGACAGCCATTAATAAAATACCTAATGTGGCATTGCACATTTTGAATACTAATACTTTCATTTTATTTTCTTTGATATTCAAAACTTTCATGTATCGCCTAAGGATCTATCTAATGACCTATCTCTAGATCAATCTACAGATCGATCGAGAATTATAGACATTATTTGTAGGTAAATTGATCGATTGATTTTTTTAGACATTTTATTTGACTAAATATGTGTCATAATCATAATATGTCATATTTTAATCGTTTTCTAGCCACCAAAATAGACGTTTAACATAGAATGTCAAATCTCAATCAATCAATCAATAGCGATCTAGAGTTAAGTTATAGGGACCGACCATATAAGGCTAACCCGTTTATCCTAGACTATCTTGATTATCCAAACGATGCTAAGGCTTGTCACTAAGTATATTAGTGAAGATATAGTGGTGAAAGCACCTTTAATATGTCGAGAAAATGGAGATAGATTATTTAGTTAGATTCTAGATCTTGAATACATAAATATTCTTGTATTTTACAATTACAAATGGCGTGTCACAACGTGTTGACAACTGAAGTTGCGTCAGCTTTTGCCAAAGTCTTGCATAGTTGTCAACGCGTTAGCAACTCTAGTTGACTCTGCAGTTGACAACCGCTCTTGTTTTTTATACAAGTTTTATCAAACTCCATGTAAGTTTTTTAATAATATTAGAATGTTGGTTGTGTACACGCCATTAAATTGATAAGAAAGTCATGCCAAAGTCAAACTATTCAGTTTGGTATGTTTGGTCTTATTGGCTATAGCCAAAATGTTGGTTATCTGACTAGATGTATTGACGTTCGCAACACGGAATAAAAATATATAAATCATAAAATATTGTAATTGTTTGACTAAGGATGCATTTGGATACAAGCGGACCGGTGTGAAGCCAAGTTGACCAATTACAATTCATTTTGAAGACATTCAGACAATTACAATGAGTTGCGAATGGTTAATTAAACTCACCACCGTTCCGCTCAGCTTCAATGGGAACGCACCTTAAGTCCATAGCTTAGAGCTTAGTTTCGGTCAAACTCTCAAGTCTTGTTTATATTTAAATTACATATTTTAATGCATAATTTAATAGAGTACAATTATTGAAATAGTCAATTTCGAACCATTAATTTCATTGGATATTGTTCCACATTTAAAATATTATTAAAACAATATACATACCTTAGTAAAACATATATTCTTCAATTTTATTGTATTACGAAATTGTCTTAAAATATCAGTGCTGCGATCATAGTCCTATTAATTCATTAACTCATTTATTATTTTAATATTATATTAAAAATCACATAAAACAATAATTATAATTTGATTGATTCAAACTAGTCAACTATATATATACTAAATGCAATGGAATTATAATGAATGGGATTATTATTGAGATTCGTTAAAATTTGAGCGATTCAATGAACAAAATAATGATGTATCTCCTTGGATTGTATTTTTATCATAGTTATTATTTAATTCACGTCTGAAACGACCTTATGACTCACATTCAATTGGTGCTATATAGTACCTGAAAAGAAATGAATTGAAGTTATTATAGTTTTTTAATTAACAATTAATTATTATATTTGTATTTGTGGAAATATTTGGTTTTGCAAACGTAAGTGAAAAACTTCACAAAGACATTTCATTATTTAATAGTAATTATGATAGTAATTTTCAAATCTGTAATAGTGTGAAAGCATGTTTATACGAACTAGCACTACTACAATTATACATCCTATCATAGTGTTAGAATATATACAGTTTTTTTAACCTATATTGTCCCACTGCTGGGCAAAGGTCTCCCCCAAGCATCGCCAACCCTCCGTGTCCTTTGCGAGCACCCACCAATCGCTGTTAAAGGCGATTAGGTCGTCCCGCCAACGCTTCCTCGGTCGACCTCGACGTCGCCCTCCTTCGGGGACCCACTGAGATGTGATGTGGGCCCACTTTTCATATACAGTTAGTCAATAAAAATATTTAGCACTAGCAGCGCCCCGCTGTTTTACTCGTGTTGTGACCGTTCCCGTAGAAATTTCGAGATAAAACATAGCCTCTAGCCTTCCTCTTGAATATGGCTATCCAATACAAAAAAAATCGGCTATTTTACCTGTTTGCTGTACTACAACATATAAAAAGTATAAGTACGAGTATAACGCACAAAGTATAATGTCATACCTGTCCTCAAAGGCCCAAGTCCCCGTACTGCACGGACCACTTCTCGTACGCCGCCAGGCTGAGCGGCGACACGGACGGACGGATTCGCTTCAGCGCCTCCAAGAAGTCTTGGAACGTGATGCTTCTCACTAGCGACAGATCCAGGCATTTCACTTCTTCAGGGTCTAATTCTGTAGGAGTAAAGGATGGTTTAGACATTGATATGTAGTAAGCTTCTCGGTTAGCGTAGTGGCATGTGCACTTGCCACTAAATACCGGTTTGTAAGTGATCACCAATCTGCAGTAGCCAAACGTGGTGATTACGCGTAACAGTTTTTTGATAGCGGACTATGCTTAATATATTTTATGTCTAAGTTGTATGAATCTGCCAGGCGATACTTCGCAGGTCTGACAAATTATATCCAAAGGGTGGTGTATAGTGACGTACCTCTGATGGGCCCGAGCGCGGCGTCGCGGCACAGCGCGGTGAGGTCGCTGCCCGAGTACCCGTCGGTGAGCGCGGCGAGGCGCGCCAGCTCGCCGTCGGCCAGCGTCGCGCCGCCGCGCGCCAGCACGCGCCGCACCAGCGCCGCGCGCGTGCGCACGTCCGGCAGCGACACGTACACGCGCTTCGTGAACCGTCTGCCCACACAAGTCGGAAGGTAAGAGTTATTAAGGTTACCACGGTAAGAATTACTGAAGCACTTTGTGATAATCACCAACTCTAGTTTACTGAGAATCACCCAACTCAAGATTAGTGAGAATCACCCAACTCTAGTTTACTGAGAATCACCCAACTCAAGTTTAGTGAGAATCACCCAACTCAAGTTTAGTGAGAATCACCCAACTTAAGTTAAGTGAGAACCACCCATTGCAACTGCAGTCTAATGTTACAAAGTAGTAAGATACCAGACATATAATGTGCATCACACTACTACAGTCCGGGGTTACATCGTTGCGATATCCCCACGCACACATGAACTACGAATCACTCAGGTTAGTCTAGAGAGAGTCATTGTGTCATTGACACAGTAAAAAGCTCACTACAGTAATAAAAAATGCAATAATAACAGTGTCACAACTACAACACTTGTATTGCTTTATAACCAGGACTATTAAAAGCAGACCGCCTGCCCAAAAAAAAAAAGACATTTTTATTACAGAAATACCGACACTCCGCTTGTAACAATCTTTTACTTCATTACCTCAACGCCGCCTCATCCAGCTCTTGCGGTCTATTAGTAGCCGCCATCACTATTAGCCTATCCGCCCCCGCCGCGGGCAACCCGTCGAACTCGACCAGAAACTCCGTCTTGAGTCGTCTCGACGCTTCGTGCTCGCCCGACGACCGCTCGCACAGTAACGAGTCTACTTCGTCCACGAATATTATTGATGGCTGGAATGTAAAATGGATTTGTAAAGAAAATAAGTCAAAGAGTACTATATCTAGAGTCAGACATCGTTTATGGGTTATTGTAGCAGAGTTTATAGTGTTGAATTTTAATCCCATAATGTTTATAATATGAAGGAAAGAGCAGTTGTCATATATCTCAATCATATTAAACATATCTAAAGAACCTCTACCAATTGGATTAGTACCTATTTACTTGCAAGCGTCATTCTCTCTCTCTCTCTCTCTCTCTCTGTCTTTCTGTTTTTATTTCTCTCGCTTTCTTTCTATTTCTTATTCTGTTACTCTTTCAGAAGAATACAAAGTACATTCGTCATTGCACCAAAGTTCAAAATTCGAACAACCTAAAATCTAAAGCTCTATGTATTAAAAACTTACCTGCAACTCCCTCGCGACTTGAAAGAGAGCGCGCACCATCTTCTCTCCCTCTCCTACGTATTTACTCGTGAGACTCGCCGCTGATATGGAGAAAAAGGTCGCCGAACATTCGGCGGCCACGCACCGCGCTAGGAGCGTTTTACCTGTAGTCATAGGATTTATTCAGTTAATGGTACAGGTATGGCAAATAAAGTTTCGTAACTGTCTCTCTCATTCATTCATTCATGCATTCATTCATTTCGACCAACTCTGGTGTCGGAGTTTTAAGCCGCCTAAAGGTCTCTGTCTTTCACTACAATGAAATCTTCAGAGAGCAGAGACGCTCTAGCCCTCTAGGTAGAGAGTACTTACTCTTGCTTTGCCTCAGCAAGCTGTGAGACTTTGTCCTGGCAAGATCATATTTCTTGATGGTAGATATAATATTTAGCATACATACACATAGATAAAGATATTGCCGTGATACCACTTTATGACAATAGCATCTTATAGTGAGACACAAACCTCTAACAGAGAGTACAAAGGCTTATTTTACTAAACAATATTGAATAGATATTTTAGCAAGAATCATTTCAATGAACAATAGTTTTTACTTAAAAAAAATTAATGAGATAAGTATTATTTCTTTATGTAATTGTTACATCAGCGGCGTTTACACATAAACATTGACAGTTTAGAAGATAGCATGTATTCTAATACGGTGCGCAACACCAATTATAGATGCAATCAGCATTCAGGTTTTCAAAACATACCGTTCCCAGGAGGTCCAAATAACAGAAGTCCCCTCGCCGGGGAGCGCAGCCCCGTGAACAGCTCCGGCCGCAACGAGGGCAGCACTACCATCTCCTGTAGCGCTTGCTTTGCGGCCTGCCAATCAAAGAAACATTATTAACATAAGTCAAAAGTCATTTCACAATATTCTGGGTGTCCTCCTGCTATGCAACATGGCAGGATTCAACTTTCCTGCCATGTTGCATATTAAAGACTTCCTTTTTAAAACTAAGTAATAATATCATAATATAATTCTAACTGTCCCATTGTTGGGCAAACGCCTCCCCTCATTTCTTCGATTCAGCTCTGACAAGAGCTTCCTGACACCAACCAGCAAGTACATGTCAAGGCCATCGCGCTTTCTCCGTTTTGGTTTGCCGCGGCGTCTCAATGCAGTAATTAAATTTGTGTCATCGAAATTAGGAGGGTTTCTTTTTCATAAAACTCGTTAATAAAATGAGGACGATCCTTTTTAAAAAGAAAATCCTTGAGTGCCGACCTAACCCTCTTAACCGAGCACTCTTTATTAATCGCGATGTAATTTATGCTCTTCAGACTTCAATCCGAGAGAATGGATCATTACACATTGAATTAGTGCCGGCATTTAGAGGCGTTCTTCGTATCTCTAAAATCGGTGACATGATTCCTAAGAAATACTCTCCGTATCTCTTGTAGTTTCAGACTTACCCATTCTAACCATTTTTTAAAAACCACCCTTTTCCACCAATTTCACTGTTTCTATTTCAAACCACGATCAACTGAACTCAGTTTTAGTAAAAACATTTTGAGTTCAGATCTCAGTTCAGCTCTAGAACTAGCTTAAGTTGATTGATGGAGTTCAGTAATGGTGAAATAGGGGGTTAGTCGGACAGTCACACCCACCGTTTTGTGTAAATGTCGTGTGTCATATGTGAAGATTATTCGACATCGTCATGAGTAGTTAAGATTGGTCTAACTATTCTATTAGTCTGGCATTGTCTAAAATAAACTGCGGTCACTTAAAGATCACACTCCATATTCAGGTCAGATGGATTTAGATTCTCTTAGAAGCATAGTCGAAGATCGATTCTTTAGTTTCATTCATGATATAAGACTTAAGACTCTTGTACATAAAATGTGTTTTATTTATTTATTTAATGACACATCAACAGAATTGCATATTATACAACTAAATCTAGAGTTACAGAGTACATTTCGATATGAACACCAATAACAGTACCAACCACCAACCAACCAACAATTGATTAAAACATCAAAATTTTAAATCTGTTCAGTAGATTAGGAATCCATCGCGGACAAACAAAGTGACACGTATTTTTTATATATACCTAACTAGCAGCGCCCCGCGGTTTTACCCGCGTTGTGCCCGTTCCCGTGGGAATTTCGGGATTTTTTTACATAAAAACCTTCCTCTTGAATCACTCTACCTATTACAAAAAACCGCATCAAAATCCGTTGCGTAATTTTAAAGATTTAAGCATACAGACAGACAAACAGACAGACACGAAAAAGAGACGACTTTATTTTATACTATGTAGTGAAGATGAATATTGGGCCTCATTAGGCATTGCGAAATAAGCATATGTATTATAATATGAATGAAATAACCGAGATAATTGATTTAAATTTCAAAACGAATACACGGTGTTAATTAAAAACAATAAACTAGGTAATACATATTTATTTTTCTGTAATTATGTTAAATATATATTTAAACACGCATGGAAACTTCAAATAATACATTCGTTTTAGTTTGGCTACACGAAATTAAACACAATGAATTAGATCTAAACGTGTTCTAGACATTTAATAATTTTGCGTAAAACCTGTCAAATATTATGTAAATATTCTTTGTCTTTGTTGTTTTGCTAATGAGTGAGCGAAACAAAGCATTTCAAGAATGTGACAAGGGGATAATGGGGATTGTTCTCAAGTTGTTGATATTTTTATTGTTCAAGTGTCTTTTTTTAGATGTTTACTGTAAATATGTATTGATTATCAAGGTTATCGAGTTCAATAGATATGAATACATAATTCATAGACTTATCCCCCAAAAACTCAAACGCCAATCAAGAAACTTCATTCTATAAATATATGACAGATGCATACTCTCAAAAATGCTCACTCAGTGAACTTGGTACAATAAAAGTTATCTGAATGTTTATTTTTTCACCTTTAGACCTTCCCTAAACTTCCACAACTATGTCAAGATCAAAATTAGCCAAATTGGTCCAGCCATTCCTGGGTTTAAGTGAGACAAACAAACGGCAATTGATTATTATATTATATAGACGGATAGATTATATAATAACTGCTTAATCTAAGTGGCATTTGTGCATTCGTATATTAGACCCAAGAGTCTAGTAGACATCTCTGTTCTAGAAGCTACTGATACTTGTAGATTTGTCAAGGATCAGACAGGATTGGGATTGAAGGAATATGTGCCCTATTCCAATTTAGCTTGGGTTGTTTATCGTACAAAGGCCCAAGATAGACTACGAGACCTTAAGCTTCCTGAAAAATTGACAAAAACAAAAAAGTACTCACATCTTGTCCAGCGATATCATCCCAGTTAACTTTCGGCCCTCCTTCCACAATCTCGTCCAGTATAAGTTGAACCAGCTTGGGGTCCACGCCGCGTACATTGAGCGCGGGCTGCGGGGTTCTACTTCTGGTGGGCGTGCCCCGTTGGGAGCCTCCGCCGACCGCTCTTCGTACAGGAGACCCGTTGACAGGCACCTGGTAGGCGCTCTATATGAGAGTGGTGATTAATGTATGATGGTAGTGCAAGCTGTGAGCGGATGGGTGGGTGAAATTAGGGGGTCATTTGTAGATCCAAAACCCTAATTGTAAAGGATTTAATCCCTTTAAAAAGAGTCTTTCTCAGCTATTTTACACCTATCTTGGGTATGGGGTTGCTTTGTAGAGTTCAGAAGTTTGTAGGTTGGTTCAAGACCCCGATTTTGGAGCATTCGACCGGTTTTGAGAAAGGTAATTCCTTTAGGTTTTAAAGTTTTAGATTCAACCCCTTTTTAAGAGGTTATTCCTCTTTCCTTAATTGACAAAGTATTCGAAAGTATAGGAAGTATAAATGAAGTAGGTACATATAAGAATTCCGTGAATGGTGAGTTTTGTACTTAATTTCTTACTCTGTGGCTGAATGGTAAGTACCTATGAATCAACAAATTCAATACATGTTTAATTATTTGCTCTTTCTTTATAAATATGTTGTGAATTGCGTAAGCCATGAGTTCTGATCAATGATTAGTATAAACTATGTTTATTAACAGTATTTGAGATTATTATAATAACTACTAGCGCTTATGGCATAGTTTGACTAAGCTATGTTAGTTCATTGTGATTAAGCAACGTGCCTACGCGGATGGGTGGCCGATAGTGGTATTTCTATCTGAGTGCTACCGTGCTTAGGAGGGCACGTTAAGCAGTCGGTCCCGGTTTTTTAAATCGTCAGATCATGTCGGAGACCTATAGGTGGTGTAAAAACTTCGACGCCATGGTTGGCCACTAACCTACTCCAAATGAATGACTACTAGCGAGACGCCCGCGGTTTGGACGTGGGATACCTGTTCCCATGGGATAGAAACAGGTTAGAAAAATGTTACAATATAGGAATATAGTATGATAGTACTGATAAGGAACAACTTCCATTCTGAAATACTGCCTTTACTATGGATGGATAATGATATTATGGAGTATCCATCAAATAACTTGCTTATGGAAATACTACCCTTACCTTGAGAAGAATAACAAGAAAATGTGTTAGAAAGTATCAATATCTTTCTGTTGAAAATATACATACAATGAGAAAATATCAAGATGTATGAAAATCATTTAAAACCATAACTCACCGACAACTGCCGCTTAACCGCCGGCGGTGTCGAGGCGGGTTTCACCGGGTACCTCGTGTACCCTCCATTGGAGCTGTTGGGTTGTGATGCGGACCTCCCCATGGACCGCGGGAGGGTCTGCGACTTCATTAGAGGACCCCCGCCCGACGGCACCCGTCGCCCGGGGGTCGTTAGCTTACGACCTGCGACTGTGGGGTACAAGGGAAAGTTTTAATCCTGGAATGCCAACATTACAGGTTAGGGTTAGAGATTATGATCTTAAGGGTGCGTTTCCTTTAAGCGGAGTGGAGCTAAGTGGAGCTCGGTCGACGAATCACAACGCATTGATATTGTCCAATAAGGCATTGGCATTGTCAAAATAATTTCGTAATGCGTTCTTCTTGTTCATCGAGTGGATGGTCAATCTGACCAATCCTGGTGTCAGAGTTATTGAGCCGCCAAAGGCCTCTGACATGGCTCATGTAACGACTACTATCCGTAGAAAGTAACCGGGACCGACGGCTTAACGTGCCCTCCGAAGCACGGAATCATCTTACTTTTCGGGCAATCAGGTGTTTCAGCCTGCAATGCCCTAAACAAACTGAGGACAGTCTCACAAAGTGATTTTTGTGAGGTATCCCCACCGGGAATCGAACCCGGAACCTCCGGATCGTGAGCCGAGTGCTCAAACCACAAGTCCACGGAGGCTGTTATGAGTTGTGATTGGTCGACCGAGCTCCACACAGCTCCGCTCCGCTTCAATGGAGACGCACCATTAAGGATGTTGTACACCAATGAAGGTGGATCGACGGCATCGATCGATAGTGAAATGAATTATCTAACAAACGATATACCCGATGCATTTCGATTTGTGATAGTTTCTAACGATCGATCTACCGATTAATCAATTCCACTATCGATCATTACCATCGATCAACGATCCATCGATTGGTGTAACATTCTTAAATGCTTCTACACTCACTAAAGACATAAAGACAGGAATACACATGCCTGTGAAACGCAGCAGTTACTAGCATGCTCGTCAACTAAAGGTCAACGTACAATGCAAGCTTGTCAGATACCGGCACGCCGTTATACCAGTAAGTAAGCATGTACTAACAGCTGGTATGACAGGATGCCTAAAGACATGTGTATTCCGACCTTTAGGTAATGCAAGTTTCTTTTGCAATAAAGGCTCGGTCCCAATATCGAATCTCGATCCAAAACCAGCTATCCACATTGAATTGGATGTAGGTATTTCAATGTCAAATTTTAATTTGTGCAGCTGATTTTAGTTCGCGATTGGGTATTGCAATCTGCAGATAAATGTTAGGTAGTTACTTGGTACCTATATTTGGAATGTGTTTTTTAAGGTTTATATAGTGATGGTTAAAATAATGTTAAGTTCAAGCTTGTAGTATTCTACTGCAAGACAAAAGCACAGATTAGATAATAGTTTGTTACGGATAGGTTTCTCGATCGCTCAAAGTGTATGGGTAACTGTCTTTTGTATTATTCACTGAAATATGCCGAAAAGTGTGCGATTACCGAGATTGATGTACGTAGGATGTGCATTCAAATGCGTGATAAAATTAGTAGGCAACTAACTTCTTATGTAACATTAGTAACACAATGAATAACCTAGTAACACTCAAGGAATTTAATGCTAATGTCATCGAGAGTAATTTATGTTTATATTATGGTCCGATTTAAAAACATTTAAGTTTAAATAATAATATTATTATGCAATAAAATTAACCACACACAAATACCAGTCAGATCTTAGTATTATTTGAATTAAACTATTATATATTTATCTGGGACATATTTCTATTTAGGAAATATGGTATAAAAGACTAAGAAAAGTCGTAAGTTTGACTCGGAAAAGTATACAGATGTATAATGTGATTCGAATAGGTATGTATGTTACATTGAATCCATAGTTAATCAGCTTGTTAAACCCAAATACCTTTACCGTAACAGTTAATCGTAAAAAGTTTTAACGGTTATGTTACAAGCCTGCAACGTCCCAGTACTGGGCAAAGACCTCTCATCTCACCGAAGATATCAGTACAGTGAGGAGGATTAGACGTACCTAATCACCACGCTTAACATATTATTAGTCACTACATAGTATAAAACAAAGTCGCTATTTTTGTCTGTTTGTTTGTCTGTATGATTAAATCTTTAAAATTACGCAACGGATTTTGATGCGGTTTTTTGTAATAGGTAGAGTGATTCAAGAGGAAGGTTTTTATGTATAAACATTCCCGATATTCCCACGGGAACGGGCACAACGCGGGTAAAACTGCGGGGCGCTGCTAGTATACTATATATAACAGATGATAAGCTAAACTACGTCTTTGATATCTAGCATATAATTAAGGTGACATGGCGCATATCCAACTTAAGAAGCTATTAGCGAAGTGTAAGCTACTGGCAAACTTGGCGTGAAGCTGTGGTGTAACTTAGAATCAACTTTGGTTAGCTTGACAAGTATGTTATGAAGGTTACGGGCGTATGTATGGAGTTGTGTATCGATTTTGCATATTGACGGACGATGGTGAATGGAACTTTAGTAGTCATGTGAATAAAAATATTGGTAGATTATATTGTAAGCTAATATGTTAGGTTAATTTATTCGTTTTCTTATTGTAAACTATCAGCGCCCCGCGGTTTTACCCGCGCTGTGCCCGTTCTCATGGGAATTTTGGAATGGAAATAGCCTATAGCATTCCCGTTGAATGAGGCTATCTATTAATATTATAGGACTGATAGTCCTATTTGAATGATTCTTTTTTTCACGAGATTAGTTCGAACATACAAACTTACAAATGTTACCTCGTTGTAATATTATATAGATTTTTTTTCTCAGCCTGTATCGTCCCAATGCTGGGCAAAGGTATCCCTCAAACGCTTCCAACATTTAAATAACTATAAATGTTAAATGAAAGGAATATGTTAGCTTGAGTTTGTATCTTACTTTCGTATGTGGTAGTGGCCATACCTAATTAAGGAGTTGTCATGTTCTTCTATTTGGTAAATATATCACTGTGATGACAATAACTAACTTCAGTTCATCGATTTCTGAACAATTGAATAACTGAGTGACAATCAGGATTAAAATAATATATCACTACATAGTATAAAACAAAGACCCCGGCCGCGTCTGTCTGTCTGACGCGGTTTTTTAAAATAGAATGATTCAAGAGGACGGTTTAAATGTATAAAATTCCCTAAATTCCCACGGGAACGGGCAAAACGCGGGTAAAAGCGGGATCTAAACATATATCCTAGCTAGTAACGTATCCTTAAAGGGATTGCTATCGAACAATTATATTGTTATGTAATTACAATGTTATCCAGAGTTAACAGAGAATAGACAATGTATTGGATGATTATGTTAATTAGCTGTACCTAGGTTTTATTATCAGTGAAGTATACATTTTATAATATATATTTCACGGCCATTGGTTCGTCACAATGTGCGTTTACAGGATGTCGTTTATTGGAGTGAAACGGACATAAAATACTGGTCAATTGTAAAGATTGCGGTCGCGCATCGGCGGGCGGGCTTACTTCCATGCGTGGGACAGAGGATTCAGCCCGGGAATAAATGAAATTAAAAAAGGCAATGGGAACATACGATCCTACCAATATTATACATGCGAAAGTTTGTGAGAATGGATGAATGTTTGGATGTTGGATGTACCTATGTATGTTTGTTACTCTTTCACGCAAAAACTACTGAACGGATTTTTATGAAACTTTACAGTAATATAGATCATACATCAGGATATCAAATGGGATATGTTTTATCCCGAAATTCCCGAACGGGTACAACTGCTGGGCGCGGCTATTAAGTTACAAGAGTAGGTTAGTGTGTGGCCAACCCTTGACATCTCGAGATTTTCGACCGCCTAAAGGGGACTCCTTTGGTCTAATTAAAATAGTCGAGACCAATTACTATTTAACATAATATCTAAAGTAAGGTAGCGCTCAGATTAAAATGAGCTCTCCTATACCGAAAAGCATAAATATTATACAAAATCAAAAAGAGTGAAAATAGCGCGACAAAGCGAGGGCAACCGCGCGCCTTCGCCAGGGTTAGCGGAGTAATTCTTACTTGGTACCGGACTATCGGTATTTTCCGTCTCGTGTCAAAAGCTCATAAAGAACTAGATCAGTTTTAAGGTGAACCGCATGCACTGACCGACATTCAACCATAAGGTGTAATGTAAAACAAAGACAACAATACTGGTTATAAAACTGAATCATAAAATAATATTTCGACGATAACGTATTATACTAGCCCGACCCCGCGGTCTTACACGCGTTGTACCTGTTGCCTTGGGAATTTCGGGATAAAATGTATCCCATGTGTTATATGACCTGTAATATTGCTGTAGTTTCATCCAAATCTGTTCAGTAGTTTTCGCGTGAATAGATAAGAAACATAGATACGTTACATCCATCCTCACAAACTGTCGCATCAATATTAATAGGATTAATTTAATATCTCGCCCACAGCGTACACATTCTCACAATTTCGGGATGAAAAGGAGCCTATGGTTTTGACCAAGATCTAGAACTATTATATCTCTGTACTAAATTTCGTCAAAATCGTTAAGGAGTGAAAGCGTACTAATCGGTCAGACAGACAGACAGACGGATAGCATAGACACAAATATAATATCAGTAAGGAAGGATATTCTTAGTTAATCTCATCAGATTTTAATATCAAAATAATGAGTTACTTATACAATATAAGATGTTACGAAATATCAATATAAAGCTAAGTGCTTAACTAATGGGAGATATCAATGTGTGTTCCCACATAAAAGCTTGTGTTGTGCCCCACTTTTCAGCTTTGATGTATCGAGAGTCTAGACAATATTAGTTATGTCTATAACTATATTTAGTCTATGCTTCTTATCTCGAATATTCAGTATAATTCGATGACTCGGTTGATTATTTGTCCGCAATTATATCCGGTTTTGTAGGAAGTTTTAGGATGACAAGGAGCCTATAACTAGTGCTTAAGAGCGTTTGTCCACCGCCGCCGGCACCGGACCGTCACCGGGAACGAGATTATTTCGGCCCGAGTTTATTATGACGTGACGGATGTGCGGTGGACACGCGGCTAAAGCAAAACGCTCTAAATGTATCTACCGCTACTTCGGCGCCGGCATCTCGTTCCCGGTGCCGGTCCGGTGCCGGCGGCGGTGGACAAACGCTCTAAGAATGTGTCAATTATTCTAGAAAACCAAAAATACCTATTGTGGTTTCCAGAGAGATACATAGATTATCAAGTAGCGCGTTTAAAAAAAACTAATAAAATATCTCGTCATCTCTATTATTAGTATAGCAAAAAATACAAAAGCTTTATTAGGTAGATAGATACCTAAGCTCCAAACAATAGTTCTAAATCAATTGCATTCAGGCGCTCTAAAAACGCAAGCTTTATAACGATCTCAGTGTAGTCGATATAATGTTCAGCAAAAAACTGTCAGAATCAAAGAACTTTATTGTATTTAATTTATCAAAGACACAGCTGGCGACACAACTTTCACGAAGCGAGGTGCTAAATCATCGTAAATCGATCAAAAACTCGTCGGTAAACCTTCCAAAATAACGAAATAATCAATTCAATATTAATCGATGTAATAAAATAAAAAGTATAATTCAATGATATGCGAACGTGTCCACAATATCAAACTTATTAATCTTGAAAGTTCGCAATTTTGTAGAAAGCGATTACATGTGTCTGAAAAAAAAGTGCCTAGTAACTATGATTTCCGCAATTATAGTTCGGATCAGAACAAATATAGACTTGCCGGATTTATCACGTTGGATTGTTGGTCATAATGATTTCATTAAATTACTAACTTTATATTAGTGACTAGCAGCACCCCGCGGTTTTACCCGCGTTGTGCCCGTTCCCGTGGGAATTTCGGGAATTTTTTTACATAAAAACCTTCCTCTTGAATCACTCTACCTATTACAAAAAACCGCATCAAAATCCGTTGCGTAATTTTAAAGATTTAAGCATACAGACAAACAGACAAACAGACACGAAACAGAGACGACTTTATTTTATACTATGTAGTGATTAGAGGGCCCCACGGTTTTACCCGCGTTGTACCCGTTCCCGTGGGAATTTCGAGATGAAAATAGCCTATAACATTCCCCTTGACTGTGCATATCTATTACAAAAATAATCATTCAAATCGCATTAGTAGTTATTGAGATTAGCATGTTCGAAAAAACAAAAAACCAACTTTCAGCTTTATTATATTAGTATATAGAATATAGATTGCCTAAAAAGTTGTTTTTTTAACATACTTGAAACAAGTGGTTCTGTACATGTATGTTTGGTTGTCCGCGATTTTTGTTCTGTTTGTAATCTTTATCACAGTTACGCAATAACATGGCACCGAATGAAATTCAGGTTGATCGTTGTTTTATCTAACAAGGTTTTTTCACCTTTCTTTACATATACACTTGCTTATTCTTCGTGTTACAAGTAATCTAATCGTCACATCCTTTCTTATCTGAACGACATACTGTCATGCAATACATGGTTACTGTCTCGCGACCTATTGATCTATTAACCGTATGCTGATATCGAAATGATACCGATCCGCATGCCTGAATATGAAGATCAGTTCAAGTAAAGTCTCAGTACATAAGATATGTAGGTACGTAGACGTTTCCTATGATATAGGGTGGGGAAAATAACCCTTAATCCTATCCTATAAATATTATAAACTAGCAGCGCCCCGCGGTTTTACCCGCGTTGTGCCCGTTCCCGTGGGAATTTCGGGATAAAATGTAGCCTATAGCCTTCCTCGATAAATAGACTATCTAACAGTGAAAGAATTATTCAAATCGGTTCAGTAGTTTCTGAGATTAGCGCGTTTAAACAAACAAACAAACAAACAAAACAAACTCTTCAGCTTTATAATATTAGTATAGATGCGAAAATTTGTGAGGATCCTATGTACGTATATATGTTTATTACTCTTTCATGAAAAAACTACGGGACGGATTTGGATGCACAGCTGAAAGAATTTACATGTATTTGTCAAAATCCTACGATTCACTTTTTAAACTCACACGATTTGCACTCATTATACTAAATGAAACGGGTCTGTATCGCGTTAGATAATTACACGTATTTACTAAAATACGTACCCGACGTTTCGTTATCCCGTGACCACGAGCGGTGTAATCCGCTCGAAACGTCGGGTACGTATTTTAGTAAATACGTGTAATTATCTAACGCGATACAGACCCGTTTCATTTAGTATAATGGATCCTACGATTAGCTCAGATTTATTAGTCGACTGGTAGTACCAGAGATCAACGCGTTGAAACATCAACTCGCTTTCCGACCTGCATGCAAATATCGGCAAATCAGTCGAGCGCTATAAAACCTGAAAACTACTACCTATCAATAGAATTATGCATGCTCGCGTGTCTGTCTACAATACACGCACAACCTTAACCTTGTCTTTGGTCGAGAAAGAGGTTCTTTGAAGTATGGAAAAGAAAAGGCATATTTACATTGCCACTTCATATGAGATTAATAATTAGCTGATCTCGCTAGAGATTACACTCACCAAGACTTACAACACTCAATCATGTTCTTATAGTACTAATACTAATTGCAGATAAAATAAGAAAAAAAATCTTCATATCACTTTTAGTTAGTAGATGACCTTACTAAATGTTTATATTGTAAACTAGTGACCTGCGGGTTCATCCGCGCTGTACATTCCTGTGGTAAATTCAGGATAGAAATCCTATTTTCGGTCCGAAAGTGGTGAATGAATATTTAAAATCGCACAATTGTTTGTGAGGATCTAACATACATAAACACATCATTTATTTCTCGAACTTCTACGGCAACATACAACACACAAGTGCATTAACGTGATTATTTTACCTGTACAAAAAGAATCAACACAAAAATCTTAAAAGAAGTAACAGTGTCTACTAGTTAACAAATATTTGTCATACCATTTAGACAAATTACGTCACACGCAAACGACGTATTTCCACCAATCAGCGCTCGGCGCCCGCGCTACAATATTACGATTTCGCGCCCACTCAAAAATTGATTTAAGTGTAGAGTAGAGTACAGTAACCTCCTTGAGCTAAATTTTTATTACGAAAGGTCACCATCGTACGCGTTTTATGGATAATCAATTACGGTAAAATTGAATAATAGGCGCAAAGATTGTTAAGACGTATTGTTTGATACGTAGTCCGTCGCCGTATCATTGTATATTGTAAGTTACCCAGATTACAAAATTTATTGGTAAATTCGGCATAAAATGTATCGTCTTTGTTACACCAGGTTAAAAGACAACTTTAAGCTACATTTTGTGGATATCAGTTAAGCCATTTTAGATTGACTTGAGTATTAATAATACTGCTTCGTCCACAAATACTCGAAAATCAATAACATCTTACTTCCTATTAATCCTATAATATTATAAATGCGAAAGTTTGTGAGGATAGATGTATGTATGGATGTATGTTTGTAGCTCTTTTACGTAAAAACTACTGGACAGATTTGGATGAAACTTTACAGTAATATAGGTTATACATCAGAATAACACATGGGATACATTTTATCCCGAAATTTCCCGCGGGAACCGATACAACGCGGGTAACATCGCGGGGCGCGGCTAGTTTATAATAATGCTAAATTCCCTTTTCTTAAAATCTTATGTAGATATCTTTATAGTAGATAATGGTAAAATTATCTTGTTCGGATAGTTTGTTCGAATAAAATCCTGTTTAAATAGATCTGAAACACGGAAGCGGAATATCAATCAGATTTTAAAATTCTAAAATCGTTCGCGCTCTTCACAAAGTATCTAGTAAAGTAATTAGACGGTAGACCCAAACTAAGATAGATACATTATATGCTTGTACGAGTATTATGGAATCTAACTAACTGATATGGTATTAACATACCTACCCAAATACAATATAATGAATTATAATTGACACCCAGACATCGTTGCTACTAACTATGTCTACACTCTGCACATATTGTTGAATCTGGGCGGGAATCAAACCTGCAACCCCCGACACAGTGAGCGCTCTCACAAACCACTATATCAAGTCGGACCTGTACCTATTCGATTATAAGATAGGTATTTACTTAAATCTGTATGTTTCATTGTAAGTTGAAAACGATCCTAATGATTTATAACTTAATTTAAAATCAACTTTTACTCACGAATTTGAGAACAATGAAATGAAAACGAGTTCAGAACTAAACAAAAGGTCATGAATTCTTATGAAAATAAAGAAAGTTAAATAAAACACACAAAAACAACAATATTATTATTCTCTCTTTTCCTTATTAGGTACGGAAGGTTTAAAACGCGTAATATTATCTTTTCGATAAAACGGATGGTCAACACGCTGACAGCTTGTAAGATCTTCAGCTTACGCTCACGAACCAGTAAACGTTAAAGCAAAATGTTAACAGACGTAATAAAATGTAAAATCGTGACTTTTACTTTCAGACCGATTAACTTTAACAGATTGTCTTTGAAGTTATGAAAAAACGGTTTGTATTTACAGACATTTAACAGCGTAAAAGGTCGTGAACTTTTAACGAACGCATGTTCCGCTAACCAACCGTTTGAAATCACCCATCCTTTGTATAAACGCTTAGTTTGTAAGAACGGATGATAAGGATTGATGTACTGTGTGAGACAAAAACAACTAAACTAATTTTGACCAAACTTTCCTTTATGATTATGATCTTATACATCAGATTAATAAATAAACTTGTCATCCGAAAATTTGGGAGTGGGTACGACAGCGGGTGCTGCTAATTACTTAATAAAAAGTATAATAAAGAACAGTTCTCACACACATCATTTCATTATGCTCGTACCTAATGTTAGCGTGTGTTCCTGTCCTACATAAGACACAAAGGTTTTAAAAGCACAAAACATTCGTATTTACACAAACAACCACAATAAGGGGAAACTCGGGCTGTCGGATACTGCACGATTCACTTCTTTTGTCATACGATTTCAGTGCTTATGTACATTGGACTAAAGTTAAATTTAAAACAAATATAGTAACGCTACTCAATGTAACTTTTGTTATGTTCACGAGAATTTCGTCTTTAACATTTTGAAATTTCTACAAACAATTCGGTTTTGATAAATAATTTTATAACAAAGAAATCCAATGATACGTTATTGAATCGGAATCTTCGTAAAAGGTTAAAAAGGGCAGAAAGGTCTTCAATATGAAGGAGGTTCCGAATACCTATCGCGTCTGGACGACGTCACGATCAATAAAAGTGAGCTCTAAAAAGTTAATTTGGTGATTGTAAAGTCTGAGGCAGATAAGTAATTGAACAGCCTGTTAATTTCATTGCAGGGCAAAGGCCTCTTGCGTATACTTTTACTTTTACAACAGACTACATAAATATGTACTTTGACCATTAATTTCAAATTTACGAGGGTAATTTGAGAGGGACAGAAGCTCTACAATGTACTGTTAAAAATCGTACGAAAAGGATTATAAACCCGAAAGTTTGTAAGAATGTATGAAAAGTTTATTGTTTGTTTGTAGCTCTTTAAGGGTTTGAGGTGGCTTAAGGTGCTCCCACACTGCTGTTACAAAATGTTTATAAACATTTTTGAACACTAAAACATTTACTAACAAATGTTGTCAATTCTTACATTTTGTTAGGAACTGTTATATGTTATAAGTGCTCCTACACTGATGGAAAGTGTTTACTAACATTTTGAATCTGGCATTGGCTCGCAGTTTGGTTTTGCGTTCTGAGGCGTCTACACGAAAATGGAAGAAGATTTGCTAATTGGGATAGCTTTCATTTTTTGTTTTAAAAAAAAGAAAAAGCGCTCTTATTGGATGCGCCGAACGCTTAAAGCTAGAGAAAAACTCACCGACTCACCGCATACCCCGCCGTCACCCGTATAAAATGTTTACAAACAAAATTTTGTTCAAAAATGTTAATTAACATTTACTAACATGAAAACATTTTTTGACTTTGGTGATTAAATGTTAGCTAACAAATGTTTACTAACGTTACTTAACATTGTATAACAGCAGTGTGGGAGCACCTTTAAATTTAAAGCAACTTTTGTTTCGACGTTTAAAGGCTTAAAACTCCGAAATAAAAGCTGACAGCTGACAAGGTTTGTGGGATAGGCGGTGACACTTATACCAAAAGTTCATCCAGAACTTTGTTTTGTGGATTGGGACGAATGGCAGCACACAAATAGTGTTATATACAAAAGTAGTACCTAATTACATAATGGAAAGTATGCAAATGGCTGAACAATTTTGTTCTAAATAAAACTGAATACTGTAATGTACATACATAATGCTTATCAAACCAGTTTACGAATGAGATAAGCAAAACTAACTTGCATGACTAAAATGAAATGGTAGGTGAATTTCGTAAAATAATTAGATGCAACAAAAACCCACATGCAAACTTTGCAAAAAAATCTGGGTTGTTTTTAGTCTGTTAATAATAGACTATAGACTATTGTCTATTGTTATTGATGTTAATAGTTGAATGTTGCTGTAGGTTATGTCAAACGAAGCTAAGCATAGTCTGTGGTTCTACCTTCTGTTGGTGGCTTCATTTGACCACTGTTACTCTCTACATGTGCTAGCAACGTAGTCTTGGACTTCTCTAGCGGCCTCCGAACCTTTAATGGGGACTCTGTAGGCTTTTTTTCATTCCTTTCGGGCTCACTCTCAACACCCAGTTTACTGAGCGCCACTAGATTTGCTACATAAGAGGACACAAATTAAACCTTATTTTAATGTGATAAGAGTTTTATAATTTGAATTGTGTTCAAATGATAAGAAGCTGGCATGCAAAACAAACAGCCATTAAAAATAATAAGGCGTTTTACACATTTATAGCTAGAGCTGAATGATGAGTTTTAAATTAGGAATGGAATCATACCTAGGAAGTGTAATCTGTCTTTAGCCATTCCGAGGTTGGTTTTCATCTTATCGTGTAATCTCTGGGCTCTCTGCCAGGCATCCCCGCGCCCACCCCAGCAATCAACAGCTATACCTCTCTCTAATTCATATATTCCCTTCTTGTAAAGTTCTATTGCTAACTCTTTTTGACCTGTATGTAACATAAAGAAAAATCTAAACACTAGTTTGTACATAAAAGTAAAACACATGAATGAAAATAGCCCATTGTAGACAAGTAAACAAAACACTGGAGAAGATCAATAAACATGAGTCACTCTCAAACAAAGGATCTATTATTAGAGGCAAAATAGATGGTGGACTCACCCTCGTTTTCTTCATCAATTTTTAGAGCTTTCGAGATGTATTCGAAAGCTTTCCTGTGATGATGTTTTTGTTTTGCGAGCAAGGGGTCGCCGGGGCCCACGGTGTGCACGTGCGACATCTCCTCGGGGTGCGCGAGCTCCGTGGACACTATCCCGTCCTTTACCACCACCTCCAAGTTACACTCGCCGTTCTTGCGAGGCTTCTGCATCAATCGATGCGACGCCGTGTACAAATATTTGAATATTATAAATAACTGATACAAAATTGATCTCAGGAGGTTGAACAAAATAATAATTGGAAACGAAACCACATATAGGTTCCTCTTGTGGACAGAAGGCTGCGACTCATTTCGCAACGTTGACCCCTTCGCTATATCTGCATCTGTTTTCTTCGATTTGCGGTTCGGGGACCTCGTAGTTTTTCGGGACAAACGACCACCATTTGAATCGTCGCCGGACACCATTAAGAACAACGTACCCGTCGACTTTAATTAACAACCGAGATCCATACAGTATTTATGACAAAGAAGGGAG
The DNA here is from genome assembly GCA_963082685.1 of Cyclophora albipunctata. NCBI lineage: Eukaryota > Metazoa > Arthropoda > Insecta > Lepidoptera > Geometridae > Cyclophora > Cyclophora albipunctata. Next base: position 7,511,312 of record OY720129.1, on the reverse strand, counting down.
CCTTCCGCGGCTTCTTCGATTTTCGAGGATCGTAAATACGCTGAATATACGCAAAGAAAAGTCGCGCGACTGTGTGAAAGGAAGACAGAGATCTATCTAAATGACAAGACAACTGTCAGCTGGCTTGACAATTGATAAGAAATATTTCATTTGACATTGACAATGACAGACTTTGTTAAATGATAATGACAGACAAGTTTTTAAGTTATCACAGTGGATTTCCTGTTGTCAAAGTAATAGTTTATCATTTCTGTCATTGTCAATGTTAATGTCAATCTATGATGAATGGTTGGTTGGTTTCGTTTCGTTCGTGGTCTGTCTGTTGGTGTGAGTTGTTGCAGAAATCAAATTTTATTTTGGTGAGAATTATGATTAATTTGAATGAAATAATTACTAAAACTTATTCATATTGCACCCAAATGTTATATTTAAGTGATATTTACTGAAGTAGTCGTGTTGTAAATTTCATATTTATTTTTTTCGACCGTATGTTCAATTCGGTCTTCGCATAATAACCGCACAATTACTCAAAATATCACAAAAATATAGCCATATTGAAGTAAATTGAACAAAATTCTTTCGGTTGACAAGGTTATAGTTGTAATAATTATTCAATTTGACTTAAAAAATGTATATTTTCCTCTTGTCCTGGTAAAGTAAAAAGTGCATAAATTTCATCATTCTAAGGTATATTTTATGCGTTGTAATTGTTCTAGGTGTAAAACATGGCAGAGACTCTTCCTGTTGATAGTCTAACTGTGAAGGATGACGAGGATTTCGTTGATCCCTGGACTGTTACTGGAAAATCTGAAACCGGGATTGACTATGATAAATTAATAAGTAAGAATTGTAGATATACGTACTTTCCTTATAATATAATACTTAAATATGGATAATTTATAAAATGTTATTTTTATTTTACAGGGAAGTTTGGAAGTCAAAAAATAGATAGTGAACTTATTGAGAAATTTGAAAAAGTAACTGGACAGAAAGGTAAGGCTATTTAAATCATTAATCAATTCTAGACATGTTTATTATACTTCGTCAATTAGCATCTGCAATATTTATACTTATTTATTAACTTATAAGTTTTAAGTTTATTATTTTTCATAAATGTTCTGACATATCGCAATAATAGCCCAAAATTAAACATTAAGAATAATATATTTTTTATTTCATCTCCAGCTCACCACTTCCTCCGACGCGGTATATTCTTCTCACACCGAGATCTGCACACAATACTCAACCTCCATGAAGCCGGCAAGAAGTTCTATTTGTACACAGGCAGGGGGCCTTCCTCGGAAAGTATGCACATCGGGCATATGATACCGTTCATGTTTACCAAGTATGTTGTGGTCATCGCTTTTTTCATTATTTAAGAGAAGGAATGTCTAAATTGTGAATAGTCTAGTCTATGGATTTCTTCCCATCTATACTTCTATACTAAAATTATAAAGAGGTAAAGTTTCTAAGGGCTAATCTCTCTCTCTCTCTCTCTCTCTCTCTCTCTAGAAACTAACAATCGGATTTGAATAATTCTGACTTATAATGGATAGCCACATGTACGGGAAGACTATTAGCTATTTTTCATCCCGAAATTCCTACGGGAACGGGCACAACGCCGGTAAAATCGTGAGATGCTGCTGGTATTAAAAAAACTTTTATAACTTACTAGCAGCACTTGCGGTTTTCGCCACATTGTACCCATCCTGTGGGAATTTTAGGATGAAAAATGTCTTATAACCTTCCTCCTTAATGTGGCTATCCAATAAAAAAAGAATTATTAAAGACACCATTGTTTTTACCAACTTCTTTCACTAGTAGGTTCAAATTATGTATTTTCAAAAACCAAGTAATTCCCAGATGGCTTCAAGACGTGTTCAAGGTGCCACTCATCATTCAACTGACTGACGATGAGAAGGCTCTGTGGAGGGACATCAAGGTGGAGGATGCGCGGAAGATGGCCTTCAACAATGCGAAGGACATCATTGCTGTTGGCTTCGACCCGGAGAACACTTTCATATTCAATGACTTGGACTTTATTGGGTAAGTTATTAACCAGCCTCAGAAATTAGTTTTTAAATAAATACACAGACAAACTCTGTGCCAATGGGCTTGTTTTTTGGCAGTTTGATTATTTAATATTTTAGTCTTTATTATTATCACCTAACTGATATCTCCATTTTCAAGGAACTGAATTTATCACTACATAGTATAAAATAAAGTCGTCTCTGTTTCGTGTCTGTTTGTCTGTTTGTCTGTATGCTTAAATCTTTAAAATTACGCAACGGGTTTTATTTTTTTATTTATAGGTAGAGTGATTAAAGAGGAAGGTTTTTATGTAAAAAAAATTCCCGAAATTCCCACGGGAACGGGCACAACGCGGGTAAAACCGCGGGGCGCTGCTAGTTTAATATATTTTGTAAGTTTATATTTGATGTAAGTCATCATATGGAAAAATCCAACGTTTTATCCCGAATTTCGCACGGTAACGGGTCGAATATGAATAAAAAACAAGAAAAGAGTTTACAATCAATCATTCTTATGTCCCTTTCAGTCAGTGCCCAGCGTTCTACCAGAACATGATTCGCATTCAAAAGTGCGTGACATTCAATCAAGTGAAGGGCATCTTCGGCTTCGGGGACAGTGACGTCATCGGCAAGATCACCTTCCCGTCGATAGAGGCGGCGCCCGCCTTCTCCACCTCGTTCCCCTTCATATTTGGAAATAAAATCGTAAGTGTTTAGTAATGTACAGAATTGAATATGGCTCGAAGAACCTCACTATATTGCTACTTTTTTGAACTGAAACGGCTGTAGGAATGTCTATCAATTTATACAATTCTGCTAGTCTATGCTGGAATAGTGCAAACGATTATTCTCTTTGTTATTGGAACGAAATTCCTTATCGCGCGTTGCGAAAGGGGGCTAGACGGAAAAAATGGTAACCTCATTTTTTAGGCCAGAGAGGGACAGACAGAGAAACTTGCGCACGCCAGAGAGAGACAGACAGAGAAACATGCGCGACAGAGACAGACAGAGAAACTTGCGCGGCGCGCATGTTTCTCTGTCTATCTCTCTCTGGCGTGCACATGTTTCTCTGTCTGTCTCTCTCTCTCTCTCTCTTATAGAAAGCAAGCTAGATATTTTCGTTTCGTCTTTCTATTTCGCATTGAACAGTGTGGTGTCGCGACGATAAATTTTGTTGATAATAAATAAACTTCGTTCCATCCGGGTGTCCCTTGACACCTCGCAAGTTTTTTAAAGTTATTCTGTTACACTTACATGGCTAAGCGATTTTTATGAAATTTGTTGTGGAGATCAGATCTTTTTATTCCTGAAATTCCTACCAGTTAGAACATTACCATACCAATGAAATCTAGGTCCATTGATATAATACAACCATTTTTCTCCAGTGACGTTTATATACATATATTTACTACCGGCCCGCCCTCACTTCGCTTCGTTCTAAAAAAATCCTTCTTAGCAAGCACCTACATCCTAAAATGATGCTAAATTTGCGGCGCCTAATTCATATAGTTTCTGAGATTTAGTGATTAATCAGTCTGTGATATTTCGCTTTTAATATACATACTTAGATATAATCTAACTATGTTTCTTGTAACATTTCCCTATTCACATCCACAGCTGCCATGCCTAGTTCCGTGCGCCATCGACCAGGACCCGTACTTCCGCCTCAGCCGCGACGTGGCGGCGCGTCTCAAGCTGCCCAAACCCGCGTTACTTCACTCCACGTTCCTGCCCGCACTACAAGGCGCGCAACACAAAATGTCCGCCAGTGACCCTAACGCGTCTATATTCTTAAACGATACACCTAAACAGATTAAGAGCAAGGTGAGTTATGTCATTTACTTTTTACAGTTATGTATAATGTGAAAATTAGATGAAACAGAATATTGAAACATGAGTAGAGAGATAGAAGCAGAAGATTGCATAGGTCCTACTCCTTGGACACATTAGATCTACTAATTATGTATGTCTCATTGTACTCTTGTGTGCGTGCTTGAACAAAGCTGGAGGAGCTGTGTATGTATGGGCATCAAAACCCATGCACTTATTTTCACTTATGTATCTCTTTCCTGCAAAGTGACTTAAACAAAAGAGCTCTTATCTATGATTTGAGAAATAATATGAGTCAAGAATTAATGTAATATCCGATATTTGTTATCATAACAGATAAACAAGTACGCGTTTTCTGGCGGACAAGCAACCGTAGAGAAGCATCGACTGAAAGGCGGCAACACGGACGTCGACATCTCATTCAAGTACTTACAGTTCTTCCTCGAAGACGACGCGTATTTGGCCGAGGTGGGTTAAATTTCGCATCAATTCTTTTTTTATTGTCACATTCTGTCAATATTGTCAAATATGATACCACGATATACTTTTAATTACAGATCAAAGAACAGTACGAGACAGGCGTGATGCTAACAGGCGAATTAAAGAAGATTGCTATAGACACGATCGGGCCGTACGTGCAGGCGTACCAGACGCGACGCGCCGCCGTCACCGATGACGTCATGCAACAGTTCTTTAAGATTAGGCCGCTCACTGTATAGACTGGTTTATAGTATTTCAATACATTTATATAACATCAAGGGTAAGGGCATGTCTTATTACCAGAGTAATGCTTGGTATACATCCTCCAATCATGTTAAATGTAGAATTTCTGTGGTAGAAGACACCCTTCCTGCGACAACGTCGCATACGCAATGTCGATAAAGTTTCTTGATCTTGTAATAATTAACCAAGCAAGCGTGCAACGTACAACAAACGTATAGTGACCCGTCAATGACGACACGCCTCCGTGGACAGTGGACTCGTGATAAATCTGGAAAGGAACTAACATTGTGTACTTCTACATTTCGGCTGTGTCTTTGTGTGTCGTCGTGATTTCAAGAACTTAGACATACCATGTGCTATGTATAAGTGCCTATATCACCGGAAACTTGTAAACACTTTTTATATATTAGACCAATCAGCGCGTTATTTGATGAGTTCACAATTTTAGGGTTTGCTATAGACAGTATTGTTATGTTTGCCATACCAAAAGGGTACCGAGTCGGGTCGAGTACTGACATAGTGACATTTAGAATATTGAATTTTAATACTATGTTATTAAGAAGTCCACGCTAGATAGGTAGTATATTAAGAATTTCAAGTATAACTTTGAGTTAGGGTTTTATATAAACAGTAGCCGTACCCTGCGGGTTCGCACGCGTATATTAAAGAATTCAGGATTACGAGTAGCGTATTAAATGTAATTTCTCAGCCCTCTAGCTCTTTATACCAAAAATTACATCGAGTTATTCCTTCATACAGATGTTAAAAAAGTACAAACAATCACAATTTTGCATTTATATTGTAATATTTGTACGCTCTGGAATTAAACCATCTAGGTAAGACTATTTATATGTATAATAAGTTTATTTTTACTTTGTAAAGATGTCAGGATTTTTATACTTTTTGTTGTAATAAATCATAATAAAAATAAATTTAAAAACGTAGAAGCGATTAAGAATGATAATGGTTAACTCGTTTTTTATGAATATGTCCACTGCTGGACAAAAATCTTTTCCCAAAAATCTTCATTAATATAAAATTTAGATTAGCTTAATAGCAATTTTGAGTTGAGTTACAAGTATGTATTTGATGTCTCAAAAGGCTGTGCTGAAAGCATAAACTATATTTATTTTTGTTATTTTAAGTTCAATAAAATATTGAAATTTATTTTTGCTTTTATTCATTCCCAAAGCAGGACTTGGTTAATTTTTTTAAACGCATTAAGTTTGTTTAATGATTGGTCATGTCTTCACTAAAATAATTCCGTGCCAAGTTCACGTGAGTTATTCGTGCCTAGATCTTGGAAGAATCTGAATTAAAAATAGCCAATATATTATTTCCGATTGATAAATAAGATTGAGCTGAATCTATTATATAATTAGAATTACTAGTATCGATAACCTTCTGAGATTTTATTTATATTATCGAAAGTTAAAAACTTCTGAAATCCGTTCCTGGACAATTTAATCATCTTAATTTGCTTACCAACCTAATTGGAAAATAACTAATAACTAACTAACTTAATCTGACGCGCTCGAGAATTTCTGATGATCAATTTTTTTTTACTAATCTGATCCTTTATCCTTCACGGCCGGCCCTATATATGGGGCTCATATTTGGTGGAGGTACTTAACCGGATACAAGGTATCCCCTGTATATTAATCTGCCGCGCTGTAGTAAATCCCGAAATCCCCTCTTGGGCTCCCCTATTATAAGTAGTTTCGCTCGTAACTAGAAAAGGCGGGAATAAGACTTATAAAGGTCCAACTCGGCGAAACACTCCCAGTTCTAACCAGACAATTCATCCTCAATGAGAGTCTTATTTGCCGCGATGTTAAAGACCTCTTACGATATTAGAATGTATTACAATTTGTCAATAATAATGTAGAACAGTATCGTATCGAGCCTCACAAAAGCCTACAAACAAAGGCGAGACCCTCAGCAGAAAACTAAAAACTTTACACACTTGTGTACACAACAACGCGACTTTAATCCAATATGCATTACAATAGAACTGAAATGTGTGTGACACAGTCCTTATTTGTAACAGGTAGTGGCCACACGGATAGTGTTGATAATTTTGTATATTTTTCAATAAATTATAAGTTTCTTGAGATGTACAGTCAGAGTTACGATGACGCTCCTTTGCCGTTGGTGGCTAATTATACGGTGTTTAAAGATGTTGAGGAGAAGAGAGATGTTGAGGACCGTGTGATACTCGAGATAGGGAGACAAGATGACAAGTCGAAAGAAGAACATACTTTCTCCCACAAGAAGTATGACAAAACAATATCGCATCACAGGTCGTACGTGCTGGACGACTATGAACCTAGAAGAATCACATACTTCAGACCGCACGAGCTGGAAACATCGAAAGAAGGTAAGAATTTCTTATTAGAAAGCTAGAAAGGTACTACGTGGGTACAGAAAATATTGCTTATTGTTGAAGTAAATTGATTTTAAGATACCATCACTGTGACGTCGATATGACTCATTAAATAAAGGTAGTGTTATAACATACACTTAAACCACCTAAAACTTAGCTCAGTACTTGCTAATATCAAGTTTGCTAAAGATCTCCCGTAGTTTTACCTACGAATGGTGCTCGTTAATAACCTAATTAATAAGTGAAAACCTTTATAAGCATATAGGTTTTATATACATCAGAGGTAGATATAGGTTTTAGTGCCATATACGCCATAGGATTTCATAATGAAGTTTTTCAACACACCATTCCCATGGCATCAATGCCCGAGAGGCGAAGATTAGATATCTAAGTTACTTTAGCATCCTATCAGACCCTTTAGTGTACCTTTAGTTCTCGCAAGCAATTTAATTTCTATAATCATCCCACCACTCGTATTCAGAGCTTAAGTCATTCAACAAATACCATAGTATGTATAATAGGGAATAGGGGAGTAATTTTTACCCCCCTACTAAAGTAAGTAGCTAACCCTGGTGTTGGAGTTACTTCCCACCTACATAACTTGTACATCGTTCACTAGGTTCAGTAAGGTGGATCCAATTCCAATATCATTCATTCATTATAGACAGTCCGCCGGACCACGCTACTATTCGTCTGTCAGTCATGTAAAGTGTATGAGCGTTGCACTCAGTTTGCAGACTAAACACATAGGGCCATAGTCTAAACGCTTCTTCTTCTTCTTCTTCGTGTCGATGGCACAAAAATTAACTTTTAAAATGAGCCCGCTCCAGTGCTTCTAAACGCTTATTAACAGCATTATAGCAAATGGTAAAACATCCCTTTCCGACATTCGCATACTTTAAAAATAGCAAAAGAGACAAAACACTATAAAATTGTTTTAGTTAAATAGAGTTTATGAAAAAGGCGGACAGACATTATAGTAACAAATTCCAGTAAACAATCAGGCTGCAGACATATTGTCTGTATAAATAACTAGCAGCGCCCCGCGGTTTTACCCGCGTTGTGCCCGTTCCCGTGGGAATTTCGGGATTTTTTTACATAAAAACCTTCCTCTTGAATCACTCTACCTATTACAAAAAACCGCATCAAAATCCGTTTCGTAATTTTAAAGATTTAAGCATACAGACAACCAGACAAACAGACACGAAACAGAGACGACTTTATTTTATACTATGTATGTAGTGATGAGTACCCATAACCTTCAAACATCCCTTATCATCAAGAGCTCCGTGAACTCGATGCGAATTCCTCCACCTAGTTCGATTCAGTGCAAGCTCCTTCACATCTCTAACCAACCATGCCCTCCATCAATCAGGCCCCAGATATTACGAGAAAGAGTACAGAGAGTACGCGCTCCCCGAGGCTGCCAACTCGGAGTCGTCGCTGGACTTCTCCCACGAGTCGCAGGACACCTCCAAGTACGACGAGCCGGGCCAGGACGCCACGCTCAGCTGGAAGGAACGCGCTCTGCAGTTGGAGAAAGGTATGATACTTCATAACATACCGAACCCTTCTTAATGAAGTTTAAGCAAAATCTGGTCCTCTATCTGTTAACTACACCATGTTTCGAGCCAAACCAAATAAGACGCTGATTTTTAATCGCATTTTTAAGTACCTAACTCTTTTTGACTTAGCTAAGCTCTTCGTGGCCCTACAGTGGGAAAGTTGTGCCAAATAATGAATGGAGGAATTGATTAATTTACTCTAGAAGATTTACGGAGCATCGCGAAACGAAGCTTATTCGATCAAGCACAATGACTATTGAAATAATCTTCGCAATGCTTTGTATGTGAGTGGAGCCTAGGTCTTCAAACGATTACTTCATAATAAATATACCAAACCTGCCCTTAATCGTTTCAGAGTACAAAAAGACAGCGTGCGACCGCGAGCGCACCCGCATGAGGGACATGAACCGCGCGTTCGACTTACTGCGGTCGAAATTACCGGTCACCAAGCCGTCCAAGAAGAAGTATTCCAAAATTGAATGTCTCAGGTGAGTAAGAATAGATTAGACATCAGATGAAGGTATAGAATTAACTCAATGAACTATAAGCCTATCGTTCAAACGTCTGTTGTATGTAACGCCTAAGGTTTGAGAACCATCCAAGTCACTTGAGTACATACATACATTAAGTTCCTCCACTACTTAAGGTATAATAATCCGAGAGGCTCTATAACTCCGCAATAATACCGACGGAATTGAGAATCTCTTCACTCAATGTTTGAGAAGAAAGTTGCGACTGCATTAGAATAAAAGTTTGAAACGCCTGCGGTTACGATCTGCAGTCAAACTATGTATTTTCTTAGGAACTTCTTAAGCTATGTTCCTAACCAAATGCAACTTCTGTTTCCAGAATAGCTATCTGCTACATCCGGCACTTGGAGTACATGGTGGCAGGCGGCGCACCCGACGACAACCCAGCGTTCTTCGAGCTGCACGCCTCCGAGCTGAGGCGGCGGCACCCTAGGCAGTATTAGGGAGCAGTGGCGGATCCAGAAGTTTAATTTAAGAGGTTTGGACCAGGAGGCAGTGGTTCACAGCCACTAGTTACATTAGCAGTACCATGATAGTAATATAACTGGATTTTGTTCATTGTTGGAATAATAGTTAGAATACCTACCTAATAGGAATACGTGTTTTTAAACTTGGAAAAGTTGGTAGGTACTAGTAGCTTTTTTGGGGGAACATTTTATAAAGGGATAGTAATTGATATATGGGGACTCTTGACGATTTTAAAGCGGGCTTAAGCTCCTTCCTCCTCCCCCTGGATCCGCCAATATTAGGGTGCCTATCCATTGAAGCGGAGCGAGGCTGCGGAGCGGAGAAACGGAGAAATATTAACCAATAAGTTTACGTAAAATTACGGAGATTTTATGAAATCCTCAATGGACAGGCACCTTTAAGATGGGCTCAGATAAATGCAGTGTTTCTATATAGATATAGGTTATACTCTATTTCTTTTTACCACTGAAACCGTAATCCAATATGGCTGATTGTTCAACCAAAGACAATTCTTCCAATAGAGGAAAGAAGTTTAAAAAAAGAAGATGCTATTTTAAATATCGCACTATCCGGATTTAATGTCGGCACCAACGGCAATTTGCGTAAAAGAAATGTGATTATCAAATCAATAGAATAACTGCTAAACAAATCTTTTTGAATTGAGACTATGTTTACGGATACACTTTTAATTTACATTTTAATCTAACGTTTCGGCTCCTTTACAGGAACCATGGTCACAGAAGACGTAAACTTAGTTTTAATTCAAAATGAGTAGTGTTTGCTCTAACTAACCTAAGAAACCAGTAAACGAATCTTCATCATCACTACATAGTATAAAATAAAGTCGTCTCTGTTTCGTGTCTGTTTGTCTGTTTGTCTGTATGCTTAAATCTTTAATATTACGCAACGGATTTTAATGCGGTTTTTTGTAATAGGTCGAGTGATTCAAGAGGAAGGTTTTTATGTAAAAAAATCCCGAAATTCCCACGGGAACGGGCACAACGCGGGTAAAACCGCGGGGCGCTGCTAGTAGTTAATAAAACAAAATGCTATGGTTGAAATCTGTATTGTATCATATCTGTTCTGCAAATATAGTACACACAGTGTAAGCCGGTACACAGTGTTCAGCCGTGCATTCTTTTCCGGTGCCGTTCCTTGGTGTCCATTTCCTCCTTCTTCTTCATCGCCGCAAGGTACTCGACGTACATACATTTTACAATAACAGGTAGTTTGACCACACCTGCAAAATAAAATTAGTTTTAGCCTATAAAAAGCAGCGCTTCGCGTTGTACCCGTTCCCGTAGGAATTTCGGGATGAATAATACCCTATAACCTTCCCGTTGAATGTGGCTATCCATTACAAAAATAATTATTCGAATCAGATTAGTAGTTTCTGAGATTAGCGCGTTAAAACAAACAAACAAACTCTGCAGCTTTATAATATTAATATAGACATCACAATGTCCCACAGCTGGGCAAAGGCCTCCCACACTAAGATATCAGTTAAGAATTTACAGTGAGAATGGAAAGCGCTTCTGTATTTTGTCATATTTGTAAATGCTAGTAGATTTATAGAAGTTTTTATGACTTATTCATTATTATATCAGGGCCGGATTTATACTAGATATCATCTGATACACACTTGGCATTTGTGACCTTTGCACATTCCCTCGCTTGGGAAGGCCCAAACTTTTCATACAGCTCTCAGTAGATTTCTGTACTCCCCTGTAGAATAGAGGTCTTATGCTAGAGAATTTGATCTAAGTTTAAATCCGGGCCTGCATCTTCAGAAAAAATATTAGCCAGGGTCAAGTGCGTAATCAATAAGAGGTTTAGGGGAGTCAATTAATAATTTGACTGAAAGATTATTAGTGTCGTAGTATTAAGTAATCAAACCTGAAAAACACGTGGTGATAATTTCCTTGTAAATACGGTACGCCGGCGCCAATATACTTTCGGTGCCTTCTTTTCGCTGTAACAATAATAGTGCTATGTAAGCTTCGATCAACAATACACAACTAGATATCGGGTCACGTACAAAATCAAAGCTAAATACTGTCCGCGTGGATGACGTGTGACAGCTTATTATGTTTACTACCGAACTGAATCAAGTTATAAAACAGTTCGAAGTTCAACCTAATAACAACCATGACACCTAGCAATTAAGTAGCAAATCTTATGAATAAAATAAGTGAGAATAACGCCTCACTTTTCAAATGAGGCGTTATTCAGCGAGACGTATTTTTTGCGTCGACCCGACATCTAGTTGTGTATTGTTGATCGAAGTATGTAAGTATTACTTGCGTAGATTTCAATAGGAAAGAGTGAACTGAGTGAAGTGAAGTGAGTAGTGGGTAACCTTGGTGTTAGGGTTTTTAGGCCGCCTAAAGGCCATCGCTGTGGTCTAAAGATTGAAACAACCGGGACCGACCGGTTTCATTAGCCTTCATAGATGGTGTAGTTGTTCAGAAGAGGATTCAAAGGATACAACGAGTGAAAATTTCCACTTTGAGATTGCTTACTGTGTCGGGGGTTGCGGGTTCGATACACGGCCGGAGTCACCATTTGGTATGGAATCTACTTAACATACACAAATATTTTATACGAATATATAATCGACACCTAGACGTTCGTCGCCAACAACTATGTCTTCACATATTGTTGACTTCGGACGGGAATCGAACCCGCAACCCTCGACACAGTAAGCGCTCTTACTGCCACTGTGCCAACGGGCTTGTCGAAAGTCGTAACTTAGCTTTCAATCTCTGTTGATGGGTAGATTATTTTATTAGTTTCCATTGAAAGGCCATGAAACAATCGCTGAACAGAAGTTATCCTTGCAGGGTAACATTGTCATAACGTGACCCCATTTATTGAATACTTCGTTATCAGGGCGTGGGAGGAAACCTTCCTGTCCATAAGTATTACGTTACACTTTAATTTTATAATTATAATTATTGTGTGTTGCCATTGTTTTTTTTTTTTTTTAATTAGTCGATCTGTCCAAACTAGTTGTTTCTCGCAGTTTCTGCCGCAGCGGGTCCCGTTCCCGTGGGAAAAACGGAATAAAAATAAATTTGTTAATGTCTATAGGCCTTGTTGGAACATCCAACTATTAAACTATTTTATATGTGCGCTTAATTTCATTAAAATCGGTTAAGTAGTAACAGTTACACAGAAAATAGTAGTTTGTACTTTACCCAGTATTCAATATTTAGAGAACTTTGACTTACTTTTTTAAAAATAGGTTTGTTTGAGATTTACGATAACATAAAGCTTTTGCTATTACATAGTTGTAGGCGCTGAAAAAGTCTTATTCTTATCTTAGTCTTATTTTCTCTTACGGAAGTTATATTCCAACTCGTGATTGATTTTTTAAAGACATCTTCATCGATTGTCAAAAAGGGTTCAGTCTGTGACGGGATAAGAATGGAATGAAATGACTGAACCGTTTTTGCTCTTCAGAAGGAATCGTCTTCGGATAGAAAATCTACCACTTTAAGTTCAGATTTTAATTGGCGTAAGAAATTTTCTTTAAATTTTAACACCGGTAAAAAAATAGAATTAACCTAGTTACGAGTCTATCTTGTAAGAAAATTAAGATTGTATCTGAGATATTTTCAAATTAATAAGTACGTAAATTAACTTATTTTTATTCTTCATTATACCTACTTGCTTTACAACATCAGTCTTCAGTCTTCAATAATCAAAATGACAAAAATTATTACAATAAATACGTAATTAAATTTCCCCACTTCCGCACAAAACAGGGCAATAAGGACACACTGTGATAGCACTAACATACATTTAGTTAGTGTTTATGTGTTATTATGTACTGTTTTATGTGTCACACACAACATATTTGTTGTATTTTGATAATTCACAAAGTGGACATTTCAATTTCATTGACGTAACACCCCCAAAAATAATCGCTTACAAAGTTACTACGAGGATAATAAAAAATACCTATAGGTATTATTTTTATCTTTATTGAGCAAGGTTTTTATTCCTAACATTTTCTTGTCTTTTTCCAGTAGATATAGAATATTTTACATAATATTTTTCAACAAAGATTTGTCAAACTGATTTAGTCCATCGATTCATACTTATTTCAGTTTTGTTTTAAAAAGTACAACATTAAAATATTCTGCCAGCAAAAAACTCAGTTAAGTAAATACCGTACTCAGATAGTCATTAAAATCGACGATAATAGTAGTTTATGCAACGTCATATAAAGAAGGGTATTAAAACACGAGTGTGAGTTTATGAAACGAGCGCAGCGAGTTTCATAATAGTAACGAGTGTTTTAATACCCGTGTTATATGCAGTTGCATACACTACTTTATCTTCACTATTTAATGCAATTAATCAAACAAAATTTTAAAAACAAAACACATTGCGAAACATTAAATTCACGCGTAGGTACGTGTATTGTCACAGTGAACTTGCCGCCATTAAAATCTAACCAATGAGAGCGCAGCTGCGCGTAGGGCCAATCAGGAGCGAGCGAGATCTTACCAAAGAGTTTTGTGTATGTAGTTTCGACGAAGTTTTCACGTATAACCCAACTATTTTCAAAAGCCAGCCTAATATCAAAATTTTATACAACTAGTATGAGGATTTTGACATAAGGCTCGCCAGGTTAATTGGTCGCGTTATAATGATGTTATAATGTTAAATTATAATGATATTATAATGTGCAATTGCTTAAATTGAGTGTTTTAGTTGCCTGCGCTATAACAGTAGTAATTATAAGTCAAGTATTGGAAACATAAGTAGAATGTTACAACATTAGTGTAGATAAACTAATTAACGTAATTTCCCATACATTAACACATAACACATAACACATTAAAACTCAATAACCAATCAAAAGGAGCAATTGATTGATAAATATGTCTCTGATTGAGGCAGATACTGTAACTACAGAGACTTACTGTAAATACCAGAATAGTTGTAAGTACGTAAGAGTGAGGAGGAATGAATGAAATGCGAAAGGAACGCGTCCCTCAAATGCTAGTGACGTGCAAGTACCAGGCAAACATAACGCGCAGCAAGTCTCGTGGAATTCGACACGAGCGCTTGTGTTGTGTTTGTTTGTACTATCACCTCTATGATACCGAGCGATGACACTGGGTAGGTTGTGAGAGGAAAATTAATTCACAATAAATTATTGTGATTATTTGTGTGTTTGTTTGATAAAGATCGGATAATAAACGGTGATGATTAGCATAAAAAAGTTATTTGTTCAGTTATAAAATACTAGCAGCGCTCCGCGGTTTTACCCGCGTTGTGGCTGTTCCCATGGGAATTTTGTGCTGAAACATAGCCTATAACCTTCCCGTTGAATGTGGCTATCTATTACAAAAAGAATTATTCAAATCGGACTAGTAATTCCCGAAATTAGCTCGACAAACAAACAAGCTTAAAAAATTTACCTCTATATAATATTATAGTATATATGATTTTTCTTAGTACATATTTAGTTTTACAATGTATAGGTATATTGTTTTTTTTTCTGTTTTTGATGATACCTATATCTGATCGCCCGACGAATATTCATTAATTAATTTACATAAATTCACGACATTTATGTAAATTTAAATTTAAAAAAAATAGGATATTCTATTTGCTTTTTACATATAGTATTATGTATATATACATAGAGTTAGTTATTTCATTAGGTACCTATATCGTACTGATAAGCTTTATCACAACGATTACAATTTGGCCGGCAATGGCCGCCGTGTCACCGAACGGCTGATGACGTAACCGTTTCTACCAGGACCACATGACATACTAGAAAGTCTACCGTTCCGTCTATCATAGAATCAAGTAAGCACCAAGCAGTGGTGGTTGCGATTATGTGCTTTATTACAGTAGTGTTGGGGTACAGTATCGTATACTTACAACGACATTGCCGCACGCATCGAAAGTGGGCGGTCGTCTGGTGTTGATGCTTCGTATGTACTCCTGCCATCGGCGGACGCACTCCGACACGGCGCGCTGGTCTCCCCAGATCCCTTGCTTGTACGTGAAGTAGGTGGCGCCTGCCAGGATAGCAGCCTGCGCAAATAATGTAAATGTAAAGTATCGTTTTTATTACCCACCCAATTACTCAAAAACAATATAAAATTAGTCACCGAAGATGAATACTAAGTAATGAAGCCGTAAGTAAAGATCACACAAACCAGTACACTCCCTACAATGTTACTAAGTATTACATGTATTTGTGAATGTATAAGAAACTAGCTGTCCCACGTGGTGGTTCGACCCGCGACCCAATAGATGTCGCTAGTGTGAATCTAAACCATCTAGGGTACCACCCAGACGCATACAAAAAAAATCATTCAAATCGATCCAGCCGTTTAGAAGGAGTTCAGTGACATACACACGTACAGTGGTATATTATATAGATACCTAAAGATAAGGAGATAAGGAAGTATCTAATGGTCAAATTAGACAAATTCTCATATACTAACTTTGACTCCATACATAAGCTTCCCATGGACATAGTGCGGCAGTCTGATGAATGGTTTTGGGGATTTTGACAATTTGAATTCCTCCTTGGTGCACACTTTAATGCAAGTGGGTGTCAATCGTGCCTCTGAAATGGGAATAATATTGTATAGGTAATACTTGAGTAAAAGGTAAGTAATATGAACTAGACTAGAAGGTGTAAGGTGCGCAATAGCTACTTGACTTTGTTCTTTGATAAAGTTTTTGTAGATAAGTACATGGAACTATTGACCAATGCTATATTTTTTCTAAAAATCAAAAGCTCATCATATTATTTTTATGAGATAATTATTTTCGATTTTAGCGAGCGTCTTCTACCCTGAATACACGCTTATGTATATACTAAAACGATTTCTAAGCGCAATTGCAATTAAGGACTTTAAACACTAAATTATACAATTCCTCGTTACGTCACGGTATCAAAAAATCAAACACTTGATTTTAATAATTTGTGCAGTCAAAAGTAACTTTTACGACCAATGAACCTAACTTCACATAACTAAAACTACTTAACTTTGTTGTAAATTATAAAACCAGTAAAATTAGTTCCTGGTACTTAGTACTGTTAAATAACTTAAGGAGTCATTACACCGTCTAGTAATAACTACCAGGATGCTATATACAGCAAGGAGGTTGCATTTACTACTTTCATTCATAGTAGTTCCATATACTCGAATCTATAAGTTGTCGAACACTGAGCAATTTGATTTAAAATCGTTTAGCAGACATCCTAAATGACCAGGAGACCAGAAACGGATAGGAAGTCTTATTGTAACTAAGTTACTAGTTATATTTTTTAAGTATTGTACATGTGGTAGGCGTAGATTAAGTCATCGATATTTCATGGATCATGGTGTTAATTAATAACTAATGCACGTAGGATATTTATTTATCTGTTGTGGTCTTGTTGTGGTTTATGCTAGCTGAACCATTATCAAGACAAAACCCAGATAATAGTGTTTCTAACAAGCTCGCATTGTTTTCTAAGATTAGCTTAAAGACTTCGTTAGTGTCCGTTTATAATAAGAGACCTGTTTAGATTTTAAACTGAGAGATAACTGGCTGATAAAACGCAGCCCACTTCCAAGACTATACTAATTTTATACAGAGGAAGGTTGGAAGCTTGGTATTTGTTAGTTTATGAAACATATCCAAATTAAAATGAAAAAGTCTGCTTACAGTAAGTACCTAAGCAGAATATTTGTGATTCAAAATAGTACCTAGTATGTTATAGTCAAACTGCATACGCTTGGCCTATCATCATCTATGATATTTTATTGGTATCATTAAACTATCTCAAATCTCTTTGGGAATTCCCGAAATAGGGCTATTTATATTAAGACAGGTATTTAGTTAAAAGGTAACTATTAGCTTGTAATGGTCTACTGCTGAGCAAAGACCTCTCATCTCGCCGAAGAATCAGTACAGTGAAGAGGATTAGGCTTTATCACCACGCTTGTTAGTTCCTAACCTATTCCAAATTTCTTAGTAAGGAGAACTCAAGTACCTAAAGCCGCGTGGATCAGGTAATGTTCAATAAACTGTTGGAAATGTTAGCGCATCCGTCGGATTCGGGTCAAATAAATAGAACTTTCATGTTGGTAATGGTTTGTGCAAAGCGCGAGGTTTAGTGCTCGATAAACATAAATCTTGCTCGCTGTGGATGTAATCAATGCTTTTTCTTGGAAGATTTAAGTACCTGGATGTACTGTAGATATATTTTTATTATTTGGGCGGTGCATTGAAATAGATCTATTGGCATAAATTTTTTATCGATAGGATTAGTAAGTAATGCCTCTATTCCACCATACATATAACTTAAACATATGGCATTAAAAGGCTAAAACTTTGGAGTAATTTTCATACTAGGTCCGACTTTGCAAAAGGGATGGGCCCTAACCCAATTAGACTTAGGGACTTAAGTGTATCTTTTAAGGGGGAAGAATTGAATACAAACCTAAGAATATTTCCTTGCTCCTTACTTGGATTCTGAGCTTTATATGTCAGTAAAGTTAAATAGAGTGTCTTACGACATACTAAGTACTTGTTCGCACAAAATACAGGACAGTGGTGGCGAGTGCAGAGACTAAGTAAATATCAAACACATAGCACAAAAGCTCGACTACACTATCGCGTATGTTCGTGACGTGCATATTCGTCTATACGCTTCAATTCGCCACGTTCTTTGTGCCGGCGTACAGTATCGTCTATGATCAATTCGAACATCGAACACGCTGACAAACATAGATGAATATTCGCCAATTCTTTCATTCATTTCGAGAAGGTTGGCGGCCAACCCTGGTGTCGGAGTATTTAGACCGCCTAAAGGCCTCCGACACGGTCTAACGATTAGAACAACCTGCTTAACGTGCCGTCCGAAGCCTCTGCACTATCGTGAACGTCGGTATTCGTGTATGTTACGCGATAGTATAGTAGAGGTGTTGATGTCGAACGCAGGTGCGTTGGAAGATTACACTTGCTACCGCACTCGCTGTTCGCGTCTTCCCAGCGTCTTATTTTATCCATCAATGTGAACAAGCATTAAGAAAACTGTAGGTTTAATATGAATACAACTAGGACAGACCTGCGTGAGACGGACAGTACTTAATTTGAGGAGTGCACTTCTCCGTGATCGCCATATCAGGCTTCGGGCCCTTGGCCTGGTTGGCCAAATTGATAGTGCGGCACACATCGCATCGCAGTTTATTATCACACATTTTGAAACAGTTGTACGAGAATTTTGATTTAAATCTATTGAAATTTTACAAATTCATTTATAAATCTTGGATACTGATTGATTCATGTCGGTGCCAAGATATTCTGAACTGATGTCTCGTCTGTCTGCCATGTGGTTTTTGTTGTTTTTTGACATGTTTTTGACCAGTTTTCCAATGTGCTCTAGAAATACTTCGTTCTGGTTTTAAGCTTAAAGGTTTTAGTTCTCATTTTCCTCTAAAAATCATTTATAATCTACGTTTAGCGATGGTTTACCATTACATAGCTATTAAAGTCCGCGACTTTGACCGCGTAGAAATGCGAACAATTTGAAGTAGAGTTGACAAACTAATCACATTGTCACATGAAAACGTTGCCCCCCTTTTCATCCCTTTACCTAGGTCATACAAAGAGCACACCCTCCCAGTTTTAGGTCTCCGTGATCAGCGGTTTGGGCTGTGCGCTGATCCATTAGTCATTCTGGACAAAACATACGAGTATTTATGTATAGATAGATCCTAACCTCTATGTAACTATGTTTATGGACTTTACTCTTTGCTCTACTCCAGTAAATATGTCATGGTTCTCTTTATTGTGTAGGTATGTGCAACAAAGTAAATATGAGTAATTTTGAATGGAATTTGAACATTTTAAGCTGCTCATGCAGTTTTGTGGGAATCCCAAGATTAGAGAAGATTAGAGAATCAAGTTAGAGAAGGAAGTCCATAGAACCTCAGGTGAGAGAACGCTAAGTAAAGTAGTTTTTAGAACTTCTTTATTGAGGTAAAAGTAAAGCTTTCATGATAATAAACTTTGCTGAAATTACCAAATTAATTTTATTTATAGCATTACATAATTTATAGTTATCACATGGCTGCTTTCATCTTTCTCTAGCTCGCTCTATTTACAATTTTTATATTCGGACGCACGTAGCGGACGACTGAAAACGCTATATTTGAAAGAGCCGTAACTATAAACTACTACTAAAAATTAACAGGTACCTTACTAAGTACAATAGATCCCAACAGATTCCTTCACTCATGTATACTCGAGGGAGAGAACGGGCATCTTAACGTCAACCAACGTCAAACCCCACTCGGCCCCATTGGAAGTTAAGTACAAATGTAAAACTGATGTACGAGTGGTGGCCGCGAGTAGCGGCAGCGGTGGCCGGACGCGTGCGCCGATAGGCCCACGCTGCCACTTCCGCCGATTGCGTGTCCCCTTCCGCGCTTCGCTATCCTAGATAACGTGTTGCGAAATTCGCCAAAAATTAACTTGCCCTTAGTCGTAGAACACGAGGAAACCGTCTGATAATACAAAGCCCTTCCTACGATCGATCTGTAGGAGGATGAGATAACTGTTGCTGTTTAAAGTCACGTTTTTAATTAAGTTAATCGTGTTTGATATCGGTATTCGGTCACAGTACTAAACACCACTTTCTTTATTTCCTACTAGCGTTTATGATCACGTCATCTAATCTTACCTTTTCACAGCATCTTTTTCTTCTGTAGAAGAAATTATTTAGTTTGCAAAACAAGAATTTATGCATATATTTTAGGACCCTATTATTATATCTTTGATATGCATAAAGGCTTATTGTCCCTCTGTCAGTACAAGATCACAAAAAGTACTCTTGATACTAAACCTAATGTGTGTGTACCAGTGGAACGCTATCAGTTGAATGGAAGACCTACTGCATGTGTGCTGCCCACGAGGTTTAAATGGCAGTAGGTTAAACAGACCGTATGGTATTGTAGTTTTGATACGCTCCAACTGAATACTGCAACGGTTTTGCTTAACTATAGTAGGAAACCAGTGATTCATCAAACTCATAAAAAGTTATCCAAATTCCTTCTAATCTAGGCATAACAAGTAGTGCGAGTAACGGCAGGCGTCCTGTTGTCCGAACTCTGTTTGTAAACATTATTACTTACTGTAAAAAATTCACTGATATACTCGTACTTACAATTATTAAAGGTTATTAGCCTCAATTTCACTGTGACAACTGAACTTGATCAATCAACTTAATCCTAGTTCAAGAGCTAAACCGAGATAAACACTTCAGAATTGATTCAATAAAACAGATTTCAGTTGATTGCGGTTCGAAATAACAGTACAGGATCTTCCCCTGACTAAACCGCATTAGTAGATAATGTGTAAAAACCTCAGGAAAAAATAAAATTTTAAAATTCCCAAACGCATTTTTGTAATGAATCATTTATATACCTACTTAGATTAGTACATACTTATGCATAGTCGCCTCGATCGAGTCAAATTTCATACAAAAAATAACTTATCAAATATAGTTTATTTTTGAAAACCCAAAGGGGTTCTCAATTCGACTGTTTGTATTTTGTACGTTGTTTCCTTTTTTCTTTTTCGTCCGCCGTTTCTGAACCGATTTCCAACAATCTTTCGGTATATGAAAGTTCAGGAGCCGAAACATATTGGTCCCATTTTGAAACTATTTAAAATCTCAAAATAACCTAGCTTGAACTCGATTTCAGCTTGAAAACGTTTATTAAAAGTATGCATGTAAATGGCACGCATCTTTTTACGGATTGTAATTTTGAGTCTGAGCTCATAAAATGTAGCAGAAACGCCGACACTCGATTAAAATACGGACCCAACAAACAACAAGTCTTTTATGACAGCAACAACCTCCTTTATGACGACTTCGAAATTGTTGTCTGAGATAAGTTAAAGCTAGAAAATATTACAGACTATCGGAGTTTGACTTTTCCTTAGAAATGTAGTTCCGATTCATATTTTGGACCACACCGTCTTGGTTTGGTGTTTTTGTCAAAACGCCAAAATGACCGTTCTCCTTTGACTATCCTAGACATAGCAATGGCTAAATATTATGACTATAATCAGCTATTAATTTGCTATTATGACAAGATCAAGTGTTTGCATTGCTTGACTATCCCAGTCAGAGGCGAAGCTCAATGATTTTTATGAATGATCGATGGTGGGGGTGGGGAGCAGCGCGCGCGCCGCGGGACTCGCCGGCCTGTCGCATCCCGGAGGCTGTAGTGAACCGGCGCGGCGGACAGGCGCATGCGCACTCGCGGTCGAACGCGGGAAATTCAAATTCAAATATAGAAATAAAAAAGAACATTTTATATATCTCCAACCATAAACAATTTAAACTACAAATCTCAAACCTCTTTTTCCGTGTGACTGAGTGGTGTTTGTTCAGTGTATTTTAAGATTGTATTTTTTGGAGTTTACAACGAAATACTGGCATGGTGCTATAAAGATGACGAGTTTTAGCTTAAGGTAAGTTTTTAATTAATTAATTGAGACATTTAGACAATATTTTAGGAGTTTATTATTTTTTAAACTATTTTACATTTTTGAAAATTCTAAAAAAAGAACTCTTGTTTTTCAAGTTTTCTTATAAGAATACAAGAATTTATCTGTAAACGAAATAAATTATGACATTTAACCTATTTAATAATTTTTAATCAAATAATATAATTATAGACCCTTTACAAAAAAGAACACCAATTAAAAATACAACCGACAAAGATTCCTAGAATTAACCGATCTCTCCAAATATTAGACTTGTAAACATCTCTTATTATTTCGTTAAACCCATCAATTTTGGTTTAACTAGGTCTTCTAATAGTTACCTGTGGAGTCTAGACCTGAGCAAAGATTGCTATAATTATTACGGTAGGCGTCGACATTCGATGGGAGATAGTATATAGCACATGAGTGAACTGATAAATTGCGGGGTTCAAATGTAGTATTTATAGGTTGAAAAGAGGTAGATAGTTTGAAACTAGATAGAACTAAGTAAATTGACTACTTGACTAGTTTCTGAGCGATTTCTGAGCTTTTAACTTAGGTTTTTTGAGCGTTGAGTTTGTTAGGTACCTAATGCTTAAGAATATTCAATTCGATATTAAAAATAGTTCGATTTCAAGTAACTTGAGACTCCTAACGATATATTATTGTTTTTTTATTTATTTCTAATAAAGTTTTATTATATTGTTTACAACCTTATAATTTGGATTTCGATTACAAAGCAACCAAAATTTAAAAACATTTGAAGTTTTTTAATTATTTTTATTGTCCATCGAATAAAATTGAATAAAATATGGGTGATATTAAAAATACGACTGCTTGTTTTTCGTTTTACGTAAATTGCAATTCGGCGCCGTAACTCCGAAGTGGTCTCGAAAGATGCGCGTGCGCCGATCAAAATCCCACTCAAATTGTGGTGCATGTCAGTCTGTGGCGAATTGAAATCCTTACGAGAGTGTTAGGGTTGGCAATTGCACATTTTTTTTTCAGCCAATCTTTTGTTTTTTAGTGCCAGACTCATATTTTAATGTCCCTTACCTATATGTATTTTTTTTATTACATCTTATAATTTTTATAAAGGTAGACATTTATTTATTGCGGTACAGTATACCACAATCTACGTACCTACTTTTTAATGTTTATGTCTATCCTCTCGGTATGTTTTTGCACCTATACCTTCCGTGAAAAGATCAAAGATTTTGGTTATACCTAGACAAAAACATATAAGGAATATATATATCAAGAATAGCTATATAAATAAATACTTACCTATTATAGAATAATTCCTGAGTTAAGTAAGAACTATTACTAAAGAGTTCTAGGCAGGCAATCGAAATAAAAACGCTACGAAAACTCATCTTCAAACAAACTAAAGTATTAATAAAACTGTGAGTAATGTTAAGTCATGATTTGAGTCCTCCACACCAAGCCCTGCGGCGAAGGATAAGTATTCCCTTAAAGGACAAGACAAAAAGAAACAATAAGTATAAATAACTTCCTTCAAAAGTAACCAGAACGTGCGGCGGAATGCTCATCAACTACGGAAATTAAAATGCCACCGCGATGTCCCAGCAGTGCTTCGGATGTTCATTTTTTCGGTATTTGATTCCCCTTTTTAGATATTTAATAAGCCTATTAATTTATTTATTGTATTCTTGTAATTATTCTATTCTTAGGCTCAATTTTAATTAAAAAAATAAAGGATTAGGCCTGTTATTTCCCACTAGTGGGCAAAAGCCGCTCATGTCCCTGAATATATCAGTACAATGAGGTGGACAATTTCATTAATATGCAGAACAAATATCGTTAAATTATTAGCAACAAATCCTTTTGTCGTCGTATGGCAAAATCATATAATACATAATATTTTTTTTGTATTACCAATTAGTGGAAACTTGATTGGATTGTGATTTTCTTAGTTTAAAAGTTTGCTATGTGCATTATTGTTCTGTTTGTTTCCCAAATATAAATAAATAAAATAATATGACCGGTACCAACCCTAGCGGTAAACTTTGTAAAGCTTCACAGGAACTGGATCGGCAGTCGAGACGCCAAAAAAAACATTAAAAATAAAAAGACAAGATTAAAACTAAAACTATTGTTCCTTTTATCCTGCCGGAGAAATTCTCTGTCGCTTCATGAATAAATTCATTGCCGGGTCGAGAGCAAAAGCTTCGTATAATTAAAAGCTTAGTCGATTTAGATAAGAAAGCTGTTTGTCTGAATTGAGTTCTATTGTGTGAGGACAAAGTGAGTTTTGGAGCGAAAATTCAATGTTTAGAATTAGTTTTTGCGCACAGTAGCCAGAGCGCACGCAACTCGCTTTTGATTTCGTATTTACTGTTTTTGTATCATTGTTACGTGTTTATGAAATTGATTTGATTTTGTTTTTGATATATTTTACTTGCGATTGTACGAGTAAGTGCGCTAAGTGCTGGTGGGCCACTACTTGTACTGTTGGTCGATAGTGGCATTTAGTGGCATCTGTGCGCTACCGTGCGCCACCGGCAAGAATGTAAAATTGTCAGTCCCGATTGTTTTATCGCAAGCGAGACCATGTCGGATGCCCTTAGGCGGTAAAAATAACTTCTTTACCAGCATTGGTCACTACCATACTGGCACTTATTGACGTAATTTATTTAGTAAATATTATGCATACGCAATATTATTCATATCTAATTCCCGCTTCATTCATCTATTGAAGACTTCTGTAAATGTTGTGTTTTTATATGTATGCTAGATATTTCTAAATAACACAAATAATTACTTTTTGTACTATAAAAGCGTACAGAATTACTGTTTTTGCCGCGATAACACTTAGTCTAAAGCCCTTTCAAATCTCAATCTAGCTCAAGTAATAATACCAGACTGATATTACAAAATCAACCTTAAACCTATCAATAGTATAAAATATACAAACATACACACATACACACAACCTTTACCTACAATAATTCTCGTATTGACAGTACAATACAGGTCAACACACACACGTAAACTCCGTGCGAATGAATTAAAGTGAAGCCAAGAAAATTCTCAAGTCCAGACTACACGTGTGTGCCAGACGACCTAGTGCTTCCACACCTCCTCTGTTATAATGATCTCCTGGTAGTTCTAGGCACGAAACGTCTGTCTCAGACTGAAACGTCTAGGTTTAGATCTTAAACTAGTTTGGTCTAGATTGCTAGTTACGTCACGGACGCAGCTAGCGCTCGGTTGGAGCTGAATACCTAGTTTTTAAATTATGCAGGTGATTAAATTCATTTTCGAATACAGTTTTGTTTTTTATTTAATTTTTCAGTATATATTAGTTTTTTAAGCATATATTTTTTTTATGTAAACTGCGCGGTCCTTGTTTAGACTACAATTAAGACTCAAGGTTAAGAACTAAATTAAATCCAATATTTTATTTTTTTTAAACATAAGTAGATTTATTTTGTTTGTTTTTTTTTATTTGTACTACTACTGCAGTAAAAATATGGCTAGCGACACAAAATACCAGTCGTTTTCGAAGAAGACTCTATTTTTTATTTTACTACGGCGATGTCATGGCAACCACATCAACCACTTAACGAAGTGGTGATCTCAAGTTGTTTAATATCCAACGAATGACACGTCACAAAATCAATGAAGAATTGTCCTAAATACTGGTAAAGTTTGGGCCAACTGACATTTGTTAAGAGTAAGATTTAAGAGAAGTAAGCTTGAACAGATAGGTCAGTGACCTAGTAAGTAAGTACTAAGTTACACAATAAATGATTTTATTACACAAATAGATATGGAAGTTGAACAAGTTAAATTGGAATAATATAAAATTTTTATGGGAATGTAAATGGGTCAAGGCAATATTACGGATACTGGGAAAAATGTTAAACATTTTAGGGTTGACACTCACTGAATTAAGTGAAGCCTTGCTAAATAATCTTTACAATTTATTTCAACTTTGAAAAATAATAAGTTAACTGCATATCTATACTAATATAAGAAAGAGTTCGTTTTTGTTCGTTTGAACGCGGTAATCTCAAAAACTACCAATTCAATTTGTATAATTCTTTTTGTAATGGATTGCCACATTAAATGGGAAGGTTATAGACTATTTTTCGTCCCGAAATTCCCGCGGGAACGGGATCAACGCGGTAAAACCGCGGGGCGCGACTGGTATAAAAATACGCTAAGAAATTTGAGATGAAAAGTTTCAGTAATGTAACATGTATAAGTATTTTTCTGAAATGTGTAAACAAAATAACATTTGGTTGATAACCCTGTATAAATTATACAGGGTGTGTGGTAATGTGTGGGCGTGAACGGGAATTGAACCGGCTACTTGAAACATTTAGTTTACATTATTGTACAATTACCAGACGAGATCGAAATATCTGTTTTTAAAATGTAGGGAATCAGGTTTTTGGGTAAACTGGGATACGCTTTTAATCTAAGTCAATAAGTGTCGCTGAAAAAATAATAAAATATTAGTAGATAAAGCAATAAAAGTATTTATTGCAAATAGAACTTTATTAAACAGTAATAAACATAACATATTGAGAAATAACAATTATATTAGTGTTATTCTATCTTACTAATTTAATAACGAATTTTGTAAGTTACTTGGACCTCAAAAAAGTCTCAAAAACACATGTTATTAAGTTTGAGTGCATAATAATGACATCCATATGTTTATAATATTACTAGTTAAAAGATGAATTATTTGTACCCATCAA